>OX336389.2:923961713-925161713 GCA_946902985.2 Meconema thalassinum
TTTGCCGATATCTCACGAACCAATAACGCTAGAGACGTGTACGAAGTGTCCTAGGACTCGGGCTAACGCCCCCTTTCGAGTGTGGCAGATATTTTTTCCAAAAAATAATTCACAAAGGGCCTAACGCCATACATGTTGAAAAATTTTTTTCTTTTTCTTTACCTGTTTATAAAGTTTATGAAGCGTGGTGGTTGAGAGAGACGATACGGCTGGGTGTGTGTGTGTTTCAACGAACCTGTCGCTGACCACGGTGGCTGTGTTCAATAGAACAGTCGATATTTCGACGGGTCGGTGTATGACAGAGCGAGCATGCGTTTTCTGATATTTTACCTTTAACGTGTAAACGGTGATGAGAACTTGCTTCTATGTTGGTCGAAGCGAGTACAGAAAACAAACTTGCCGAGGAGCAGGAGGTGAATGTCATTTGAGGTTATCGGATGGCGTTGATCTGACTTGACAACAGGTGACGCTTGAAGGTGAAATAATGTAGTAGTGGGGTGGGGATAGAGCTGCTTCCAAAAGCAAGTGGTGAGCCCCTGCGACCTTGGAATGGAAGGAGTCATGCTAGGAAGGCGTGCTTAGATTCGTTTTTTTCGTCTCGTTGCGCTCTTTACGGAAATGTAGATGTCGAAAAGGTGAAATGCTGGAAACACGGTATTTTGTGGGGGAAAACCATGATTTTGAACTTTTTGCTATATCTCGCGAACCAATCATGCTAGAGGTGTGTTCGACAGGTCCAAGTACTCGGGGTGATGTCCTCTTTGCTATGGACCACTCATTGTAATTTTAAAAAAATTGGGAAACTCGATTTTGGGGTAAACACGTGTTTTTTGTGATTTTTGCCGATATCTCACGAACCAATAACGCTAGAGACGTGTACGAAGTGTCCTAGGACTCGGGCTAACGCCCCCTTTCGAGTGTGGCAGATATTTTTTCCAAAAAATAATTCACAAAGGGCCTAACGCCATACATGTTGAAAAAAATTTTTCTTTTTCTTTACCTGTTTATAAAGTTTATGAAGCGTGGTGGTTGAGAGAGACGATACGGCTGGGTGTGTGTGTGTTTCAACGAACCTGTCGCTGACCACGGTGGCTGTGTTCAATAGAACAGTCGATATTTCGACGGGTCGGTGTATGACAGAGCGAGCATGCGTTTTCTGATATTTTACCTTTAACGTGTAAACGGTGATGAGAACTTGCTTCTATGTTGGTCGAAGCGAGTACAGAAAACAAACTTGCCGAGGAGCAGGAGGTGAATGTCATTTGAGGTTATCGGATGGCGTTGATCTGACTTGACAACAGGTGACGCTTGAAGGTGAAATAATGTAGTAGTGGGGTGGGGATAGAGCTGCTTCCAAAAGCAAGTGGTGAGCCCCTGCGACCTTGGAATGGAAGGAGTCATGCTAGGAAGGCGTGCTTAGATTCGTTTTTTTCGTCTCGTTGCGCTCTTTACGGAAATGTTGATGTCGAAAAGGTGAAATGCTGGAAACACGGTATTTTGTGGGGGAAAACCATGATTTTGAACTTTTTGCTATATCTCGAGAACCAATCATGCTAGAGGTGTGTTCGACAGGTCCAAGTACTCGGGGTGATGTCCTCTTTGCTATGGACCACTCATTGTAATTTTAAAAAAATTGGGAAACTCGATTTTGGGGTAAACACGTGTTTTTTGTGTGATTTTTGCCGATATCTCACGAACCAATAACGCTAGAGACGTGTACGAAGTGTCCTAGGACTCGGGCTAACGCCCCCTTTCGAGTGTGGCAGATATTTTTTCCAAAAAATAATTCACAAAGGGCCTAACGCCATACATGTTGAAAATTTTTTTTCTTTTTCTTTACCTGTTTATAAAGTTTATGAAGCGTGGTGGTTGAGAGAGACGATACGGCTGGGTGTGTGTGTGTTTCAACGAACCTGTCGCTGACCACGGTGGCTGTGTTCAATAGAACAGTCGATATTTCGACGGGTCGGTGTATGACAGAGCGAGCATGCGTTTTGTGATATTTTACCTTTAACGTGTAAACGGTGATGAGAACTTGCTTCTATGTTGGTCGAAGCGAGTACAGAAAACAAACTTGCCGAGGAGCAGGAGGTGAATGTCATTTGAGGTTATCGGATGGCGTTGATCTGACTTGACAACAGGTGACGCTTGAAGGTGAAATAATGTAGTAGTGGGGTGGGGATAGAGCTGCTTCCAAAAGCAAGTGGTGAGCCCCTGCGACCTTGGAATGGAAGGAGTCATGCTAGGAAGGCGTGCTTAGATTCGTTTTTTTCGTCTCGTTGCGCTCTTTACGGAAATGTAGATGTCGAAAAGGTGAAATGCTGGAAACACGGTATTTTGTGGGGGAAAACCATGATTTTGAACTTTTTGCTATATCTCGCGAACCAATCATGCTAGAGGTGTGTTCGACAGGTCCAAGTACTCGGGGTGATGTCCTCTTTGCTATGGACCACTCATTGTAATTTTAAAAAAATTGGGAAACTCGATTTTGGGGTAAACACGTGTTTTTTGTGATTTTTGCCGATATCTCACGAACCAATAACGCTAGAGACGTGTACGAAGTGTCCTAGGACTCGGGCTAACGCCCCCTTTCGAGTGTGGCAGATATTTTTTCCAAAAAATAATTCACAAAGGGCCTAACGCCATACATGTTGAAAAAAAATTTTCTTTTTCTTTACCTGTTTATAAAGTTTATGAAGCGTGGTGGTTGAGAGAGACGATACGGCTGGGTGTGTGTGTGTTTCAACGAACCTGTCGCTGACCACGGTGGCTGTGTTCAATAGAACAGTCGATATTTCGACGGGTCGGTGTATGACAGAGCGAGCATGCGTTTTCTGATATTTTACCTTTAACGTGTAAACGGTGATGAGAACTTGCTTCTATGTTGGTCGAAGCGAGTACAGAAAACAAACTTGCCGAGGAGCAGGAGGTGAATGTCATTTGAGGTTATCGGATGGCGTTGATCTGACTTGACAACAGGTGACGCTTGAAGGTGAAATAATGTAGTAGTGGGGTGGGGATAGAGCTGCTTCCAAAAGCAAGTGGTGAGCCCCTGCGACCTTGGAATGGAAGGAGTCATGCTAGGAAGGCGTGCTTAGATTCGTTTTTTTCGTCTCGTTGCGCTCTTTACGGAAATGTAGATGTCGAAAAGGTGAAATGCTGGAAACACGGTATTTTGTGGGGGAAAACCATGATTTTGAACTTTTTGCTATATCTCGCGAACCAATCATGCTAGAGGTGTGTTCGACAGGTCCAAGTACTCGGGGTGATGTCCTCTTTGCTATGGACCACTCATTGTAATTTTAAAAAAATTGGGAAACTCGATTTTGGGGTAAACACGTGTTTTTTGTGATTTTTGCCGATATCTCACGAACCAATAACGCTAGAGACGTGTACGAAGTGTCCTAGGACTCGGGCTAACGCCCCCTTTCGAGTGTGGCAGATATTTTTTCCAAAAAATAATTCACAAAGGGCCTAACGCCATACATGTTGAAAAAAATTTTTCTTTTTCTTTACCTGTTTATAAAGTTTATGAAGCGTGGTGGTTGAGAGAGACGATACGGCTGGGTGTGTGTGTGTTTCAACGAACCTGTCGCTGACCACGGTGGCTGTGTTCAATAGAACAGTCGATATTTCGACGGGTCGGTGTATGACAGAGCGAGCATGCGTTTTCTGATATTTTACCTTTAACGTGTAAACGGTGATGAGAACTTGCTTCTATGTTGGTCGAAGCGAGTACAGAAAACAAACTTGCCGAGGAGCAGGAGGTGAATGTCATTTGAGGTTATCGGATGGCGTTGATCTGACTTGACAACAGGTGACGCTTGAAGGTGAAATAATGTAGTAGTGGGGTGGGGATAGAGCTGCTTCCAAAAGCAAGTGGTGAGCCCCTGCGACCTTGGAATGGAAGGAGTCATGCTAGGAAGGCGTGCTTAGATTCGTTTTTTTCGTCTCGTTGCGCTCTTTACGGAAATGTTGATGTCGAAAAGGTGAAATGCTGGAAACACGGTATTTTGTGGGGGAAAACCATGATTTTGAACTTTTTGCTATATCTCGAGAACCAATCATGCTAGAGGTGTGTTCGACGGGTCCAAGTACTCGGGGTGATGTCCTCTTTGCTATGGACCACTCATTGTAATTTAAAAAAAATTGGGAAACTCGATTTTGGGGTAAACACGTGTTTTTTGTGTGATTTTTGCCGATATCTCACGAACCAATAACGCTAGAGACGTGTACGAAGTGTCCTAGGACTCGGGCTAACGCCCCCTTTCGAGTGTGGCAGATATTTTTTCCAAAAAATAATTCACAAAGGGCCTAACGCCATACATGTTGAAAAAAAAATTTCTTTTTCTTTACCTGTTTATAAAGTTTATGAAGCGTGGTGGTTGAGAGAGACGATACGGCTGGGTGTGTGTGTGTTTCAACGAACCTGTCGCTGACCACGGTGGCTGTGTTCAATAGAACAGTCGATATTTCGACGGGTCGGTGTATGACAGAGCGAGCATGCGTTTTCTGATATTTTACCTTTAACGTGTAAACGGTGATGAGAACTTGCTTCTATGTTGGTCGAAGCGAGTACAGAAAACAAACTTGCCGAGGAGCAGGAGGTGAATGTCATTTGAGGTTATCGGATGGCGTTGATCTGACTTGACAACAGGTGACGCTTGAAGGTGAAATAATGTAGTAGTGGGGTGGGGATAGAGCTGCTTCCAAAAGCAAGTGGTGAGCCCCTGCGACCTTGGAATGGAAGGAGTCATGCTAGGAAGGCGTGCTTAGATTCGTTTTTTTCGTCTCGTTGCGCTCTTTACGGAAATGTTGATGTCGAAAAGGTGAAATGCTGGAAACACGGTATTTTGTGGGGGAAAACCATGATTTTGAACTTTTTGCTATATCTCGAGAACCAATCATGCTAGAGGTGTGTTCGACAGGTCCAAGTACTCGGGGTGATGTCCTCTTTGCTATGGACCACTCATTGTAATTTTAAAAAAATTGGGAAACTCGATTTTGGGGGTAAACACGTGTTTTTTGTGATTTTTGCCGATATCTCACGAACCAATAACGCTAGAGACGTGTACGAAGTGTCCTAGGACTCGGGCTAACGCCCCCTTTCGAGTGTGGCAGATATTTTTTCCAAAAAATAATTCACAAAGGGCCTAACGCCATACATGTTGAAAAATTTTTTTCTTTTTCTTTACCTGTTTATAAAGTTTATGAAGCGTGGTGGTTGAGAGAGACGATACGGCTGGGTGTGTGTGTGTTTCAACGAACCTGTCGCTGACCACGGTGGCTGTGTTCAATAGAACAGTCGATATTTCGACGGGTCGGTGTATGACAGAGCGAGCATGCGTTTTCTGATATTTTACCTTTAACGTGTAAACGGTGATGAGAACTTGCTTCTATGTTGGTCGAAGCGAGTACAGAAAACAAACTTGCCGAGGAGCAGGAGGTGAATGTCATTTGAGGTTATCGGATGGCGTTGATCTGACTTGACAACAGGTGACGATTGAAGGTGAAATAATGTAGTAGTGGGGTGGGGATAGAGCTGCTTCCAAAAGCAAGTGGTGAGCCCCTGCGACCTTGGAATGGAAGGAGTCATGCTAGGAAGGCGTGCTTAGATTCGTTTTTTTCGTCTCGTTGCGCTCTTTACGGAAATGTTGATGTCGAAAAGGTGAAATGCTGGAAACACGGTATTTTGTGGGGGAAAACCATGATTTTGAACTTTTTGCTATATCTCGCGAACCAATCATGCTAGAGGTGTGTTCGACAAGTCCAAGTACTCGGGGTGATGTCCTCTTTGCTATGGACCACTCATTGTAATTTTAAAAAAATTGGGAAACTCGATTTTGGGGTAAACACGTGTTTTTTGTGATTTTTGCCGATATCTCACGAACCAATAACGCTAGAGACGTGTACGAAGTGTCCTAGGACTCGGGCTAACGCCCCCTTTCGAGTGTGGCAGATATTTTTTCCAAAAAATAATTCACAAAGGGCCTAACGCCATACATGTTGAAAAATTTTTTTCTTTTTCTTTACCTGTTTATAAAGTTTATGAAGCGTGGTGGTTGAGAGAGACGATACGGCTGGGTGTGTGTGTGTTTCAACGAACCTGTCGCTGACCACGGTGGCTGTGTTCAATAGAACAGTCGATATTTCGACGGGTCGGTGTATGACAGAGCGAGCATGCGTTTTCTGATATTTTACCTTTAACGTGTAAACGGTGATGAGAACTTGCTTCTATGTTGGTCGAAGCGAGTACAGAAAACAAACTTGCCGAGGAGCAGGAGGTGAATGTCATTTGAGGTTATCGGATGGCGTTGATCTGACTTGACAACAGGTGACGCTTGAAGGTGAAATAATGTAGTAGTGGGGTGGGGATAGAGCTGCTTCCAAAAGCAAGTGGTGAGCCCCTGCGACCTTGGAATGGAAGGAGTCATGCTAGGAAGGCGTGCTTAGATTCGTTTTTTTCGTCTCGTTGCGCTCTTTACGGAAATGTTGATGTCGAAAAGGTGAAATGCTGGAAACACGGTATTTTGTGGGGGAAAACCATGATTTTGAACTTTTTGCTATATCTCGAGAACCAATCATGCTAGAGGTGTGTTCGACGGGTCCAAGTACTCGGGGTGATGTCCTCTTTGCTATGGACCACTCATTGTAATTTTAAAAAAAATTGGGAAACTCGATTTTGGGGTAAACACGTGTTTTTTGTGTGATTTTTGCCGATATCTCACGAACCAATAACGCTAGAGACGTGTACGAAGTGTCCTAGGACTCGGGCTAACGCCCCCTTTCGAGTGTGGCAGATATTTTTTCCAAAAAATAATTCACAAAGGGCCTAACGCCATACATGTTGAAAAAAAAATTTCTTTTTCTTTACCTGTTTATAAAGTTTATGAAGCGTGGTGGTTGAGAGAGACGATACGGCTGGGTGTGTGTGTGTTTCAACGAACCTGTCGCTGACCACGGTGGCTGTGTTCAATAGAACAGTCGATATTTCGACGGGTCGGTGTATGACAGAGCGAGCATGCGTTTTCTGATATTTTACCTTTAACGTGTAAACGGTGATGAGAACTTGCTTCTATGTTGGTCGAAGCGAGTACAGAAAACAAACTTGCCGAGGAGCAGGAGGTGAATGTCATTTGAGGTTATCGGATGGCGTTGATCTGACTTGACAACAGGTGACGCTTGAAGGTGAAATAATGTAGTAGTGGGGTGGGGATAGAGCTGCTTCCAAAAGCAAGTGGTGAGCCCCTGCGACCTTGGAATGGAAGGAGTCATGCTAGGAAGGCGTGCTTAGATTCGTTTTTTTCGTCTCGTTGCGCTCTTTACGGAAATGTTGATGTCGAAAAGGTGAAATGCTGGAAACACGGTATTTTGTGGGGGAAAACCATGATTTTGAACTTTTTGCTATATCTCGAGAACCAATCATGCTAGAGGTGTGTTCGACAGGTCCAAGTACTCGGGGTGATGTCCTCTTTGCTATGGACCACTCATTGTAATTTTAAAAAAATTGGGAAACTCGATTTTGGGGTAAACACGTGTTTTTTGTGATTTTTGCCGATATCTCACGAACCAATAACGCTAGAGACGTGTACGAAGTGTCCTAGGACTCGGGCTAACGCCCCCTTTCGAGTGTGGCAGATATTTTTTCCAAAAAATAATTCACAAAGGGCCTAACGCCATACATGTTGAAAAATTTTTTTCTTTTTCTTTACCTGTTTATAAAGTTTATGAAGCGTGGTGGTTGAGAGAGACGATACGGCTGGGTGTGTGTGTGTTTCAACGAACCTGTCGCTGACCACGGTGGCTGTGTTCAATAGAACAGTCGATATTTCGACGGGTCGGTGTATGACAGAGCGAGCATGCGTTTTCTGATATTTTACCTTTAACGTGTAAACGGTGATGAGAACTTGCTTCTATGTTGGTCGAAGCGAGTACAGAAAACAAACTTGCCGAGGAGCAGGAGGTGAATGTCATTTGAGGTTATCGGATGGCGTTGATCTGACTTGACAACAGGTGACGATTGAAGGTGAAATAATGTAGTAGTGGGGTGGGGATAGAGCTGCTTCCAAAAGCAAGTGGTGAGCCCCTGCGACCTTGGAATGGAAGGAGTCATGCTAGGAAGGCGTGCTTAGATTCGTTTTTTTCGTCTCGTTGCGCTCTTTACGGAAATGTTGATGTCGAAAAGGTGAAATGCTGGAAACACGGTATTTTGTGGGGGAAAACCATGATTTTGAACTTTTTGCTATATCTCGCGAACCAATCATGCTAGAGGTGTGTTCGACAAGTCCAAGTACTCGGGGTGATGTCCTCTTTGCTATGGACCACTCATTGTAATTTTAAAAAAATTGGGAAACTCGATTTTGGGGTAAACACGTGTTTTTTGTGATTTTTGCCGATATCTCACGAACCAATAACGCTAGAGACGTGTACGAAGTGTCCTAGGACTCGGGCTAACGCCCCCTTTCGAGTGTGGCAGATATTTTTTCCAAAAAATAATTCACAAAGGGCCTAACGCCATACATGTTGAAAAATTTTTTTCTTTTTCTTTACCTGTTTATAAAGTTTATGAAGCGTGGTGGTTGAGAGAGACGATACGGCTGGGTGTGTGTGTGTTTCAACGAACCTGTCGCTGACCACGGTGGCTGTGTTCAATAGAACAGTCGATATTTCGACGGGTCGGTGTATGACAGAGCGAGCATGCGTTTTCTGATATTTTACCTTTAACGTGTAAACGGTGATGAGAACTTGCTTCTATGTTGGTCGAAGCGAGTACAGAAAACAAACTTGCCGAGGAGCAGGAGGTGAATGTCATTTGAGGTTATCGGATGGCGTTGATCTGACTTGACAACAGGTGACGCTTGAAGGTGAAATAATGTAGTAGTGGGGTGGGGATAGAGCTGCTTCCAAAAGCAAGTGGTGAGCCCCTGCGACCTTGGAATGGAAGGAGTCATGCTAGGAAGGCGTGCTTAGATTCGTTTTTTTCGTCTCGTTGCGCTCTTTACGGAAATGTTGATGTCGAAAAGGTGAAATGCTGGAAACACGGTATTTTGTGGGGGAAAACCATGATTTTGAACTTTTTGCTATATCTCGAGAACCAATCATGCTAGAGGTGTGTTCGACGGGTCCAAGTACTCGGGGTGATGTCCTCTTTGCTATGGACCACTCATTGTAATTTTAAAAAAAATTGGGAAACTCGATTTTGGGGTAAACACGTGTTTTTTGTGTGATTTTTGCCGATATCTCACGAACCAATAACGCTAGAGACGTGTACGAAGTGTCCTAGGACTCGGGCTAACGCCCCCTTTCGAGTGTGGCAGATATTTTTTCCAAAAAATAATTCACAAAGGGCCTAACGCCATACATGTTGAAAAAAAAATTTCTTTTTCTTTACCTGTTTATAAAGTTTATGAAGCGTGGTGGTTGAGAGAGACGATACGGCTGGGTGTGTGTGTGTTTCAACGAACCTGTCGCTGACCACGGTGGCTGTGTTCAATAGAACAGTCGATATTTCGACGGGTCGGTGTATGACAGAGCGAGCATGCGTTTTCTGATATTTTACCTTTAACGTGTAAACGGTGATGAGAACTTGCTTCTATGTTGGTCGAAGCGAGTACAGAAAACAAACTTGCCGAGGAGCAGGAGGTGAATGTCATTTGAGGTTATCGGATGGCGTTGATCTGACTTGACAACAGGTGACGCTTGAAGGTGAAATAATGTAGTAGTGGGGTGGGGATAGAGCTGCTTCCAAAAGCAAGTGGTGAGCCCCTGCGACCTTGGAATGGAAGGAGTCATGCTAGGAAGGCGTGCTTAGATTCGTTTTTTTCGTCTCGTTGCGCTCTTTACGGAAATGTTGATGTCGAAAAGGTGAAATGCTGGAAACACGGTATTTTGTGGGGGAAAACCATGATTTTGAACTTTTTGCTATATCTCGAGAACCAATCATGCTAGAGGTGTGTTCGACAGGTCCAAGTACTCGGGGTGATGTCCTCTTTGCTATGGACCACTCATTGTAATTTTAAAAAAATTGGGAAACTCGATTTTGGGGTAAACACGTGTTTTTTGTGATTTTTGCCGATATCTCACGAACCAATAACGCTAGAGACGTGTACGAAGTGTCCTAGGACTCGGGCTAACGCCCCCTTTCGAGTGTGGCAGATATTTTTTCCAAAAAATAATTCACAAAGGGCCTAACGCCATACATGTTGAAAAATTTTTTTCTTTTTCTTTACCTGTTTATAAAGTTTATGAAGCGTGGTGGTTGAGAGAGACGATACGGCTGGGTGTGTGTGTGTTTCAACGAACCTGTCGCTGACCACGGTGGCTGTGTTCAATAGAACAGTCGATATTTCGACGGGTCGGTGTATGACAGAGCGAGCATGCGTTTTCTGATATTTTACCTTTAACGTGTAAACGGTGATGAGAACTTGCTTCTATGTTGGTCGAAGCGAGTACAGAAAACAAACTTGCCGAGGAGCAGGAGGTGAATGTCATTTGAGGTTATCGGATGGCGTTGATCTGACTTGACAACAGGTGACGATTGAAGGTGAAATAATGTAGTAGTGGGGTGGGGATAGAGCTGCTTCCAAAAGCAAGTGGTGAGCCCCTGCGACCTTGGAATGGAAGGAGTCATGCTAGGAAGGCGTGCTTAGATTCGTTTTTTTCGTCTCGTTGCGCTCTTTACGGAAATGTTGATGTCGAAAAGGTGAAATGCTGGAAACACGGTATTTTGTGGGGGAAAACCATGATTTTGAACTTTTTGCTATATCTCGCGAACCAATCATGCTAGAGGTGTGTTCGACAAGTCCAAGTACTCGGGGTGATGTCCTCTTTGCTATGGACCACTCATTGTAATTTTAAAAAAATTGGGAAACTCGATTTTGGGGTAAACACGTGTTTTTTGTGATTTTTGCCGATATCTCACGAACCAATAACGCTAGAGACGTGTACGAAGTGTCCTAGGACTCGGGCTAACGCCCCCTTTCGAGTGTGGCAGATATTTTTTCCAAAAAATAATTCACAAAGGGCCTAACGCCATACATGTTGAAAAATTTTTTTCTTTTTCTTTACCTGTTTATAAAGTTTATGAAGCGTGGTGGTTGAGAGAGACGATACGGCTGGGTGTGTGTGTGTTTCAACGAACCTGTCGCTGACCACGGTGGCTGTGTTCAATAGAACAGTCGATATTTCGACGGGTCGGTGTATGACAGAGCGAGCATGCGTTTTCTGATATTTTACCTTTAACGTGTAAACGGTGATGAGAACTTGCTTCTATGTTGGTCGAAGCGAGTACAGAAAACAAACTTGCCGAGGAGCAGGAGGTGAATGTCATTTGAGGTTATCGGATGGCGTTGATCTGACTTGACAACAGGTGACGCTTGAAGGTGAAATAATGTAGTAGTGGGGTGGGGATAGAGCTGCTTCCAAAAGCAAGTGGTGAGCCCCTGCGACCTTGGAATGGAAGGAGTCATGCTAGGAAGGCGTGCTTAGATTCGTTTTTTTCGTCTCGTTGCGCTCTTTACGGAAATGTTGATGTCGAAAAGGTGAAATGCTGGAAACACGGTATTTTGTGGGGGAAAACCATGATTTTGAACTTTTTGCTATATCTCGAGAACCAATCATGCTAGAGGTGTGTTCGACAGGTCCAAGTACTCGGGGTGATGTCCTCTTTGCTATGGACCACTCATTGTAATTTTAAAAAAATTGGGAAACTCGATTTTGGGGTAAACACGTGTTTTTTGTGATTTTTGCCGATATCTCACGAACCAATAACGCTAGAGACGTGTACGAAGTGTCCTAGGACTCGGGCTAACGCCCCCTTTCGAGTGTGGCAGATATTTTTTCCAAAAAATAATTCACAAAGGGCCTAACGCCATACATGTTGAAAAATTTTTTTCTTTTTCTTTACCTGTTTATAAAGTTTATGAAGCGTGGTGGTTGAGAGAGACGATACGGCTGGGTGTGTGTGTGTTTCAACGAACCTGTCGCTGACCACGGTGGCTGTGTTCAATAGAACAGTCGATATTTCGACGGGTCGGTGTATGACAGAGCGAGCATGCGTTTTCTGATATTTTACCTTTAACGTGTAAACGGTGATGAGAACTTGCTTCTATGTTGGTCGAAGCGAGTACAGAAAACAAACTTGCCGAGGAGCAGGAGGTGAATGTCATTTGAGGTTATCGGATGGCGTTGATCTGACTTGACAACAGGTGACGCTTGAAGGTGAAATAATGTAGTAGTGGGGTGGGGATAGAGCTGCTTCCAAAAGCAAGTGGTGAGCCCCTGCGACCTTGGAATGGAAGGAGTCATGCTAGGAAGGCGTGCTTAGATTCGTTTTTTTCGTCTCGTTGCGCTCTTTACGGAAATGTAGATGTCGAAAAGGTGAAATGCTGGAAACACGGTATTTTGTGGGGGAAAACCATGATTTTGAACTTTTTGCTATATCTCGCGAACCAATCATGCTAGAGGTGTGTTCGACAGGTCCAAGTACTCGGGGTGATGTCCTCTTTGCTATGGACCACTCATTGTAATTTTAAAAAAATTGGGAAACTCGATTTTGGGGTAAACACGTGTTTTTTGTGATTTTTGCCGATATCTCACGAACCAATAACGCTAGAGACGTGTACGAAGTGTCCTAGGACTCGGGCTAACGCCCCCTTTCGAGTGTGGCAGATATTTTTTCCAAAAAATAATTCACAAAGGGCCTAACGCCATACATGTTGAAAAAAATTTTTCTTTTTCTTTACCTGTTTATAAAGTTTATGAAGCGTGGTGGTTGAGAGAGACGATACGGCTGGGTGTGTGTGTGTTTCAACGAACCTGTCGCTGACCACGGTGGCTGTGTTCAATAGAACAGTCGATATTTCGACGGGTCGGTGTATGACAGAGCGAGCATGCGTTTTCTGATATTTTACCTTTAACGTGTAAACGGTGATGAGAACTTGCTTCTATGTTGGTCGAAGCGAGTACAGAAAACAAACTTGCCGAGGAGCAGGAGGTGAATGTCATTTGAGGTTATCGGATGGCGTTGATCTGACTTGACAACAGGTGACGCTTGAAGGTGAAATAATGTAGTAGTGGGGTGGGGATAGAGCTGCTTCCAAAAGCAAGTGGTGAGCCCCTGCGACCTTGGAATGGAAGGAGTCATGCTAGGAAGGCGTGCTTAGATTCGTTTTTTTCGTCTCGTTGCGCTCTTTACGGAAATGTTGATGTCGAAAAGGTGAAATGCTGGAAACACGGTATTTTGTGGGGGAAAACCATGATTTTGAACTTTTTGCTATATCTCGAGAACCAATCATGCTAGAGGTGTGTTCGACGGGTCCAAGTACTCGGGGTGATGTCCTCTTTGCTATGGACCACTCATTGTAATTTTAAAAAAATTGGGAAACTCGATTTTGGGGTAAACACGTGTTTTTTGTGTGATTTTTGCCGATATCTCACGAACCAATAACGCTAGAGACGTGTACGAAGTGTCCTAGGACTCGGGCTAACGCCCCCTTTCGAGTGTGGCAGATATTTTTTCCAAAAAATAATTCACAAAGGGCCTAACGCCATACATGTTGAAAAAAAATTTTCTTTTTCTTTACCTGTTTATAAAGTTTATGAAGCGTGGTGGTTGAGAGAGACGATACGGCTGGGTGTGTGTGTGTTTCAACGAACCTGTCGCTGACCACGGTGGCTGTGTTCAATAGAACAGTCGATATTTCGACGGGTCGGTGTATGACAGAGCGAGCATGCGTTTTCTGATATTTTACCTTTAACGTGTAAACGGTGATGAGAACTTGCTTCTATGTTGGTCGAAGCGAGTACAGAAAACAAACTTGCCGAGGAGCAGGAGGTGAATGTCATTTGAGGTTATCGGATGGCGTTGATCTGACTTGACAACAGGTGACGCTTGAAGGTGAAATAATGTAGTAGTGGGGTGGGGATAGAGCTGCTTCCAAAAGCAAGTGGTGAGCCCCTGCGACCTTGGAATGGAAGGAGTCATGCTAGGAAGGCGTGCTTAGATTCGTTTTTTTCGTCTCGTTGCGCTCTTTACGGAAATGTAGATGTCGAAAAGGTGAAATGCTGGAAACACGGTATTTTGTGGGGGAAAACCATGATTTTGAACTTTTTGCTATATCTCGCGAACCAATCATGCTAGAGGTGTGTTCGACAGGTCCAAGTACTCGGGGTGATGTCCTCTTTGCTATGGACCACTCATTGTAATTTTAAAAAAATTGGGAAACTCGATTTTGGGGTAAACACGTGTTTTTTGTGATTTTTGCCGATATCTCACGAACCAATAACGCTAGAGACGTGTACGAAGTGTCCTAGGACTCGGGCTAACGCCCCCTTTCGAGTGTGGCAGATATTTTTTCCAAAAAATAATTCACAAAGGGCCTAACGCCATACATGTTGAAAAAACTTTTCTTTTTCTTTACCTGTTTATAAAGTTTATGAAGCGTGGTGGTTGAGAGAGACGATACGGCTGGGTGTGTGTGTGTTTCAACGAACCTGTCGCTGACCACGGTGGCTGTGTTCAATAGAACAGTCGATATTTCGACGGGTCGGTGTATGACAGAGCGAGCATGCGTTTTCTGATATTTTACCTTTAACGTGTAAACGGTGATGAGAACTTGCTTCTATGTTGGTCGAAGCGAGTACAGAAAACAAACTTGCCGAGGAGCAGGAGGTGAATGTCATTTGAGGTTATCGGATGGCGTTGATCTGACTTGACAACAGGTGACGCTTGAAGGTGAAATAATGTAGTAGTGGGGTGGGGATAGAGCTGCTTCCAAATGCAAGTGGTGAGCCCCTGCGACCTTGGAATGGAAGGAGTCATGCTAGGAAGGCGTGCTTAGATTCGTTTTTTTCGTCTCGTTGCGCTCTTTACGGAAATGTTGATGTCGAAAAGGTGAAATGCTGGAAACACGGTATTTTGTGGGGGAAAACCATGATTTTGAACTTTTTGCTATATCTCGAGAACCAATCATGCTAGAGGTGTGTTCGACAGGTCCAAGTACTCGGGGTGATGTCCTCTTTGCTATGGACCACTCATTGTAATTTTAAAAAAATTGGGAAACTCGATTTTGGGGTAAACACGTGTTTTTTGTGATTTTTGCCGATATCTCACGAACCAATAACGCTAGAGACGTGTACGAAGTGTCCTAGGACTCGGGCTAACGCCCCCTTTCGAGTGTGGCAGATATTTTTTCCAAAAAATAATTCACAAAGGGCCTAACGCCATACATGTTGAAAATTTTTTTTCTTTTTCTTTACCTGTTTATAAAGTTTATGAAGCGTGGTGGTTGAGAGAGACGATACGGCTGGGTGTGTGTGTGTTTCAACGAACCTGTCGCTGACCACGGTGGCTGTGTTCAATAGAACAGTCGATATTTCGACGGGTCGGTGTATGACAGAGCGAGCATGCGTTTTGTGATATATTACCTTTAACGTGTAAACGGTGATGAGAACTTGCTTCTATGTTGGTCGAAGCGAGTACAGAAAACAAACTTGCCGAGGAGCAGGAGGTGAATGTCATTTGAGGTTATCGGATGGCGTTGATCTGACTTGACAACAGGTGACGCTTGAAGGTGAAATAATGTAGTAGTGGGGTGGGGATAGAGCTGCTTCCAAAAGCAAGTGGTGAGCCCCTGCGACCTTGGAATGGAAGGAGTCATGCTAGGAAGGCGTGCTTAGATTCGTTTTTTTCGTCTCGTTGCGCTCTTTACGGAAATGTAGATGTCGAAAAGGTGAAATGCTGGAAACACGGTATTTTGTGGGGGAAAACCATGATTTTGAACTTTTTGCTATATCTCGCGAACCAATCATGCTAGAGGTGTGTTCGACAGGTCCAAGTACTCGGGGTGATGTCCTCTTTGCTATGGACCACTCATTGTAATTTTAAAAAAATTGGGAAACTCGATTTTGGGGTAAACACGTGTTTTTTGTGATTTTTGCCGATATCTCACGAACCAATAACGCTAGAGACGTGTACGAAGTGTCCTAGGACTCGGGCTAACGCCCCCTTTCGAGTGTGGCAGATATTTTTTCCAAAAAATAATTCACAAAGGGCCTAACGCCATACATGTTGAAAAAACTTTTCTTTTTCTTTACCTGTTTATAAAGTTTATGAAGCGTGGTGGTTGAGAGAGACGATACGGCTGGGTGTGTGTGTGTTTCAACGAACCTGTCGCTGACCACGGTGGCTGTGTTCAATAGAACAGTCGATATTTCGACGGGTCGGTGTATGACAGAGCGAGCATGCGTTTTCTGATATTTTACCTTTAACGTGTAAACGGTGATGAGAACTTGCTTCTATGTTGGTCGAAGCGAGTACAGAAAACAAACTTGCCGAGGAGCAGGAGGTGAATGTCATTTGAGGTTATCGGATGGCGTTGATCTGACTTGACAACAGGTGACGCTTGAAGGTGAAATAATGTAGTAGTGGGGTGGGGATAGAGCTGCTTCCAAATGCAAGTGGTGAGCCCCTGCGACCTTGGAATGGAAGGAGTCATGCTAGGAAGGCGTGCTTAGATTCGTTTTTTTCGTCTCGTTGCGCTCTTTACGGAAATGTTGATGTCGAAAAGGTGAAATGCTGGAAACACGGTATTTTGTGGGGGAAAACCATGATTTTGAACTTTTTGCTATATCTCGAGAACCAATCATGCTAGAGGTGTGTTCGACAGGTCCAAGTACTCGGGGTGATGTCCTCTTTGCTATGGACCACTCATTGTAATTTTAAAAAAATTGGGAAACTCGATTTTGGGGTAAACACGTGTTTTTTGTGATTTTTGCCGATATCTCACGAACCAATAACGCTAGAGACGTGTACGAAGTGTCCTAGGACTCGGGCTAACGCCCCCTTTCGAGTGTGGCAGATATTTTTTCCAAAAAATAATTCACAAAGGGCCTAACGCCATACATGTTGAAAAATTTTTTTCTTTTTCTTTACCTGTTTATAAAGTTTATGAAGCGTGGTGGTTGAGAGAGACGATACGGCTGGGTGTGTGTGTGTTTCAACGAACCTGTCGCTGACCACGGTGGCTGTGTTCAATAGAACAGTCGATATTTCGACGGGTCGGTGTATGACAGAGCGAGCATGCGTTTTCTGATATTTTACCTTTAACGTGTAAACGGTGATGAGAACTTGCTTCTATGTTGGTCGAAGCGAGTACAGAAAACAAACTTGCCGAGGAGCAGGAGGTGAATGTCATTTGAGGTTATCGGATGGCGTTGATCTGACTTGACAACAGGTGACGCTTGAAGGTGAAATAATGTAGTAGTGGGGTGGGGATAGAGCTGCTTCCAAAAGCAAGTGGTGAGCCCCTGCGACCTTGGAATGGAAGGAGTCATGCTAGGAAGGCGTGCTTAGATTCGTTTTTTTCGTCTCGTTGCGCTCTTTACGGAAATGTAGATGTCGAAAAGGTGAAATGCTGGAAACACGGTATTTTGTGGGGGAAAACCATGATTTTGAACTTTTTGCTATATCTCGCGAACCAATCATGCTAGAGGTGTGTTCGACAGGTCCAAGTACTCGGGGTGATGTCCTCTTTGCTATGGACCACTCATTGTAATTTTAAAAAAATTGGGAAACTCGATTTTGGGGTAAACACGTGTTTTTTGTGATTTTTGCCGATATCTCACGAACCAATAACGCTAGAGACGTGTACGAAGTGTCCTAGGACTCGGGCTAACGCCCCCTTTCGAGTGTGGCAGATATTTTTTCCAAAAAATAATTCACAAAGGGCCTAACGCCATACATGTTGAAAAAACTTTTCTTTTTCTTTACCTGTTTATAAAGTTTATGAAGCGTGGTGGTTGAGAGAGACGATACGGCTGGGTGTGTGTGTGTTTCAACGAACCTGTCGCTGACCACGGTGGCTGTGTTCAATAGAACAGTCGATATTTCGACGGGTCGGTGTATGACAGAGCGAGCATGCGTTTTCTGATATTTTACCTTTAACGTGTAAACGGTGATGAGAACTTGCTTCTATGTTGGTCGAAGCGAGTACAGAAAACAAACTTGCCGAGGAGCAGGAGGTGAATGTCATTTGAGGTTATCGGATGGCGTTGATCTGACTTGACAACAGGTGACGCTTGAAGGTAAAATAATGTAGTAGTGGGGTGGGGATAGAGCTGCTTCCAAAAGCAAGTGGTGAGCCCCTGCGACCTTGGAATGGAAGGAGTCATGCTAGGAAGGCGTGCTTAGATTCGTTTTTTTCGTCTCGTTGCGCTCTTTACGGAAATGTAGATGTCGAAAAGGTGAAATGCTGGAAACACGGTATTTTGTGGGGGAAAACCATGATTTTGAACTTTTTGCTATATCTCGCGAACCAATCATGCTAGAGGTGTGTTCGACAGGTCCAAGTACTTGGGGTGATGTCCTCTTTGCTATGGACCACTCATTGTAATTTTAAAAAAATTGGGAAACTCGATTTTGGGGTAAACACGTGTTTTTTGTGTGATTTTTGCCGATATCTCACGAACCAATAACGCTAGAGACGTGTACGAAGTGTCCTAGGACTCGGGCTAACGCCCCCTTTCGAGTGTGGCAGATATTTTTTCCAAAAAATAATTCACAAAGGGCCTAACGCCATACATGTTGAAAAAAAATTTTCTTTTTCTTTACCTGTTTATAAAGTTTATGAAGCGTGGTGGTTGAGAGAGACGATACGGCTGGGTGTGTGTGTGTTTCAACGAACCTGTCGCTGACCACGGTGGCTGTGTTCAATAGAACACTCGATATTTCGACGGGTCGGTGTATGACAGAGCGAGCATGCGTTTTCTGATATTTTACCTTTAACGTGTAAACGGTGATGAGAAATTGCTTCTATGTTGGTCGAAGCGAGTACAGAAAACAAACTTGCCGAGGAGCAGGAGGTGAATGTCATTTGAGGTTATCGGATGGCGTTGATCTGACTTGACAACAGGTGACGCTTGAAGGTGAAATAATGTAGTAGTGGGGTGGGGATAGAGCTGCTTCCAAAAGCAAGTGGTGAGCCCCTGCGACCTTGGAATGGAAGGAGTCATGCTAGGAAGGCGTGCTTAGATTCGTTTTTTTCGTCTCATTGCGCTCTTTACGGAAATGTAGATGTCGAAAAAGTGAAATGCTGGAAACACGGTATTTTGTGGGGGAAAACCATGATTTTGAACTTTTTGCTATATCTCGCGAACCAATCATGCTAGAGGTGTGTTCGACAGGTCCAAGTACTCGGGGTGATGTCCTCTTTGCTATGGACCACTCATTGTAATTTTAAAAAAATTGGGAAACTCGATTTTGGGGTAAACACGTGTTTTTTGTGATTTTTGCCGATATCTCACGAACCAATAACGCTAGAGACGTGTACGAAGTGTCCTAGGACTCGGGCTAACGCCCCCTTTCGAGTGTGGCAGATATTTTTTCCAAAAAATAATTCACAAAGGGCCTAACGCCATACATGTTGAAAAAACTTTTCTTTTTCTTTACCTGTTTATAAAGTTTATGAAGCGTGGTGGTTGAGAGAGACGATACGGCTGGGTGTGTGTGTGTTTCAACGAACCTGTCGCTGACCACGGTGGCTGTGTTCAATAGAACAGTCGATATTTCGACGGGTCGGTGTATGACAGAGCGAGCATGCGTTTTCTGATATTTTACCTTTAACGTGTAAACGGTGATGAGAACTTGCTTCTATGTTGGTCGAAGCGAGTACAGAAAACAAACTTGCCGAGGAGCAGGAGGTGAATGTCATTTGAGGTTATCGGATGGCGTTGATCTGACTTGACAACAGGTGACGCTTGAAGGTGAAATAATGTAGTAGTGGGGTGGGGATAGAGCTGCTTCCAAAAGCAAGTGGTGAGCCCCTGCGACCTTGGAATGGAAGGAGTCATGCTAGGAAGGCGTGCTTAGATTCGTTTTTTTCGTCTCGTTGCGCTCTTTACGGAAATGTAGATGTCGAAAAGGTGAAATGCTGGAAACACGGTATTTTGTGGGGGAAAACCATGATTTTGAACTTTTTGCTATATCTCGCGAACCAATCGTGCTAGAGGTGTGTTCGACAGGTCCAAGTACTCGGGGTGATGTCCTCTTTGCTATGGACCACTCATTTTAATTTTAAAAAAATTGGGAAACTCGATTTTGGGGTAAACACGTGTTTTTTGTGATTTTTGCCGATATCTCACGAACCAATAACGCTAGAGACGTGTACGAAGTGTCCTAGGACTCGGGCTAACGCCCCCTTTCGAGTGTGGCAGATATTTTTTCCAAAAAATAATTCACAAAGGGCCTAACGCCATACATGTTGAAAATTTTTTTTCTTTTTCTTTACCTGTTTATAAAGTTTATGAAGCGTGGTGGTTGAGAGAGACGATACGGCTGGGTGTGTGTGTGTTTCAACGAACCTGTCGCTGACCACGGTGGCTGTGTTCAATAGAACAGTCGATATTTCGACGGGTCGGTGTATGACAGAGCGAGCATGCGTTTTCTGATATTTTACCTTTAACGTGTAAACGGTGATGAGAACTTGCTTCTATGTTGGTCGAAGCGAGTACAGAAAACAAACTTGCCGAGGAGCAGGAGGTGAATGTCATTTGAGGTTATCGGATGGCGTTGATCTGACTTGACAACAGGTGACGCTTGAAGGTGAAATAATGTAGTAGTGGGGTGGGGATAGAGCTGCTTCCAAAAGCAAGTGGTGAGCCCCTGCGACCTTGGAATGGAAGGAGTCATGCTAGGAAGGTGTGCTTAGATTCGTTTTTTTCGTCTCGTTGCGCTCTTTACGGAAATGTAGATGTCGAAAAGGTGAAATGCTGGAAACACGGTATTTTGTGGGGGAAAACCATGATTTTGAACTTTTTGCTATATCTCGCGAACCAATCATGCTAGAGGTGTGTTCGACAGGTCCAAGTACTCGGGATGATGTCCTCTTTGCTATGGACCACTCATTGTAATTTTAAAAAAATTGGGAAACTCGATTTTGGGGTAAACACGTGTTTTTTGTGATTTTTGCCGATATCTCACGATCCAATAACGCTAGAGACGTGTACGAAGTGTCCTAGGACTCGGGCTAACGCCCCCTTTCGAGTGTGGCAGATATTTTTTCCAAAAAATAATTCACAAAGGGTCTAACGCCATACATGTTGAAAATTTTTTTTCTTTTTCTTTACCTGTTTATAAAGTTTATGAAGCGTGGTGGTTGAGAGAGACGATACGGCTGGGTGTGTGTGTGTTTCAACGAACCTGTCGCTGACCACGGTGGCTGTGTTCAATAGAACACTCGATATTTCGACGGGTCGGTGTATGACAGAGCGAGCATGCGTTTTCTGATATTTTACCTTTAACGTGTAAACGGTGATGAGAAATTGCTTCTATGTTGGTCGAAGCGAGTACAGAAAACAAACTTGCCGAGGAGCAGGAGGTGAATGTCATTTGAGGTTATCGGATGGCGTTGATCTGACTTGACAACAGGTGACGCTTGAAGGTGAAATAATGTAGTAGTGGGGTGGGGATAGAGCTGCTTCCAAAAGCAAGTGGTGAGCCCCTGCGACCTTGGAATGGAAGGAGTCATGCTAGGAAGGCGTGCTTAGATTCGTTTTTTTCGTCTCATTGCGCTCTTTACGGAAATGTAGATGTCGAAAAGGTGAAATGCTGGAAACACGGTATTTTGTGGGGGAAAACCATGATTTTGAACTTTTTGCTATATCTCGCGAACCAATCATGCTAGAGGTGTGTTCGACAGGTCCAAGTACTCGGGGTGATGTCCTCTTTGCTATGGACCACTCATTGTAATTTTAAAAAAATTGGGAAACTCGATTTTGGGGTAAACACGTGTTTTTTGTGATTTTTGCCGATATCTCACGAACCAATAACGCTAGAGACGTGTACGAAGTGTCCTAGGACTCGGGCTAACGCCCCCTTTCGAGTGTGGCAGATATTTTTTCCAAAAAATAATTCACAAAGGGCCTAACGCCATACATGTTGAAAAAACTTTTCTTTTTCTTTACCTGTTTATAAAGTTTATGAAGCGTGGTGGTTGAGAGAGACGATACGGCTGGGTGTGTGTGTGTTTCAACGAACTTGTCGCTGACCACGGTGGCTGTGTTCAATAGAACAGTCGATATTTCGACGGGTCGGTGTATGACAGAGCGAGCATGCGTTTTCTGATATTTTACCTTTAACGTGTAAACGGTGATGAGAACTTGCTTCTATGTTGGTCGAAGCGAGTACAGAAAACAAACTTGCCGAGGAGCAGGAGGTGAATGTCATTTGAGGTTATCGGATGGCGTTGATCTGACTTGACAACAGGTGACGCTTGAAGGTGAAATAATGTAGTAGTGGGGTGGGGATAGAGCTGCTTCCAAAAGCAAGTGGTGAGCCCCTGCGACCTTGGAATGGAAGGAGTCATGCTAGGAAGGCGTGCTTAGATTCGTTTTTTTCGTCTCGTTGCGCTCTTTACGGAAATGTAGATGTCGAAAAGGTGAAATGCTGGAAACACGGTATTTTGTGGGGGAAAACCATGATTTTGAACTTTTTGCTATATCTCGCGAACCAATCGTGCTAGAGGTGTGTTCGACAGGTCCAAGTACTCGGGGTGATGTCCTCTTTGCTATGGACCACTCATTGTAATTTTAAAAAAATTGGGAAACTCGATTTTGGGGTAAACACGTGTTTTTTGTGATTTTTGCCGATATCTCACGAACCAATAACGCTAGAGACGTGTACGAAGTGTCCTAGGACTCGGGCTAACGCCCCCTTTCGAGTGTGGCAGATATTTTTTCCAAAAAATAATTCACAAAGGGCCTAACGCCATACATGTTGAAAATTTTTTTTCTTTTTCTTTACCTGTTT
Source organism: Meconema thalassinum (assembly GCA_946902985.2). Taxonomy (NCBI): domain Eukaryota; kingdom Metazoa; phylum Arthropoda; class Insecta; order Orthoptera; family Tettigoniidae; genus Meconema; species Meconema thalassinum. The sequence continues at coordinate 923,984,518 of OX336389.2, forward strand.
ATAAAGTTTATGAAGCGTGGTGGTTGAGAGAGACGATACGGCTGGGTGTGTGTGTGTTTCAACGAACCTGTCGCTGACCACGGTGGCTGTGTTCAATAGAACAGTCGATATTTCGACGGGTCGGTGTATGACAGAGCGAGCATGCGTTTTCTGATATTTTACCTTTAACGTGTAAACGGTGATGAGAACTTGCTTCTATGTTGGTCGAAGCGAGTACAGAAAACAAACTTGCCGAGGAGCAGGAGGTGAATGTCATTTGAGGTTATCGGATGGCGTTGATCTGACTTGACAACAGGTGACGCTTGAAGGTGAAATAATGTAGTAGTGGGGTGGGGATAGAGCTGCTTCCAAAAGCAAGTGGTGAGCCCCTGCGACCTTGGAATGGAAGGAGTCATGCTAGGAAGGTGTGCTTAGATTCGTTTTTTTCGTCTCGTTGCGCTCTTAACGGAAATGTAGATGTCGAAAAGGTGAAATGCTGGAAACACGGTATTTTGTGGGGGAAAACCATGATTTTGAACTTTTTGCTATATCTCGCGAACCAATCATGCTAGAGGTGTGTTCGACAGGTCCAAGTACTCGGGGTGATGTCCTCTTTGCTATGGACCACTCATTGTAATTTTAAAAAAATTGGGAAACTCGATTTTGGGGTAAACACGTGTTTTTTGTGATTTTTGCCGATATCTCACGATCCAATAACGCTAGAGACGTGTACGAAGTGTCCTAGGACTCGGGCTAACGCCCCCTTTCGAGTGTGGCAGATATTTTTTCCAAAAAATAATTCACAAAGGGTCTAACGCCATACATGTTGAAAATTTTTTTTCTTTTTCTTTACCTGTTTATAAAGTTTATGAAGCGTGGTGGTTGAGAGAGACGATACGGCTGGGTGTGTGTGTGTTTCAACGAACCTGTCGCTGACCACGGTGGCTGTGTTCAATAGAACACTCGATATTTCGACGGGTCGGTGTATGACAGAGCGAGCATGCGTTTTCTGATATTTTACCTTTAACGTGTAAACGGTGATGAGAAATTGCTTCTATGTTGGTCGAAGCGAGTACAGAAAACAAACTTGCCGAGGAGCAGGAGGTGAATGTCATTTGAGGTTATCGGATGGCGTTGATCTGACTTGACAACAGGTGACGCTTGAAGGTGAAATAATGTAGTAGTGGGGTGGGGATAGAGCTGCTTCCAAAAGCAAGTGGTGAGCCCCTGCGACCTTGGAATGGAAGGAGTCATGCTAGGAAGGCGTGCTTAGATTCGTTTTTTTCGTCTCATTGCGCTCTTTACGGAAATGTAGATGTCGAAAAGGTGAAATGCTGGAAACACGGTATTTTGTGGGGGAAAACCATGATTTTGAACTTTTTGCTATATCTCGCGAACCAATCATGCTAGAGGTGTGTTCGACAGGTCCAAGTACTCGGGGTGATGTCCTCTTTGCTATGGACCACTCATTGTAATTTTAAAAAAATTGGGAAACTCGATTTTGGGGTAAACACGTGTTTTTTGTGATTTTTGCCGATATCTCACGAACCAATAACGCTATAGACGTGTACGAGGTGTCCTAGGACTCGCGCTAACGCCACCTTTCAAATGTGGTAGATATTTTTTCCAAAAAGATAATTCACAAAGGGCCTAACGCCATATATGTTGAAATAACGTTTTCTTTTTCTTTATCTGTTTATAATGTCCATGAAGCCTGGTGGTTGAGAGAGACGATACGGCTGGGTGTGTGTGTTTCAACGAACCTGTCGCTGACCACGGTGGCTGTGTTCAATAGATTAATCGATATTTCGACGGGTCGGTTTATGACAGAGCGAGGGTGCGTTTTTTTCTGATACTTTACCCCGAAGGGGATCTCTAACGTGTAAACGGTAATGAGAACTTGGTTCTATGTTGTTCGAAGCGAGTACAGAAAACAAACTTGCCGAGGGGCAGGAGGTGAATGTCATTTGAGCTTATTGGAAGGCGCTGATCTGACGACAACAAGTGCAATGGAAAATGACCAAGACGCTTGAAAGTGAAATAATCTGACCCTTGGGGTGGCAGGGAAGAGCGAAAGGCATGTGAACACATGTGTGAAACCACATGCTCGCTAAACCAGTGACATCCTGTCTTGCTTCGTACGTGACAAAATGCAAGTTCATGTGAAATTTGATCTACCGCAGGTGTTCACCTTGGACGTTATCTGTCCACGTGCATGATAACTGTTAACAAGTCACATCCTGTTTTGCTTCGTACGTGACAAAATGCAAGTTGACGTGAAATTTGATCTACCACAGGTGTTCACCTTGGGTGTTAGCTGTCCACGTGCATGATAACAGAATGTTCAAAGCGTGGGAAAAAAAAGATTATACATGCAACGTAACATATATAAAGACATGTCGTTATCATTTCCACTCTCACTTGGGTGGACTACCTTTGAACACACTGCGTTGCATAAAACCCCTGGTCTTGTTTAACAGTTTTGGTGTTGGTGGAAAATACTTAAACTTGTTGTGGGGTAGGTATTTATTTATATATTTATTCATTTATACATTTATTGATTAATATATATATTTACAAGCAATTATTTATTGATTAGGTAATTAATGATTTTATTTATTTGTTTGCAGATAACCGGCATACCTTACATGTCTGAGGGAGAAGAAACCATTGCACTTTTGAGACCACTAGAAGGGAAGAGCAACAAGTCACTGCAAGTAAAGGTGAGATGATTTTTTTAAACTAACTTGTTTCCTTTTTTGTTTTATGTTTTATTTTATGAAATGAATGTATTAACCTGAATTTAGGTATTTATAGCGGTTTATTTTATTTATTTTTAGAAACTTGGAAAGAATAGCCTTACCGCCGTAGCAGTCGCTGAAAAAAACCAGAAACGCACTAAAGCGAAACCACTGCCAAAGAGTGAACTGTTTAAAACTCAGGTAAGTCCAACTTAAAACTGCTATTCCATTTTACCACTACTGATAACTCGTAGACAAAAAAAATTCATTACCTGTACATGACTGGGACAATGATTGCTTTCTTGATTAATGGCTATGTTGTTGTTGTTGACTGGGAAAAGTACAAGGCCATGTTGGATTTTCTAAAAATAAAAATAATAAATTTAATTTATGGGTGGTTCCCTATGGACTCAACGAATATCCACAGGTTTGAACATGATAATGTGAACAAAATGACATGACATTCATTTTTGTTTATATATTGGTTAAAGGGAGGGTGGGGGAATGTAAATGACTGTAGCTTTATAAAAAAAAGAAAATAAGTACATGGGTTACTGTTAGTGCCAACATACAGTTTATTTTTAATGGTGTTTTGATATATTAATGCCAATTAACGTTAACGTTTTATTTACAAGTATTGATTGATTGATTGATTGATTGATTGATTGAGTGATGGGTTATTTTGTTTGCTTTTAGGTGTCGTCATGTGCCATTAACGTAATGAACAGACAGTGAACAAGCATGCATTATGCTTTAAAGTACTCTGTGCTCTTGTGCAATGTTAATAACTTACAATAAGAAAATTTTTATTATAACACATGGCGTTAGTACCAAATACAACAAGTGAGCAAGTTGGTTTACCCCGTGGGTTAAATTTAAAATCAGAACATGATCGATGGTTAACATTTGAATCCTGGCCTGTAGGCTTTTTGACGACGCATGAACTTGCAAAAGCCGGTTTTTTTTTACTTGAACCGAGAAGATGTGGTGCGCTTTGTGTTTTGTCGTATTGAACTTTCACACTGGGAAGAAGGGGATGATCCCTTTAGAGACCATTTGCGATGGTCTCCTCACTGTCCTTACATGCTTGGAAAGCAAGTGGGTAACCTACCCGTGCATTCATTTTACCGAACCACAAGGCCTTTGGCAGCTACTTACGTTGCTGAATCACAAATAAATAATAATAATTATGTATTACCAGCCAACGGTAGTGTCGATATATGTGGTCCATATGCCATAGACAGTGTTGAATTGGCGTGTGCTTTTGAAAAATTGGGAGTTTGCAAGACTAAAGCACTAGCACACCCAGAGTACAGCTCTGTTGAAAACGTTTCGAATCTTATAAAAATGTTTGGCCATTAATATTAAAACACCTTACCAAACAGCTAAGTGAAGCTGGATTTTTTATACTGGTGAAGGGGATAAAACAATATGTTTTTATTGTGGATTTGCTTTAAAGGATTGGCAAATGACTGATGACCCTTTTGTGCAACACGCTCGTTGGTTACCAAACTGTAAATACATGGTGTTGCTTAAAGGTCAGGAATTTGTGAACACTATTCGTAAAGAAAAAGTGATTGCAGCACAAGACATAAAAGTGCCTTTAGAGTTAGAGCACGCGGAGCAAATACATAAGGCTGAAAGAAAAAACTTGTGTTACGAACAGATACAAAAGTGTGACCAACAATTATGTAAAATTTGTTATCAAGATGAACTAGGTGTTGTATTTTTACCCTGTGGACACATGATAGCCTCTGTCAAGTGTGCATTAGAACTTAACACTTGTGCTATATGCAGAAAAGTAGTATCTGCTACAGTTAGGGCATTTCTTGCATAACTAGTATAATTTATTCGCCATGCATTGTGCAAAATCCCTAATTGCACAATATTATTAAAGCTGTTTTAGAGTGTAATGGATATGCTTTTGTTTTGTTTATAGACTACTACAATGAATGTTTTGAATGCTGTGGGACAATCATGTGGCTTAGAGACAAAGAAGCTCAGCGAATTGCCAACGCATATTCCATTCCGCATTATCAAGATTCGGAAATTGAAAACAGCATATGGTGATCGTGTACTTTGTGTATGTGAAAACTTTGAGACATTTCTGCCTATACGGTTTAATGATATGTCGGAGAGTGTTTTTGATGAAGTCAATAATGCTGTGCAACCTGTACACTTAATTTATGAAGGTTTTAAAAACAATAGGTGCATGGTTCGTTTTAATTAAATAAATAAATAATGTGAAATAATAATGGAAAATATAAGTAATGACAATATACTGAAAAAGAAAGAAAATATGTGAATAGAATAGTAATGTTTTAGTGTTTAGTGTTGTCTTTAAAAAATATGATGATGAAACCAAAAAAAATGTATATAAAGTTTGTAAATAAATGCAAAATGATGTTACAATGCTGTTTTATTTTATACAAAGTTAGTATATTTAACATTGCAGAGTATACATGATTATGACAATAAATGCACACTGAATACAAGCCTTTCTCACTTTACAATAGTCTGTTATAGTTTTAAACACAAGGCTTGTTGTAGATCATTTTATAGCAATGTCCATTCAATGTTGTTTTCGAAAAGTGGGGAAGCCGCAATGGTTGTATTGACATAAAAACCTTATGGTTATTACTATTTAGTCACTTTGATCCCCTTGCAGATCAAGAGCAGATGACCTAGTTGTTCCACTCTTTAAAACGACAACAACAACACTACCTCTTGCATAGCTTGTGATGTTGATGGCTCTTGCGACGTGGAAGATGGATTAAAAATAACTTTGAGAACAGGGGTTAAACGTTGATCATTAAACAATGCACTATTTTGAGTAGCAATATGGTTTTCTTGATTTTTTGTCGACGGCAACTGTGTTTCATGCGGTACACTACATTGATGATCACTGACACTTAAAACCTCACTATTTTTACTTTTTAGGTCACCACGACAATGTTTGGAACGTTGCTTTGAACAACGCCAAATAACAGTTCCATTTTTATTGGTTCGTTTCACAATATATGAATATTCTTTATAGTATGCGTAAGGCTTACCATACCTAGTCACTGATACTTCCATATCAACTGTCAAGCATAGACTAAGCTCTAGTAAAGTCAACTTGGTAATAAGAATACTAGTTTAGTGTGAGAGCAAATATGGATCCAAAGAGTTCAGGTAAAAGTGAAAGCAAATAAGCAAATATAAGAAACAAGAGTGGGGGGTAAAAGTGGTCGCAAAGTGGCAGACCCATTACACAATAATTTCAGCACGACGAAGCTCTTGTTCAATTTCTTTGATTTCCCAATCGTGACCGATATGCCCAGCTTGTCGTAAAGCATGCAATTGTCGAAGCCGTTGAATTAGCTTACTGGGTTTGTTCCAGTATACAAATTTAACAAATGATTTTTTAGGTGTAAACAAAGCATTACCATTATCATGATCATTATCATCATCATCATCATCATTATCATCATCATGATCACCATTATCATCATGACCATCATCACTGTTACTATATAGTCCTTTTTGATCCTCTTGCAATACCACTTTATTTATAGTGTGAGTTGATTTTGATAGTGTTGAAGGTTTCTTGGACGTTGACAACTGTCCTAACATGACGTTTTGAGGACATGATAAGTCCTTTTGAACAAACACTGCACTATCTTTAGCCGCAATATCGTTTTCTTGAACTTGCTTTTTAGCATTTTGATAATTGTTTGTAAACAGTAAGCGTGGTTCGTTTCGAGTACTACATTGATGAACACTCACACTTAAAACCTTTCCATTTTTACTTTTCAGATTGCCTCGACATTTTGTTGACCTCTCTTTTGAGCATCGCCAGAATATTATTCCATTCACATTCTGGCGATTATAGTTATAGGAGTAGCCTTGATAGAGTGCACGTAGCCTACCTTTGTTGGTTGTAATAAGTTCCATAGTAGTAACTGACCTGTCAGTACGATGTTCACACTATAAAAGTTACAACTGTTTTGCTGAAGGAGTGACCTACCATAAGCTTATATATTGGCTTATGTGTTGGCGTTTTGTGTTGGCTTTTCGTGTTGGCTTATGTGTTGGCTTTTTGTATTGGCTTTTTTGTGTTGGCTTTTCGTGTTGGCATTTCGTGTTGGCTTTTGTGTTGGCTTTACGTGTTGGCTTTACGTGTTGGCTTTTTCGTGTTGGCTTTTTCGTGTTGGCATTTCGTGTTGGCTTTTCGTGTTGGCTTTTCGTGTTGGCATTTCGTGTTGGCTTTTCGTGTTGGCTTTTTTGTATTGGCCTTTCGTGTTGGCTTTTTGTATTGGCTTTTCGTGTTGGCTTTTTGTGTGGGCTTTTTGTGTTGGCTTTAGTATTGGCTTTTGTATTGGCTTATTTGACAAGTTATTTGTGTCAATGTATTTAGTGGATTTTTTTCTTGGTGTTGGAAAGTAGCTGAAAGAGAGGGAATATTTAAAGACTTAACCTCAGCTCACTAACCTAACCTAACCTAACCTAACCTAACTTTACCTAACCTAACCTAACCTTTCAACTCTCAGATGTTAATTAAATTCTGTGCATAGTCGAGTTGGAACCCAAGACCTCGGGGGTAAAAAAACAATTATTTTTGACAACTTATTTTGGTAACTTATTTTAATGGCTAACCTAACTTTACCTAACCTAACCTAACCTCAGCTCACTTTGGATATTACTAGTAAGTGTTCATATCCTCTGCTAGGTAGCATGCTAGTAGTACAGGTAGTGCTCATATTTACCGCTAGGTAGCGGAACCATACTTTGCATGTTGCATGTGACACTTGTGAAGTTTAACCACATGCAAGACGTGCTTGTATAAGTTCTCTATTTAAACTCAATATACAATTAACCACTAAATGTTCAGAACTAACATGTATAGCCATGTTTAGGGTATATAGGAGACCCTTAGCAAGAAAGGCTGTCTAACCCACGAGTGTACAGCCTTGTCATACGCAGTAAGCACCTGTTGGCAGAAAACAACAACAACAACAATTTGAGAAAGCCAACAACATATCCATTAATGTATTTAAAGGAAACAGTTTTTTGTTGGCTTTCTCAAATTGTTGTTGTTGTTGTTTTCTGCCAACAGGTGCTTACTGCGTATGACAAGGCTGTACACTCGTGGGTTAGACAGCCTTTCTTGCTAAGGATCTCCTATATACCCTAAACATGGCTATACATGTTAGTTCTGAACATTTAGTGGTTAATTGTATATTGAGTTTAAATAGAGAACTTATACAAGCACGTCTTGCATGTGGTTAAACTTCACAAGTGTCACATGCAACATGCAAAGTATGTTTCCGCTACCTAGCGGTAAATATGAGCACTACCTGTACTACTAGCATGCTACCTAGCAGAGGATATGAACACTTACTAGTAATATCCAAAGTGAGCTGAGGTTAGGTTAGGTTAGGTAAAGTTAGGTTAGCCATTAAAATAAGTTACCAAAATAAGTTGTCAAAAATAATTGTTTTTTTTACCCCTGAGGTCTTGGGTTCCAACTCGACTATGCACAGAATTTAATTAACATCTGAGAGTTGAAAGGTTAGGTTAGGTTAGGTAAAGTTAGGTTAGGTTAGGTTAGGTTAGTGAGCTGAGGTTAAGTCTTTAAATATTCCCTCTCTTTCAGCTACTTTCCAACACCAAGAAAAAAATCCACTAAATACATTGACACAAATAACTTGTCAAATAAGCCAATACAAAAGCCAATACTAAAGCCAACACAAAAAGCCCACACAAAAAGCCAACACGAAAAGCCAATACAAAAAGCCAACACGAAAGGCCAATACAAAAAAGCCAACACGAAAAGCCAACACGAAATGCCATCACGAAAAGCCAACACGAAAAGCCAACACGAAAAGCCAACACGAAATGCCAACACGAAAAAGCCAACACGAAAAAGCCAACACGTAAAGCCAACACGTAAAGCCAACACAAAAGCCAACACGAAATGCCAACACGAAAAGCCAACACAAAAAAGCCAATACAAAAAGCCAACACATAAGCCAACACGAAAAGCCAACACAAAACGCCAACACATAAGCCAATATATATATGCTTATGGTAGGTCACTCCTTCAGCAAAACAGTTGTAACTTTTATAGTGTGAACATCGTACTGACAGGTCAGTTACTACTATGGAACTTATTACAACCAACAAAGGTAGGCTACGTGCACTCTATCAAGGCTACTCCTATAACTATAATCGCCAGAATGTGAATGGAATAATATTCTGGCGATGCTCAAAAGAGAGGTCAACAAAATGTCGAGGCAATCTGAAAAGTAAAAATGGAAAGGTTTTAAGTGTGAGTGTTCATCAATGTAGTACTCGAAACGAACCACGCTTACTGTTTACAAACAATTATCAAAATGCTAAAAAGCAAGTTCAAGAAAACGATATTGCGGCTAAAGATAGTGCAGTGTTTGTTCAAAAGGACTTATCATGTCCTCAAAACGTCATGTTAGGACAGTTGTCAACGTCCAAGAAACCTTCAACACTACCAAAATCAACTCACACTATAAATAAAGTGGTATTGCAAGAGGATCAAAAAGGACTATATAGTAACAGTGATGATGGTCATGATGATAATGGTGATCATGATGATGATAATGATGATGATGATGATGATAATGATCATGATAATGGTAATGCTTTGTTTACACCTAAAAAATCATTTGTTAAATTTGTATACTGGAACAAACCCAGTAAGCTAATTCAACGGCTTCGACAATTGCATGCTTTACGACAAGCTGGGCATATCGGTCACGATTGGGAAATCAAAGAAATTGAACAAGAGCTTCGTCGTGCTGAAATTATTGTGTAATGGGTCTGCCACTTTGCGACCACTTTTATCCCCCACTCTTGTTTCTTATATTTGCTTATTTGCTTTCACTTTTACCTGAACTCTTTGGATCCATATTTGCTCTCACACTAAACTAGTATTCTTATTACCAAGTTGACTTTACTAGAGCTTAGTCTATGCTTGACAGTTGATATGGAAGTATCAGTGACTAGGTATGGTAAGCCTTACGCATACTATAAAGAATATTCATATATTGTGAAACGAACCAATAAAAATGGAACTGTTATTTGGCGTTGTTCAAAGCAACGTTCCAAACATTGTCGTGGTGACCTAAAAAGTAAAAATAGTGAGGTTTTAAGTGTCAGTGATCATCAATGTAGTGTACCGCATGAAACACAGTTGCCGTCGACAAACAATCAAGAAAACCATATTGCTACTCAAAATAGTGCATTGTTTAATGATCAACGTTTAACCCCTGTTCTCAAAGTTATTTTTAATCCATCTTCCACGTCGCAAGAGCCATCAACATCACAAACTATGCAAGAGGTAGTGTTGTTGATGTCGTTTTTAAGAGTGGAACAACTAGGTCATCTGCTCTTGATCTGCAAGGGGATCAAAGTGACTAAATAGTAATAACCATAAGGTTTTTATGTCAATACAACCATTGCGGCTTCCCCACTTTTCGAAAACAACATTGAATGGACATTGCTATAAAATGATCTACAACAAGCCTTGTGTTTAAAACTATAACAGACTATTGTAAAGAGAGAAAGGCTTGTATTCAGTGTGCATTTATTGTCATAATCATGTATACTCTGCAATGTTAAATATACTAACTTTGTATAAAATAAAACAGCATTGTAACATCATTTTGCATTTATTTACAAACTTTATATACATTTTTTTGTTTCATCATAATATTTTTTAAAGACAACACTAAACACTAAAACATTACTATTCTATTCACATATTTTCTTTCTTTTTCAGTATATTGTCATTACTTATATTTTCCATTATTATTTCACATTATTTATTTATTTAATTAAAACGAACCATGCACCTATTGTTTTTAAAACCTTCATAAATTAAGTGTACAGGTTGCACAGCATTATTGACTTCATCAAAAACACTCTCCGACATATCATTAAACCGTATAGGCAGAAATGTCTCAAAGTTTTCACATACACAAAGTACACGATCACCATATGCTGTTTTCAATTTCCGAATCTTGATAATGCGGAATGGAATATGCGTTGGCAATTCGCTGAGCTTCTTTGTCTCTAAGCCACATGATTGTCCCACAGCATTCAAAACATTCATTGTAGTAGTCTATAAACAAAACAAAAGCATATCCATTACACTCTAAAACAGCTTTAATAATATTGTGCAATTAGGGATTTTGCACAATGCATGGCGAATAAATTATACTAGTTATGCAAGAAATGCCCTAACTGTAGCAGATACTACTTTTCTGCATATAGCACAAGTGTTAAGTTCTAATGCACACTTGACAGAGGCTATCATGTGTCCACAGGGTAAAAATACAACACCTAGTTCATCTTGATAACAAATTTTACATAATTGTTGGTCACACTTTTGTATCTGTTCGTAACACAAGTCTTTTCTTTCAGCCTTATGTATTTGCTCCGCGTGCTCTAACTCTAAAGGCACTTTTATGTCTTGTGCTGCAATCACTTTTTCTTTACGAATAGTGTTCACAAATTCCTGACCTTTAAGCAACACCATGTATTTACAGTTTGGTAACCAACGAGCGTGTTGCACAAAAGGGTCATCAGTCATTTGCCAATCCTTTAAAGCAAATCCACAATAAAAACATATTTTTTTATCCCCTTCACCAGTATAAAAAAATCCAGCTTCACTTAGCTGTTTGGTAAGGTGTTTTAATATTAATGGCCAAACATTTTTATAAGATTCGAAACGTTTTTCAACAGAGCTGTACTCTGGGTGTGCTAGTGCTTTAGACTTGCAAACTCCCAATTTTTCAAAAGCACACGCCAATTCAACACTGTCTATGGCATATGGACTACATATATCGACACTACCGTTGGCTGGTAATACATCATTATTATTATTTATTTGTGATTCAGCAACGTAAGTAGCGGCCAAAGGCCTTGTGGTTCGGTAAAATGAATGCACGGGTAGGTTACCCACTTGCTTTCCAAGCATGTAAGGACAGTGAGGAGACCATCGCAAATGGTCTCTAAAGGGATCATCCCCTTCTTCCCAGTGTGAAAGTTCAATACGACAAAACACACAGCGCACCACATCTTCTCGGTTCAAGTAAAAAAAAACCGGTTTTGCAAGTTCATGCGTCGACAAAAAGCCTACAGGCCAGGATTCAAATGTTAACCATAGATCATGTTCTGATTTTAAATTTAACCCACGTGGTAAACCAACTTGCTCACTTGTTGTATTTGGTACTAACGCCATGTGTTATAATAAAACTTTTTCTTATTGTAAGTTATTAACATTGCACAAGAGCACAGAGTACTTTAAAGCATAATGCATGCTTGTTCACTGTCTGTTCATTACGTTAATGGCACATGACGACACCTAAAAGCAAACAAAATAACCCATCACTCAATCAATCAATCAATACTTGTAAATAAAACGTTAACGTTAATTGGCATTAATATATCAAAACACCATTAAAAATAAACCGTATGTTGGCACTAACAGTAACCCATGTACTTATTTTCTTTTTTTTATAAAGCTACAGTCATTTACATTCCCCCACCCTCCCTTTAACCAATATATAAACAAAAATGAATGTCATGTCATTTTGTTCACATTATCATGTTCAAACCTGTGGATATTCGTTGAGTCCATAGGGAACCACCCATAAATTAAATTTATTATTTTTATTTTTAGAAAATCCAACATGGCCTTGTACTTTTCCCAGTCAACAACAACAACATAGCCATTTATCAAGAAAGCAATCATTGTCCCAGTCATGTACAGGTAATGATTTTTTTTTTGTCTACGAGTTTTCAGAGGTGGTAAAATGGAATAGCGGTTTTAAGTTGGACTTACCTGAGTTTTAAACAGTTCACTCTTTGGCAGTGGTTTCGCTTTAGTGCGTTTCTGGTTTTTTTCAGCGACTGCTACGGCGGTAAGGCTATTCTTTCCAAGTTTCTAAAAATAAATAAAATAAACCGCTATAAATACCTAAATTCAGGTTAATACATACATTTCATAAAATAAAACATAAAACAAAAAATGAAGCAAGTTAGTTTAAAAAAATCATCTCACCTTTACTTGCAGTGACTTGTTGCTCTTCCCTTCTAGTGGGCTCAAACGTGCAATGGTTTCTTCTCCCTCAGACATGTAAGGTATGCCGGTTATCTGCAAACAAATAAATAAAATCATTAATTACCTAATCAATAAATAATTGCTTGTAAATATATATATTAATCAATAAATGTATAAATGAATAAATATATAAATAAATACCTACCCCACAACAAGTTTAAGTATTTTCCACCAACACCAAAACTGTTAAACAAGACCAGGGGTTTTATGCAACGCAGTGTGTTCAAAGGTAGTCCACCCAAGTGAGAGTGGAAATGATAACGACATGTCTTTATATATGTTACGTTGCATGTATAATCTTTTTTTCCACGCTTTGAACATTCTGTTATCATGCACGTGGACAGCTAACACCCAAGGTGAACACCTGTGGTAGATCAAATTTCACGTCAACTTGCATTTTGTCACGTACGAAGCAAAACAGGATGTGACTTGTTAACAGTTATCATGCACGTGGACAGATAACGTCCAAGGTGAACACCTGCGGTAGATCAAATTTCACATGAACTTGCATTTTGTCACGTACGAAGCAAGACAGGATGTCACTGGTTTAGCGTGCATGTGGTTTCACACATGTGTTCACATGCCTTTCGCTCTTCCCTGCCACCCCAAGGGTCAGATTATTTCACTTTCAAGCGTCTTGGTCATTTTCCATTGCACTTGTTGTCAAGTCAGATCAGCGCCTTCCAATAAGCTCAAATGACATTCACCTCCTGCCCATCGGCAAGTTTGTTTTCTGTACTCGCTTCGACCAATATAGAACCAAGTTCTCATTACCGTTTACACGTTAGAGATCCCCTTCGGGGTAAAGTATCAGAAAAAAACGCACCCTCGCTCTGTCATAAACCGACCCGTCGAAATATCGATTAATCTATTGAACACAGCCACCGTGGTCAGCGACAGGTTCGTTGAAACACACACACCCAGCCGTATCGTCTCTCTCAACCACCACGCTTCATGGACATTATAAACAGATAAAGAAAAAGAAAACGTTATTTCAACATGTATGGCGTTAGGCCCTTTGTGAATTATCTTTTTGGAAAAAATAACTACCACATTTGAAAGGGGTGTTAGCCCGAGTCCTAGGACACCTCGTACACGTCTATAGCGTTATTGGTTCGTGAGATATCGGCAAAAATCACAAAAAACACGTGTTTACCCCAAAATCGAGTTTCCCATTTTTCTAAAATTACAATGTGTGGTCTATAGCAAAGAGGACATCACCCCGAGTACTTGGACCTGTCGAACACACCTCTAGCATGATTGGTTCGCGAGATATAGCAAAAAGTTCAAAATCATGGTTTTCCTCCACAAAATACCGTGTTTCCAGCATTTCACCTTTTCGACATCTACATTTCCGTAAAGAGCGCAACGAGACGAAAAAAACGAATCTAAGCACGCCTTCCTAGCATGACTCCTTCCTTTCCAAGGTCGCAGGGGCTCACCACTTGCTTTTGGAAGCAGCTCTATCCCCACCCCACTACTACATTATTTCACCTTCAAGCGTCACCTGTTGTCAAGTCAGATCAACGCCATCCGATAACCTCAAATGACATTCACCTCCTGCTCCTCGGCAAGTTTGTTTTCTGTACTCGCTTCGACCAACATAGAAGCAAGTTCTCATCACCGTTTACACGTTAAAGGTAAAATATCAGAAAACGCATGCTCGCTCTGTCATACACCGACCCGTCGAAATATCGACTGTTCTATTGAACACAGCCACCGTGGTCAGCGACAGGTTCGTTGAAACACACACACACCCAGCCGTATCGTCTCTCTCAACCACCACGCTTCATAAACTTTATAAACAGGTAAAGAAAAAGAAAAGTTTTTTCAACATGTATGGCGTTAGGCCCTTTGTGAATTATTTTTTGGAAAAAATATCTGCCACACTCGAAAGGGGGCGTTAGCCCGAGTCCTAGGACACTTCGTACACGTCTCTAGCGTTATTGGTTCGTGAGATATCGGCAAAAATCACAAAAAAACACGTGTTTACCCCAAAATCGAGTTTCCAATTTTTTTTTAATATAACGAGTAGTCCATAGCAAAGAGGACGTCAGCCCGAGTCCTTGGACCCGTCGTACACGCCTCTAGCATACTTGGTTCGCGAGATATAGCAAAAAGTCTAAAATCACGTTTTTACCCCAAAAAAGACCGTGTTTCCAAATTTTCACCTTTTCGACACCTACATTCCCGTAAAGAGCGCGACGAGACGAAAAAAACGAATCCAAGCACGCCCTCCTAGCATGGCTCCTTCCATTCCAAGGTCGCAGGGGCTCACAACTTCCTAAGTGTCACAGCTTTCCCACTACCACACTACTACAGGTTTTCATCCTAGAGACTTGAAATTTATTTTTGGGGTAGAGGGGGTAGGGCTCATTAATTTATGTCAAACAAACTTTTTTGTAGAGTTCCTAGTTTCCAAAATATAGGAATTTCAAAATTACACCTTTTTCAAAAAATGTACAAAAATAAAAAAGTTTCATTATAGAAAATAAACGTCATAAAGGTTATTCGTTTGAGCCATGGCATAACGTTCTATCACGATTGGTTTTCAAACTATCGCCTATGTTCGAAAACAAAAAAAATCAAAAATTTTTTGAAAAATATAATACATAGTCCATAGGAAATAAGACGTCAGCCCGAGTCCAACGACACCTCATTTGTCAACATCCGACCATGGGTTCGCGAGATATTGGCTTGGACTCACGCGGCGGCCATGACACTCGTTAGAATCGGCACTACCCCCCTACTTAAGGTTAAGGAATACACTTCTTGGCAAGCAAACTAGCAAACGTTAATTCGGTTGTGACTTGAACCCCACCCCGCGCCGGCCGGCACCGTCCTCAACCTAGCATCCCCTCTCCATCTCCGCTCTGATTCTGTCTCAGGCGCTCTGTTTGCCCGTACACCGTAAACTTTTCCTGTGTGCTTGTTTCATTTCTACATAATATTACTGCAGTATTTAACAAAGTAATAAAGAAAATTTGACCAATAAACTCGTATATATTTCCTGAAAAAAATATGTTTTTCTTAAACTAAGAAAATATGTTGGTATTTTTCGATTTTTGATTTTAGCGCCCCCTCCCCCCTCACCCCCCCCCCCCCCCTCCCTCCCTCCCCTTTGGTACGCTACTGACTGTACCTGCTCCCAATTTGCCCTACCTGAATGGTACACCTTGTAATCTCTTACTTCCTCCTCTCTATCTCTCTTTATCTGAACTGCACTAATCCCTAGAACTACCATGAAGGTGACGTCAATTACAGAACGCTGGATATTTAATGGTGTTTGAGTCCAGTACACACTGCAGTTTAGATAGTCGCTCTATGTACTGTATGTATTTTCATTAAACGTCCAATGTCTGGGCTCTAAAGCATTCAGGGGTCGGGATGTTCGTTAGATGAGAGCAAAAGTGACGGAACTCAACATTAACAGTTTTGAGATAAACGCCTTCAAAGTTGTAGCGCAACTTCAATCGTTCATTCCGCTGTCGCTGTGCAAAATTTTGCAAATTTGTTTTAAAATTTACAGTCAGTACCCTTCAAATTAATGTAATTTGAATGTAGTTTCGTTTTTATAATATTTTTAATATGACTTACTGTAACGTGTTTTTCGAGGGGTTTTATGCAACTGGCATAAGTCAATAGGAAGCCATTCTATATTTATTTACGCGGCAAATTGTTCAGCCAAGAGAATTTTTCATGTTAATTTATTATTATTATTAATTTATTATAATTATTATTAAGGTATTTTCGGAGCATTTTATAAAAATTATTAGCATTCAGATAGGTTTTCTATGTCTTAGAAAACGCTAACAAGCAAATTATTACGAACGACGATATCATAGAAAATTATCTGATTACGGAATTTTACGGAGTTTTGTCAGTTAGGGTATTTGAGAGACATGACTCACTGGGAATTCTAATACAAGCTGATTCCTGTCGAGAAGCATGACGCAATCCTGGGTCGCAAGGTCTAGAAGAGGCGAATTGTTGAAACGGAAATCGACTTCTCCCTCTCGCGCGACGAGTGTAATGAGGCAGAGGAAGGGAACTGGCGGCGTGCTCAGCCAATCAGCGGAGACAACGTAAGCTGGAAGTGGAGACTGGAGTGGGGGAACCAACAGGTGAATATATCGTTCGACGCGCCGTGAAACAAGGACGATCTGTGAAATACTTGCGGAGTATGGTTATACGCGGGTGACGCTCCGATGTTCCGTGGAAAGGACAATCTGTGTAGAACTTGAGAGTACGGTCGCAAGTGCGTGTCGCTCCGATGTTCAGTGGAGTTAGCGACGAACTTTTGTAAGACTTAACCAGTGCGGTTGTATGAGTGTTTGGGTCCGAGGTACGGACCATAGAATTATCTAATCTACCAGAATATCATCAAATTTCGACGGAGATGACGACGTCCAGGAGACTGTGGGAAGCACACAGCATCAGCAAGTACGAGGGAAATGCCTTGGCAATTTCCAATGGTAAGCGCAAATGACGCAGAAATACGCAATCTCTCATTTTTCTTTGTTTTATATTTCATAATTCAGTAACTTCATAGCTTGGAAATAAGAGTAAAATCAATTTATCAGACTCCGTTTTCACGTAATTTTCTATCGGTAATATTAAAATCGCAACGCTCCAATTTAAATTTTATACTTATTATTATTATTAATTTTGCTATACTTGTCTTATATAATAAATTCTTTTCTTTTACAATGCAATCTTTGCTTTCAGTAGGTAGCATTAGATATAGACCAATTCCTTCTCCTGATACAATTGTTTGTTGGGTTAATGATCAAATCATACCACGATCTGAGTGAATAGATTCTTGAAGGTGTTCTACCAGAGCTAGACGTTGTTAAATACAAATTTAGATTTCAGCATTGCGTTGAAGTCTTGGCGCCCATTAAAACAACATAGCTTAGGCAGAGGTAAACAGTTACATTTATCACCCAACAGTAGGGGCAGCCAAAACGTTTCATTTGGCGCCCAACGTGGGGATGAAAACCTAATAACATTTGTGGAAGGAGAAGGGTATATATTTCTGTGCCTGTATTTTGGGGGTTATTTGTCTGTATCAGTGTATATCATTATGGGGGATGAGAAAGAAAGACAGATGAGGTTACGTAGTGGTCATCAACTGGAGAATGATGATACGAGCAGTATGTCGAGTGATGGTAGTACCGGGGTAGCGGAGGTAAATCCCGATACTGAAACAGGGAGTGTAGGCGGCCAACCAGAATTAAAAACTTTACTTCTCGAGTTCATGTATCAGAACAAAGTTAGTAGTGATGCTTTAAATGCAAAATTAGAACAGAATAATGCAAAATTAGAACAAAACAGTAGGGAAAATAAAGAAAGTACAGAAGCTTTAAATGCAAAATTAGAACAGAATAATGCAAAATTAGAACAGAATAATGCAAAATTAGAACAAAACAGTAAGGAAAATAGAGAGAGTACTGAAACTTTAAATGCTAAATTAGAACAAAACAGTAGGGAAATGAGTGACAAATTCGAACTGATTAGAGGTGAGATCAGGGGGGTGATGGAAGAAAAGGCTAAAGAGATTATTGCAGATGTAGACAGAAAATTAGGAAAAGTACAGGAGGAGTTGGAAATTAGAATCAGTACACAGGCTGAAAATTTAAAAGAACTAGTGCAACTGGAAACACAGCAGGTCAAAAAGCAATTGGGGGGAGAAATTGACAAAATTCAGGTAGCTACTCAAGAGGTTAAGGAACAGCTGGGGGGTAGAATTGAGAAAGTTCACTCACAAATAGTTGCAGAAGTAAATGATCTAAGAGAGAGTAATAGGGAGAGCATTAGCAAGATTGAGGAGAAACAAGCAAAGCTATATGATAAAGTAGAAGAATCAGAAGGAAACATTAAATTAACAGTAAACAGTATTGAGAGGAAGGCTGAGGAGAAAATCGCAGAATTAGAATTAAAATTAAAAGCTAGGATCAGGCAAGAAAATAGTCAGAATAGGCCAGTTTTTGTGAATAGCACACACAGGGAGGTAGAACTGGGTAAGTTCAGCAATCGACAGGGGTGCCCAATGGAGTTCATGAACACTATAGAAAATAAATTCGGGGAGAGGTTGGAAAATGGTAGTATTGAGTGGTGCCAGGTAGTTGAAATTTTAGAACAAGTGTTTGTGGGGGAAACGAGGAATTGGTTTGCTGTCTACAGAGACAAGTTTACTGATATTAATGATTTTAAAATGAAATTCTGTGAAAAGTTCTGGAATGAGGTTATTCAGTCGCAGCATCGTGAGGGAGTAGTGTGTGGTAAATATAACCCTAAAGGAAGCTCCACCATGACCGAATACTTTTTAGGGCAGGTATTAGTGTGTAAATATCTGGATGGCTTGAAGGAGGAAAGTGATGTGGTAAGGTTGCTACTTAGGCACTTTCCCTATAGGATCAAGGAGGCTGCTTGTATCCAGAATGTAAAGACTATATCACAAGTAGAAAATTTGTTAAGCACATTTGATGCACTAGGGAGAGGGGGTTATGAGGACAATTTCAATCGGAACCAGGGTAATAATAATAATAGACCTAATGAAGCCAGGCATCAAGAAGTTCAAGGGAACGGTGGCGAAGGGGCCAACGCTCAAAATAGAAATAATAATAATCAGCTAAATCAGAACAGAGGAAATGGCTATGGTAATCAGTATCAAGGGAGGAACAATGATTTCAGGGGAAACCAAGGGAGAAACAATGATTTCAGGGGAAATCAAGGGAGAAATTATAATGACAATAATTACAACCAGAATAGGGGTCAAGGAAGAGGACAGCCTAGTGGTAGTAATATACAGCCAAACAATGACAACACAGCCCAGAACAACCAGACTAGTTCAGTAGTTAGTAGTACTACGGCCAGCTGTAGCGGTTCTTTAAACGCGAACCAGGCTGCGAAGTAAGGTCAGAATCTCAGTCTGTAGCATGCCCTGTCCATACAATTATACAGGAACCCTATGACCTAAATGTAAGGAATGAATTATTACATGAACTAAATGATGAAGGTATTATTCAGGAAGTGGTTAGTAAGAGCCCCATAGTTAAATTTAACGTGTCCGAGGCGTACACAGATGTTTTAATTGATAGTGGTTGTATGAAGAGTTGCATAAGTAGTGCATTTTATGATAAAATGAAAGGAACTGGAGTAAATTTTGAGGAGATGCCAATTAAAAGCACTTTAGTTATCACAGCTGTTGGGAAGAGGTCTAAAGTAATTTCTAAGCAAGTTTTAGTAGACATTAAAATTAATAATCATGTAGAGAAGCAGATTTGCCTTGTAATTCCAAATTTAGTATTCAGTGTTATCTTGGGTTCAGAGTGGCTAAGTAGAGTGTCTGGTAACTTATGTTATGATGTAGGGAGTTTGAAATTTAAATGGGGAGATTCTGAAGTAGAAGTAGCGTTCAATGACCAAATTCAGAGAAGTAGTGTTGTAGGTGTGATTTGTACTTTAAATGAGATATCGCCAGCCGTAGAGCGGGGTTCTCCATGTTTTGTGGGCAGTGTGATTACGAACGGAAGTCTAGAGGACTCGTTACGTGAGGCTGCATTTCAGGGAAATATAGAGGATGAACAGTGTGTTCGGCTCTATGATGTGTTATGGTGTAATAGGAGAGTTTTTGAGGATCGCATTGGTATGACCAATTGCTATACACATTCATTGAACGTTATTGATAGGTCAGTATTCACAGGACATAGATATCCTGTACCTTTCGCTTATCAGAGTGCAGTTGAGGCACAAATTAATCAGATGCTTGAAGATGGGATTATTGAGCACTCGAACAGTCCATATGTTAATTCTTTGATCACGGTACCCAAGACCGACGGCACTGTTCGTATTTGTTTAGACGCTCGTTTGGTTAACAGTAGAATTAGTTCAGATCAGCTGAAATCTATGTCAATAGAAGAATTAATGCAAACATTTGAGGGGAAGAAGTATTTCACTTGTGTAGATTTGAGTTCCAGTTTTTGGCAAGTGCCACTTATGTACGAAGATAGACCATTTACAGCTTTTAGTCATAAATATAACCTGTATCAATTTTGTAGAACACCTTATGGGTTAAAGAGTAGTTCAGCAGCTTTAATTAGGGCTTTAAACATCGCATTAGGGGATGACACAGGAGAGTTTGTAACCATTTACATAGATGATATGGTAATTAGTTCACGCAGTTTTGAGGAGCATCTACTTCATTTAGATATAGTTTTTCAGAAGTTAGATCAGGCAGGGTTCACTTTGAAGCTGTCTAAGTCGTCATTCTGTCAGTCAGAAGTGACATTTTTAGGTCATAGAGTGTCAAGTAGAGGTGTAACACCAGAAGAAAGTAGGGTTAATAAGATACTTAACGCAGAGGTGCCACAGAATGTTAAACAATTAAAAACTTACCTGGGAATTTGCAACTTTTTCAGGAGATTCGTTCTTAAATACTCAGGGTTGGTAGAACCATTCAGGGAATTGCTTAAAAGTGGGACTCGGTGGAGATGGGAGTCCAAGCATGAACAGGCTTTTAGAGCGCTGAAGGAAGGTTTTGAGAAAGCTGTAGTGCTGAAATATCCGTTAAAAGATAAGGAATATGTGGTTATGACAGATGCTTCACATATAGGCATTGCTGGAGTATTATGTCAGAGAGATGATGAGGGTAATCTGTGCATTGTATCTTTAGCCTCGCGAGGACTGACAGCAGCGGAGAAAAGATACACGATTACTGAGTTAGAGCTTTTAGGTATTGTTTTCAGTTTAGGAAAATTTAGAATGTATTTAGTAGGGGGGAAATTTGAGATCCACACAGATCACCATGCATTACTGTATATGAGGACTTGTAAACTCAGTTCTAACAGAGTTAGTAGGTGGATTCTTGCTCTGCAGGAATACGAATTCACAGTAAAATATATTAAAGGTAAAGATAACATTCTTGCAGACATGCTATCGAGGGACACTAATTTATGTAGGGATTATCCTGTGGTTAAAGCAGAGGACGGTATTTTAATATGTGCATGTGTGGACAGTAGCAACAGGGCATCGTTACAGACACTGAGAAATATGCTAGTGGAGCAACGTGATGACGTTAAGTTAAAGGAGCCACTGGCTAGGTTGGAAGCAGGTGACGGAGAAACATTTATAGTTTCCAAACGTATTGGCAAAACAGCATATGTGCTGGAGAATAGTGAGGGAAACAGATTATACAGAACGTATAATATACATAGTCTACGAAAATATGTGTCATAAAGTGAGGATGTTTAGCTGGCGAGCCAGCCTATCAAATGAGTAAGTGTGGTATCTGGTGCGTGGAGGATCTGGTCTTAAGGCAGGCGTATCAGAAGTCACACAGGGGGGTAGTATGTAAGTAAATGAGAGTTTTTAAGGTACAGGGAAATATGACGGGATTGTCGGATGCTGTTGAGCACTAAATTGTCTCGATGCACCAAGGCCATTTTGGCAGCGCTGATGGGTTCCCATTTATCTCCAAGAGATGGGGGAGCGCTTGTATAGGGCTTGTTAGCTTAAGGCGTCCACGAGATAAAAGATGGGCCATCAGAATGCGAGACAGTCCTTCATGAAACTCATACATATCAGCACACGTGATTTCTGTTTACGGCCTCGCCATGTAAGATTTGTAAGTGTGTAATTT
This sequence comes from Meconema thalassinum, assembly GCA_946902985.2. Lineage (NCBI taxonomy): Eukaryota > Metazoa > Arthropoda > Insecta > Orthoptera > Tettigoniidae > Meconema > Meconema thalassinum. Next base: position 924,007,025 of record OX336389.2, read on the forward strand.
AAGATAATTTGTACAATGGTATTATTTGTGTGAGGAGAAATGGTCTGTGTTGAGAACTAGTATTAAGTAGAATATGGTGTACGGAAACTTAACAAGACAGGGCGATTACGGCACAGAAATATTTGGTGTTATATGTAATGCGCATTTACTGTATTTTTTTTTTCAGAAGTCAATATTAATTTAATCTACTTCAAAGAGAGATTAAGTATTATGGTCACGAGGCGCTGCCACAATCGTGTGCTCAGTGATAAGTGAGATTAAATTTCACCATAAGGAAGGGACCTCCAGTGAAATTAGGAAGTTCTATGGTGATATAAATATATCAGAACACCTTCAATGCGTGTGATATGACATCATAAATACATAGTGCTCACACATTAATTATGTCTATTTCTCCAACATAGAGAAATTTGAGAGGCGGAAATATCCGTGGAACACTATTCCATATGTAAAACATTGGACTGGTTGCAAAGTGCAATCCATAGTGACAACAAACTTTGACGCAAAGTGCGTGAAGAAAAAATATGAGTGTATATATCTGTAATTTAGGGTGATTTCATTTATGTAATATGTATTTTGGATGGGGTTTATTAACGTGTCTGGGATAATCGGATAATGGACCGTCGTCACGGTAAATCATCCGATGATCCGAGGCGAATATGTAACGTGTTTTTCGAGGGGTTTTATGCAACTGGCATAAGTCAGTAGGAAGCCATTCTATATTTATTTACGCGGCAAATTGTTCAGCCAAGAGAATTTTTCATGTTAATTTATTATTATTATTAATTTATTATAATTATTATTAAGGTATTTTCGGAGCATTTTATAAAAATTATTAGCATTCAGATAGGTTTTCTATGTCTTAGAAAACGCTAACAAGCAAATTATTACGAACGACGATATCATAGAAAATTATCTGATTACGGAATTTTACGGAGTTTTGTCAGTTAGGGTATTTGAGAGACATGACTCACTGGGAATTCTAATACAAGCTGATTCCTGTCGAGAAGCATGACGCAATCCTGGGTCGCAAGGTCTAGAAGAGGCGAATTGTTGAAACGGAAATCGACTTCTCCCTCTCGCGCGACGAGTGTAATGAGGCAGAGGAAGGGAACTGGCGGCGTGCTCAGCCAATCAGCGGAGACAACGTAAGCTGGAAGTGGAGACTGGAGTGGGGGAACCAACAGGTGAATATATCGTTCGACGCGCCGTGAAACAAGGACGATCTGTGAAATACTTGCGGAGTATGGTTATACGCGGGTGACGCTCCGATGTTCCGTGGAAAGGACAATCTGTGTAGAACTTGAGAGTACGGTCGCAAGTGCGTGTCGCTCCGATGTTCAGTGGAGTTAGCGACGAACTTTTGTAAAACTTAACCAGTGCGGTTGTACGAGTGTTTGGGTCCGAGGTACGGACCATAGAATTATCTAATCTACCAGAATATCATCAAATTTCGACGGAGATGACGACGTCCAGGAGACTGTGGGAAGCACACAGCATCAGCAAGTACGAGGGAAATGCCTTGGCAATTTCCAATGGTAAGCGCAAATGACGCAGAAATACGCAATCTCTCATTTTTCTTTGTTTTATATTTCATAATTCAGTAACTTCATAGCTTGGAAATAAGAGTAAAATCAATTTATCAGACTCCGTTTTCACGTAATTTTCTATCGGTAATATTAAAATCGCAACGCTCCAATTTAAATTTTATACTTATTATTATTATTAATTTTGCTATACTTGTCTTATATAATAAATTCTTTTCTTTTACAATGCAATCTTTGCTTTCAGTAGGTAGCATTAGATATAGACCAATTCCTTCTCCTGATACAATTGTTTGTTGGGTTAATGATCAAATCATACCACGATCTGAGTGAATAGATTCTTGAAGGTGTTCTACCAGAGCTAGACGTTGTTAAATACAAATTTAGATTTCAGCATTGCGTTGAAGTCTTGGCGCCCATTAAAACAACATAGCTTAGGCAGAGGTAAACAGTTACATTTATCACCCAACAGTAGGGGCAGCCAAAACGTTTCATTACGTCACTAATGAATCAGGTGATATCGTATTACAGGAAAGCCGTAATGCATGTTGTTTAATCGTACAGAACGGTTTCTTCATGAAACTGATTACAAATAAGTACAGAATCCTTCAACCAATTAACAGGGGACGTAAAACCAATATCATTATTATAAAATTAACTTTCCCAGTAATCGTGCAATTTCTAGGCCTGTCTTATTTTAATGAGCCACGATGGTAGTCAAGAGGTTTTCAGTACAGGTGTTCTTCCATGGTACAGATTCTTTATCCTTGTTGTTGTTTCGGCTTGGTACATCTTTAACAGTCTAATAATAACAACATTATTGGTTTTAGGTCCATTTTAACTACTGAGGCTTTTAGAGACGCCGGGGTGCCGGAACGTTGCCAGTTAATCTACTGACACGGCTCCCGCACATTTGCGCACCCTCAAATGCCAACTGACTGTGCCAGGATTCGATCCTGCAACCTCGGATATAGAAGGTAGAACGTTACTGCTGCGCCACGCAGCCAGTCCAAGCGGACATCAACCCGTGTATTTGGGTGTGTGTTCAATTAGTCCAAGATCATGTGTTTATTAGGGCGAGGAAAACCGGCCATAGTGGCCCAAAAACTAACGCGCTAACTTTTGTCTCGCTGGCATCGGAAGAGCGTGGGTTCGATTCCCACCTCAGCCGTCTTGAAAATGGTTGCCGTGGTTTCTCCATTTTCATCACCAGGCAATTGTTGGGACGGTTTCTTTCAATAGGCCCACGGCTGATTTCCTTCCAAAATCCCTTCCCTGACCCATACTGATAATAAAATGAATGGCCATTGGCTGCATTAATAAAATAATAAACAGGGTCAGGAATGGGGAAGGTGCCTCGGGACTTGAAAAGAGATACTATTCCGACATTTGCCTAGAGAGAGTGCAGAAAAACCCGGAGAAGAAGCACACTCTGTATAGCAGGACTTGCTGCAGCCCAGCCAAGCCCCCCGCTCCATTGCGGCCATGGGGTGGGTCTTTATCCAGCTCATACGGTACATGTACAAGCTGATATGTAGTCGTTGATAACTCGTATTAGGTATTTAGGAAATACTTGGTCATCAGCCCTGTGTGTTCAATTTGTTTGATAACCTGTGCTTCTGTGTTGACTGCAGTAGTGTATGGAACTGTAATTGTTAGGGTCAGAGAGTGCCCCGGAATGTGAAATAAGGTACTATCTCAGCATTTACTTGGAGGGACTGTGAGAAACCACGGTAAGGATAGCCGCTGTAGCTCCCATCGCGGTCTTGGGGTTAGTCTACTGCGAGATAATTGAAATGTAATCAAGCTGATCTGAGCAGAGCTCTGGACCACTCTTTCCTTTTCGAGAGTAGATGTAGCATGTCCCGTTCCAAGCTCACACTAAACCTTGTAGGACCAAGGTTACAAGTAGTGAAAGTTCTATTAATTGCAAGGCATTTTCCCAAGGAGACTAACAGGACACTAATACTGTATTTCATTGTTACACGGGAAAGTGAGAGCAGTTTAAGACAATGTTCATGGCCAGCATTACCCTCGCTACTGTGACCTTCCCTCACTACTGGACATGTGCAGTACCTGAGATGTCCTTCTCAATTGTCTCCTTATTCGTTGAAGATTCAGAGTGGAAATAATAATGTTATTGGTTTTACGTCCCTTTTAACAACTGCGGCTTTTAGAGACGCCGGGAGTGCCAGAATTTTGCCCCGAAGGGGACCTTGAACGTCCGAGTAAATCTACTGACACGGCTCCCTTGCATTTGCGCACCCTCAAATGCCAACTGTCTGTGCCAGGATTTGATCCTGCATCCTTGGGCTTAGCAGGCGAGAATGTTACCGCTGAGCCACACAGCCAGTCTTATTCCTGTTGAAATTAACACAAAGCCATGAAGTTTCCGATGAAATGGTTCATGTTTTAAAGATAATGTCTGTGAAATGCCTCACACAGTTCCATCCTGGTAGGAAGAGACTAGACTAACTCGCCATAAAACGTTCTGTGAGATTTCCTCAATGGCCCCTCGAATGCTGTGCTTCAGCTTTAACATGGTTGCTGGACGTGTTTCACATATCACCACAAACAAGGTTTTGAGGTCTGGTGAACGGGTGGACCACTGCATGTCTTCATACCGTCAAATAAGGTGTCTGGGAAACATACAGTACTTCATAGTGTCTGAATGCACACGAGGGCCGTGTGAGCAGTGACTATATCTTGTTGAATTATTGAATTATAATGTTCCGATTATTTTAAAGGCGTCAGGTGTTTATTGTTGTTGTTGTTGTTGTTGTTTCATTTCAGGGGAATTGAACATCGAGGTCATTTATCCCCATGTACTTGTGTGAGTGTGGAATTTTGTCTGATAACATGTGTTATTGTGATGGCTGTATTAGTGTATGTATTTGTAATTATGGTGAGTATTAGGAACGAGGTGGCCGTGGCCTTCAGTTCGGTACCATCCCGGCATTCGCCTGGAGTAGAAGTAGGAAACCATGGAAAACCACATTCAGGATGGCTGAGGTGGGAATCAAACCCTTGTCTTCTCAGTTTTCCCTCACGAGGCTGAGTGGACCCCGTTCCAACCGTCTGACTAGAATTTAATTTCTTGTCAGAGCCTGGAATCGAATCTGGACCTCCGGGACAACAGCTAAGTACGCTAGTCGCTACACCAGGAAGTGCTCTCAGGTGTATATGCCCATCCTGTATCTACACTCCAGTTTGACTTTTATGAATTATAAATTAGCGTACATGCCGGCCCCGAGGAGGTGGGGTAGCGCGCCTGCCGCTCACCCGGAGGCCCCGGGTTCAATTCCCGTCTCCGTCAGGCATTTTATAAACTGACACGAGGGCTGGAACGAGGTTCACTCGACTCCGAGAAGACAATTGAAGAGCTGTCTGAAGAGAGAGGCAGTGCCCGATCAAGAAAGTCAAAATTAACGGCCGAGGGGACCTGTCATACTGACCACGTGTCACTCCGCCATTTTTAGGCCAAATCACTAAGCGGAGGTCGCTTGGAAGGTCAAGGCCCTTAATGGGCTGTAGTGCCATGGGTTATATTATTTTTATTTGCGTACAGCGATGTCGCATTGCATCATTAATCACTGAAATAATGATACAGGTTATAATTCAAACCGATTTCACACCCACCCATGTACACGAGGCTACGATGTCACTAAGCCATATATTAATCAACAACAAGTCCGTCTCGTTTCGTAGTGACAAGCACTTTTGGCTGTCACCACGGAGGCCCGGGTTCGATTCCCGGCTCTGCCAGGAAATTTAATTCTGGTCTGAGGGCTGGATCGGGGTACATTCAGCCTCCTGAGGTAAAGTTGAGTATAGGCTGGTTCGACTCCCACCTCAACCATCCTGGAAGTGGTTTTCCGTTGTTTCTAACTTCTACTCCAGACGAATGCCGGGATGGTTCCTAAATTAAGGCCACGGCCACCTCCTTCCCAATCCTCAACTGAATTACAAATACACACATCACAATAACACAGGTTATCTGACAAATTCTACACACTTCCAAGTAAACGGGGCTACATGACCACGATGTCTCAAACAACAAATGTAAGCTGAATATTCTAAAAGATCAGCCGTACTCACTTTCCGGACAAGAACTGGACTGATCCTTTTTTGGAAGACGTGTTTTAGTAATACAAGGCTATGTCATGGCCGTGTACGAGTTTCGCCTTGTATTGTTTCTGCTATATCTATAGCGCCTAGGGATGTTGTAGCCTTAGATTGCAAGCTCGTTAACGTACACAGTAGCGGTTCCAGGCCTTGCTTCATGAGGGGCGCATTAAAAGTAAAAACCCCATCCATAATTAGCACCAATAAAAGTGTGAACATAAATTCACGCCATGATTTCTCGCCAAGAGGTGGAAATCTCGTCTCCGAATTACATTTTTTACTTGTATTGTTGTTGAAGGGGCCCGTTTTCTAGGCTCTCGACCCACTTTTAACAGTTAATATTAAATACTACAGCTCAGTCAAATTTCGGCAAAATGTGTGACCCAAAGTGTGTTTCCTTTTGAAGATTCATCCTCCTAGTGGATGTCACTCTGCACCTGGACAAGCGTCGCCTCTTCTCGTTTCCCCCAATGAAACTTCTTCCACTTACCCTTTTTACAGGACACATACTGTACATATATTCATTTCCAAATGCGGACGCTTTCCATGGTGGCAAATTACAATAAATATGAAATTACAATCAATTAAAATTTTTGGTTTATTGTCGGGGTAGATAATAAACCAAAAACTATAAAATTCAAACAAATGAAATTTTACATACAACTACAAAACTACATTTATAATAATAATAATAATAATAATAATAATAATAATAATAATAATAATAATAATGCATCCCCTGATCTGATGCTTTCTTACCAACTCCTTGAATCTTTTAACATCAGAAGGCAAAGGACGGAAAATGTCCTGTGGCAAACTGTTCCATTCTACTTCCCCACTCCCAATGAAAGAATATTTGCCCCAGTTACTATTCCACTGGATTAATTTTAACTTGCAATAATATCTACCCATATATGAACCATCCTTTCCCAATCTCTCATGAATGTCTTGCCTAAGATTCATCCTCCTAGTCGATGTCACTCTGCACCTGGACAAGCGTCGCCTTTGTAAGCTAAGAATATACTCTCCTCGTACACCCTAGTCTGGCACTTGAATGTCTGTCAGCCTGACTTTCCCTTCCCAAATTTTGAATCATTCCACTCCCACTACTCGTCAACTTGTGGTCCCCCATTACATACCTTTATACCCCTTCCAATTCCTTTATTAGATACCTTTGGTATGGATCCCACACTCTCCCAGCATATTCCAGCTGAGGACGCGCTAGTGGCATGTACTGTATGCCCTTTCCCTAATCTCTCTGCCAGCCCCTTTAAACACTCGCATAACCATAGTTAGCGACTTCTCTATTTCACCTGTGTGCCTACCCGCTCCGACCGTATTACCACATTCGCCCCTGAATATGCATAAATATTTCTGATCTCACTGCCTAACATTTCTTTGTATTTATCATCGTACGACTTTTATCCGCCCAACTTTGTATAAACGTCAAATCCCTCTGCAATATGCCACAGTCATCCAGAACATTAATTTTATCCTCCTATATACTACTATATCATCGACAAATAATCTTATCTGGGTTGATATTTCAACTACTACTGTATGTAGTTTGCGTAAATGAGAAATAGTAATGGTCCAAATTGCTTCCCTGAGATACCCACTCTCCCACCCTAAACTGTTCTGAGACTGACCCTCCTACCCTTACCCTTTAACTTCTCTTCTCCCACAATTATGCCGCCCATTGTACTGCTCTCCTGTCCAATCCTAAAGCCTCCATTTTCCGTAATAAAATAACACGTAATGCAGTCATCTTGACCTCTTTATTCAAGCCGTCACACACAGTACACTGTATCTTGCTGAAAGCCTGCTCGTTGCGATCACAGGAAAATCCCTCTCTGAAACGATGCTTATTTGCCAAACACTTAACCATTCTCTACTCACTTCAGTATGAAATGCATTGTCCGACGTTTTGGAAGTTTGCTGTTATTAATTCAGAGGAACGAATACGGACATTAAGTAACTTCGTACACGAGTACATTGCAGCGTAAACACTAAAAAAAAACGTTTCGAAATATGAATCATGGTGGAGTTCAAAATGAGGGAGGGCCAGCCCCTTCCCCCCTTTGCCTGGATCAGATTTTTATTTTTCTAAACGCGGGTCGTAAAGTGTTTAATTAAATAATAGTCAGTCTCTTAAACAACGTTTAAACGTCTTTTAATAAATGAACATGAAAACGCTTGTTTACAATTGTTTTCTCATTAAGCTCGTTTATAGATACATTTTTAAACCATTTTTGAAGATAAATCGGCTTTTAACTTGAATTTGTTTCCTTAGCCTTTAGTGTGGTCACTTTATTGTTTCCTCGCCGTAATGGTAGGCTATCCCGATTCGCCCAGCTAGTGTTTTACAAACCGTTATGATGCATGTTTCAGCCTTTGGGGGAAGTGTACGGGCCTACGGGAATCTGTAAAGGTACAAAACGGGTTGCCTACTTTCATTGGTTTGTAAACAAAGAAAAACTAGAAACTCGCAATGAATGTTTGTATTTACGAAACTTTTGGTACAGCATCCTGTATTGTAAACTGTTTCTTGTGGGACAATTCTGTAATACGAGGCACGTCCAGAAAGTAAGTTCCGTTTGGTAATTAAATTAAATTGTGTACAGATACAGAAAAAATATTTATTGCACAACATTATACACCTCTTAAACTACTTGTCCACATAACTGCCGAACTTTTGCATGCATTTGTCATAGCGTAGCACAAGTTTTTGGATACCTTCTTCATAGAAGTTTGCCGCCGACCGTAAACGAGAGTGAAGACTCCCCTGTAAAATATCCTACCGTTTGGCCACCACTGTTAGGCAAATTGCGTGCTTACCAGGAGAACTGCGTATGTTTAGGAGTTCTCCTGACCACATACGCAATTTGCCTAACAGTGGTGGCCAAACGGTAGGATATCTTACAGGGGAGTCTTCACTCTCGTTTACGGTCGGCGGCAAACTTCTATGAAGAAGGTATCCAAAAACTTGTGCCACGCTATGACAAATGCCTGCAAAAGTTCGGCAGGTATGTGGAAAAGTAGTTTAAGAGGTGTAGAATGTTGTGCAATAAATATTTTTTCTGTATCTGTACACAATTTAATTTTATTACCAAACGGAACTTACTTTCTGGACGTGCCTCGTATGTCCTTTTTGCTACGTTAAAAAAAATAAGTTAATGCGGAATAGCACTATGGCACATCACTTACTAATTATTGAGGCGAAACAAATCCAAACGTCATGGTTTCATTAGTCATAGTAGGAGTAGTCACTAAATGTGACGTCAGTAAAATCTGAACTTTCCTTCTTCATTTTATGGAGAGTCAAAGGATGTCTTTTGGCTGTCCACAAGTATGATTTATTTTGTTTCTTATATCGTTTTTCCTCCCAGCTCGGCTTCACCCACGGACTCTGCGAGGGATCATTCTTCTACCGTCGCAAGGACGGTGTCTGGGAGCTGAACACACTTTGTCAGCAGACACAACTGGGGATGGTGACGGGCCGATCGTCCAGGTGACCGCTAACTTGGGTCTAATTAGGGAAGAGTTAGGGAAGGGATTTGGGAAGGAAGTCAGCATTTGCATGGTGGTGAAAATAGGAAACCACGAAAACCAGTTTCAGAATGGCCAAGGTCGGATTCAAACCCACGCTCTCCCGATGCCAGCGTGGCACCGTGGCCGGTCCACTAGTAGCCTATGTTAACAGGTACTGTGCGAGTCCAAGCTCTATGAACTTGCGGGGTGAGGAGAAAGAGCAGGGAAGGGTCAGGCGAGAAGAGAAGGGCCTGTCAGCAGCCCGCAGTGTTACTTGACATGCTCGTCTATAACAATACTGCTAACATAGGGCCGTTGCTCAAACCACTGTGGTGTTACGAATGAGTCAGTGAGTCACCAACCAATGTATTTGGTTCTGTACTATGCACGGACTAAGAAACCTCATCACTCGTCAACACCGTTTCTCATAGTCCGCGATGCACATTCTTCTCAGGTTCACGCAGCTTAGACCCGAGCAGTAAAGTGTTCGAGTGCTCGGGAACAGCTATGTTTCAGTTAACAACTAACCAGCTCGGCTTCACCCACGGACTCTGCGAGGGATCATTCTTCTACCGTCGCAAGGACGGTGTCTGGGAGCTGAACACACTTCGTCAGCAGACACAACTGGGGATGGTGACAGGCCAATCGTCCAGGTGACCGCTAACTTGGGTCTAATTAGGGAAGAGTTAGGGAAGGGATTTGGGAAGGAAGTCAGCATTTGCATGGTGGTGAAAATAGGAAACCACGAAAACCAGTTTCAGAATGGCCAAGGTCGGATTCAAACCCACGCTCTCCCGATGCCAGCGTGGCACCGTGGCCGGTCCACTAGTAGCCTATGTTAACAGGTACTGTGCGAGTCCAAGCTCTATGAACTTGCGGGGTGAGGAAAAAGAGCAGGGAAGGGTCAGGCGAGAAGAGAAGGGCCTGTCAGCAGCCCGCAGTGTTACTTGACATGCTCGTCTATAACAATACTGCTAACATAGGGCCGTTGCTCAAACCACTGTGGTGTTACGAATGAGTCAGTGAGTCACCGACCAATGTATTTGGTTCTGTACTATGCACGGACCAAGAAACCTCATCACTCGTCAACACCGTTTCTCATAGTCCGCGATACACATTCCTCTCAGGTTCACGCAGCTTAGACCCGAGCAGTAAAGTGTTCGAGTGCTCGGGAACAGCTATGTTTCAGTTAACAACTAACCCGATATGTTGCTAGGTTTGCTTCTTTTGTTACTGTAAATTCATTTGGGGTATTTGAGACATCTTGGTCATCAGTCCGGTGTTGTTGGGTGTGTTAAATTTTTCCGAAAGCTTGTAATTATGTGACGACTGTAGTAGTGTGTGTAACTGTATTATGGACAGAAATGAAGTAGGTGCCCCGGGACTTTATGTAGATACTATCCCGACATTTGCCTGCACACTTGCTTCGACTGCCCTCGCGGCCGTGGTGCACGATTTAGCGAGCACGGCTACGCCGCGTGACAGCTTGTTTCTAGGATTGAGCCAAGCCTGTGTGGTATACAGGATGGCGGTATTCAATACTCCAAAAAGCCAGTATTTCATTCTGCGGTGATTTTATTCCTCGTAATAGACTTGCGTAATGAAAGAAACTTGGTATAATTTCCCTCGCAATCAGTCAAACGTCAGTCATTGTTAGAAACAAAATTTATTGCATTCAACGGTAAAATAATTTAAGAGGGTCAAGAGTCTACTGTAAACGTTTTCAAATAAATCCGTTATGAAACTGAGTGCTTCCTTACAAAACGTTTACATGTTTACTTTTAAGAAACGAAAGTTTGATTCTTTTCAGTCGGTCAACACGATTGTACCCATCGTGGGGCCAGTGAGTACGTTGTTCATCATCCTGACCATGGGTTCCAGCGCCAAGACGAATAGAGCCATTGATAGGGGGCATCCTTGTCTGACAGACTTCTTGACTGGAATTTTCGACGACAGAAACCCGTTGACCATTACACGAGAAGAAGCCGTTTGGTAAAGTCGTTGGAAAGTTGCTATGATTGTGATGAAGAAGCCGTTTGGTAAAGTCGTTGGAAAGTTGCTATGATTGTGTTGGGAAAATGAAAGCGTTCTAATACCTTGTTAATAATAAACTACTTTACAGCTATCAAGAAGATGGGCTTGAGGCTGGGAGATATAAGCGTGATCTATTCTAGATCTGGAATCCCCACGACCGAAGGTAAATTCCACGTACGATTCATGCAATCGTTGCCAGGCATCCACCAGCTGCATGCTATGGGTAAGTGTCTGCAGCCCTGGACAGAAGTTGAATGCGCCTGTTTGATCACGAGGATGCAGTGTGCAATTGAAATCGCCAGCTAAAATCACCGGACCTGACGTCGCTACATGTGTCAAGAAGTCATGGCTGAACAGTGCGTTCCGGTCATGCTTGTAATTCGTCCCGGACTGGCCGTATACATTGATCAGTCTGATGTTATTATAGGAAGCTGACAATATTCTACCTGAGGGGTCCATGATGACATCGGTAATTTCGAAACCCTTTCTATACACGATGGCGGTGCCCCGGACGTTGTCTCCCACATTCACAACATGGTCGTAATTGTACAAGCAGCCAAAATTGTTTTCATTGACCTCCTGCAGAAACAATATATCAATATCATATTATTTCAAGAACCTACACAGCAGGGCCGGTGTGGTGACATTCTTCTCGCCATTGACATTGAGAGTAGCAAACGTCGTGAGAATACTGGCCATGCTCTGGAAAACGAGCACGAAATGTAGAAACAAAGGAGTGAAATACATGTTCTATATGCGATAGTGGCCCGTAAAACTGACTTTATTGATGAAAAACAAAGGAACAGCAGAACATATTTTAGGTCAGCGTTTAGAATTGCCCAGGGATTTGTCAGTACTCTTCAGTTTCGGAGGTAATCGTGGGTCTCGATGACTAAGCGAGGCGGGTTTCACAGGAGTGATTTCCTTGTGCGTTGTAGCAGCTGATGGGGGTAAGGACGTAGTCTTCCTAGTGTCCGGAGCCGTCACGTGGCGGTGTAGCAGCTGATGGGGGTAATGACGTAGTCTTCCCAGTGTCCGGAGCCGTCACGTGGCGTTGTAGCAGCTGATGGGGGTATCGACGTAGTCTTCCCAGTGTCCGGAGCCGTCACGTGGCGGTGTAGCAGCTGATGGGGGTAAGGACGTAGTCTTCCCAGTGTCCGGAGCCGTCACGTGGCGGTGTAGCAGCTGATGGGGGTAAGGACGTAGTCTTCCCAGAGTCCGGAGCCGTCACGTGGCGGTGTAGCAGCTGATGGGGGTATGGACGTAGTCTTCCCAGTGTCCGGAGCCGTCACGTGGCGGTGTAGCAGCTGATGGGGGTATGGACGTAATCTTCCCAGTGTCCGGAGCCGTCACGTGGCGGTGTAGCAGCTGATGGGGGTAAGGACGTAGTCTTCCTAGTGTCCGGAGCCGTCACGTGGCGGTGTAGCAGCTGATGGGGGTAAGGACGTAGTCTTCCCAGTGTCCGGAGCCGTCACGTGGCGGTGTAGCAGCTGATGGGGGTAAGGACGTAGTCTTCCCAGTGTCCGGAGCCGTCACGTGGCGGTGTAGCAGCTGATGGGGGTATGGACGTAGTCTTCCTAGTGTCCGGAGCCGTCACGTGGCGGTGTAGCAGCTGATGGGGGTAAGGACGTAGTCTTCCCAGTGTCCGGAGCCGTCACGTGGCGGTGTAGCAGCTGATGGGGGTAAGGACGTAGTCCTCCCAGTGTCCGGAGCCGTCACGTGGTGGTGTAGCAGCTGATGGGGGTATGGACGTAGTCTTCCTAGTGTCCGGAGCCGTCACGTGGCGGTGTAGCAGCTGATGGGGGTAAGGACGTAGTCTTCCCAGTGTCCGGAGCCGTCACGTGGCGTTGTAGCAGCTGATGGGGGTAAGGACGTAGTCTTCCTAGTGTCCGGAGCCGTCACGTGGCGGTGTAGCAGCTGATGGGGGTAAGGACGTAGTCTTCCCAGTGTCCGGAGCCGTCACGTGGCGGTGTAGCAGCTGATGGGGGTAAGGACGTAGTCTTCCTAGTGTCCGGAGCCGTCACGTGGCGGTGTAGCAGCTGATGGGGGTAAGGACGTAGTCTTCCCAGTGTCCGGAGCCGTCACGTGGCGGTGAGCAGTAATAGCTGTTCCACTCCCAGCAACCTCAATTTCCATATCGTCATCTGTGGCAAGGCTGTTTGCAGAGTCAGTTAGATTGGGCAGTGGGGCCGTCGAGGGCGGATCCGGAACGTGTGGTGAGGGGTTATGCTGCAGTAGATCAGAGCTTGTAGGCGCAATTACTTCAGCTGTTGTGTACATGCCGGAAATCCTGTCATGGGTTCCTGGTGGTGGTGGGACTGTCAAATCGGTACCTTCATTTACCGCTTTCCGACGTTTGTGTGTGCTTTCATCAAGTGTGGGGAAGTCCAAGTGATCAACAGCGTGCTTAGGTGCGGGAGCTGATGGCGGGACAACGTGTTCCGGGGCCCATGCTAGGGTTGGGTGACTCGAGGTTGATGGGTTGCCACTAACCGGCAGGGCGGTATTTTCTGGTTCAACAGTGTCAGGTCCTACCGTACGCTGGTCGAAAGCGCGTGCTCGTCGCAGGGGACACTGGGGTCGTAAATGATTTGTCGAATTACATGCAAGGCAAGTTCGCATTTGACCATCATAAACAATCTGTGCAAGATAGCCTTCAATGGAAATGAACGAGGGAATGGCTTCCTTCAAGTCCATGCGCACTGCGCGTATGCCATTCTGCACCCGAAATGGGTATTTCGCAGACCATTCTTCATTTCGATGCTCATTCACTTTACCATATTTGCTAAGAGTACTTATTATTGAACTGATGGGAACCACCGGGGGCACATTGAGAATACGAACTGTTTTGATGACATTGTCGGCAGCCGTAATTTGCACCGTCCCTATTCGACCATCTGACAAAGTAATTTTCTGTTGGCCCGCATGTATACTTAACAATCTCTCAAACAGTACTTGGGAAATTGCCTTTAAATATACGGCGTTGTCCAAATTGTCGAGTTGAATCATCTCGATCTGGTCAGCAGTGATTTTCAAACAAGTGGAGATCCAATTGTGCACCTCCCATGCGCTGGGCCTGTTGTCGCGTTCAAAAACACATTTTAAAGTGAGCTTGCGCACAAATTTTGTAACCATGGTGATTGTCGTTTACTAGGACAAGACGAGAGTTATGCGAATATGAACCGCTCAGAGAACACGGTATTCAGTGGTTCAAGAGCAGATATACGCACAGAAATAGCCAAGCACAGTACTGGTACCTCACGTGAGTCAGACGTGACCTCGCTCGACGAAGGCTGTCGAGCAACTAGGCTTCACCACTAGCCGGTCAAGTTTATTCGTTATCAGTTCGAGTCTGCATGGGAGTAAAGTGACATGCAGTGTAGTCGTCCATAATCGGACGTAATCTCAAGCAAACATTTCTCTGCAGTTAACCCTCACAAGAAAATTCGTAAGATAAGTACTTTAATAATGTAGCCTATTTGCCATATGGCAGAGTTCCAAATGCGATGTGAGTGCGTGACGATGCCCGTAAAGAACGAGCATGACCAGGAGGTTGGTATTTAAATCCTTAACCACTAGAGGTGGGCTGTGACGGTGGTCTGCAGGGCTGCAACCTATTCTGACCCCATGGTAGAGGCACTCTTTGTTGACGTTAGTTTCCTAGGGACATAAAGGTACCAGTAGTCCCCAATATGCACATAAGGCTAGCATACAATCCAATCCACTTCCCTCCTTCGGACATGCGCCCCATGAAACGTTATTGTCAGACTTCTTACATATTATAACACTCTCCCTAAAAGTGATTGCAGTAACATGGAGTTTTGGCAGATCCACCCTGTTTTTTTATGCTGCACATCACAGTGATAGGAGGTAGACATGTTTAAATAATCTATTGTTTGAAGTTTTTCAGACGCTCAACACGATTGTGCCCTCTTATTTTGAGCGTTATTCCCTAAACCTGAATAATACCCATTACAATCCTATTGACCGACTGAAGAGCATTCAAATGTCGTTCACTAAGGCAACATTGGAAATGGCATCCAAGACGATAGTTACTTTGCGGAGTTGTTATGAGTCGTGCTCACGGTGACAGTGGACACTAACTCCCTTGCAGCAGTTCCACAACCTCACCCTCTGACCCTGAGCTACGCCTACCTGTACAGCCTGTATTTAGTTCTCACCTAAATCACGCCCTTTAAAATGTTGTGGTTCAGAAGTGCTGTTAATTAACGTTCAGCTTTCATAGCTGTCCACACTAATACAGCCAATACAACAAAACAGGTTATCAGACGAATTCCACACACACCCAAGTACACGGGTCTACATGACCACAATGTCGCAAAGCCACTAAATAAATCAACAACAAAACATAGCCATCCACTAAGGCCAACCGGCCTTTCAAGACGTTATTATTCCTCTAATACTCTCTTAAAGTATCCCGAAGCAGTTCCTTCTTTGTTTTCGGGGTACGAATTGATACTGCAGGCCCAAAGGTCCTGGATTCGATTCCCATCCCTGCCAAGAAATTTAACTACAGCAATGTAATGTTAGTCTGAGATTTGGAACGAGGAACACTCAGCCATGTGAGACAAAACTGAGATTCACACATTAGTCAACCGAGAAGTGATATACCGTGGTTTCTCTCTTCTACTCCATGCAAATATCGGGATGGTTCCTAACTTTAAGCCACGGCCACCTCTTTCCAAATCCTACAAATTCTACATACAACCAAGTGCCTGGAGATGATGATTACAATGTTGGGTGGCTTCCCCTCCTGCCCATATTGTTTTGTTTTCCTTATTTTGATATGAGGATAGCTGACTGGACGGTGGAATTCAGAGACGTGGGGATAAATTTTAAGACGCCTCATAGGAAAAACTTATGCAAGCTCGCGGAAGAGGATACCCAACAGTAATCTGTTGCTAATTCACTGCCCACTTCGTGAACCGCTTTCTAACGTCATATCGCGTAATATTGACTCCATACGGAATCAAAATAATACTGTTGCAATCATATTAATAATAGGTAAAATCTATATAAACAGATAAGTAAAGTCGATATCGCAAATTCAAGGGGTCAATATCACCACTGTTACATTGGTGGCAGCGCGCTCTATGTTTACATGTATTCTTGCAGATATGTAAACCATCTCTTTATTCAAACCTCTATAATAGCTTTGAAGCAATGTTTTACGTAATAATACACATCTTGCTACAACATTCGGTTTACTACAAATGATATATTACTTTCCAAAAGCGTAGCTTACTTAGTGGTATCACATAAGTCTCGAAATTACACCACACAAGCAGATGTTTCTACACTAACACCTCAAGCACCTATTTATCATATACTGCAGACTATAGCCAGAACATTTCAAATTGGCGGATTCAATGGCCTACAGTCCTCTTAACCAGATATTCTGTGGGTAAAACAATTTCACTGAAGACATATGATACTCTCATTCCGTTACAGAGAGGCTATTACGGGCTAGGAGTCCTCCATGGAGGGTCAAGTAAACGGCGACCCAATCAGAAGAGCAGCACATATGTAGGCTACAGTTTACTGTAGGTGATTAAAATGCAGCTTGTCACTAAATGAAACCACAAATTGCAGGTGCTTCTAAACCAGCCTCGATTCCGGACTCGAGTATCTCTAGTTTTATGGTCCCAGACATGGGCGCCCACAGGATTTTTTCCGGAGGGGGAGGGGGGAAAGTAATATTTTTCATTTAATTACCTACCTGTCACTAGGTGATGATGAGACGTTATGATATTCATTATTTGACTGCTCTGAAATCGTTGGTTATATTATCTTTATGGCATGCATGGGAGGAATACTTTCTGTTACGTGCCACCCCCTAGTGGCACCTTTGTTAACTGGATTACGGTGGGTATAAAGCACTACACCAATTACTGCTTAAAGAAATAATTAATTTTATTGCAGCCAGAAAAATACACTACTCAACAGCAATCATTACCTTACTCCAGTTTCCTCACGTCGAGAATACTTTCCCTTTCACTTGTCAACAGACCACAATTAATCCTCTTCGCTAATGAGTCCGCTCCCGTACGCTCGCTGGAAATAGCTGCACTAGGTCTGTCACTGTACTATACACTGTTTCACAAGCACCACAATCACTTCCTCGGTGTCAAGAGAATCAGCTTCACTAGGGGTTTCGCAAGTCACCACACTTCTGTCGCTCAAGATAATCGCTCGCACTAGCTCGTAAAACACAACAACAACCACTGCTTGACAGGTCGCTCTTATATAGCAGGCCGGTGACTCAATAAATGCTTCTAGATCCATCCAGGGTTCACGGCTTCTCGAGGTTTCCATCGCTGGTCCAGTCACGAATATTCTGGACTATCCCTTTGTCCTAGTAGCCCTGTTGCATAAGGCGCACCCAATACAGGAGGAAAGGCACAGCCCAGCCCTGGGGCAGTTGTGACTCATGCGGCGAGTGATGACACAAACTCACAGCCGTAACACCACCCCCTTCCTAAAAAGGCTGATCGTCCCGATCAATCATTGGTCCGTCTGTGTCCCTCCGTAGGCTGCCAGGCAATCTCGATGCACGATCTTCATCTTCGCCCTCGGGCTCCGCTGGATCCTGTAGACGACATCGTTGATCCGTTTCACGACTCGGTACGGGCCCTCCCAGGACTTCTGCAGTTTGGGTGACAGGCCTTTCTTCCGTAATGGGTTGAAGAGCCAGACCAGGTCGTCCTCGTGGAATCCTCCGGCATCCGTCTGCTGGTCGTATCGGGTCTTCATTCGGTCGGTCTCGATCCGCAGTTTCCTCCTCGCGAACGCGTGAACGTCCTCCAGTTGGTCGACCAGTTCTTGACAATACTGGCTTACCGGGATCGGATCATTCCCAGGTCGGCCGAAGGCAAGATCGACGGGTAGACGGAGCTCCCTCCCAAACATGGCCCGGGCTGGTGTGCACCCGGTGGCTTCATGCACGGCGGCGCGGTAGGCCAGGAGAAATAGTGGAAGATGCTTGTCCCAATCCCTCTGGTGCTCGCTGACAACTATTCGGAGATGGTTCTCGATGGTGCGATTGAATCGCTCTACCATCCCGTCGGACTGAGGGTGTAGCGGCGTTGTCCTTGTCTTCCGGATTCCCAGCAGCTGGCATAGGTTCTGGAACACCTGCGACTCGAAGTTCCTCCCTTGGTCGGAGTGCAGCTCCAGGGGTACTCCGTACCGGCTGACGAATTTCTTCACCAGGGTCTCTGCGATCGTCGCGGCTTCTTGGTTAGGGAGCGCATACGCCTCCGGCCATTTGGTAAAGTAGTCGCTGACGACTAATATGTAGCGGTTCCCTGCCTCGCTTAACGGGAATGGCCCGGCAACATCGATGGCCACTCTCTCCATGGGGCCGCCCACGTTGTAGGTCTTCAGTGGACCCCGTCGTCTTCGTCCTGGGCCCTTGCTGGCTGCGCAATCGTGGCACCTCGCGCAGTGGTTCTCCACGTCTGTTCGGCATCCGATCCAGTAGAACCGCTCTCTCAGCTTCTCCAGGGTCTTCTTTATCCCTAGGTGTCCACCAGATGATCCTCCATGAACTTCCTTTAGGACTTCCTCCGTCATAGCCTTAGGAACGACGACTTGTTCCCGATATGTCTTCCCGTCGGTGCTCTCCCAGGCGCGGCAGATGAGGCCATCCCTTACAATCAGCGAGTCCCACTGCGCCCAGTAGGACTTAAACTTTGGGCTGCAGTCACTCACAATGTTCCACCCGGGTCTGGGGACACAGGCCCCCTTCCATTCGGCTATCAGTCCTAGGTCATCATCTTCTGCTTGTGCCCGCGTGAAAGATTCGCGGCTCCAGCTCCCTTGAAGTTCCACGGTAGTCCTTCGGCACTGTATCCCGGTGTTCTCCTCCCTTCGGGCACAGAAGGTGCAGTCTTCGGGGCACGGTCTTCGTGACAGGGCGTCGGCGTTAGAATGCAGTTGGCCTTTCCTGTGCTGAATCTCAAAGTTGTACTGTTGAAGCCTCTCTAACCACCGCGCGAGTTGACCCTCGGGCTGCTTGAAGTTCAGGAGCCACCGCAGGGATGCATGGTCGGTCCTGATGAGAAATTCTTGCCCGTACATGTACTTTTGGTAGTGTTCAATGGTCTTCACGATGGCGAGCAGCTCCTTCCTGGTGACGCAGTAGTTCCTTTCTGGCTTTGACAAGGCTTTGCTGAAGTAGGCCACTACTCTCTCCTCGCCGTCCACTACTTGCGACAGGATTCCCCCTATGCCAAAGTCGCTGGCATCGGTATCGACGATGAACCTTGTTCCAGTTCTGGGGTAGGCCAGAATAGGTGCGGTGCACAGAGCCTGCTTGAGTTGTTCGAAGGCACTGTGGCATTCTGCTGTCCACGTGAAGAGTTGGTCCTTCTCAGTCAGTCGATGTAAAGGTTTGGCGATGTAGGCGAATCCTCTCACGAAGCGACGGTAATAAGTGCGGAGTCCCAGGAAGCTTCGTAGTTGGGACTTGTCCTTCGGAACTGGCCACTCCTTCACAGCTGCGGTCTTCTCTGGGTCGGTGCGCACCCCTTCCTCGGAGACGATATGCCCAAGGTACTGGACCCGCTTCTGGAAGAGCTGACACTTCTTGGGGCTCAACTTCAGCTGGGCAGCCCGTAGCTTCAACAAGATCTCCTTCAGGTTGCTGTAGTGTTCCTCGAAGCTCCTCCCCAGAACGACGACGTCGTCTAGGTATACCAGGCAGGTCTTCCAGTGTAGTCCCCTCAGAATGGACTCCATTAGCCTTTCGAAGGTCGCAGGGGCGTTGCACAGACCGAATGGCATGACGGTGAACTGCCAGAGCCCGCTGCCCACAGAGAACGCCGTTTTCTCGCGGTCCTTAGGGTGGACCTCCACCTGCCAGTAGCCACTCTTCAAATCCAAGGTGGAGAACCATCTTGACCCTGATATGGTGTCCAGCGTGTCGTCGATCCGGGGTATAGGGTAGCTGTCCTTCTTCGTGACGTCGTTCACCCGCCTGTAGTCCACGCAGAACCTGGTGGAACCGTCCTTCTTCTTCACAAGCACGACCGGAGAACTCCAAGGACTATGTGATGGCTCGATCACCCCTTGCTCCTTCATCTCTTCTACCATCCGGTCGACTTCGGCTTGCTTGGCGAGCGGGACACGTCGGAATGGGGCCCTAATCGGTGCGCTGTCCCCAACGTCGATTCTGTGCTGGACCAAGCTTGTCCTGCCGAAGTCTTTACTCCCCACGGAGAAGACATCCTGGAATTCGCGTAGCAGGTCCTGAAGTTGGCGTGATTGCTCTTCGTCTAAATGGTCCTGGGATCCTTGGTACAGCTTCTGTAGTTCTTCTGGCAGGGCGCGTCTTCTTCGGTTGTTCGTCTGCAGGTGTCCGTCCGTTGTTTCTGTGATGCGGGCAATCCAGGTAACGGGCTCGCAGACTCCTAGGTTGGTGTCCCGGTAAACCGTAATATCGTAGTCGTTCAGGTTGGACAGGCGGACGTACGGCCGAGGCGTCGTGTTGATGAGGGTCTTGGCAACTAGCAATCCTTTTGTCTGGATGTCCTCATATTTTGGCTCGATGACAGCCGCCACTCCCTCAGCAGTTCCGTCGACAATTACGGCGGCGCTGACCTCCGTCCTGGCAGGAACGATGACGTCCTCTCTCAGCCTTACTCGTCGTGCGGTGACGGCCTCGTGTGCTGGTTGCAAAGCAAGTTCCTCACCTCCGAAGTGCAGAGTGTTGGTACTCAAGTCCAAAATGATGTTGTTCTGGTCCAGGAAGTCCAGTCCGATGATCACTTCGTTTGATACGTCAGCCACAAGCACTGGATGCTTCACCACCCGTCGACCAATGACGAGCTCAAGTGATGCTTCGCCATGTACCGGTGCGGTCTCTCCGGTCGCGGTTATTAGCTGGAGGTTCCTTTGTGTGGGTTGCACTCTCCACTTCGGGATCACGGTGGGATTGACGATGGTCCTCGACGCTCCCGTGTCGATCAGCATGGGCCAGCTCACTCCGTTGACGACTCCGTCGACCATCAGGCTGCTATTGTCCCTCCGTAACTTCGTCACACGCACTTGGACTGCTGGGGCTTGACGACTGTCACAAGCCAACCTTTGCCCCCCAAGGCTGGCTAATACTCGTTTCCCTGGGCCGCGCGGTTTTCAGACGACTGATTTCCCGTCGGATACCCTCGGGGGCGGCGATCACCGCAGTCCTTGCTCAGGTGGCCTTTCTTACCGCAGGTCCAGCAGGTCGGTAGTCCTCTTCCGGGCCGCCTCTCCGGTTGTCTTCCGGCTGTGTCGTTGCTGGTGGTACCACGACTATCGAAGAAACGGCTTAGCGCCTCCATTAATTCGTCGGCCAGGGGCTCGGTCTCGTTGGTTTTTGCTGGTTCGTCGACGTCCACATGACGCACCCGCGCGTGCATTCTGGATGCCTGTTTTGCCGTCTCGAACTCAAGTGCGTGGCTCAGCGCATCTGCCAGGGTCTTATTGCGCGCGAGACGCAGCGCCTGTTGAGTGTCCGAGTCCCGTAGCCCGTCGGTGAAAGTCTGCGTCGCTATCTGCTCCAGAAAGTCGGCCGGCGCTGTTGGGTAGGCGAGCCTTACGAGGCGTGCGATGTCCATCTCGAACTCCTGCAGGGTTTCCGCGTTCTTCTGTGCCCGGGTCCGGAGCTGCATCTGATAGGCCTGCTGAAGATGGCTATCTCCATATCGGGACTCCATATGGGCGATCAGGGAAGCGTAGTCCTGGGATCCAGTCGGGATGGCCTGAAGGACGTTAAGGGCGTCACCTCTCAGCGCTACAATGAGAGCTGTAGCCTTTTCTGTGTTGTTCCAGTTATTTATGGAACAGGCCGCCTCGAACTGACGTAAGTAGGTGCTCCACGGGACCTTTCCGTCGAAGGTTGGGGGCGTCACTCTGCTATGTCCCGTTCCTGATATTCCCGGTGTAACGGTGGGCGGGAGTTGGCGCAGCTCGGCAACTTCCTCTCGTAGAGCGTTGAATTTCTCCTCCACCCCCGTCAGTGGGCGTTGGCGCAGCTCGGCAACTTCCTTTTGTAAGACGTTGAATTTCTCCTCCACCCCCATCAGCGGGCGTTGGCGCAGCTCGGCAACTTCCACTTGTAAGGCGTCGAACTTCTTTTCACCTGCCGTGACTTCCTCACGCAGACCCAGTTCTAATTTCTTCAGGTCCTGTGTCAACTTATTCTGACCGTCTTCCATCTTCTTCTGGCCGTCCTCTATCCTCTTCAGGTCCTCCGCTAGCTTATTTTGACCGTCTTCCATCTTCTTCGGGCCGTCTTCTAGTTTGGCAGTTAGGTCCTCGGCTAACTTCTTCTGGCCGTCCTCCATCTTCTGCTGGCCGTCCTCCATCTTCTTCAGGTCCTCCGCTAACTTATTTTGACCGTCTTCCATCTTCGTCTGGCCGTCTTCTAGCTTCTTCTGGCCGTCTTCTAATTTGGCAGTTAGCTCCTTGGTTAAATTCTTCTGGCCGTCTTCTATGCCATTTAACTTTTCTAGCAATGCTGCCAATTGCGCCTCCATTTTAGTTGTTTGCCTTGTAAAGGGCATGCACTCACAGGAAAATTAGAGAAAATGACTTGCTCGGGTTTTGAAACCAGGACCGTCAGGTGTTGTGCTTGAGTTCGTAATCCGGCTTCTGACACCAGTTGATACGTGCCACCCCCTAGTGGCACCTTTGTTAACTGGATTACGGTGGGTATAAAGCACAACACTAATTACTGCTTAAAGAAATAATTAATGTTATTGCAGCCAGAAAAATACACTACTCAACAGCAATCATTACCTTACTCCAGTTTCCTCACGTCGAGAATACTTTCCCTTTCACTTGTCAACAGACCACAGTTAATCCTCTTCGCTAATGAGTCCGCTCCCGTACGCTCGCTGGAAATAGCTGCACTAGGTCTGTCACTGTACTATACACTGTTTCACAAGCACCACAATCACTTCCTCGGTGTCAAGAGAATCAGCTTCACTAGGGGTTTCGCAAGTCACCACACTTCTGTCGCTCAAGATAATCGCTCGCACTAGCTCGTAAAACACAACAACAACCACTGCTTGACAGGTCGCTCTTATATAGCAGGCCGGTGACTCAATAAATGCTTCTAGATCCATCCAGGGTTCACGGCTTCTCGAGGTTTCCATCGCTGGTCCAGTCACGAATATTCTGGACTATCCCTTTGTCCTAGTAGCCCTGTTGCATAAGGCGCACGCAATACAGGAGGAAGGGCACAGCCCAGCCCTGGGGCAGTTGTGACTCATGCGGCGAGTGATGACACAAACTCACAGCCGTAACATTTCTTTTACTTCGCTTTTCCTAGTGAGTCATCGTCATAATGTTCATTTCTTAACAACATGTACAAATTAGTTGTATCACCATGTATCGACAAAAATAAAAATCAAGCAGTTCATTAAAATGGCACTGTGCTCGTATAAATCATGATGCTCACCTGTCAGAAATCCTAAGATGGAGTGGATCGTGGAATCATGAGGTTCCGGCTAGTAAGTCCTGAAAATCCTACCGACAAAGACATCATGACCCTACAGCAGTCTCTACGATTGTGTTATGGATCAATTACACTCATCTGGGATGGTAACTACCTGTGGAGAGTGATAATATTACCACTTCTCGGGTCGGATGGGTTAAGGATGCCTAAAATATGATCCAATTCCACAACACACTCTCCTTATAATTAAAATAAATCCACACGAAACGCAACGTAGAAAAATAACGAAGTGAAAATTTATTAAATAAACAATTAAATAAGAAAATAAAACAACAATTGCCCCTTAAAAAGATTAAATTGAAGTCAGGAATGACTTCACTATATGCACATCAGCTGAATAGAATGATCAGCTGTGATCTAATTCACACCAATCAACGTTTAATTTGATATAAAACACACTTGAGATTGTTTAAAACATCGCGCAGTCTTGGAGAAAAGAACGGGACTGGTATTTACATAATACAGAACAGCATTCCCTCGCTCCTAC
Organism: Meconema thalassinum; assembly: GCA_946902985.2. Classification (NCBI taxonomy): domain Eukaryota; kingdom Metazoa; phylum Arthropoda; class Insecta; order Orthoptera; family Tettigoniidae; genus Meconema; species Meconema thalassinum. The sequence continues at coordinate 924,031,272 of OX336389.2, forward strand.
AAGTTGGACTTCACTTCGTCAACCTGTTAAATAATTCTCCACTCCATTCATATAACTGGATTCTACAACACCGTACAGCTGGCCTATACGTAACTTTCAACCATACAAAAAATTCAAGGTTATATCTCAATATAAATAAGCATTGCCTGTCTTCACTCTCTAGTTATAACTTCTCTATAACGCAATATTTGGCATTACCAAAGTGAAATTTTCACTGATTTAACAAAATCTTCACGTAAATACAACTAAACATTGTTGCCATACAACACGTAGCCTCTATATGCACACACTGTTTCACATACATAATCCTCTTCACATTAATACCACAGGTTCAAACGTTTCCCAAACATTTAATATACGCAAAATAAATTATTATGAAAATAATAATAATAATTACACTGAACGTTAAAAATGTTTAAATAATTATATATAATATTTACATCGCTTGAATTACTCAAGTTTAGTAGTTTAACTGACTGTTGAAATGAAAATCCACAGCCTGTTTCTAGTCTCCGACCGGGTCAGGAATGGAATGAATGAAGCCCCCATCTAGCGGCGAGGATATGAACTGTGCCGGCTGCCGAGGCCTGACGCACTCCTCTGGGGCAATGATTAAATGAATGACAGATGAAATGAAATGATAGTGGAGAGTGTTGCTGGAATGAAATTTTGACAGGGAAAACCGGAGTACCCGGAGAAAAACCTGTCTGCCTCCGTTTTGTCCAGCACAGATCTCACATGGAGTGACCGGGATTTGAACCACGGACCCAGCGGTGAGAGGCCGGCGTGCTGCCGCCTAAGCCACGGAGGCTTCAACTGGCTGTTAACTATCTTTATTATTAATATTAAACTTGTTAATATTATTACTGTTGACCTTATTAAGATAACTTTACCGTCTGGTTTATATAGGGTTTATTGTCAATTCTAGGCTAATATGACTACTATTAAGTTAGCTCATATGATTATTATTCACAATCCGGTTTAATAGTTTCATAGGAATCAATAAACAAGGTTAAACTCCAACTCGCTAACTTTTCCGCCAATGTCTCCTCGTATCTATCCCTCAGTATCGTTCACAAGCAAGTATATTAGAGTTTCAACAAGTCACTTTCCGATAAACATGCTTCAACAAGCTTCAACTTTCTTATACCAGCATAATAATACCTTTATACTCCAAAATACGGAAGTTCCCTCGCATTTGCATTACTTATATCATCGCAGAATTCCATTATATCGTAAATACTTGTATACGACATTACATCACCTCGTATACCTCACTATAAATTCATTATAACCATTGTATATCATCGCAGACTTTCCTTTACATATTTACGTAATATTTGTATTATCTCTTTATTACCATTGAACTTACTAGTCAAAACAGCTGTTTACTATTTATTACCACATAACTTGTTATTTATACCAGCTTTTCCTTATATTAACGATTATTGAAGTTTATGTTGATAGGCATCCTATTGGTTTAGTTCGAAAACTACTATGTCGTTCAACATTGCTATTAATTATTTAATAAAAATACAATTGTTAGTTTCACCACACTGATCTATCTTCAGAATTACAATATTGCAAAATCACGATAACAATTATACGTCACGTTGCAAATTGTTTTAAATACTCAAAGTATTTATCATGTGTCAGTTAATCTCGTTTACGATTGGATTTAGCATTTCCCTAAATTTCAGTAGTCAAACATATTATCTTTCAAGACGATAAATTTCAAAGTTAAATGACATTAATGAAAGATCATAGCTTTCATTCTCAAAATATTATTGTCTCATCATAACGTGAATATAGTTCCTTTCCTATATTTTCCTTACAACATATGCGTAGCATAATACGATCAATATGTCTTGCTAGATCGCCGTAAAGTCATTATAATAACTTAATGATGTTTGAAATACTATCAAACGCTGTAATCTTCTTCCTATCTAAATAACTTCTCACATTTAAGATGCCCAATTCATTTATCTCAAATGAATTTAATATTTGACTTCGATGAAAATATTCTGAAAGAATTTCAGAATTAAAAAATCCATGAGTCGATGAAAATAAAATGTAAGGAAGATCCTTAAATATTGAAAAACGAATTTCCATAAAATTTTAAATATCACAGTAGAAAATGTAGAATCCCATTTTATGTAGAAGAGAAGGAAACAACCCTCCAACATAAATTCGAAGAATAAATGTCGATGAATTTCAAAGTGGAAAATACAATCACATAAAAACATGGAGAAATAGGTGCTCAAATATGTCGTCAACTACTCAAAATACAGTAATAAATCTTGCGGGTCTACCTTGCGTTGACTCAAGAAGATCAATAGGGTATATGGAATAACCCGATATTCCAGATCCCTGATGAGAGTCATGAACCTTGGTTTCCTCCCTTCAAGCGAACTGCAATCCTGGGATGCGAACAGCATTCTTCCTCGACTCCCCCGTGATACGAACGGCTCTGCTCCCCTGTAGTTCCTCGACATCTACCAAGCTTCATGCGTTAGATGGGATAACCCTATCTGCTTCTTGCTTCCAGAGATTATAATTCTTCTTTTCGACGTCTCCGTTTGAAGTTCAAAATCATTACTGAACAACATCGTGGTTGATTATCCATAATGGCGAATAATTACGATTTTTGTTGAATACGATGAAGTTGTATGTCGAAATGTTCACATAGATGTTAAGTGAAACATCGTAATTGCTCGTAGTTATTACGTAGATGTACATGGTTATCTGTGGATGTACATGATGAAGTTGTACATGAATTTATAAGTCGAAACTATTGTCATAGTCGCTCTCTGTAGTCCACCAAATTCCCTGTATAGATGTGTTACAGTTGCATGGTTAAATTACTCCGTAACGACACCTTCTTTAATTGCGTAATACAGCATTTCTACTAATTTAATCATAGCATTCATTGTTAAATTCGAATGATCAAAGATTTCAATATTCATGTAGATCACCTTAATGTTCGTCAACTCACGTTGCTTTTATAGAATCACAGACCTCAGCTCAAGTTTAAAATGTTCATTTGCTGCTAACAACTTTCCAATCCCTTCACTGTAAATACGATGTTAATGTCCCACGTCTGGATTCGAATAAATGTTCCGCACTCGTATAAAATTATTATTTCGCTTCGCTATCGTTTAACCCTCCAGGGTTGGCTTTTCCCACGGACTAAGCGAGGGATCCCACCTCTACCACCACTGAGGGAAGTGTCCTGGAGCTTGAGACTCTGAGTCAGGGATACAACTGGGGTGTGTGACCAGCACTACTCCAGGCGCCCTCACCTGCAAAGCGAACAGGGGGCCTGATGAAGGGATGGGAAGAGTGGGACGGTTAGGCAAGGAAGTGGGAAGGAGGCGGCCGTGGCCTTAGAGTAGGAACCATCCCGGCATTTGCCCGAAGACGAAATGGGAATCCACGGAAAACCACTTCGAGGATCGCTGTGGTGGGAATCGAACCCCCTCTACTCATTTGGGCCACCCGAGGCTGAGTAGACCCCGTTCCAGTCCTCATACCACTTTTCAAATTTCGTGGCAGAGCCGGGAATTGAACCCAGGACCTCCGGGACGGCAGCTAACTATGCTGACCGCTACGCTACGGAGGCGACTATAAAATTATTATCAGCTTCTTAAATGTTCAAAGGATATGTCCATAGCTGCTCACTATTATATGCAGTTCTTATTTCAATACAATTATGCTTGTAGAATAGTTTATAATACGCAAACTCGTATCGGCACTGAATTATGATACTATATCTGACTGACTACAGAGTCTGTCTGTACTTTAATCGCGCCCGTGATGGCTAGACATTTGTTAGCTATCGCCGCACTTCGCTTCGGGTTGGCTGGGAATCGAGCTCCTGCAGCACATCTGTCCCCAACAAACTTCCAGTACAGTAGAATAACACGCTCTTTCGAGTCTGCAATCCCGCTCCACGGCTATAATGGCCGCCATTCAGAACTCCGCGATAATATTACGCGGCTACCTGTATGAAACATAATACAGCGTATTGCGTAGCTATAGAGACTTCCAATGTCTTGATATAATTTTCTTCTTAATTTCAGCGTCTTCTCATATTAAATAATGGCATACATGGGCTTTAATTATCTTAATCTAATTATATTAATTAGCCTGGGATGATCAATCCTTCCATAAAACCTCTTCTCATTGGTCAGGTGGCAATAACCAATATAATAATTTATATCAATCCAGCTCTCAGATCCGCGGCAAACTCTTGTTACCAGGCGAAATGACCTTGCCAGAACTCCCAGAATCCCTCACAGAATCACGTGCCTGGGCTTCCAACTCGTCGTAAAACCCGGCCCTGTGTCAATTCGCAGTACCTTATTTAACCTGAATTTCACTTATAATGGGCTCCAAAATATATCATAAAATTCACCAGAAATCATTCAAATCCAGGCTCAGTACTGTACCTGTAAAAATCGAGAAGGTACTCGTTGGTCAATCCAAAGCAAAGCTGGATTATAAAAGGTGAAAGTCCCGACTAATGAACTATCGCAATCACGCCAACGAGTTTTTCAGGATTATACAATGTAGGCTTGGAACATGTTATGGATAAAAACGAACTAACTTTATACGGTAGAGTGCAAAACTATCCTTAATATCTCAGGGCTTTGTTGGAAAGAAATAGACATCCTATCTATTTTAGGCTGTTCCATAACACGTCTCCATTTATAGAATAATCAAGGTACACGAAACAATGCGTATAAAAATATACATTTATTAATAAACACTAAATAACACTTACTAACAAAAACACCCTAATATAATCATTCATTCACGCCACTGCTGCTGGCAAAATTCCTTACACACATGCTAAAATAACTGGTTAGAAAGTAAAAAGATTCCGCCTTCTACAAAATTATAAAATAATCTAAACTTTATACTGGCTCTGCATTGAGCCAGGCATTCCGTTTAAGTTTTTACATTTTTCAGGCGCGTGCCTTCCGCATATCTGAACTGGTTATAAAATAATACAGTAGCTGTGACTCATCTGTCAGATTCTTCGACACACACACCTGCAATATCTCGGCTCATTTGTTGCTCGGCCTTACTTATAACGGGGCGAGCTTGTCTGCCACCTGGCATGGACTACCCTCTTAAAATACAGAATACGTAAAAATGAAATGCGTTAAATCATCTCGTATTTACAAAACTTCCTCTATTAAGGTCATTTCTTGTTTAAACACATCCATACTACACACCATTCTTGCTAACACTTGCTTCCGTCGTTCATGACCTACGAAGCTTTCATACATACAACAATCATAGCTAACTTCAAACACTCACATCAAAAACATTCGCTTTTTCAAACTATTATCTATCTCAAAAACATGTCAAAGTATTAAATATTATAAATAATGAGAACCCTCAATTTAAACAAATAGAAATATTTGTATACACTATTTACACGTCTGTCGTTTCAAAAGTATCATTCTTTAACGATATAACTTCGTTAATATAATTATTAATTCTTTCTCCAGTATAGTTCTCTTCTGCTATATTTTTTCATTTAAAAATGCTATACCAATTAATGTCAAAATCATGTTAATAGTCATTATCGGTATAAATATGACCGATCAGCAAAGATTAGTTCATAGTGTTGTTACAATTCCAGGTTTAATATATATTTAATAATGGTATAATAGACAAGGATAGTATATCTTTTCCCAACGAATTTCCGCCTTCTAACGACTTTCGTGTCGCAGATCTAATCACAATTAAGAGTTTTCATAACTCTACTAATATACAACAATGCTTTCATTACTCCTACTGCAGTACTTCAATACAATTAATACGGAATCACCCTCGTATTTCACAAACAACCATATACGGCAAGAAACCTTCGTATATCACATTACATAACTTAAATGACATCACCACAATTGTTCTCAACAATTGTTTCACAGTAATTGCATAACTTCCTTCTAGCATTGATATTATTGATGTTGCAATCTATTGTTCACATATGAACAGCAATATCTGTTCTACTACCACAACTTATCGTTCTCAAACGATTATATTATTATTAGATCTCTGAGGTTTACTAATCGAAGTTACTACGGTATAAAATACCATGTCTTTATACATTTAATAAAAATAATTACCTGTTTCTTCATGCTGGTCATTTCTATAAATATACACGGCTGCAATACTACATTGAAAAATAACGTAGTGATACATTTGTGTATTTAAAACAACTCGTGTTATTTCATCGTTCAATAAGGATCAATCACGACTGGATGAGATTTTATCTAACTTTCCTATAGTCGGATGAATTATCTTTCAAAAGATATGTCTCAAATACTTTACATTTAATGAAGGACAAAGCCTTCCTTCAACTCGAATTCTGTTTGTCATCGAGAGAATGTCACTTCTTTCCACACAAAGAATGTTCATAAATGTTTAACTTCACGTCGTAATCATAACGAATATAACTTGCCAGATCGACGAAATGTTTATAGTATTTGGTGATATTTCACAATATATCACGCGTAGATCTCTTCTCCTAACTATGAATTCTTCTAAATTGTGCTATGAAAGAGCAGCTTGAACAGCAAGTTTCAGTCAACAGCATTGTAAACAACAGGCTATAAATCCCAAGTGAAGTGATTTCCACATGCACAAACATTAGAACAGTGCTATATAAGTGTATTCTCAATAACCTAGCAATACCAATGGTGTTAATTTTTACTGATGTGCACTCACATTACTTCTCACGAGTAATATGTTCTTTTTCGCCACATTTCATCCATTCACTCATCATTTTATGTATTTTTTATTATGATATCTTTAATTATGCTGGATTTTGCAACTTAATTTATGGCTGAAGAAGGGACCAGTACTAGAGGCCCCGAAACATGTACCATATAATAGCAAGTTTATAACTTGTTGCAAATAAATGTATTGACTAGGCGGAACAGTTTCTCCTTTGTTATATAATGAATTCTTCTTACAAAAGATTTCTCATTTCATTTTAAACAAAATGAATTTACCAAAAAATATCAAAGACCCAATGTCTGGAATCTTGAATAAAAATCAAAAATCGTCGAATAAAAACATCTTTAAAAATATTCCCAATGGAAAGTAAATATCTCAAGTAGCTGACTTCAGTTCAGAAACTGAATCATTAAATATTTCCAAGTATAGATGACCAATGACCATCACCTAATACGTTCTTGTAGAATTGTATGTCTACCCCTTATTATTCCCGTTTTCCAACGAGGTCGGGGATGAGATGCGATGGAAGTCTTCGTGGCGATGGTTTTTACGGCCGGATGCCCTTCCTGACGCCAACCTCATGAGAAGGGTTAATGAGAGATGAAATGAATGATGGTGAATGAAACTGGGCAAGGATGTGGAAGGAAGCGGCCGTGGCCTGTCAGAAGGTACCATCCCAGCATTTGCCTGGTGTTGAAAATGGGAAACCACGGAAAACCATTTCAAGGACGGCCGACGGTGGGGCTCGAACCCACGCGTCTACCGAGTCAGCAGAGAGTTTGGCCCCATGACCTAATGCTGCGCTTTAGCCAGCGTAGCCACTACTGTCGGTTTATACGTTCTTGTAAAATAAAACTCGATAAACATCGAAGTGAAAATACATGAATTAAATATGGAGAATTGTTGTTCACAAATGCCGTCATAAATACTCTAAAGAATAAATGATGCAAAACATTTCTACCTTAGTTTTGTAGACAACTGAAGTTCATCATCAGGTACTCGAAAATACCCGGCTGGATCATCTCCCATGCATGAATTGTTGAAACCAAATCCGCTCAACGTCAGTGGACAAGGACTGCGACCTCGGGAACAGAAAGATTTCCTTCCCGGCATATTCGTCTCCTCCATACGTCGAACCTCGTTCCTCGCACATGGATTCCATCTCGAACAATCATTGGGCCTCGTATCATCTGTCTTCCCGCTGATGATCCTACGATCACTGACATCGCTCAAAAGTCCTCCATCATTATCTAGCAATATATTCGTAATAGTTCCATCGTTACAAATAAATTTGTAAGTTGTACATCGAATCACTATCGTAGATGTTAATGTTCATTTGGTTGGTCAATGAAAGATTATATCTACTCATAGTCGAGAATTAATGTACATGAATGTACTTTAAATGTACTGGATGAAAATGTACATAATGTATTATGTTGTCTCGGCATTCTATAATTCTTGATGTTATACATATTCTCGTTGTTCATTAACGTTGTTCCATGTTGCTAATCACAACTCTGAATCGACATATCCCAATCGCGTAATAGTTTTAATCCATCATCTCACTCATACTCAAAGTATATAAACCAATTCCACTTTATAAATGTTTGTAGCCATCATAGTGTTCCAATAAAACAAAGTCTCAATGTAGAAATGTTTTGCATCATTTATTCGTTTGAGTATTTATGACGGCATTTGTGAACAACAATTCTCCATATTTAATTCATGTATTTTCACTTTACTCACTTATATCTGCATTGTGGACTGGACTATGTTGAAGTCTCACTACACTAAAATGTTTCTCCCTCTGCGTCGAGATAAGCAACTTTCTTTTGCAATACAAATTGTCTTATAACTGTCGAATTTCTCGATGAATTTTCTTAAAATCTTCTTATATTGGAGCCTTATAACTGGATGAATATACTGTAAACAATTTGCTTTTAGAAAGGTAGAACGCTTGTTCGCTATTGACTTATCATCCTTCGCTAAACTTCACCTAGTTTCAGCGAGGCTCTGACTAACTATTGGCCGCTCTTGGCACCGTCCCTCGAGTAGCGTAAGACCGCACTCGGTATCGTGTCTACGGGAATGAACTACCCCGGGTAACACGTCGTGTACCTTCGAAGTCAGTCGAGAGAAGAACGCTTCTTCAAGCCGTCCCCTCTCTTCCTTGCCTGAAACTCGGCGCCATTGTTGGTCGCGCGTAGTTAGTTACAGTGAATTTCTTCCCATTTTCGACATTTAAAGTTGTACTAATATATTCTCTTAATGTTCTTGATAATTTCAATGGAGTAAAATTGTTACATAGGGCTTAAATGGAATAGTTAATCACATTAATTAGGTAAAAAATCCATATCTGCTTCCATAAACCCTCCTCTCATTGGCTGTGAGCATATATCCAATGATATATTTTATAACAATTAACTGTTAATATTGCGCGGTAATGCCTTGTTGCTAGGCACTTTCCAATGATCGAGAATATTCTGAGGCGTCTCTGATCACGTGACTTGTTTCTCCCACTGTCTGCGTTCGCTAAAAAAGCTCTCTTAAGCCACCTTCCAAGATTTATATTGCAATGTTAAATTTTATCATGGGGCTCGAAAATTATCATCATTTACATCATGAAACATTCAAATTTCGGGTGCAGTACCGATTTTCTAAATAACTGGAGATTTTTTCAAATAATCCCAAATTGCTAAGTTAAAGAAACTGTGGAGTTATCCCTATATCTAAATCAGTTAACTATCAGTAACTTCAATTTATGAAATAAACTAATATGACGTTACTCGCAGTAACCCGTGCGAAGGACTCAACTTTCCCGGGTGATGTCACGATCCGTAACTGCGATATAGGACACAATGCGGCAAAATTCCCAACACTCGCTATACTTGCGAAAGACTTTTCTCCAAGGCTGGGATACTAGTGATTTACATGCGAAATGGTTTGCAAAATGCACACTATGTATGCTTCATATTATACGACTGAGCAATTATAAAGCAATAAATATAATAAAAATCAAGTTTAAAAGATCCTTCTCGTCGGGAATCGAACCCCCGGCCTGCCGGGAAGGAGTCAGCTACTTTAGCCACTCAACCAAAGCTATCAGTAAGTTTTCAAGCGATATCAACAGCCATATAAAATATTCTTATTGACAATCCACAGCCTGCTTCCAGTGGACCGACCGGGTCAGGGAATGGAATGAATGAAGACCCCATCTAGCGGCGAGGACATGAACTGTGCCAGCTGCCGAAGTCTGTCGCACTCCCCTGGGGAAATGATTAAATGAATGACAGATGAAATGAAATGATAGTGGAGTATGTTGCTGGAATGCAATTGTGACAGGGAAACCCAGAGTACCCGGAGAAAAACCTGTCTGCCTCCACTTTGTCCAGCACAAATCTCACATGGAGTGACCGGGATATGAACCACGGACCCAGCGGTGAGAGGTCGGCGTGCTGCCGCCTAAGCCACGAAGGCTCCATATACAATATACTACTGCTTAGCAAATGATCACATGGAAGGAATTCTCTCTTCAGTGTAATGCGTTCTTTTCTTCTTTCATCAGTCCACTTCTTGCCGGTTTTCAATTTTGAATATTCTATTATAACACTGTGCATTAATGGGGAACGAATACAATACTTGGCCTAGGCCTACCGACATTATTGTACATCGTGTCGTTTCCACACATGGCTCACAGACATCGCTGACAGCGTCCTCGGCTTCGATTCCGGACTCTAGTACCTTGAGTTTTAAGGTCCCAGTTTCGAATCTTCGCGAGTCCACTCGCAGCCCATCACTACTTGAAATACCGGGTGAGTTAGCCGTGGTCGTTACGGCATGACTGCTAGCAGTCGCTCACATCCGAGAGGCGAGGAGGTTCGAATCCTACCGCCGGCAACCTTGAAGATGGTCTTCTGTGGTTTCCCATCTTCCTTCCAGGCAAATGCCGGGGTTGGTCCCTAACTATAGGCCACAGCCGCTACCTTCCAACTCCTCGTCCTTACCTTCCAACTTCCCTCCCCAACGGTACTTGTAGCTCACCCATTTGGGTGTACGTCTCGAAGCAGCTACAAAACTGGCGAGCCGAACTTGTCCTCTGACACTCCCGACACTAAAAGCCATACGCTAAAAAAACTACTTGAAATAACCAATGGCGTACCGACGGGGGGGGTATGGTTTTACCCCCGCAGAGACATTTCTTTACTTGAATCTTTATATTGTCCCATCTATCACCTGTTTTACGCTGCCACTAGTGAGGCGTCTTAACTCCTGTATATATCTTAAAAGTGATCACGTTCGTCACTTGGTATATAACTTGCACTCTACTCGCAGCGAGACTTCTCCTTCAGCGTTGAAGCTAGCCATGGATCAGTTTTACTGTTGAAGTGTGCAATCGGTAGCCTCTTTCACGTCGCTTCGGGTTGCTTTAATTGTGTGTCCGTTTCGTTAAATATAATTCAGTACAGGAGGACTTTCTGCAACTTATTCCAATTAATGATACAGATAAAGTCATCAAGATGGGCATATTTTGAGAATCAATAGTAATTGCAGTAGGAACACGGAGTGCAAAACATTATTTTTCTCTCACATAATATCATCATTTTAAGCAACTGCGTAACTATGGGCATGATGATACCACTGCATCGTCTCAGTTTTAATATTTAGTTACTGTTTTCTATATGTTTTAGATTTTTTTGCATTTTTTATTGTGTCAAAAAAAGTAATGAGGCCTAAAATAGTTTTCATGCAAAGAAAGCGGTTATTTAATTATTGTTTTTTATGAACATTAATCGAAGTATAATTTTAATTACCGGTATGATGATTGTCGCTTTAAGGGGCGGAACAGCAAGGTCATTTGCCCCTCTAATAATGTGCACAATTACCCAATTATATTAACGAAACCCCCCTGAAGGAAATCCTGCGTACGCCACTGGAAATAGCTTATAGTAGCCTCACTTTCCTGGTTAACGACCGGCTCGTCTTTGAAATCTAGCTGAACGGATATGTTTACATTCCATAGCTGCGGGGTGCCGTGGCGCAGGTACTAGACTGGCGTCAACACCTTGTCTGCACTCTTCGTAGACAGATGGAGGAAGCATCTTATTGGTCAAGAACCGTCAACTATTTGTCAGCCATAAATAATGGCTATCGTCGGCTCGTGCTAATACTTAACGTTTGAGTCGCCGGTCGTTAACCAGGAAAGTGAGGCTACTATACCATTTAACCGATGGCCACTCCAACCCCGGGAACTGTTATCACCTGGTGCGTGGAGAATTACACGTGGCACGCTAGCAGCATGGTATAATAGGGAAGGTGACCTACCAGCACAACACAGCCCAAGTCTGTAGACCAGCAAATACTGTATTTGGGAGGAACTAAATGGATATAAAATAAGTTGTAGTGGTGATTGTTGTTCAAAGGTGTGGAACAGCGAGGCCATCTGCTCCTAGAGATTGATATTCTGTGGTGACTGGCTATGGGTTATCCTTGCAATGAATGGGAACTTTCACGCCCAGCTAGCACACGCAACACCTAAGATAAAGTGAATGTTTCCTGTTCCATACAACGCTCCCAGTTAATCAAATGTAGGCTGCTTGAATATGGAGGTGTTACCATTTTTGTACGTGATCGATGCCGTGAAACTTATTGATCCTCATTGCATTGATGCATAGGCTTATTAAGAACATAACAAGTAGGGCTCGTGACGTGGTGGAGCCACCACTCAGGTTGACTACTGTACTCGTATCTCGTGGTTGCTCCATCTTCACAATTACATTTCCAAAGACTAAATAAAGCCTGATGTTATTTCTTTTTCTACGTGTTTTCATGTACTGAGAAGCATTTACTAGTCAGCAGGGCTGGCTGGCATGCTAAACGAAATGCATGGCTGTGGGGGCGAAATTATTTCAATTTCGCCGCGAGCATGATACTAAGGAGCGAAGTGATAATGATGGTCGGCACGAAATTAAATCGAAGTGAAACTTAATTTGAAGAGAAATAACGTAACAAAATTGACGCGAAACTTAATAGCATAGGGAAATTACATTGTGCAATTGAATAATATTTCGCTCCCGGTGCGAAATAAAATTAATTACAGACTTTTAATTTCGCTCCTGGCACGAAATTAAATTCGATTCAGACTTATAGTTTCACTCCTGGCGCGAAATACAATTCGATTCATACTTTTAATTTCGCTTTCGGCGCGAAATGAAATTCGTTACAGACTCTTAATTTCGCTCCCGGCGCGAAATAAAATTTGTTTCAGACTTTTAATTTCGCTCCCGGCGCGAAATAAAATTCGCTACAGACCTTTAATTTCGCTCCTGGCGCGAAATAAAATTCGATTCAGACTTAAAATTATTCTCCCAGCGAGAAATAAAATTCGATACAGACTCTTAATTTCGCTCCTGGCGCGAAATAAAATTCTCAAACGGTATTTAGTTTCGCCCCCCGACGTGAATTTAATATGCATGGAACATTTCATTTCTTTGTTGAAATTAAAATACACACATCAAAAAAAGTTTTGCATCACCTCGGTTCCCAGATCTCCGGCATATAGACGTTGACTGTGTATATTGTATCCAAGATACAGTCCCTTTGACTGTTCATAGATGTCACTAAAACTGCTCAAAGATGTAAACAACCATGCATGAGCAGGGCCTATTAGACGGAGGGGGTACGACAGCCGATCAGTTCCAGTCATTCCACCAGGACGAAGGTACGCTGCTCATGTTGTCTGTAGTTCTACCATGCCTAGAAGGTCAATACCGCAGTTCGATCGCGTCCGCATTGTTACTTTGTGTCAAGAAGGGCTCTCAACAAGGGAAGTTTCCAGGCGTCTCAGAGTGAACCAAAGCGATGTTGTTCGGACATGGAGGAGGTACAGAGATACAGGAACTGTCGATGACAGGCCTCGCTCAGGCCGCCCAAGGGCTACTACTGTAGTGGATGACCGCTACTTACGGATTGCCGCTCGGAGGAACCCTGACAGCAATGCCACCATGTTGAATAATGCGTTTCGTTCAGCCACAGGACGTCGTGTTTCAACTCAAACTGTGCGCAATAGGCTGCATGATGCGCAACTTCACTCCCGACGTCCATGGCGAGGTCCAGCTTTGCAACCCCGACACCATGCAGCGCGGTACAGATGGGCCCAACAACATGCTGAATGGACCCCACGGAATTGGCATCACGTTCTCTTCACCGATGAGTGTCGCATATGCCTTCAACCAGACAATCGTCGGAGACGTGTTTGGAGGCACCCTGGTCAGGCTGAACGTCTTAGACACACTGTCCAGCGAGTGCAGCAAGGTGGTGGTTCCCTGATGTTTTGGGGTGGCATTATGTGGGGCCGACGTACGCCACTGGTGGTCATGGAAGGCTCCGAAACGGCTTTACGATACCTGAATGACATCCTCCGACCCATAGTGCAACCATATCGGCAGAATATTGGAGAGGCATTTGTCTTCATGGACGACAATTCTCGACCTCATCGTGCACATCTTGTGAATGCGTTCCTTCAAGATAACGACATCGCTCGACTACAGTGGCCAGCATGTTCGCCAGACATGAACCCTATCGAACATGCCTGGGATATGTTGAAAAGGGCTGTTTATGGACGTCTTGACCCACCAACCACTCTGAGAGATTTAGGCCGAATTGTCGTTGAGGAGTGGGACAATTTGGACCAACAGTGTCTTGATGAACTTGTGGATAGTATGCCACGGCGAATACAGGCATGCATCAAAGCAAGAGGACGTGCTACTGGGTATTAGAGGTAGTGGTGTGTACTGCAATCTGGACCACAAATGCTGAAAGTCTAGCTGTATGATGGTACAACATGCAATGTGTGGGTCTCATGAGCAATAAAACGAGCTGAAATGTTGTTTGTGTTGATCTCTATTCCCTTTGTATTTAACGGTTCCGGAACTCTTGGAACCGAGGTGATGCAAAACTTTTTTTGATGTGTGTATATTCGTTTCGAGAGTTAAATTATGTTGGGCGCGATGTTCAATTTCGCCCGACCCCGGCCGTGCCCTTCAAATTGTATTACGTCTCATCAATCCAACATGGCGGCTGTGCGAAATATTTCATCGACATTCTATATCTCTAAACCTGTTACTGATATCACCCTGAAATTTTGTATGGTAATAAAAGGCACTCTTATAAGTTCACCTATGTGGCTTTCAAAACCTGTTTACTACAAACCAAACATAGCGGCCAAGCGGAGTTGAAACATTTGTATAGCCTTTTCTCGCGATGTAACTGCCCGAACGCAGTGAAACATGGTTCAACAATTGTTTATACACCTTGTAATGCACTGACACCTAATTTAGTTCAATTGTTTACATAACGTCAAGATGGCGGCTGTGCAAACTTTTAATATTGAGTTTGTATTTCTTGTGTCCTTATCATACGTTCGACGTCAGCGTTTGAATAATGAACGTACGCAATAATCGGCATCAAATAGTACATAACTCTATGGCCTATATATATAAAAATCCAAGATGGCGACCATCCGATATATTTTGACGGTTCTCAAAATCTACTAATACACACATCAAAAAAAGTTTTGCATCACCTCGGTTCCCAGATCTCCGGCATATAGACGTTGACTGTGTATATTGTATCCAAGATACAGTCCCTTTGACTGTTCATAGATGTCACTAAAACTGCTCAAAGATGTAAACAACCATGCATGAGCAGGGCCTATTAGACGGAGGGGGTACGACAGCCGATCAATTCCAGTCATTCCACCAGGACGAAGGTACGCTGCTCATGTTGTCTGTAGTTCTACCATGCCTAGAAGGTCAATACCGCAGTTCGATCGCGTCCGCATTGTTACTTTGTGTCAAGAAGGGCTCTCAACAAGGGAAGTTTCCAGGCGTCTCAGAGTGAACCAAAGCGATGTTGTTCGGACACGGAGGAGGTACAGAGATACAGGAACTGTCGATGACAGGCCTCGCTCAGGCCGCCCAAGGGCTACTACTGTAGTGGATGACCGCTACTTACGGATTGCCGCTCGGAGGAACCCTGACAGCAATGCCACCATGTTGAATAATGCGTTTCGTTCAGCCACAGGATGTCGTGTTTCAACTCAAACTGTGCGCAATAGGCTGCATGATGCGCAACTTCACTCCCGACGTCCACGGCGAGGTCCAGCTTTGCAACCCCGACACCATGCAGCGCGGTACAGATGGGCCCAACAACATGCTGAATGGACCCCACGGAATTGGCATCACGTTCTCTTCACCGATGAGTGTCGCATATGCCTTCAACCAGACAATCGTCGGAGACGTGTTTGGAGGCACCCTGGTCAGGCTGAACGTCTTAGACACACTGTCCAGCGAGTGCAGCAAGGTGGTGGTTCCCTGATGTTTTGGGGTGGCATTATGTGGGGCCGACGTACGCCACTGGTGGTCATGGAAGGCTCCGAAACGGCTTTACGATACCTGAATGACATCCTCCGACCCATAGTGCAACCATATCGGCAGAATATTGGAGAGGCATTTGTCTTCATGGACGACAATTCTCGACCTCATCGTGCACATCTTGTGAATGCGTTCCTTCAAGATAACGACATCGCTCGACTACAGTGGCCAGCATGTTCGCCAGACATGAACCCTATCGAACATGCCTGGGATATGTTGAAAAGGGCTGTTTATGGACGTCTTGACCCACCAACCACTCTGAGATATTTACGCCGAATTGTCGTTGAGGAGTGGGACAATTTGGACCAACAGTGTCTTGATGAACTTGTGGATAGTATGCCACGGCGAATACAGGCATGCATCAATGCAAGAGGACGTGCTACTGGGTATTAGAGGTAGTGGTGTGTACTGCAATCTGGACCACAAATGCTGAAAGTCTAGCTGTATGATGGTACAACATGCAATGTGTGGGTCTCATGAGCAATAAAACGAGCTGAAATGTTGTTTGTGTTGATCTCTATTCCCTTTGTATTTAACGGTTCCGGAACTCTTGGAACCGAGGTGATGCAAAACTTTTTTTGATGTGTGTATATGACAGCAATCAAACTGAAATTTTGTGTGTTGATGTAGGCTATTAACGTAAGTTCACCTATGGGACTTTCAATAGCCTGCTGAGCACAAATCAAACATGGCGGCGACGCGAAATTTAAATATTTAAATGGACGTTTCTCGCGAATTAACCATCCCAGTTCAGTGAAACTTGGTACCGTAAATGCTCATATAAATTTTAATCCACTGGCATCTTATTTATTTCAATTGTTTTCATAATCTCAAGACGGAGGCTATGTGAAATTTTAAAATCTAGTTTCTATTTCTTGTGTCCTAATCATGCGATTGATGTTTGAATAATACACCTACGCAATAATCGTCATCTAATAGTACATAACCCTATGGCTTACATAACTTATATAAAATTCCTACATGGCGACCATCCGAAATATTTAGACGGTTTTCAATATCTACGAATCTATTACAGCAATCAAACTGAAATTTTGTAAGTTGATATAGGAAATTAACATAAGTAGGATATATGAAAATATGCTATTTAGTTCTTCATGGAACAACTTGTTTATGATGCAGCAGGTCTTTGATTCCATTGTCTCGCCTCGCAATCCAGTTCTGTTTTTATTTTATGATTTTATGTCACTCACCGACACGACTTTTAAATTTTACATTACCTTCCCTCCGTAGTAAACAACCTTTGAAGTCAAAAACGTCTCTCGTGGATATATCTCTCTTACCATCTTGCGTGTAGCACAAATTGCCTAATCATTTTGTGTTTCAGGTTCACTATCTTCCCCTGATAGTTCCTTCTTCAGTGCCTGACGTCTTCATTCTCTCGTACAACATTTATTTATAATTCCAAATGCATTTTCTCCCATTTCCAAAATATGCTTTGCTATTTTCCATCATAAACAAGCAAAATATGCGTCCAGAACTTCGCTTTGACCTCGTACGGCTCGGCGCACAGCAACTGTTCTGCAGGAGTTCGGCTGGGAGCTGTTTGATCAACCACCATACAGATCTGATCTCGTCCCCAGCGATTTCCATCTTTTCTTGCAGCTAAAGAAATAACTGTCCCCCGATCAGCATTTTCACACTGACGAAGAACTGAAGACTAATGTCTGGTTCCATTCCCAGGCGGCAGACTGCTACGATACAGGCATACACAGATTGATCCCACGATATGAGAGGTGTCTGAAATCTGGTGGTGGTTGTGTCAAAAAAAAAAGAATAGCTCAAACATTGCTGTATCTGGTGCCAATAAAGGTTTTCATGCAACTATGTTGTCTTTTCATTTTAAAAATAGGAAAACTTAATTTCTGGAAGGGCCTCGTATATGATGCCTCAAAAATGTATTCATAGGAAGGTGGTGACAGCCACATTTATCTCCAGGCACTGAATCTTTATCAAGGTGAGTTCACAAGCTTCATAGTCATGGGCCGAACTAGTGAAGTGCAACACAAGACAATGTATACAGCAACGTTAACAAGATGTTCCGTAAATAACAAATCGTCTACTTTAAATAGCAATGTATCACTAGTATTGTTGAATTATGCAGTAATAATAATCAGTAGAAGAACCTCCGTGGCTTAGGTGGCAGCACGCCGGCCTCTCATCGCTGGGTCCGTGGTTCAAATCCCGGTCACTCCATCTGAGATTTGTGCTGGACAAAGCGGTGGTAGACAGGTTTATCTCCGGGTACTCCGGTTTTCCCTGTCACAAATGTCATTCCAGCTACACTCTCCACTGTCATTTCATTTCATCTGTCATTCATTTAACCATTGCCCCGTGCTACAGGCTTCGGCAGCAGTTCATATCCTCGCCGCTAGATGGGGGCTTTATTCATTCCATTCCCTGACCCGGTCGGTCGACTGGAAGCAGGCTGTGAATTTTCATTTTCAATAATCAATAGAATTTGTGCAAGCCTCCGTGGCTTAGGCGGCAGCACGCCGGCCTCTCACCGCTGGGTCCGTGGTTCAAATCCCGGTCACTCCATGTGAGACCTGTGCTGGACAGAACGGAGGCAGACAGGTTTTTCTCCGGGTACTCCGGTTTTCCCTGTCCAAATTTCATTCCAGCAACACTCTCCACTATCATTTCATTTCATCTGCCATTCATTTAATCATTGCCCCAGAGGAGTGCGTCAGGCCTCGGCAGCCGGCACAGTTCATATCCTCGCCGCTAGATGGGGGCTTCATTCATTCCATTCCTGACCCGGTCGGAGACTGGAAGCAGGCTGTGGATTTTCAATAGAATTTGTGTAATGTTTAGGCCTACTTTGCGTCATATAGGCCTACTGTCCGAGAAATACAGTACGTACTCAAAGTCCATATCTCTCTAAAGAAAGTGGGAAACCCATTGTGCTACAAACCCACACCCATTCAGCGATAGCCAGCGGTGTCTTGTCCTTACACAGTGTTTGGGCTGTAGGCATTTGTGAAGTTTTCAATTCATTGATTTGAAACTTTGTTAACTGAGGTATTCCTACTGAAATTACTAACCAACTGGCCTTTTCAGAGCCACAAATAAGCCCACTCTTAGTTAATAATGGCATAATTAAACAAAGCAAGTTACGTGGAAAATTAAGTCAGGAAAGAAATAAAACAATAATTATGTCCCACCAAGACTCCACCACTTGACCGCACAGGGGTGTGGCGATCTTCATGTCTTAAGAACGCTCAGCTAATTTCTTCGCTTACAGAGCCTGCAAATAATAAGCGGAAGAAAGCTATATGACTTAACTGAATAAGAACAATGTAGGCTGCCCTATCGAGATTCGAACCCTTGGCGCAACTGACGACACCACTTATAACACTCCGAGCTGACAGAGCCCACAAGTTTGAAAGCACTCCACCGCCGCAGGACAATACAGTATATAGTATTACAACTAATATGGCCACTGGACGGATAGATTATGTCCAAGGCCGAGAGACTATAAGAACAACGAAATATCTTGCAAGACCATGATGATTCATTATTCCCCACGCGTACTGTACTTCACCGCAGGCCTGCCTTCATTGTAGACGCTCGGATTCTTATTCGACGAGCAAATTAGGCTACGGCCAAGCTCGCGACTTTGTCGCTGAGTCAGAAACACCACGGCTTGGTTGAATTAGTATGTTACGTTGATTCAAATGTGGGTGGCCAAGCTTGGTCGACACAGTGAAAAAGATGCAACAGAGAGAATTTCCTCGGTGCAGCGACAGAGTTTCTTATGGATGTGGCCTCACTAGCGCGACACTGGACGCATTGAAAATCCACAGCCTGCTTCCAGTCTCCGACCGGGTCAGGAATGGAATGAATGAAGCCCCTATCTAGCGGCGAGGATATGAACTGTGCCGGCTGCCGAAGCCTGTCGTACTCCTCTGGGGCAATGATTGAATGAATGACAGATGAAATGAAATGATAGTGGAGAGTGCTGCTGGAATGAAATTTTGACAGGGAAAACCGCAGTACCCGGAGAAAACCCTGTCTGCATCCGTTTTGTCCAGCACAGATCTCACATCGAGTGACCGGGATTTGAACTACGGACCCAGCGGTGAGAGGCCGGCGTGCTGCCGCCTAAGCACTGGACGCATTATATACGGTAATTATATCAACTGTTCACAGGCTGAGTCACTCTTGCATGCCAGGCTTTAGGTGACTGGAGATGAATGAATAATTAATTAAATAAAATAAAAACTAACTAACAACGAAACAGAGAAACAAATGAATGAATGAATGAATGAATGAATAAGTAAATAAATGAATGCATGAATAAACAAACAAACGAGCGAATTCGTTGATTGTTTTTCAATTCCTTCCTTGAGATACACACAATGTTCGCTGTGGGAAGTTACACTCATTATAACATTTGAAAAAAATTGGCATCGTGGGTCCATAGGGTATTAAATAAAGTGTGAAACTGTCCACTTGTGAGTTTTTGCACGTTGATCGGATGAATACTGTATTTTATTTTCCTCCGCTTTGCGTTTAAGTAATGTGCAATGACTATAGTTGACAAAACATGGCCCGCCATCGTTGGAGCGAATGGACGAAATGTCCACTTGCAACAGTAGATAATTCACAATACAGTATATTCGCGTTCGGCCATAGCCTTCTTGGGTCTCAGTTATGGTTCCATAATCAGACATATGAAATGTGCCTGGCAATTTATGGGACTTTCCACTCTTACGTGGGTACTGGTACTGGACGTTCTGTGATCCAGGGGTACGCATTTAAGCTACGTCAAAGGATTGAATGGCCGTTCTACCAAGAATTTCAGTTCTGATCTGAGGGTTGGAACGAGGCTCAATCCACAATCTTAGAGCTCTACTCCAAGCAAATGCTGCGATTGATCCTAACTTAAGGTCACAACCACCCCTTTTCCGTCCCCAATTACAAGTACGCACTTCATTAGCATTAGACAGATGCCACACACACTGAAAATACACTGTACACAACGACGATAACAACAATTCTGAAAATGTTAACCAGTACCTAAATAAAATTACATATGTTCAATAAATAGGCCTTAGAACATCGCACTGTAAACATATTTATTTTCCTCCTCTTCTTCTTTCTTCGATTTGGCCATTAATGGACCGAATGGAATAAATTTCTCATGATTTTATCTCCTTTCTTGATTTTAGTTTTTTTTTTTCCCAGTATGTCTTCGTCCGTTTACGGAGTTCTTTCCTTATCTGTCTAAACAGTTGAGAGCTATTTTGTGTCTCCAAAAAAACCGCCGAATTTTCTAATCTATTTTCTAAATGCAAGCCTGTCTAGAATTTCTTATTTTATAATTTTCATTTCCGTTAAATCCCTTTTCACTTCGATGAAGCAATTAATTTGCATTTTGGGATTTTTGTCAACATTGTCAAATATTTCTTTGTCAAACTTTCCGGATTTATTCGTAACAAGTGGCCCAAAAAAGAAACTCTTCTCTTTCTGAGAGCATATGATCTTTCATATATTTATTTTTAGCCTACTTTTCACATTTTGCAAAAATGAGGAAAAAGTAGACTTATGAGATCGATCCGGGAAAATGTGTGTCTGTCTGTCTGTCTGTCTGTCTGGCTGGCTGGCTGTGTGTGTGTCCCCCCTATCAACTCCTAAACGGCTGCAGCAATCAAAACCAAATTTAGTATAAGTAAACATGTGCACCGGAATATCTCACGACCATATTTGAAAATGATGTCAGTGCTACCAACTGCTGAAAAAACGCACTAGATATTTGAGCTCCATGTTGGATATCTCGTAAGGTATGCATGAGAGCTATTCCAAAATTGGTACACATGCAGATAATACTATTTCAGTTTAATTTCCAGGAGGCCAACAATGACAGCGTTGCCAAAATAATTTTAAGCCTTCTGATAGGTCCAATGTTTAAATGCATATAACTTCTACACTATCAATTGGATTTCAACCAAATTTTGTATGTAATAAACAGATATGACTGAGCGTATTCTTAAGAGCCACCAGGGCTGCCAACTGTTAATAATTGCTCTCTCTATTTTTTATCCAAATACCAATATATCAGAAAGTATGCAAGCCAACAGCTTTAAACTATGCACACGTATATTCTGACATTTTAGATTAATTTTGGGTAACTTATATACGTCAGTTCTACCAACATGATTATAAGCCTGCTGATAGTACCAATTTTTAAATACATGTAACTTCTATACTATCAGTTGGATTACAACCAAATTTCGTATGTGCTATGTGTACCATAACAGAATGACTGTAAGTATTGTTAAGAGCAATCAGGGCTGCCAACTGTTAATAAATGCTGTCTATATATTTTTACCCTAATATCAATATATCAGAAAGTATGCAAGCCAACAGCTCTATACTTTGCACACGTATAGCACCTGACATTGTAGATTAATTTGGAGTAATAATACAAGGCAGAGCTGCCAACATGATTCTATGCCTGCTGATATGTCCAATTTTAAAATACATGTAACTTCTATACTAACAAATGGATTTCATCCAAAATTGGCACAACAAGATATCATAATATTTCAGATTATTTCTGACCAGCACACGCATGGTATTGTTGGCAACATGCTTTTACGCGTGCTGATAGATCCAGTGGCTAACTGCATGTAACGTCCATTGGACTTCAACCTAATTTTGTATTCTGTACCTTAAGAGATGGAACTAAGAATATATTCAGTCACCAGGGCTGCCAACTGTAGTGCTCTATTAGGCTACATTATACCAGGTATATTTTGAACTAATTTGATATTTCGATATTACCAACTTAATTTTGTCATTATTCTAGATAGGTTCATATACTGTAGAATAATCATTGGCATGAAAAGTAGGCTGTATAGTTCTTCACGGAACTTCTTGTTATTATTATTATTATTATTATTATTATTATTATTATTATTATTATTATTATTTACGGGTTAAATAACAAATAGGAAATTAAGTACCTAGTTTAACCAGTATGCCATGTTCTGGCTTACAAATATTCCTACGTCAAACGAATTAAGATAATTATTTGAAGTTATTAGTCATTGGACTAAACGAAGTTTGAACTTACATATTACGTCATTCTAAAAATTGGTTTTATCTTAAAAGTGTGTGACTATTAGCAAATTGTGTCAATGGTAGGAACAATAATAGGCTATAGTATTAATAAAAATGTATTGACGAATTTACTCCACAGACACAATATAAAGCAGCAAGATCGCACGTTACATTTTCTCAAATAAAGCAAGGACTCTCTGTTTAACGTGTTTAGTTAATACTTGGGTGGAGGGGGTATTGCTGTTTTATTTTATTAAGATCAGAAAGGGAGATAGCAAATCATAGCACATGTTTCTCCATCAGTTTGTAGAGAAGGCCATTTCAGGCAAAAGATAGAACGTTGCCCACTCATGTTTCTGCCATAGCCCTCTCACGTTATGGCACAGCCGTCCCAACTACATAAAATGATAGTTGCGAGGCAGTGAATACCTTAGGCTATATTCAACCACGGTATACTCCAATACCCCACTATGACACTAGTCACGCAGTGAAATTTAAAATAGGAGGCCGTGGAAGTCGGCGACAGTCGCTCTAGCTTGTTCAGGGATAAATGTCGCCAGTGGGAAAAACCACTGGGCGTCTCTGACATGACTGCATAGTAGCAAGCTTGGCCGAAGCCAAATTAGTCTAACATCAGCGAAGAGTAAAGGCTTCAATCACATTGGAGGCACGCTTGTGCAAGTAATTTGGTGGCGCGCGCGTGCGCAAGCTGGCGTGAACAGCAATGTGCTCACACTAAATTCAAGCAGGTGCAAGTAAATTATTATAAACAGGTCAGTCGAAATGGAGATGTCAGACGATGAGGACATTTTTTGGAAAATGGTGTTTTTAAGTTTTTATTTTTGGATGAGTAGAAATCAGGGAAGAGTGGGTGAACGAGTATTTTATGGACAGAGAGGAAGATGGAGAGATTGCACGAATATTTAACGATTTGCTTAAACAGCCTCTCCCCAAAAAGATAATTTAACGTATTAATTATAACCGATTGAAGTGCCGATTGAATATATTTTCGGTGAATAGATTATGAAAATAACCTGGATAACAGGTTTGGAAAATAAAACACTTGCTTTTAATATGCTTGATCAAAAACTTTATTACATGAAATCAACACTAGACTGTCACTGCCTCGATGGTCAGAAATGAACTGAGATCAAGCAAGCGTGCAACTACAAAACAAATATTTTTGTTTCGAACTGGAGTCTGATCAAGCATGCACAAGCGTGCACTTGCTTGTGGCGGGCAGTGTGAGCGGCGATGGACACGTCACCACTTGTTTCTGTCGCTCTCCTACAGATTTTGTTTATATGTGCACGCTTGCGCACGAGGGCGCCACCAAATTATTTGCATAAGCGTGCCTCCTATGAGATCAAAGTCGGTGGATTACGCGAAAGATTGAGATGTTCACAGTTCTACTTACTGAGCTCGTACTATAACTCTGCCACTATGTTACGCCACTACTTTCGGGAATGGTGGACTATACAGTATATACTGTACTGGCCTCCGATAACTTTTATTATTATTAGATTATTATTATTATTGTTATTATTATTATCTACATTGCCATTTCATATCAAACATTCTCCTTGCATATAGTTGTAGTTTCACTGATAATGGCTGCTGTACGATTCTCTTGCTAGAGCTCCCCAACAAAGCGGTGATATTTTCACAGTCAACTATAACACTGCAATAAACTTGAGATTTGCTCCAAAAGAAGCTTCTAACCATCGTGTCAAGCTTTATCAGTGGAAGTTCTTCGACTTGCGTTTCACAGTGTGCTGAAATAACCCTTGCTAATGTGTTAACATTCCAAACTTTGGTTATTAATGCTGTGATACGGTAGTTGTAAGCAGTACCAGTTGCGGCACAACACCGTATCATACGAATCACATGAGCGAAAATCACAAACCGTATAGGCTACATAATAATAATGTGTATGTCTACCCCTTATTATTCCCGTTTTTAAACGGAGTCGGGGATGAGGTGCGGTGAAATTCCTTGTAGCGAATGGTTATTACGGCCGGATGCGCTTCCTGACGCCAACCTCAGGAGAGGAGTTAATGAGAAATGAAATGAATGAAACTGGAAAAGGATGTGGAAGGAAGCGCCCGTGGCCTGTCAGAAGGTATCGTCCCATTATTTGCCTGCAGTTGAAAATGGGAAACCAAGGAAAACCATGATGGGGCTCAAACCCACGTCTACAGAGTCTAGAGAGAGTTTGTCCCCATGGTCTAGCGCTGCGCATTAGCGAGCGTAGATACCACTGTTGGTATACATAATGATAATAATAACAATAATGCCATTTGTTTTACGTTCCTATGGATTTAAGAGACGCTGGGGTGCTAGAATTTTGACCCGAAGGGGATCTTGAACGTGCCAGTAAATCTACTGACACGACTCCATCGCATTTGCGCACCCTCAAATGCCAGCTAACTGTGCCAGGATTCGATCCTGCAACCTTCGGCACAGCAAGTGAGAACGTTACCGCTGAGCCACGCAGCCAGCCAAAAACTGTATACAGTTAATACAGGATGTTATGTTATAGCAAGCTCTAGCGAGTGTGCAGCGTGCACTTGGCTAAGTTGTCCGTCAGCACTCCCGATGGCCGCCTCATTGCGTAGCGGCTAGCACTCTTGGCTGTCACCGCGGAGGCCCGGGTTCGATTTCCGGCTCTGCGAAGGATTTAATTCTGGGCTGAAGGCTGGAACGGGGTACACTGAGCCTCGTGAAGCAAAGCTGAAAAGAGGCGGGTTCGATTCTCACCGCAGCCATCCTGGAAGTGGTCTTTCGTGCTTTCCCACTTCTACTTCAGGTGAATGCCGGGATGGTTCCTAAATTAAGACCGCGGCCGCCTCCTTCCCAATCATCATCAGAATTACAACTACACACACTAATACAGACATCACAATAACACAGGTTTCCAGATAAATTCTACACACACCTAAGTACACAGGCCTAATGACCACGATGTCGCAAAGCCCATAAATGAAACAACAACAGCACTCCCGAACACCACAATGTGGGTATTGATTAGGAATAGAAGAGCTGAGAGCTCTTTTGAATATACAGTTTATTGGCTCTCGGGTTTCGGCTTTATACATGTTGTTGTTGCTTATTTTAGGGACTGCGACATCGTGGTCATATAGCTCTGTGTATTTATGTGTGTGTGTGTGTGTGTGTGTGTGTGGAATTTGTGTGATAACCTGCGTTATTGTGATGGCTGTACTAGTGTGTGTAGGTCTATTTGTAAATTGGGAATTGGATTGGAAAGGAGGCGGCCGTGGCCCTAAGTTACTAACCATCCCAGCATTTGCCTGTAGTAGAAGTAAAGAAACCACAGAAAACCGCTTCCAGATTGACTGAGGTGGGAATCTAACCCTCCTCTTCTCAGTTTTGCCTCACGAGGCTGAGTGTACCCCGTTCCAGCCCTCAGACCAGAATAAAAAGGCTTTATACATTATAGCTATGTAGCCAGCTTCATTTCTTTAAATCATTTTTTTTAAATTCAGACAAGCACTTAAGATCTAAGTTAAAGTCAAGAACATCACAAATACTCATGTCCCAAGCCAGACTCAAACCGTCAGCAGGCGCGTCGCTCTGTTCCAGAATCTCATACGCCGACCATTGCATTCCTAGAAATGCAACGATCACTCTGTTGTAGTGCAAGGACAGTAGGCTTATTCACCGTTGTCAAAAATTGCTTATTTTCAGATGTATGCGTTCTTATGTTAAGTTGTATAATGCGCTGGGAGACAAAAGAGGTACAAAGGAAATAAGCAACGCAATAGGAAATGTGAAAGGCCAACTTTCCATGAATTATGAGCCAGAGGTCTGATGTCCCTCAGATTGCGAAGATTGCGCCATCGCCCAGTAACCTCGTTCTCACCGCACTAAGAGAGTAATTACACTCATGTGTGTGCCACATCAGCCTTCGGCTCATTAGTACATACAGTACGCACTGCACACAGGCCTAGCCCACTATTATTGTTGCAGTTTGGCCTCGAAGTTGATGCAAATGCATATTTCAGTCTCTACATTCCTCATTAAAGATGATTTGGAAGTAGGGTTATGAGACCAATCACGAGGCAATGTGCGTGTGTCTGTCGGTCTATCTGTCCCCCTCCCCCTATTAACTTATGAACGGCTGCTCCGATCACAATGAAAAATTTTGTGGATTTGACTCATTGCATCCAAGCATTCGACGTTTGCCTATTTTCATTAATATGACTATTGCCAACTGTTAGAAATGTACGATAGCAATTATTTAGTTACCCTTCAAAAACTCACAAAATACTGAAGCAATTTTGAACAAAATTTGTACAAACATACTACGCACCCCAATAGTTAATTTCTAGAATCTTTTGCCATTTCAATGTGGTCAACCATTAGCAATAGGTGGTACCAACTTATCCTTTAAGAACTCGCAAACACCTAACCATTCATGACCAATATTTGTACGAGCGTCGTACGTACCTCTAACACACATCACTCCAGGGTTTATAACCATTAGCAATAGGTGCCAACTATACAGTTCCCATGAACAACTCGCAAACCACTGGTCCATTTGAACCAAAATTTGTACGTAGTTAGTACGCTCCACCAACACATGAATTCTGAGGTCGAGTTCTGTATTGTCAATCATAAGTAATAGGTGATACCAACCATAGAGTTACTCCTAAATAACTCCTACAGGACTTGACTTTGATGAACCGAGTACGCACCACCAAACAAGATTCATATAGTTGTTAGCGATTCCAGTGCTGCCAACTGTTAGTGATAGATGGTACCACCTTTACAGTTAGGCCTACTCTTGTAAAACACGCAAACGAATGACTCAATTTTGACCTCTTACGCACGATATATATATACAGTAGCATTTGACCACTCCAGTATTATTAGCCTTTCAAGGGTCGATTTATGTATTTATTTATTTATTTATTCATTTATTTAATTATTTCCATGACTGCTGATGACCGAGGCGAGAACTATTCTTTGTTTACTTGTGTCACGTTGTCAGCCTGCTTGGCGCCAATTACAGTCGCGCGGGTAGGTTATGATTCAGCTCCAGTACCCTCAGTCATCGTTCTCCTCTCCGTGGTTTTGAGTTCCTGCTATGCTTAGCTGTGCTGTTGCGGAACCATTAGAACGCACAAGTCTTAATTCGCCCATTATTAGTAATTTTTCTGTTAACAATTCACACAACTTCTGTCTAAGCCATTCTAGTATTAGCCTATTAGCCTTTCAAGGGTCGATTTATTTATATACAGTATTTAATTATTTATTTATGTGCTTAAGTTTCCAAAATATGTTCTTAACTTTGCCATACTTATGTCCACATGTTGCTTGAAAAATAGTTGAAACGTCCAACTGCTTGAATAATCCAGTCCACAGTACAAATATTCCCGCTTAACAGGCAGTTTCAGTGTATCGTGTCAGACTAAATGTTTGGTAAATAGTTCTTACGCAGTGTTGACTCATCAGGGAGAGGAAATTTGACGTATTTTTCTAACGTACTACGTAGTACTGAATGCTGCAGTTTGTTTAGTGTTTTTTTTTTGTGTCGTGTGGCCTCCTCAGAGGCCGAGTGCAGGTCTTTCTATTCGACGCCCGTGGGCGACCTGCGCGTCGGGATGGAATGGATGAAGATGAATAAAACTGGGCAAGGATGTGGAAGGAATCGGCCGTGGCCTATCAGAAGGTACCGTCCCAGCATTTGCCTGGTGTTGAAAATGGGAAATATCAGCCGCAAGAGATGCTGACAAATATCTTGTGATAACTGGCAGTTTGCTGGACCAGATCTCACATCTTGCATTTTGGGAAGCAAACGCTTTGTCGGCTTCTTTAACGATGCACATTTCACGTGTTTTGCTGTTACAATGTTCCGTAACTTGTGAACGCATATCTGCCACAGCGGATTTCTCACAAATGTTACAAAATAATACAGTTCCGTCAGTTTTAAAAACGTCTTAACTCCCGCCCTATCTGATTCAAAGAACACTCTTCACCCTATTTGGGGATGCATCGAATTCGTTGAAACGAGAACGCGACTCTGTCAGTACTCACAAGTTTCGCAGGCCACTGTAATTTCAAGTAAAATTTCCCGTACAAGGTTATGACTAGTTGAGCCCCCCTGCTGTACATAATGACCGGGGAATTGGTGTCTTGAAATAGGTCAGCTACTACTATACAGAGACAAGGGTGCACTGATGAAATAGAGAGGTCAATTACCAGAATTGCCAAAGGTCGAAATGTAGGCAGGAGTCATCTAAGAAGTACACCATATCACAAAATATAGGAAATATATTCTTATAAATTACTACGCCAGAATTTGTATTTCTTTATAAAAACGACAAAAATAACTAGTATTCACTATTAATGATTTCCGTCCTTTCAATACAAATATTTTTATTTATCTATATAACAACAGGGTACATGTTTCGAGCAGTATTCTGCTCTTCCTCAGCCCAATTACACAAATATATAAAGAAAAGTATAAAACACTCTATCAAACATATACACTCCTATGAACAAATAAAAATTAACATGACATAATAATACACGTTAAAATAAGATGTGTCATTAAAATTCGTTAAAACACTTGAACCTTTGTCCATTAGTCCCATGATACACTGATAACCTGAAAACATCTTGCTTGTTGAATGGTTGAGAAACTGTGCACTTTAACTCCTGAGGTGAGTCTTAACGTGTGTGCTTTAAAACATTCCATTTCTTGCTGGAGAACAATACTCTAACGGCAAAAATATGTAAATAAATAGAAAATATTTAGTTAAATAAAAATATTTAAACACGTAACTATCCGGGCCTTAGTCATCACTGTGGCTGTTATCATCAACAAACATTGGCACTGCCAAGTTCGGTGGCAGTCGGAGTCTAACTTAAAGGGCTAATACAGTATCATTAATAGGTCATAGGTCATAGGCGGATAAACAAAACGTTATCCGCATCCGCCCCACATCCGCACAACTGTAATCCGCATCCGCCCAACATCCGCACGATATGTATCCGCATTCTCCCCGCATCCGCACATTTTTTATCCGAATCCGCTGACATTAAATTAATATTTTTAATTTATTATAGATTAGCATAAAGTATTAAAGCAGCACATTTACACATTTGAAGGGGCGTGGTGGCACAGCGGTCAAGCTGTTGGCCTCTAACCTAGGTGGACTGGGTTCGATTCCCGGTCAATGCATGTGAGATTTTCGAAGTGAAATGCCATGTCCTGTGTTTCGGATTCCACGTAAAAAGGAGGTCCCGTGGCTCATAATCACAAGATTCACGGCCACGTTAAACTACAATCTTCCTTTTACACATTTGAGGTGAATTTCGTTCCCCTAGGCGTGTTAATCGCATGACAATGTTGACTGAGTTTTGTCCCTCTGAGTAACAGCAAGTGAAACAGCGGGTGGCTAATTATAGCTCTTAGTCGTCGAATATACCAACGCAGGCAAGCGCATAAGTCAACACTAATTGAAGGTATTTCCATGACTGGCTTCTCTCACTTCTCTATTCTTCTCATAATAATAGAGAAAATAGGGAAATAGCAAGAAACGTAAAAGGCGCAGATCTTAGCAAAAATTAAAATTATTAAAAAAAATCCAGTTCAAAATTGTATTCTAAAAAATATCCGCAAATTTACTCTAAACATTATCCGCAGTTTATCAGCTATCCGCACAGTCATGCAAACTATATCCGCATGGCGAAAAATTTTGCGGATATCCGCATCCGCGTAGGGATTTAGTCATAGGAACTAGCCTACGAACTTTAAGGTTGCCTTTGAATCATACGTAATTAGCTTATACAATGTTAACGAAACTTTCAGGAAACAATTTAAACAGCAGCACCACCATAAATACTGTAATTCATTGCTGCCTACCATAAGTGGTATCTGGGTCATCTGTCCCTAATGATTTGGATGATGAAATGAAAACTATAACTTACAACTAACTTACGTACTAGAGGAAGAGCAGGACAAAAATGGATAATGAGAAGAAGAGGAAAGGATCCGCACTTCTCGAAGAATGACGATTTAAGAACTTGGAAAGAAATAGAGCCATGAAAGGCAGATAGGAAAGGGAGGAAAGAGGAGAGGATCCAACCCAAAGTCACTGGAAAAGGGGGGAAACGGACCCAGTTCAGGAACTCCTCGAGATCGTGAACTTGCGACCTCACCAGCCATATGCCCCTGAGAATGTAACGCTATCCAGGGTGCACTATGCGAGGTGGGGCTACACACACCTTGCCCCTTAAGGGCAGGAGATGCCTTGAAAAGAAATGAGGGTTAAAGGAAGGGCCAATTACAACGGGAAAATGAAAGGCCTCGGATAACCTAGAACCCAACACTGTCTATGTGATAAAAACCAAGGCAGATCAACAGGGGCCGGGGACAAGTAAGTGAGCCTCAGCTCGGTTCCTGTGGTCGCCATCAAGTTGCAAGCCCCCGAGGGGAACTGGTAGCTACCCTTTAATAACTTATTGTGTACAAGCAACCCACCCCGTATTCGCCCGGAAACTGAAGAATCGTTTATATAATGTATGGCCGAATCATAATTCATTGCAGAATTCTCTTTATCGGACCGTAAACCTAAAACCCTGTGTCAAAGGTACTTGTGGGGATAACTCACTTTGTCTTTGTAAAGTCTTTCTTTCTTTCTTTCTTTCTTTCTTTCTTTCTTTCTTTCTTTATTTATTCCCTTCTTTCTTTCTTCCTTTCTTTCTCTCTCTTGTGTCAATCGAGAAATTAATTGTTGCTCAGTTTCATTGTTACGTGATAAGCGTATTTTATTCGATTTCAATTAACTATATCCGTTTTCCGTCTCGGCATGATGTGTTAAAGTCACTGACTGGACTATTATGCAACTCTTGTCAGACGTAATTTAAGAATGGCGAGGTGCATGAAACACAAATTTCCATTCCACCCAATCTAAACTTAACTGTGTATTCTGTGTAACGAAATATTCACAGGCGAAATGAAGAAAAGCCGAGTTGCACATTCAGGGAAACTCCAAACACATCCACTCTTCTCTGAAGTCTTAACTCGATACGACTCGACAGTGTCTGGGGTGATAGGCTCGCTTGCTAGCTAGCTCGTAACTGCCTCGAAGCTAGTAATTGAATGGAGATTGTTGGAAGAAATGAAAACGTAAACAACCCTTAATGTGGACGATGTATTGAAGATAGAGACATGCTGTCACGGACATTTTGCAGAACTTTTCATGCTGAACAATTCGTTCACTCGTAGTAGTATATATAGATATTTTTAACGGTTTGCCCAGCGTAAGCTTAAAAGCCGCGATCTTCGGCTTCTTTTGGTCATAAATTAATTATTTTCTACAAAAGTTTTCCTCGAGAAATCCTTTACAGAATGGTGAAAACCGCATCAAAATCCATCCAGTGGTTCTCGAGATTACCCGGAACATCCGACTTTGTTTTATACTAAGTAGAGATGTGAAAAGTACGCCGGAACATATTGTTAATAGTTTGTTAATTGCTTCAGGAGTTTCGTCATTTATTTGAACGCTATGTTATGTACATTGTTGTCGTCGTTGATCCATGTGTTGGATTTGTCTGCTGAGCTGGTGACTGTAAGAGTCTGGCTAATCGAGATTATTAGGGTTAAGGATTGGGGTAGCTGCCCCAGTACCAGTTATTAGGTGCTATCCTGGCATTTCCCTTGAGGGGGTGTGGAAACCACATTCAGGATAGTCGCTGTCAGCAATCCAGGCCTGCTGCAACACTCATCGCAGTCGTGGTGCGTGATTTACTGAACATTGTGTATTAGCGTAGGAAATAAATAATATCATAATAATCTAACAAAAAATCTTTGTGCACCGTCTTATTAATAGCTACTATGTCATAACCTTAGTAGAACTAAAGGCAAGAATTCACGTCTATACTAAACACCTCGAGGTGTAGTGGCTAGCGTTCTTGGTTGTCACCCCTTAGGTCCGGGTTAGTTTCTCGGGCTCTGCCAAGAAATTTAATTCTGGTCTGAGGGCTTGAACGAGCTAGACTCAGCCTCATGAGGCGAGTTCGCTCCTATCTCAGCCATGTGACTTGCGTCTAGCTACCGAGATATCAGCGGGGCTTCGGGGCCCTTCGCCTGCTATCGGCAAACCTCGCGTTAGCTCAGATTTTCCCTCCATTGTCAGCTAAACTCGTGTTACTGAGCTATGCTAGTGGAATGCAATAAATCTGAAGTTCTGTTCTTTGAAGTATTTCAAGTTATTCGTGCTACAGTACAGCTTTGTAATTCTTCTGTGATTAAATTGTTTAGTTAATGAACTACCCTGTTGATTGATGTAATGGAAAATTATTATTATTCGTATCAATACAGAATATTATGAATAGTTTTAATGTAAATATATAATATAGTGCGCTAAACCTACAATAAAGTCTGTGATGTTATGAAAACTTAATTAATAGAAACGGCTCATATGTCCCTATAAAGCACACCAAGGACTCACTTTGGCACATATGTTATTCATTCATGACTTGTCTTATGAACACTAGAGTTAAATTTGTTATTCTTCTGTGATTAAACTGTTTAGTTAACGAACTACCGTGTTAATTGATGTAATCGAAATTTATTATTATTCATGTCTTTACAGAATGTTATGAATGTAGTTTTAATGTAAATTATAATATAGTGTGCTAAACCTACAATAAAATATGATCCAAGCTCAATGCACAGTTCCACAGCCTGCTGTTGATCCGCACGCTGAGCGCTGCGACTATCGAGCTAACGCGATGTTTGCCGATAGCAGGCGAAGGGCTCGGAAGCCCCGCTGACATCTCGTTAGCTATAGAGCATCCAGCGTTTAGAAAAGACTGTGGGTCTTATGGGCTTTTACTTTTAACGGAAATCCCCCCTACACTGGTTTTGTTGTCTCACCTTTTATCATGAAGGAACTCTGAACATATTTATTTTTCGTCATAATAGCTTCCTACAATTATCTGCCAATTGATTACCTTTGTTATTGCGTGCAAGTATCGCTTATATTACGTCTTAGTAATTAAAAATTTTTCGAGGTTAGCCCGCTGGAAAGAAGGGCCTCGTCCTGTGCTGCATGCTCGTCCGGAGTGGAGCACGTGCTCAGTTCCGCCGACAACATAAGTTCTGAAGCACTATCCGTCATTGGTGTTACTGTTGTGTCTGTTTTATTTTCTGTTCGATCGAATCATGGCTGCCGACAGTTGGGTGCCAACCCACTATCTCCCGAATGCAAGCTCACAGCTGCGCGCCCCTAACCGCACGGCTAACTCACTACAATATTACAAATATTAATCTAAACAAAACAACAGGAATAAAATTGAAAGAAACTAAATTACAGCCTAACTAATAACTAAAGAGGTGATGATCAACAGTATTGCTGACATAAAAATTGTTAACATCGTCTGCATACATCCGAGAAGGAAGGAAGGATTGTGCTCTCGACATCTGTCAATCAGTAATGCGTCATATCACAACGAAATGAATGTCGTTATTGGTTCTCTTCGCATACAGTATCTTTAATACTGGTCCAATCCGTTAATACCTGCAAAACTGCTCCTTTCTGGGCGTGTTCTAGTTCAGGTAGCTGCTGGGGTTGTGGTTGTCTCGCTAACTTATGAAAGCGCAGTACTCGATGCGGGTGAACATAACGTATGACGTCAGCGCTACCTCTGCCTATAGTTAGCAACACTGTCGCCATAAGGCTCCACAGTCTTTTCTAAACGCTGGATGCTCTATAGACGCAAGTTGAAATGTGAGCAGGAGTAAGGAGAAACTACAAGCTGATCAGAACTCCCTCTGTGCAGGAGTAAGGAGAAACTACAAGTTGATCAGAGTTTCCTCTGAGCAAGAGTAGGGAGAAACTACAAGCAGATCAACTGCCTTGTGTTAGAGAAAGAAACAACATGGTGGGCACGGGTGGTTACAGAGCCTTAATCCAAGTAATAGGACTGCACTTGCAAATACAGTTCGCCCGGGATTGTTCTCCGCAGTGCCTACAAGCTGCTGTGAGAGATTACGTCACCAGTTACGTTGGCAGCACGGCTTTCGCTTGTATCATAACAAACAGTAAACTTTATACTCACCACAGCCATTCATAACTGATGCTAGAAGTGCTGATGACACACATGCTCGCTTATTGCAATACACACTGACGATTTCGACAGCCCACAGCCCACACATGTGGCCTTCACCCTATCAAGGACACTGTGCTGCCAACTAAACTGGTGACGCAACCACTCGAAGCGGCACGTAGCCACTGTGGAGAACATTCCCGGGCGCCCTGTATTTCATATGTAGCCTAATGCATAAATTCGGAACATACTTAGAAGCTCACTATCTAAAGCCAAACATTAAAAAGACTCATTATATTCAATTTAGGATGTATGCTCCAAAACTTCCAGATATTAATCTAAGTAGTGGCCCTTAAAATGTAATAGTTAGGTTAATAATGCATAAGTCCGGCTCCATGGTTAAGTGGTTAGCGCACTAGGTTTTGGCCCGAAGTTCCCCGGGTTCGATTCTCGACCGAGCCATCAGGGGTTTGAATCTCCCGGGGTTAATTCTCGTGGCTTGGGGACTGGGTGTGTGTGTGACGTCTTCTTCAACACTTCATCCTCATTACGACGCGCAGGTCGCCCATGGGCGTCAACTAGAAAGACCTGCACTCGGCCTCTCCAGAGGCCACACGATCAGTAATTCAAAGCATACTAAGATTAAATAGACTCCTTAAATATTCATTTATATTATCGAAATATCAGGATTAATCTATTATAAGTTACAAGCAGTATAGAGCCGTCATACCCCCCTACTTATCAATTTCAACACAATTTTTAATCAGATAAACAGCACGCACAACGTCTTTGAGTGACCAAATATTGCTCATTATAACAACGATCTTCCTCCTGGTTGCACACAATACGACAGAGCGAGCAAAGCTATGACATCCCAACATCCAATTGTGATCCCGAGCAACGCCGGGATTAAGAGCTAGTATTTTATAAATACCGTAAAATATGTGTTTGCTTCAATAATTTCAATACCAGGTTTATATCAGATACAGCTTCAAATATGCTTTAAATAGACATGCTTCAAATTCTTATGTTACTCAACAATTTTATACTTCAGTTAGATTTAATTTTGTTAAATGCATGTTTTATTATCATTTCGTTGATTTTCATGGCTATAATGTTTAATAATACTTTTCATTATTAATTAATAATAATACAGTTAGTTACATTTAGTCAATATCTTATTTGTTATAAATAATATCAAACATCCTTAAGTTTTCAATTTTATCAGAATAATTCTTAATTTATTATCCTCATTTTCAAAATTCATCCAAACATTCATTAGAGTTCAATACATTCTACACACATGAAAGCATGGTATTATCTTTCTCAAATGACTTTCATTAGAATTTAATACATTCTACAAGTATGAAAGCATCTTCTTAACTCAAATGAATGATCGACTCAAAATGTCATTCAAAATATAGCTTGATCGAACATCTCAAATTTCTGATTATTTGTAATACTGTTCATAGTTCATAAGATCTCCATCAGAATCTCCTAAATATTCTGATAAAGTAATCCTTCCATATATAAATTTTTTGACATCGTTGATCATAATGTAAGTAAAATAACTGTCGTGAATATTCATAAACTTCCCACAATAAAGTCTAACAAAATCCTAATCTTGTAATTCCTCTTCCTACTACCATAAATCTTCTGCCTTACAAATGCTCCTTTCTGACGCATATCCTCACATTAAAAACAAGATGTTCCGTGATGAACAAAAGAGACTACATTCCTTATAATTTAAGATTCATGCAATTGATTAATACATATGGACCTATCTAGAATAATGACGAAATTTAGTTGGTAATATCGAAATTTCTAATTAGTTCGAAATATACCTGGTATAATGTAGCCTAATAGATCACTACAGTAGGCAGTCATGGTGACTGAATATATTCTTAGCTCCATCTCTTACGGTACAATATACAAAATTTGGTTGAAGTCCATTGGATAACATGGACGTTACATGCAGTTAGACATTGGATCTATCAGCGCGCGTAAAATCATGCTGACAACAATGTCATGCATGTGTTCATCAGAAATAATCTGAAACATTATGATCTCATTTAGTTCCAATTTTGGATGAAATCCATTTGTTAGTATAGAAGTTACATGCATTTTAAAATTGGACCTATCAGCAGGCTTAGAATCATGTCGGCAGCACTGACGTATATTAATTACTCCAAAATCATCTAGAATATCAGGCACTATACGTGTGAAAAGTTTCGAGCTTTTGGATTGCATACTTTCTGATATATTGATTTTAGGATATAAAAAAACGGATTAATTAACAGTTGGCAGCCCTGGTTGCTCCTTAGAATACATATAGCACATACGAAATTTAGTTGAAATCCAATTGATAGTATATAAGTTACATGTATTTAAAAATTGGTTTTATCAGCAGGCTTAGAATCATGTTACTAGCACTGGCTCCCAGCCTTCCTTACACCCCCCTCCACCAACCACAGGTGGAGAAGCCGCGGGCAGTCTGTCCGTCTGCGCGGGAAAAATCCAGTCCGAGTACTATCAGGACAGACTCGTATGTCCAAAACTCTTGCATTGCCTTTTCAGCTTGGGGGTTATTTGTCTGTATCAGTGTATGTCATTATGGGGGATGAGAAAGAAAGACAGATGAGGTTACGTAGTGGTCATCAACGGGAGAGTGATGATACGAGCAGTATGTCGAGTGATGGTAGTACCGGGGTAGCGGAGGTAAATCCCGATACTGAAACAGGGAGTGTAGGCGGCCAACCAGAATTAAAAACTTTACTTTACGTAACACAAAGTACATCGAGTTCAGTTTAATATTCAGATATTGTATACGTTCATTCAATGTCTAGTCATGTTGTATCCTTGGTCATAAGAACTTTGTTTCTGATTTATTTTCAACTTGATGACCATTTAATGTTATATTGGGCTTCGCAGGATTCCTATTCTGTATAGTGTGGAAATTTAGACATACTGTTTTTTTTATAGTTTTTTTATAGTTTATTATGAGGCGATTATCTTGTGACCATTTGATTAACTCTCTTGTAACGACACCCAAGCACAGAATTATAATTCAGATGTAAGTATGAAGTTAATTTGTTTATTAGATATATGTCATTATTTTATTAGACTGTGGTGTGTGAGTGTGTCTGGTGAGGGTGCATGTGAGTGGGCCTGGTGACAGACTGTTTTAGTAGTAGTATTTGTTGTATTTTTTTCGTTAGTAGAATTTTGGTATTTAATTGTTAGTAGAAGGTTAGTATTTTGTAGTAGAATTGC
Source organism: Meconema thalassinum (assembly GCA_946902985.2). Classification (NCBI taxonomy): domain Eukaryota; kingdom Metazoa; phylum Arthropoda; class Insecta; order Orthoptera; family Tettigoniidae; genus Meconema; species Meconema thalassinum. Next base: position 924,069,908 of record OX336389.2, read on the forward strand.
TCTTTACTTATTCTGAAAGGGAGTAGCAGCCTTTCAGAATAAATCAATTCTTTACTAGTCTAATAGACGGTTAAGATATTGATAATATAAGCCAACTAATGGCTACACTGCGTTCTGCTGCACGGCTGAAAGCAACGGGAAACTACAGCCGTAATGCTATTCCCGAGGATATGCACCTCTCTATGCATAAATACATGTGATGATGGCCTCCTCCCTTGTAAAATTTCAATCCGGAGGTAAACTAGTCCCCCGTTCGGATCTCCGGGTGGGGACTACTCGAGAGGGGGTTAACATCACAGAAGTGACAAAGAGGAAATCTGACATTCTACGGATCGGAGCGTGGAATGTTAGAAGTCTGCTAGGAAGTGGAAAGTTAGAAAACTTAGAAAGGGAAATGGATAGGTTGAGGTTGGATTTGGTTGGGATTAGTGAAATGCGCTGGCAGGAAGAACAGGACTTTTGGTCAGGAGACTATAGGGTCATTAGCACTAAGTCAAACAATGGCCAAGCAGGAGTTGGTCTCATATTGAGTAGGAAACTTGGACAGCGGGTAGAATATTATGAGCAATACAGTGAACGGATTATTGTAGCAAAAATCAATACTAAACCTACGTGCACCACAGTGGTACAAGTCTATATGCCTACCAGTCAAGCTGATGATGAGGATGTTGAAAAGGTCTACGAAGAAATAGATGACATTCTGAGGTATATCAAAGGTGATGAAAATGTTATAGTAATGGGAGATTGGAATGCTGTGGTAGGAAAAGGGAGAGAAGGGAAGATAGTAGGAGATTTCGGATTAGGTGAAAGGAATGATCGAGGAAGCAGGCTTGTAGAATTCTGCACCGAGCATGAGTTGGTCATAGCTAACACCTTATTCAATAACCATAATAGAAGAATATACACATGGATGAGACCAGGAGATACTGGGCGTTACCAAATCGACTTCATTATGGTCAAGCAGAGGTTTCGAAACCAGATTTTGGATTGTAAAACATATCCTGGTGCTGACATAAACTCTGACCACAATCTGGTTGTAATGAAATGCAGATTAAAGTTGAAGAAACTGAAGAAAAGTCAAAAGCCAAAAAGGTGGGCAATAGACAGACTGAAAGAGAAGGATGTAAACGAAAGATTCAAGAAGAGTATAAAGGAAGGACTAATGAAAAACCCTAAACAAACTTCAATTGCAGACGAATGGGCACTTTTGAAGAATGAAATAACAAAATCCGCAGAAGAAAACATTGGTAGGAAAGAAAGAATAGGTAGAAAACCGTGGATCACTCAGGATATACTAGAATTGATGGATGAAAGGCGGAAACACAAGAATCTAAGAGATGAAGAGGGGAAAGCAGAATACAGACGTCTGAGAAATGAGGTTAACAAGAAGTGCAAGGAAGCGAAAGAAGAATGGTTGAAAGAGAAATGTGCAGGTATAGAAAAGTGTCTGAAATTAGGAAAAGTAGACACAGCTTATCGAAGGATTAAGAATACTTTTGGGGAAAAGAAGACTAAGTGCTGTAATATTAAGGACACAAATGGAAAGCCTCTAACAGATAGGGAAGAAAAGCTTGAGAGATGGAAAGCTTACATAGAGTGCTTGTATAAGGGAAAGGAGATTGAGAATCATGTAATGGAAAGGGAGGAGGAAATTGATGAGGATGCAAGAGGAGATTTAATATTGAGATCAGAATTTGACAGAGCATTAGAGGACTTAGGCAGGAACAAAGCACCAGGCATAGATGATATACCGATTGAGTTGCTACGCTGCATAGGAGATGAAGGTCTGATCAGGTTATTTCACTTGGTGTGTAGGATTTATGAGACAGGTGAGGTACCCCCTGATTTCAAGAAGAATGTTATAATCCCTATACCAAAGAAAGTGGGTGCTGACAGATGTGAAGATTACCGTACAATCAGCTTGATTACTCATGCTTCAAAGATCCTGTCTAGAATAATTTACAAGAGGATTGAAAGCCAGATCGAAACGGAGTTGGGTGAAGACCAGTTTGGTTTCAGGAGAAATGTAGGAACAAGGGAAGCTGTACTAAGTCTTAGGCTGATTTTGGAAGGTAGAATAAGGAAAGATAAGAGAACGTTCATGGCATTTGTAGACTTAGAAAAGGCTTTTGATAACGTTGATTGGACTAAATTGTTTGACATTTTGAAATCTATTGGAATAAAGTACAGGGATAGGAGGGTGATATACAATCTATACAGAAACCAGACAGCAGTCATTCGAGATGAAGGATATGAGAGAGAAGCTGGTATTCAGAAAGGTGTAAGGCAAGGCTGCAACTTATCACCCATACTTTTCAATCTTTACATTGAACAAGCAATGAAGGAAATTGGAGAAAAATTTAAAGTGGGAGTGAAGATTCAAGGAGAAATAATTTCAACTCTGAGATTTGCTGATGACATCGTCATCTTGGCCGACAAGCCTGAGGATTTGAATGAGTTTTTGAATGGTATGGATTCCGTCTTACGGAAGGAATTCATGATGAAAATTAATAAATGTAAAACAAAAATACTGGAATGCAGCCGAAATAAATCAGAAACCTCTATGGAGATCAAATTGGCAGGTGAAAAGCTGAAGGAAGTAGGAGACTTCTGTTACTTAGGAAGCAGAATAACCAGTGATGGACGAAGCAAAGATGATATAAAAAGTAGGTTGGCTCAGGCAAGGAAAGCCTTTCTACAAAAAAGGAATCTGTTGACATCGAATATAGATTTAGGTATTAGGAAGTCATTTTTGAAAGCCTTTGTCTGGAGCGTGGCGCTCTATGGAAGTGAAACTTGGACTATTGGTGCAGCAGAAAAGAGGAGAATTGAGGCATTTGAAATGTGGTGTTACAGGAGAATGATGAAGATCAGATGGGTAGATAGGGTTACAAACGAAGAGGTATTAAGGCGAATGGGAGAGGAGAGATGTTTCTGGCGACTGCTAATGAAGAGAAGAGATAGGTTGGTAGGACACATACTAAGACACCCAGGAATAGCAAGCTTAGTTATGGAAGGAAGGGTCGAGGACAAGAACTGTAGGGGTAGACCAAGGTTAGAATATGTTAAACAGATTGCCTCGGATGTAGGGTGTGGTAGCTATGTAGAGATGAAACGATTAGCTCAGGACAGGGATGCATGGAGAGCTGCATCAAACCAGTCAAAAGACTGAAGACTCAAACAACAACAGTGTACTCAACCAACAACAAATAGACAGCACCGATGAACAAACCTTTCTTGGTATGACAATGGAAACAGATCTTAGTTGGAAAAAACACAACTACAATCTAAATTAAACAGTACAATACAGTATCTGTATTAAAGCAGCTAAGACAGAAAGTTGACATGAATAGCATGTTATCAAGATATTATGCTCTGTTTCACTCCCACCTGGATTATGGTATAAATCTATATGGCAGTGCAACAAAAGAAGTTTTAAGCAATATTTTTATTCTGCAGAAGAGAGCAATCCGTGGTATGTTTGGTTTACACGCTCTAACATCATGTAGGGACATTGCCATCATTGTACTTACTCAATTGTTCTATGTATATTAAGAGACAAATTCTAACTGGAAATGCTAATATTGTAAAAAAATTCTGATCTACATTCGTGCAGCACTAGAAACAGAATGGATATTCACTGTCAATATTATAGAGGAGCTTTCAGAAAAAAAGATACCTTGTGTACTGCCTCCAAATATTTTAACTCGTTGCGCCTAACTCTAAGAAAATATGTTAGCACCATTTCCACATTTAATTTAAAATTTAAAATATGGCAATATATTCCGTATTAGAATTCGAGACAATGTGCACAGAGATATGAGTGTTTGTTTTTGTATATTGATCATTGTATTTACCTGTACCCCTGTAATTAAGCATTTGATGATCTGACGACTCCCATATGTATATTAACATATTACTATGGAGAAATAAATAAATTAATGAATGAATGAATTTTGTGAATAGTCACTTTAATTCGTTACCTAGTCAGCTCCATCACATCTCTTTAAACGTCCATTGAGGTTAACAGGTGCCATCAGCGGGCATTGTGATTGCTCCAGTGAAATCTGTACGTGGAGTTTTGAAACAGTATGTATAAGCCTATCTGTGACCGTTCAAGTGGTGTAGACTTGTAGAGGAAGCTTGCCTGCCTCTACCTAGGAGGTCATCTCTCCGTGGGAGATTTTGAAACTGACGAGAGCGGTGGAACGGGGTACACTCTGCCTCGTGAGGACTATTCATCAGCTGTCTGATCAGAGAGAGTGGGCGATATGAATAAAAGTGAGCATAAATTTCGAAGGTTATACTTCGAGCATAAGCATCAGTTTTGAGTATATACTCTGTTATGAATAAAAGATCTTGAGTATATACTACCATTTCCCTTCCTTTTGCACCACGAAGTTACTCACGTTTCGTCAGTCAGTCAACTGTTGTAAGCGCTATTTGTTAACGCAAACCAGTCGTCTGCTTTACATATCGTTTATGAGTACCGGTGAATTGAAATGACTGATAGTGGGGATCAATGTGATGATATTTCTTAAGTTTCTGAGTTGTCGTAAGGATCTTCTGCGACTATCATCCAGTATTTGATAAGTCCCAAACACCCAACTCACGAAAGGAAAAAAGTGAATGTTTAAAAGCCATAGAGATTAGTTATGCTGGAAACTTTGCAAAGGTATTACTGAGAGTCAAATGAAATGAAAATCCACAGCCTGCTTCCAGTCTCCGACCGGGTAAGGAATGGATTGAATGAAGCCCCCAACTAGCGGCGAGGATATGAATTGTGCCGGCTGCCGAGGCCTGACGCACTCCTCTGGGGCAATGATTAAATGAATGACAGATGAAATGAAATGATAGTGGAGAGTGTTGCTGGAATGAAATTTTTGACAGGGAAAAACGGAGTACCCGGAGAAAAACCTGTCTGCCTCCGTTTTGTCCAGCACAGATCTCACATGGAGTGACCGGGATTTGAACCACGGACCCAGCGGTGAGAGGCCGGCGTGCTGCCGCCTAAGCCACGGAGGCCCTACTGAGAGTCAAATACTAAAGAGAATTAACTATATGAAATCCCGACACCAAAAGAAGATCGATTTGATAAGGATGGGGAGTACGAAAATTGTTTTCAAGGATATTATGTTCTGCAATCCCTCTGTGAAACAGTTCTTCATAATTTATTCACTTTCCTAACCCGCAAGTTATTTACATCTACATACATAAATACAGCCTTCCTGAAATTACACAGCTGAGCTTGGTAATGGCCAGACTTCAGAAATTAAGCGTATATACTTCAAGCTTCTTTTATTCATACCACATTGGACTATATACTCACTGAGTATTTACTCCCAACGCTGAGTATGCACTTTTCAGTGAGTTTAAACTTCAACTTGTTATTCATGCCATTCTAAGTATATAGCCTACTCCGAAATTGTAGAGAATGAGCATGCACTCCGTTTCATTGATATCACCCAGTGTTCCTAGTCAAGAAATCGAAGATAACGGCCGATGTGACACGTAGCGCTGACCACACGTCACCTTCTGGGCAGCAGTCTTTTGACAGCTCAAGGCCATGCATACCAGTTTATAAGAAATGGCCATGCTTCCAGGGAAGTGAGCTGTAGGGTACATGTTGGCTCGTGGTCTTGCTCACCACAACGGAAGCCAAAATGGCCATGGTAACACAACCAGAAGAAAGTGTCGGCCTACTAACATCCGTCCATGTCCATTCAAGACCCTACATACGTGACAGCACGTTATGCAATGATAGGGCCTTCTGGAAGTCTGCCGGGAGAATGTGATTTGATCTGCATGTAGCACATTCCTCACATATTGACTGGCAGTAGGTACAGGAAGTAGCATCACTCCTTGTCTTCTCGTGGGTGTGAACATGGCTCCACCGGTCTGACCCACTTCCAGTAGCGTAGTGGCTGTCACCGCGAAGGCCTGGGTTCGATTCATGTCTCTGCTAAGACATTTAAATCTGGTCCGAGGACTGGAATGGGATTCGGATTTTTCTCGCGACTTAATTATCCGAGCGCAGTGTTACTTAGCACGGTAAATCTTCATACAAGACTTAGTATATTGGCGTCTACGTTAATTGAATTTCTATGAGAATTCAAAAATGGTGGCTATGCTAAACTTTCAAAAATCACGTTTTATATTTCTCGTGTCCTAAAGAAGCGATACTGATGTAGGTTGGTATAATTGCCCACGATTATAATATTCATCTGCTGGCATATGTTGTAGTCCTATAGCATAAAGTCTATATATAACACTCCAACATGGTGTCCATACGATATATTTCACGGGTTCTCAATATCTCCGAAACTACAGTAATCAAAATGAAATATTGAATGTTGTTAGAGGATGGTTAAGTAAGGTCAATTGTGTGACTTTCCAAATCCTGAGAAACACAAAAACATCATAGCAGCGAAGTGATTTTTAAATATTTAAAACAATTATTTTGGCGAACTTATCCCCCGAGTGCAATAAAACGTGGCACAGCGAATCTTTATTCAAACCATAGGTTAGTATAGAGACACCTAATGATGTTCAATTGTTTTCAATAATTCAAGAAGCATCAGTTCGAAATTGTAAAACGTTATGTTTTATTTCTCGTATCTTATTCAGGCGATTGACTTTGCTACAAATAAATTCCTGTGGCTCCTTACAGAAATACGCAACCTCGCGGGAGGAGTCTTAATCACCGATATTGAAAGCTACATATTCTAGCACATAACTTCTCATTGTAATGGTGTTGGTGAAGTCATAGGTCGTGAACCAAAAGCAATTTAGTGTATCACATGGAAAATCCTTTTAGTAGGCTGGAGAATTTTAATGGAAAAGACCAGTAGGATATAAGAGGATAGGCTAAAAGTGAATATCCTAAAACATAAAAGTGATAATATTGGCAGTTTGATTCTCCAAGTAGAGAAACGTGTGTACAAGTGGCGCGACAGTCGTCAAGCCTGTACTCCACCTCCCTCCATGTGTTTTGTAGCATTTACGGTAGCGGCTCGAATGCGATGGCAAAGATCTGGTAGATCACGAATTGGGGTATGGTACACTTGATTTTGAACAAAATCCCACGGGAAAAAATCCAGTGGCGTAAGGTCTGGGCCCGTATGGGGCCAAGGTATCGGATGACAACCTCTCACAATCCAGCGCGCTGCAAAGTGACGATCCAAGAAATTTCTCACAGTATTCGCATAATGTCATAGTGCACCATCTTGTTGGAAGAACACACCACGAGGAACATGTCTAGGTGAAATCCCTGTCCCTCAACACATTCACATTCAGAGAGTCACGTTCGTGCTCTACCACGCTACGCCATGGGGGTTTTCCACTCCCCATAAGCGGCAGTTGTGTCTGTTCATCTTCCCGAAAATGTGGAATGTCGCCTCGTCAGAAAAATTGAGCATATCGAAGAATGCCTGATTGTCGTCAATTTAAGCCAGAACTGATTTCGCAAATGCCCTTCATCGCGGCTTGTCAGGTTTCAGTTTCTGACGAAGCTGTTAGGTATGTAAAAACATTTTAAGTTTCTCTACTTGTAGAAACAAGCCGCCAATAATTATCGCTATTGGTTTTCAAGACATTAATTATTGAGTCATTATACATCCAAGCCGGACACGCCGCCTAATGGGCCTCGGGGTACGTGTTAAGGCTCCGTATCCAAAGGTCCAGGGTTTGATTTCCACCACAGCCACCCTAGAAATGGTTTTCCGTTGTTACACGCTTCTTTTCCAAACAAGTTCCTGGACGGATCCGAACTTTATCTTCCATACGCTAGCCTCAATTACAAATTCACACACAGGCACAGCGATCACAATGACACAGGTTATCAAACAGATTCCACACACTCACCCGGAGATATATTGACCACGATGTTGCAACAGCAACAACAACCCTTGTTGTTCCCGTCTAAACAGGATCACTGAACTTCTATGTGACGGTTTTTCTTACAGCCGGATGCCCTTCCAGACGTCAACATCGCGAGAGGAGTGATGAGAGATGACATGACTGAAGGAGAAAGGAAATTTGGCAAGGAGTACGAAGGAAGGGCCGTGGCTTGTCTGCAGGTTTCGTCCCGGCATTTGCCTGGAGTTGAAAATGGGAAGCCACGTAAAACCATTACAATGAAGGCCGATGATGGGGTTCGAACCTATGTCTACGGAGTCCAAGTAGGTTATAGCTTGGCCCCGTGGGAAGGAGGCAACCATGACATTGCGATAAGTGGCATCTGATCATTCACCTCGGATCAAAGAGGGGCTTCATGAAAGGCACTTTTAGGATTGGAATTGACCTCACTTCTCAGCTGTTCGCATGAGGGTCATTGAACATCGTTGTAACTCTCATACTTTTTAAATCGCTTATCCTTCAAGCTCGGCTTCACCCATGGGCTCTGTGAGGGATCATTCCTCTACCGCAGAGGTCCTCCAAGTGGGGGGGGGGGGCGCCCCCTAAGGGGTGGGGGCGCCGGCTCTGATTGAAATATTTATATTTCACATTCTACCGGGTAAGTTAGCCGTGGTCGTTACGGCGTGGCTGCAGGCAGTCGCTTACATCCGGGAGGCGAGGAGGTTTGAATCCCCCCGCCGGCAACCTGTGGTTTCCCATCTTCCTTCCAGACAAATGCCGGGGTTGGTCCCTAACTATAGTCCACAGCCGCTACCTTCCAATTCCTCGTCCTTACAATCACACTTTCCTCCCCAGACAACACACCAATCGCAACAGTACTTGTAGCTCACCCCATGGGTGTCCGAATAGAAGCAGCTACAAACTCTGGCGGGCTGAACATGTCCTTGGACACTCCCGGCACTAAAAGCCATAAGCTAAAAAAATCACATTCTATAGCAAATATTGCTATCGTCATATCCATGAACCTATCATAGACAGGAAGCTCCCACGACCATTCAAGACTAAAAAACTCTTACTTCTGCTGTCTTATTTTACAAGAACAGACCAGTAGATCCTTCCAGCAGGAATTCTGAGAAAAGGTGTAGAGAAGCATTTCCCACACAGCACCTTTTCACCCGCCACCCGCAGCGATATCTCCCTACCAAACACTTAACAACCACTAATAGCAATAAGCCGCTTGGCAATGTGACCGCCGCGCCACTCCCTTACAAGAAGAGATTCTTCTGTTTTTATTATTGTCGACTTTCAGCCAGGCCTTTGCAATCAGTTCAAAGACAGGTGAATTCTAGTACATGTTCAGTGCAAGTGGTTAGCCCGATTTACAATAAACTGATGCAGGTAACGCCTGTACCAATGGATAATTGACTTATTAGCAGTGGTAAAAAGATACCTCCTTTGAAAATATTCAGTCCTAATAAAGAACAAGATTCAAATTTAAACAAAGTCCATTGTTTTTCCGCGAGGTGGGGCACTAGATATTTTATGTTTCAGAAGGGTAGCACGACAGAAAAAGTTAGAGAACCCCTGCTCTACTGTTATAAGGACAGTGCCTTGGAGCTGAACACACTTTGCCAGTAAGTGGAGCTTTCGAGCGATTACAAATTGTGATTGGTTAACCGAACGCCTTTAATCGGTTAATCGGTCGATTAATGGAACTTCAGTCGGTTTCACACAGTATCAGTTCGAGAAAAAAGAAACTTTCGAATATTATATTTTAAAATGTTTACAGTTCCATTTGCTATGAAAAAAATACATAGCCTGCTTCCAGTCTCCGACCGGGTCAGGAATGGAATGAATGAAGCCCCCATCTAGCGGCGAGGATATGGACTGTGCCGGCTGCCGAGGCCTGACGCACTCCTCTGGGGCAATGATTAAATGAATGACAGATGAAATGAAATGATAGTGGAGAGTGTTGCTGGAATGAAGTTTTGACAGGGAAAACCGGAGTACCCAGAGAAAAACCTGTCTGCCTCCGTTTTGTCCAGCACAGATCTCACATGGAGTGACCGGGATTTGAACCACGGACCCAGCGGTGAGAGGCCGGCGTGCTGCCGCCTAAGCCACGGAGGCTTCCATTTGCTATGAGGATTATATAATTTTCAATTTTAATTGTATTGATGGCGTGCAAGTAAACAAAAATCAAAAGCATTTATGGTAATAATGATAATGATCGTGTGGCCTCAGGAGAGGCCGAGTGCAGGTCTTTCTAGTTGACGCCCGTGGGCGACCTGCGCATCGTAAGGTAATAAGATGCCTATTATTTTAAATATAATACAATATTGATTATTTAATGATACAAGAGTTTGAAGTTGAAGTTCACAGTTACTTACAGTCACACTTCTTTGCTCCAGGACTTCAGACATGTCAGTAATTTGACATCCTCAGAACTAAGGGCTTCCCTTCTCTTAGTTACAATGTTTCCAGCTTAACTGAACACTCCCTCACACGGAAATGAAGTACCGGTAGCTGGAATGCAAAGCAATTCTTTTCGCTAGGCGTGCGAGATTTGGAAGTTGGACGGAATGTGTTTTCCAACATTGTGGAAGTCATCTTCTAGATATTATCGCTATTATCTTTCTGAAGCAAAGGGATGAGCATCAGCTAACTTTATCTACCTGTCAATCTTACAATAGCTGATGCTAGCACGCCAAATGGCAAATAATAATAATACAATACACAGGTTTTGTGCTACCCAGCTAATGGTCATCAGGCTACAATCTCTACTTAGTATAAAACAAAGTCCCCGATTCTTGGATGCCACGGGTAATCTCGATACCACTGTATAGATTTTGATGCGGGTTTCACCGTTCTGTAAAGGATATCTCGAGGAAGGTTTCTGTAGAAAATTATTTATTTATGATCAAAGGAAGCCAAGCAGTAAAGATTTCAGTGAAAATTACGGGAAAAAACCTGGCGTCCGTGCGCTTTTTAAGCTTACGCTGGGCAAACCGTTAAAAATATCAACATACTATGAGTGTAAGAATTGTTCAGCATGAGAAGTTCTACAAAACGTCCGTGAGAGCATATCTCTATCTTCAATACATCGCCCATTGTAAGTGTTTTTACGTTTTCATTTCTTCCAACCAATCTCCATTCAATTATGAGGCGACAGTTTACGAGCTAGCTAGGGGGAAAAAGCACTTATCACGTACCAGTAATGCGTTCATCACTGTTCCCGGGCGAAGCCGGGGCGGGTTGCTAGTTAATATATAAAACGTTAAAACAATTACTTTTCCTACACCACACTACATTTTCAATCGGTTTGAATAATCGATTAAATCGACAGCTCTACCGTCAGTACAACTGAGGATGGTGACAGGTGACAGGTAACTGTTAACATGGGTCTAATTAAGGAAAGGTCTGGGAAGGGAGTCATCCGTGGACCTGTTGAAAGGACCAGTCCCGGCATTTGTCTAGGGTGAAAATAGGAAGCAACGGAAATCCCTTTTCAGGACGGTCAAGGTGGGCTTCGAACCCACCCTCTCCCGACGTCAGCGAGGCACGAGTTAGCACGTCAGTGCTCTCGGCCACCGCGGCCGGTCCAACTCTCTTACCAAAATAAAAATCGAACCCAGGGGCACTACTCCATATCTGCAGCCACTTCCTGTGTCATAAGGTCACGGAAGTCCCCTTCCCAACTCCAACCCTAATTGCAGGTATGCACACAAGATCAGACATTGCAACAACACAGATTATTGACGCACACACGTAAGTAAGCAGAGCTAATGACCGAGGTGTCTGAAGCCCTTAAATTAAATTATTATTCATTATGCTTGGCCTCAGCTACCGTTGTTGTTTTTGTTGTTTCCATAGGAGCTATGCGACATCGTGGCCATGTAGCCCCGTGTACTTGGGTGTGTGTAGAATTCGTCTGATAACCTGTGTCACTGTGACTTCGTACGACTTAGAGTATCGTGAATTTTATCCCCTCATCAAAAATCAGTCTTCTTCGGCTGGGAATCGAACCCCTAATCTCGGGGTCATGAGGTGGACACACTACCAGTACCCACCAAGAGAATTCAATTATTAAAACTGTTCCAGAAGTTAGTCTGTAAAGAGAACGTAATATAAAGAGGCTAAAGAGCATTTACTCAATCCCCTTTTCATGTTAAATTGTTCACTAACGGACATTAGAGCAGAGACTGCTCGGTGAGTCGCAGTGTGAGGCGGAGAACAAGGGTATGGGGCTTTCCTACATAGAGCCTTCCTTGCGTTGCTATGGCAACCCGCTTGCTACTCGGAGGAATATATCGCCCTGTTGCGCACTCAACAGGAGGAGTAGGAAGTTAGCGGTGTAGCGGCTAGCATTCTTGGCTGTCGTCCTGGAGGTTCGGGGTCCATTCTCAGCTCTGCCAAGAAATTTAATTCTGGTCTGTGGAATAGAAGGGGGTAAACTCAACCTTGTGAGGTAAAATTGAAAAGAGGTGGGTTCGATTCCCACCACAGCCATCCTGGAAGTGGATTTCCGAATGTTCCAAACTCAAGTTCACGGCCGCCTTCCTTCCAATCCTCATAAATATGAATTACAGTATAAATGCACAAACTAACACAGCCATCACAACAACATAGGTTATCAGGCAAAATTCCACACTCACGCAAAATACACGGGGCTAAATGACCAAGATTTTCAAGCCCCTCAAACAAACAACAACAAAAATTAAGGCACAATGATAATGGGAAGGCTGATATCGCAGATCCTCAGCCAGACAACGATGCGTCACGTTCTCGGAGGCTACATTCCTCTCCCTAGCATTAACGTGAACTCCCATCAGTACCACGGTTGCGCGGAGGAACTGGAAGTCTGGAGATCGATCGTTCAAATTATGGCCACGGGATTTTCCATTCTTCCTTGAGGCAAATACCAGGATAGTACCTTGCTTCAAGTCCCGGGTCAACTACTTTAGTCTTAAATCTTAGATCATAAGCACACTACTACTGTCACCAACAAACATAGGACATTTCACAAATTCAATACACACACAAGTACACTGGGCTGTTGACCATGTTGCCTCAAATGAATTAACAATAGACATTAGAACGGCTGTTGTATCGCCAAGAATTCATAATTAGATCAGCAAATGTGGTGCATAACCATTGTGAATGTATGTCACAGTCATACAGTATAGACTACCGTAATCATCCTATGAGTTGTACTTCTATCTGGAGCAGGTCTGGCGTAATATCGTACCTTATTCTGTTTCACGGCACGTCAAGACAAACAGCACTGGGTAGTGGCTAGAAATCAGAGCATGACTACAAGGTTACTGAGACTGTGGAGTACGAGAAGTGATAAAGGAGGGGCTCTTTAATGAGGCTTACCTAACTGGGAGTGAAGTGAGAGTGTAGGACTGCAATGTGAGAGTGACCAATCCCCAGCACCCCACGACGTAGCCTTGCACCACGACTACGTAGCTGAAGATCGAACGTTTGAATCCCGACGCCGAAAGTAGCCGTCTTGAGTGTAGGTTTCCTCCAGGTATTTTCACATTCCCTCAGGATAAATGCCTCGACGGAGCCTCATTTCAAATCCCAGGGCACCTACTCCATAACTACAGCTGCACACACTACTACAGTCACCAGGTACAGGTTAGCAGACTAATACAACAGACACTCAAGCAAATGAGGCTGATGTCCAACATGTCCAAAGCTGCTAAAATGAATTAACATTTTACTACTGTAAACGTGTAGAATTGGTAGATTTAAAAAGAAAAAGGTAGATTGTAGTTTTACGTGACCGTGAATCTTGTGATTATGAGCCACGGGACCTCCTTTTAACGTGGAATCCGAACCACAGGACATTACATTTCACTTCGAAAATCTCACATGTATTGACCGGGAATCGATAATTGACCACTTGGAAGCACAAATTTGGTTGAGAACTATGCGAAATCATGCTTGGCCGCTGAGATTTAAAAAGAATTGAAATTCTAAAAAGAGAAGAGAAGAGAGTGGCTCTAAAATATGATGCATTTAATTCTCCGCATATCCCTCAGACTCCCCCCCCCCCCCCCTTCCGCGGGAAGATGTTCCTAAACGAAACCCTGCGACTAGGCTGAAAGGAAAAGTGGAGTCGGGGTTGAAATCTTAACTTTGGACGATAGTCATGTGAACAGCATGAGGGTAAGACAGAAGGTCGAAGCGGGATGAAGTACCTAGGTAGATTTTATGAGGCACTTAGTGATGTGGTAGTGAGAGTTAAGAATATAGTATAGTTCTGAAGAGGGATAGGAAATAGGATGAGGAGCATGAGAAGGTAATAAGTAAATGGGATGAGGACGGAAAGCGAACACCAATGGAAAATGTTTATTGGATTTATGTGCTAGCATCGCCTCAGCTGTTCCAAACTCAATATCGAAGCATAAGGAGGTTCATTGATACACTAGGAGAATAGAGGAATCAGGTCGACGATACACCGCCCTGTGTATCATCTCTGACGTTCAGTTTAGAAATTTGATAATAAATACATCTATAGTGCAAAAAGTGAGGTCTGTTTGGAGGCAGATTAAGGTTGAAAACTTCCAGGATGAGGAATTTAGGCAGAAATACATTGAATTGATTGGTGAGAAATGCCAAAGAGTAGATGGGAGAGAATTGCAGGACACTGAAACGGAATGCTCAGGACAGGGTTACAGTACTAGTAGTAGCAATGACATATCTTGGGATAACGGTGTGTAACGACAGGAAAAAACGCATATCCTGGTGGAATGACATAGTGAGGTCGACCTGTAAAAGTAAAAAGAATGCTTACAAAAACTGGCTACAAACGAGAAATCCGGCAGACAAGGAGTACAGTATTATGAATTGGAAAGAAACAGAGCCAAACAAATAATTGCTGTGTCTAAAAGCAAAACGTGGGAGGAATTTGGATAAATTGGAAACGTTGGCTATATTTAGCGAGATAATCTTATGAGATATGCTATCAAAGAGCATAATTGTGCTCCTTTTTGGAGGGTTAAGAAGATTTTAGAAACGGAGGAAAAAGAGAAATGAGCAGTGTTTTGGAGAATTCTGAGGAGCTCATTGTACATGTCAAGGAATCACTGGGAGAATGGCAAGAATACTTTGAAAACTCGCTAATTGGAAGTGGAAACTTTGAGATGATCCAGAGTAATTGGGAAGAACATTTGACCAGCAAACATTCTTAGCTGGAGAATAAGTAAGCCTATTGAATTATTTGCATTCAGAATAGAAAAAGGATATGATATCACATGTTTCAGGCTTGGATACTAAGGCTGTAATATTGTCATATTCAGGTGCGTATCAAAGGAGTGTGATGGGACTGTAGCCTATCCTGAAATACCCCCAAAATACTGATATAAATATGGGAATTTTAAGCAGCAGGTATGTTGTCGTTAATTAACTAATATATTTTTACATACTTTGGTAGCACTTTAAGTTTTCAAACATGATAATTGACCACTTGGGCGCATGATTTCAATGAAACTCGGTAAGGTCATTGTACTATTTTGCCCAACCACGACGGTGCCCATTAAATTTTATTACGTCTCACCAATCCAATATGGCGGCCATGCGAGATATTTCACCGGAATTCTATATCTCCGAAATTATTACTCATATCACCCTGAAATTTTGTATGGTGACAAAGAGCGCTACTAGACGTTCACCTATGTGATGCACAAATTTGGTTGAGAACTACGCGAAATCATGCAGAACTAAAATATAAATATATTTTTACTGGCATCAGGCTGCAGTGTTTTTCTAAACGAAATTTCTTGGCTGCAGTCTAATTAAGGTTGATAAGCACAGATACAAGAGACCTCGCCAGCTTCAGTTATAAGACTGAACATACCACACGGCCACCATCTTGAAAATTGAAGTTATTAAGATCGAACACTAGTGTCCAATGGAATCTTGTGAAGTGAACCACGTGATATACGATTGTGAACATTGGTTAGAATTCACTCCATGTAGGCCTGCTTTGATAACGTGTGCTGTCGAAGGGTGGCTACTCAATTCAATCAGATTTTACTTCATGTTGTTATTGGGACAGGAACTCTGCCGTATAAGGCTTTATTTCCTCTCTCAACCAGAGAGACTTACATGGTTTTAGAAGTAGGCCATAGATATTAGTCGTACTATTAAAACATTAAAATTCAATAACTCAGGGTGTAATTACACAACTAGAACAAAACTTGGTAAGAGAGAAGTACCGTATCGTATAAGAGACCGTGATAGCGCCATGCATAAGATTATCACGCTAAATATATCGCGCAACTACCATCTTGGAAATTTAAAATACTGTATTAACATTGTTAACGAACAATATAGGCTATAGGAGTTAGAATGATGACCATTACAACGATTTCATTGTGTAAGGACAAAACCAGTGAATTTACATATTCAAGAAGTGTGTTTCTACATGCCACATTCAGACGGCGCACGGAGTAAAGTAACACGCAACCGTATAGTTCGTAAGTATTGGTAAACGAACATTTATGTCGTGCATCATGATGCTTAGCTGCTTGAGGTCTTCTTCAGTTTCCTGTATCCATTTGGACTTGCTTTTACTGTTGAGGGTGATGTTGAATAATTCTTTTTGCAATTCTGTACTGGTCCATTCTGTACATGCGACCAAACAAGTAGTTCCGGAAAGAAATAAATAGCCTATTTTCATGTATCCTACTTATATTAATTGCCTCTGTCAAAATACAAATTTTCAATTTGATTGCTGTAATAGATTCGTAGATATTGAGAACCGTCAAAATATTTCGGATGGTCACCATGTTGGATTCTTATATAAAGTGCGTTCTAAAAGTAACGAGCCGGAGGCATAATTACAGAAACCAGTACCTGTATGTTAGAAGTATTGGCCCTGGCTGTTTAGGCACTTGTCCCACTGTGACTCGAGGCGGTGAATAGCTGTCTCATCAAATTCCCTGGGCTGCAATGTGAACCAGTTCCGCACGTACAGCTGAACGTCGGCGTCCGAGGTGAATCGTTGGCCCCGCAGAGCCCTTTTCAGGGGACCAAACATGGCGTAATCACAGGGAGAGAGGTCTGGACTGTATGGAGGGTAGTCGAGAACCTCCCATTTGAATTTCTGCAGGAGTGCCGCGACTGTGTTGGCCGTATGAGGTCGTGCATTGTCGTGGAGCAGAATGACCCCACGGATGAGATTGCCTGGTCGTTTTGTTTTGATCGCTTGACGAAGGGTGGTCAAGGTTTGCGAGTAACGCTGGGCATTCACTGTTGTCCCGTGCGGCATGAAGTGTATCGGAAGGGGGCCATCTTGGTCGAAGAAGAACGTCAGCATTACCTTTCCTGCACTCGTGTGGATGGCCTTGCCTTTTTTGGGTGGTGGTGACCCTGAATGCTTCCACTGGAGGCTTTGTCGTTTGGATTCTGGTTCAAAGTGACGACACCATAACTCATCACCAGCCACCTATCGTGCCAGGAACCCATTCCCTTCCCTCGCATAGCGCTGCAGATGACCAAGACAGTGAGCCATTCGACATGTTTCCTGGTGTGGTTGAAGACTGTGGGGCACCCATTGGACACACACTTTGCGTAAGTGCAGTCGTTCCTTCATGGTGGCGTGCACACTTCCGACGCTCAATCCGACCACGTCGGCTATGGCGTTCACTGTCACTCGGCGGTCCTGGGTAATGAGTGCATCAACCAGCTGGACGTTGTCATCGGTAATGCAGGGGGGGGTGCCCCAGACCGGGCATCATCGGCTAACGACACCCGTCCTTCCCTGAAGCGCGTGTGCCACGCCTTGACCCTTGCAAGGGACATGCAGTGTTCGCCGTACACTTGTGACATTCGGCGATAAATGTCCGTTCCCCCTACTCCTTCCGCTGTCAGGAACCGAACAACACTTCTTTGCTCTTCCTTTGACGCCTCCATGTCACTGTATGCAATGCGACTGGCAACGTTGTACGATTGATGCATGCTGCTGCTCGCTTTGTATCGTCACGTGACGTGCACGCGTGCCCTCTAGCGACGGGCTGTGACCTTCCACGCTCTGATCGGAACCACACTTCGTTACACACGCCACGATTAGCCGATGTCGTCACCGGTTTGCGCATTCCAGTCTCCAGCTCATTACTTTTTGAACGCACCTTATATATACGCCTTAGAGTTATGTACTATTACATGAAGATTATTGTGCAGGTGTTTTATTCAAACGTAAATCGCATGATTAAGACACAAGAAATAACAAGGAATAAAAACGAGATTTCAAAATTCGCTCAATCGCTATCTTGTGGTTATGAAAATAATTTAAATAAATTAGATGCCAGTGGATTAAAATTTATATAAGCATGTACGAACTGAACCCTTATTGCTATGGTCATAGAATAATTGTTCATATTTTATTTTATGCTGTATTAAAGTTAGCAGTCAAGTCTGAAGGAAGTGGGCACTTGATGTTGCAAGAATTGAGCAAGTTGAAGACAGGGAGCTATATTTAAAATTTCCTGGTAAGCGAGGTTAATGAGCGGATAGCCAAGCGTCTCCTAGTGACGCAGATGGACTCGTTACCCTTTGTTCGCAACGTTAGACAAGGAGCGCTTTGAGTGGGGAAGAGAGAAGAAGATAGAATTATGACGTCAAGATGGGCGGAGTTTGGTGTCTACTGCAACGATATTGAATATGAATCTGCGAATCAGGATGGACCAAGCTACTTTCGGCGGGAAAGAAGCGTGGTATCAGAAAGCGAGGGAACACTGGATTAAGTTAATTCACGACGGGATATAATTCCGCAAAGAAGGACTGGAACTTGCTTGGAAAAAGAAGATCATTGATACCGCTCGCAAGCCTGTGCGCCGATTCCTTAGATTTATTGTGATTTAATAGTCCCCACCCTAGTACCATTTGCCAGATCTGTATAAACTAGGTGCTGTGCTAGCGAACTCATACACGTTCTTCGAGTGACACGAGGTGTCATGTATTCATTCTTCGGTTGACGTGAGAAGTCATACTTATACATTTTCTGATTTAGCTCGATGCTAGATGATATTTTTTGGAGTGCATTCTGCACGAGTGATAACTTTTAAACTTTGAATCTCTGATGAGATATCGTTCTGCAGTGAACATAATAATTTTTAAAGTAGACATTTGGTCTAAAAACTATAACATTCACACTTCAGTTATAAAAATGTTTTGCGTGTGAACAGTGCGTGTGTAATTAGAGCACATGTGCTTATTTAGGGAAATTGTCACCGTAATTAATTGCTTAGGACTAAGAGTGAAGTTAGTAGCTCTGATCACAATTATAGTAGGAAAACATAGTATTTAATAATTTGAACTTTGATTTTCCATCTTTAAGAAGGCATCAAAATGATCGAGATGAGGACGACTTCTGGGATGATGACCGAACAATCTACAGAAATATTTACTATGGCTGTGTAAATATCGAGTGGGCCATGGAAAGTGACATTCGCTGACGTGATGGCTGTTTATGGTTGAGTACTGAACATTGATTTATCAATTATGTAGATATTTTGGCAAGGGCACATTGTATATATTTTCTTGTGATTTTTAGTCTTGTTTTAATTCTAGTAGATTTTAACGCAGTGTCCCGACACTCAGTGGTAAATGCGTGAGGACACGTGACCACTGGTTTTGATTGTTTTTGTGTAATAGTAATCCGTATGCTCCGTGTACACGTGCATATATTTTGGTATTGCGTACACATGAATTGCGGCCATGGTGAATGTAGAGTGGTTTTAATGTAACGATAAAATAGTAAGGGGGAAAATTAGTTCTTGCAGTGATGTTTTGAGTGAACAAGTATTTAATTGAGTTGCCTTGTTGCGGCAGATTTTGGAAAGAACCGTCCGTTCTTTTATTATATTTAAATTTGGATTTTGAAGTCAGTATGGTTTTATTCTTCGGCCGGAATACTTTGATCAGACGAGCCTGGTGTGTGGAAAATATTTGTGTGATTTTATTTCAGATGATTGTCAAACCCTAGCGTGTGATATTGTGTGTCTGTGTGTCTTGTGTGAAAAGTTGACAATATGGGCGGGAGATTGGCAAAGATTTGCCAAGTCTTCGTCGGCTGCAATTACGGATGGCAAGTCATGCTCCGCGGAGACCTTGACCAGTCCAATTGGATCAAATAATTCCAAAGGGAATTAATGAGATATTATTTTATGACACACACATGTTAACTGAATTGGCAGCTGCATTTCGTCGTATCTTGGAGCCAGGCTTAATGCTGGCTGGGATGTTGTTGACACGAGGGTGATTGACAGGTGTATTGAGAGTTCACACTAAGCGCTGATCTTGGGTATTTCTGGACACTAATTGGAGCAGGGTGAACAGCCT
The DNA here is from genome assembly GCA_946902985.2 of Meconema thalassinum. Lineage (NCBI taxonomy): Eukaryota > Metazoa > Arthropoda > Insecta > Orthoptera > Tettigoniidae > Meconema > Meconema thalassinum. The sequence continues at coordinate 924,090,122 of OX336389.2, forward strand.
AGCCATTGACCCAGTCTGTTAAATATAGCTTGCTTGTTCATTTAAAGCCTTAAATAATATTAAAGGGTGATGTTCTCCACGCCTGCGAGGTATTTTCATGTTGTCACGTTCAAATGAAAATGTTTCGTTTTGTAAATAAGTGCATTTGTTTTGAGCATTTATTGTGTATTCATTTTATTCTTGATCTTTGATTCTGGTTGACACCTTGTTGTGTTATTTTGTTGTAAAATGACATGCGGTCATGATGTTGTTGTTTTTTCATAGTCGTGGTCACGTTTATCATTCTTGTGTCTATTTGTCAAGTCCTGAGTTGAGGCAATCTTGTTGTGCTGCGGGCACATTTCATCCAGATTTCATCGGAAATCATTGTTGTAAATAATTAATTTTAGCGAGTGTCGGTAGTGTAAATTTATTTGTTGTGTTTAGTTCCCATTTGCTAATTTATCTCAAATACGGATTTGTGGTTTGAAGGCTACGGCATGATGACACCAAATCTCGTATCTGTACTCATACCATATCGCATGCTTTATCACACCACGCACGCACATGACTTGAAGAATAATCAGGCCAAATCTCCGGTCCTGAACTTTGGAAATCTCTGGGAGATATATTGATTTTTGCATTTATTCATTTAAATATGGGTGTAAGTTTTAGGGAGCGTTTTGACTTCTTTTGTTGTTTGTTGTTATATTTTCTTCTGAAATTAAATTTGTTTTTGTTTATTTTGGCTTCACAGTCTTTCTTTCCGCCATATATTTAGGCTATGTTACCTTGCACCTGATAAGAAGCGTATTTTAGCAACTTCATAATGAACCGTACACTACCCCGAAAAAGAGTCTCATAAAAAGCTTCTTGCAAGGGTTCAGTACCAAATTTCACTGCGTTCGGATGGTTAAATCGCGGCAAACGTCCATTTGAATATTTAAATTTCGCATCGCTGCCATGTTGGATTTGTGCTTACCATGTTATTGAACGTCCCATAGGTGAACTTATGTTTTAGCCTCTATAAAAATCCAAAATTTCAGTTAGATTGCCATCATAGATTAATAGATATTGAGAACCGTCTAAATATTTCGGATGTTCGCCATGTTGGATTTTAATATATGTACGACATAGAGTTATGTACAATTATATGAGGATTATTGTGTACGTTCATTATTCAAACGTTGATTTCGAACGCATGATTAGAACACAACAAATACAAATTTAATTTTAAAATTCCGCACAGCCGCCATCTTGAGGTTATGTAAACAATATTTGACCTAAATTATATGTCAGTGCATTGAAATCTGTATAGTCATTTGCTGTACCAAGTTGCACTGCGTTCGGATGATTAAATCACGAGAAAGGACTATTTAAATGTTTCAACTTCGCTTGGCCGCCATGTTGATTTTGTAGTTAACAGGTTTTTGAAAGTCACATAGGTGAAAGTCTAGTAGCGTTCTTTGTCATCGTACAAAATTTCAGGTGATATGAGTAATAGTTTCGGAGATATATAATTTCGGTGAAATATCTCGCATGGCCGCCATATTGGATTGGTGAGACGTAATAAAATTTAAAGGGCACCGTCGTGGTTGGGCAAAATAGTACAATGATCTTTTCGAGTTTTATTGAAATCGATCCAGTCGTTTGGAAGTTATTAGGACACACACACACACGGACGCACCCACATACACACATACACACGCACACATACATACACACACACATGGACAAAAGGTGATCTCATAAGCCTATTTTTAGCCGGATCACCAAATTTTTCTGGCATTCTTAGATGCCATCGCGGAGTTACAGACTGTAACTGCACGTTTTGGCCCACAGGCTAATGAAGGTCGCATACTCGTAGATCCGGCACAGAGCCAACTTGACAGACAACTGTGGATGAGGATCACCACATCATTCACATGTCCCGGATGGACCCCTGTTCCATAGCAATGAACATTCAAGCGACTATGACATCTCACCATACACAACAAACAGTTGGGATCGTCTGCATGCAGGTGGCTTACGAGTTCGTGTTCCTGCAGGTGTTCCATTGACCGCACAACACCAACATGGACGGTTGGCGTGGGTCGACGAATGGCACCGAGTCGTATTTAGTGATGAATCGCGCTTCTGTCTTGCACGCAGTGATCGTCGCAATCGTGTGCGACGTCACGATGCGACGCACCGTGGAGAGGGGCCACCCAGATTTTATTGTCGAGAAACACACAGGGCCAACTCCGGGTATTGTGGTCTGGCGAACTGTTGGCTTTAATGTGAAACCACGTGAGTGATTGTTGAGGGAAATACGTCGACTCAATCCAATGGTTGCCCCTATTATGATGAACATTGCATAAGGGACGTGCATTCACACTGCACGCTCCTCCAAGGAAGCCCTGCTCGACATCACAAACTTACAATAGCCCACTAAAGTCTGTTCGTCGAGTCGAGACAGTGCCCCTGACTACCCGGACAGGGAAACACGCCCAGTTCACGTCATCGGCTATGCCGGACAGGGGTAGCCAAGAAGCTCCGAGATTATTACTCATGCCGTAGCACTAGAAAAGACAAGACTTGCTGCACTTGGTGCTGTGCCTCACTGTGTACTGTTGCGTGTCATAAGCAGTTAAGAACTTATTAATTTATTTATTTATTAATTAAATAAATACTTAATCGAACAATAAATAAACCGCGCTGTAGCATGTAACCGATAAGTCAGCCCGCTTCACATGTAGGCTATACACAGCACTGAAGTTGGCGTACGTTCAACAGGCACAGCTCTATGCACCCCTTGCGGGCAGCCCTGCAATCACGTGTACAACTGTGTTTACTTCACCATCTCGACTCGGCGAACAGACTTTTAGAGTCCCTGCTAGTGTGGTTCATTATGGTTGACAACTAGCCAACTTCTCTCAGCCATCCACAACTCTGGAGCAACTGGCATTGTGGTCAACAGCTCCACGCACTTGGGCGTGGGTAAATTTGTCTGACAACCTGCGATAATGTGCTGCCTATAGTAGTGTGTGTGTATTTTGTAATTGAGGCAAGGATTGGGAAAGTGGTGACTGCGGCCTTTCGTTAGGAAGCACGTGCCTGGAGTAGAGGTAGGAAACCATGGAAAACAACTTCTAGAATGACTGAGGTGGGGATTCGAACACATTCCTTCTCAGTTTTGTTTCACGAGGCTGAGTGCACCCTGTTCTAAACTTCAGACCAGAATTCTATTTCTTGGTAGAGCAGGGATTTAAACTCAGATCCCGGGGGTTATAGTCAAGCATGCTGACCATTAGGCTACACCGCGATGTGGCTATTTGAACTGTTTAATGAAATATGAACATTTGATGCAACTAACAGTTTAATAGGCCATGGACCACAAGCACGCCTCGACATGCAGTAAAATGTTGCAGATATCATTGTTGTTTTCGACGTCGCTGTTGTTGTTGTTGTTGTTGTTGTTCCTTCGTTCTTGGTCTTGAGACATCGTTGTCATCAGCCCCGTGCATATGGCTGGTATAATCTATCTGAGCAGTCAGCAGACATTTGAGGGTGCGCAAATACGAGAGAGCCATGTCAGTAGATTTACTGGCACGTTAAAGATCCCCTTCGGGGTAAATTTCTGGTAACCCGGCGTCTCTAAAAGCCGCAGTAGTTAAAAGGGACGTAAAACAAATTACATTATTAATTAATATATCTGATACCCAGTGTTATTGTGTGAAGGGCTTGGTTGTGATTGGGAGAAGGGTGTGAAAGGAGTCTTTCATGGCCTTATGTTCGGTATCATCTCGGCATTAGCCTGGTATAAAAATGGGGACCACGAAAATTCAAATATAGGATGGTTGAGGGGCTAATTCAAATCTACTTCTTCCCAGCTCTTCTCATGAAGCCATCATAACCCTCAGACCGGTATGCTATTATATCCATCGCAAAGCAAGGAATCTAACTCAGGAGTCATAATGCGTATTCCACGACCAAGTAAGGTGGTTTGAAGTTTTAAATGAACACGCGGATAGTGGAAACAAGCTGAGGTAAACGTGGGCAACAGGTGCATCTCTGTTATGTGGCACGCTGAACATAAAACTATATTGACTCCCGTCTAACTGTGAAAACTAGGCTGTTCTTTTGTTTCGGGGACTTGCGACATCGTGGTCATCATACTCGTGTACTTCAGTGTATGCCAAATCCGTTTGGAGTGTCTGTACACATGAGTGTGTATTGGAAGAGGTCTCCGTTGCCTTAAGTTAGGTACTATACTGGTATTTGAATGGAGTAGAAGTGGGATATCATGGATACCATTTCAAGGATGGCTGAGGTGGAATTCAAACCCACCTCATTTCAGATGTACTGTACTTACGACTCGAGGCGGAGTGTACAGGGGTGTACATATTGAACCTGCCTTCGCCTGATCGCCTGTATACTCCGCCACCAGCCACACTGTAACCTGTCGTCACGTTGACGTAAAAGTGTCAAACCCGAGCCTGTAGGCTCGCCATAACCTGGTAGGTAAAGAAGCTTGAAGTTTTACGTGACCTTTAATATCACGATCATGAGCCACGGGATCTCCTTTTTACATGGAATCCGAACCACAGGACATGGCATTTCACTTCGAAAATCTCACATGTAATGACCAGGAATCGAACCCGGTCTACCTTGGTGAGAGGCATATAGCTTGACCACTAACCTGGTAGGTTTATCAGTACCTGTTGGTTGTGTGTATAGTACAGTAAATTGTGATCAGCAAGAAAATGGAATCTCTACTGCCAAGGAAAAAAAGAAAAGGAAGATTGTAGTTTTACGTGACCGTGAATCTGGTGATTATGGGCCACGGGACCTCCTTTTTACGTGGAATCCGAACCACAGGACATGGCATTTCACTTCGAAAATCTCACATGCATTGACCAGGAATCGAACCCGGACCGCCTTGGTGAGAGGCATACAGCTAGACCGCTGAGCCACCACGCCCCTTCCAAGGAAAAAATGCTAAGTGGATAATTAATATTATTAAATAAGCAGGGTAGTATGGTAAATATCTTCGACTGTTTATAAATACGCAACTAACACATTTTACTCAGTGTAATGAATGTGGAAATGTGCTAAACATTAGATCGGGTGACACAGACATGTACGCAAATTGGACAAAAGGAGAACCTACGGAAAACATTCAAGATAAGGATCTGATAGCTGAGAAATCTGTAGTTACAGTAGGAATTTTGTTGTCGTGTGACCTCCTGAAAGTCCGGGTGCAAGTTTTTCTAGTCGACGCCCGTGGGCGACCTGCGCTCCGGGATGAGAGATGGAATGGATGAAGATGAATGAAACTGGGCAAGGACGTAGAAGGATATGGCCGTGGCCTGTCAGAAGGTACCGTCCCAGCATTTGCCTGATGTAGAAAATGGGGAAACCACGGAAAACCATTTTAAGGACGGCCAACGGTGGGGCTCGAAACCACGCGTCTACCGAGTCAGCAGAGAGCTTGGCTCCATGACCTAACGCTGCGCTTTAGTGAGCGTAGCCACCGATGTCGGTTATAGTTAGGTAAGAATTATAAAAAAAAGATACGAGTCTTACAGTAGTCGCATATGATGTGTAACATCTGACATGTTATCCTACTGGTATACTACACAGCTTGGACGTTCTTAACATGTTAATTTACGCTCCATTTTCAGACTGGTACTATGATGAATGTATACCGTAGATTGAATTGGAGATATGCTACTGTCACACTTGTGGCGCAGCGGTCAAGCTGTTAGTCTCTCACCAATGTAGACCGGGTTCGATTCCCGGTCAATACATGTGAGATTTTCGAATTGAAATGCCATGTCCTGTGGTTCGCATTCCACGTAAAAGGGAGGTACCGTCGATCATGATTGTGATATTAACGGTCACGCAAAACTACAAGCTTCCTTCCTTTCTTAATGATTCATAATAACAAAGTGACACACAACGTCGACTGTACTCTCAAATACTGTGAGCACACTCCTCAGTAACTATATCATTCATTATTCTCAAGACTCATACAATTCGTCGTAAACAATCAAAACATGCCCTCCTACAATCATGAAATGACCTAGTCTCAGCTTTTATTCCACTCATATAACAACATTCTGTTATGCATTTAATATTTGACTAGCCTACTCAACCAATGCTTGACAATAATGCTGCTTACTTAAATGGCATTTGTCGTCTTTGTCCTACCCAATGTGATGTTCAACCTTGAACGTGAAGCTTCATAAACTGCTCAATGACAAATGAAAGTCGGTGAAACATTTGCCACTGTGCACGTCAAACCAGTGCCTGCTAAATGCACTGCCTACTGTATTACCATAATATTCTCGCGCTACAGAGCACACACTGCCTTGTTTCCAATACACACATTTTCAATTGTTATTGTAAAAGGGAGTGTTTTACAGATATTGTAGTTTATAATACGGAACTCATTTTATTAGATGATTTGTAGCTTCCACCAGCACTAGCCTAAATAAAGAATACGATATGGATCAACTAGATTAATAGACGCGACACCGCTCATAACCTTAAATTCCTTATAAACAGGTCCTCTTCATTTACAGACCAACACGTAATTTCATATGGATTCTGTTAAAATGAGTCATATTGATATGATAAATATCGTTTAAAATGATAATCTGGTAGCTGGATCGATCGATCGAGCGGGCAGTGTATACTTCCGTTTTCCACCACTGCCAGCTAGTACACTTCCGTCCGATTGATCGAGTGGGCAGTGCATACTTCCGTTGTCCACCACTGCCAGCTAGTACACTTCCGTTTGATCGATCGAGCGGGCAGTGCATACTTCCGTTGTCCACCACTGCCAGCTAGTACACTTCCGTTTGATCGATCGAGCGGGCAGTGCATACTTCCGTTGGATCCACCACTGCCAGCTCGATAGTTCCGATCCACTGCCGTCCCCAATTTTCAAAATCACTCCCACAAAACTATCAAGCAACCGAGCGGAAAGATGTTGCACATCAATAATATAATGGGAGAATAGAAACTGTAGATCGCGCGACGTAGCCTAGCTATGGGCGCTAAATCACCACGACTGCGACAGGGAGCTGTGGCAAGTCTGGAGATCCCAAGTTCGACCCGGCGCTGACAGATGCTGCCCTGAGTGTGGTTTTCCCCATGTTAATCCACACTCCATCCAGGTAAATGCCGGGAATATAATCTTATTTCACGTCCCAGGGCACCTACCTGATCCCAAAACTTTATAACTACAGCTACACTCACTACCACAGTCACCGCAGAAACGCAGGTTATCAGACAAATTCAACACACACCTAAGTGCACGGGTCTGATTACCAAAAATATCCCAAGTCTTTAATAAGAATTAACAACATCGCGATTGTGGTGCGTGATTTAACGCACACGGCTATGCCGCGGGGTACATTTTCAAGTCTTACTCAACAAATAAACAATGCGTTACTTCATTTTTATTGAGTTTTGTCAGTTAAAACAAAGAGTCATATTTATGGATGAAGAGAACTGTTTCTTTATAAATAGATTAATTTTACTTATTTCCATCATGAGAAGTTGCATACTGGAGAAGTAGGTATAATGAAATAGAAATGGACGTTTGCAAGAGAACATGAAAGCAATATTCTGACACGTTAAAGATCCCCTCCGGGGCAAAATTCCGGCACCCTGGCGTCTCTAAAAGCTACAGTAATTAAAAGGGACGTAAAACCAATATAAAAAAATGAAAGCAATATGCAACACCCACGTCACATCAGATAAACACAAACTGTTCCTAATTAGCGAGCAGGTCTGCAGCAAGTTGACTCCAGCCTGCATGGGTTGGGTTCGACCTGCCCGTCCAGATTCTAAATGCCTACTTGGATTTCCCTTGCATGCCACCAGCCTGCCTGCCTGCTGTACAGGCAAGAATGGGTCAGATCAAAACAGAGATTTGCACCCTCTGGAAGGTACCCCGTTCCAGACTTATTGTTAGATCAGAATTACAAACCTGGAACCGCAGGAACGGCAGCCAATAACGCTAGCCATTACACCACAAAGTGATCAAAAACTAGGATCCGCCTTACGGACTGATTTGTGCTGTATTATGTCCCAGATTAACTAAAGGAGACGCTCATTACGACAGGTTATTTAAGGGGAGAACCATCAAAGTTATCTGTCCCTAATGGTAATAATTAAATGAAAACTACAACTACTTCTAAGTACTGCACTGACTTATAATTAACTGGAGGAAGAAATAGAAATAGGATTTAGGTCAATAAAAGACAGACAAAAGGAAATGCCCTCTGCCATCGAATAATGAGGATTGAGGGATTTGAACGGAAGTTGAGTCATCAAAAGGCAGATAGGAAATGGTGAGAGGAGACAGTCAGCCCCAAATTCAATGGAAAAAGGAGAAAAGCTGTACTCAGCTCAGGAATCCCTCGGGTTGCCAACTCGCCAGCCGTGAGCCCTTGAGATTGTAGCACTCTTTCCATGAAAAGTAAGAACTGACTCTTTCTGATCCAGCCTCGTTGGGGGCACAGGATATATAGTGTAAATCATACATTACCCATGTGAGTATTTCGAAACAATGCCGGACTCAGCTGCGGTTCCGTGGTCACCAACCCACGTCCCATTAGTTATGAACCCCTGGGGAATTGCGACATTTAATAACCTAATGTGTCTATTCCCTTGTTATTCATGTTTCTGTGGGGGTAGGAGATGAGTATCTACGGGGGGGGGGGGGGTGCTTTTTGCAGCCAAATGCCCTTCCTGATGCAACCTCGTGAGAGGAGTTAATAAGAGATTAAATAAATGGAAATGCATGAAACTGGGTGAGGATTTGGAAGGAAGCAGCCGTGGTCTATCAAAAGGTATCATTCCGGCATTTGCCTGAAGTTGAAACCGTAGAAAACCATTTGAAGGACGGCTGACGATGGGGTTCGAACTTACTCGTCTACCGAGACTGGAGGTATCCTACGCCTTAGCTGCGTAGCTACTTATTGTATTTATATTTAAAAAATCGGTACCCTATTAGGATTCAAAGAAATATACGAGGGACGTTTCTTAGCAGAGTCAGTGGGATCCAAGATGCAAGTGAAATGGATCAGGCATCATAGTGGCAGAGAAAGTGGTCACTGAGTTGGGAGGCTTGGCACTGAGTTGCATCACATGGTTGCGCCCATGACCTCGCTTGGTGTCGGGCTGCAGGCGTCATTTCGAGGTATATAAACCCCAGTTGTGGTCCAGTATAGCACACTCGATCCGCTTCGCAGACCGAAACATCATCCACCAATCTCAACATGTACAAGCTGGTGAGTAGCAACTACTATCATCGAGGAGGAGGACGCAATGTTGGATTTCCATCATAAAATCTTATCGCTTATGTGATTTTTAGTTTACGAAAAATACGGATACTGTGACTCAGAATCTTGAAATAACAAGCTTTGCCACTGTTGCCAAGTCGACTTGTGCTGGATGTTCTCTCCGCTCCACCGGGCTTTGGTAGATAGTGTGGTTTTCCGGGACCAACGTTGTGTGTACAACAATGACATATGTATGCAAAAGTTTCCTATGATCATTTACCTTCCAGAGTCTGGTTTTGGCGTGTTACTTTTATAAACCTTTCAATGGGCATGACTTCTTTTTTCGAGGTGTGAAAAGCGGGAAATAAATAAATGTGTAGCTATCACCGTTAAGTGTTAATATTGGTTACAAAGCTATTTTCACGCTTTCCATGATAAAACTACTGGCTACATCAACATCCTCGTTGGTAATTCATTTAGGTGTTTGTTGGAAAATGAGACACGTGTCACAAAAACATTGTATTGAACTTTTATCTTCACGTAAACCCTGAACACACACTAATGGTAGGCAGCGCTGCCAGACGAAGGTAATTGTTCATCGCGAACTGACTATATCTACTTTGGTTAGATCTTGTTAACATGTTGAACGGGATATAGGATAGCAGCGATTTTGACAATGGGCGTCCAGATCCACATGATGGAAGTTAAAGGCTGGACAGGACTCGCACCCGATATTGAATCAAGGAGACCAGTCGGTTCTGATCCAGCCCCGTTGAGAGATATAGTGGCAGGCACATTTTCCAACGGACACTGCGAGACTGCTCTTGAATACTATGATAGTAAAGTGATCTCCAATATCTTTATTACACTCAAGTTCATCTACAGACAATGAAGTGAACTTATTTGATTTTATTTGCCCAGTAATTTAGAATCTCTAAATTAATTTATTTTCTTCATCGCAGGTCTAGCAATATCTTAGATGATCGAATGTTCAAATTTGGCCTATTATGGTGCACAATGTTCATAATAAATAGTTACCGGTGTTATTCTCTGGAGGGAACTAGACATGGCCTATACAGTAGCCCTTAACGAGATTAAATTCCTTCAACGTTGCGTTCTGAAGTAAAATATGTTCCTAAGTATTCCTTCTTCTTAGCAACGTGACACACGATCTTCTAAATGAGTAGGGTTAAGATCACATGCGCACTACCTTTTCCAGCCTTTCATTTGTGAAACTTGTTACTCTTTCATCTCAAGCTATAGGGTACGGTCACAATTTTGCTGCCTTTGCGCACTGCCTAATCGATTTCTAGCTGTAGAATGAGGCATTCATATTGGATCTTGCAGTGCCTCCATGATTAGTAATAATTATATTTTCACATGCATTAACTCCTCGAATTCTAGCTGTAGAATGAGGCTGTAGTTGCATCTATGCGCTGCCTCCTCAATTTCTAGCTGCAGAATAAGGCTCTAGCCTAGTTTTTCTGTGTACTGCCTTCTCGATCTCTAGCTGTATGATGAGGCTCTAGTTGCATCTATGCATTGCCTCTTCTATTTCTAGCTGTAGGATGAGGCTCTATTTGCTTCTATACACTGCCTCCTCAATGTATAGTCATAGAATGAGGTCATAACTATGTTGGTTGTAAGCAGTGCTCGCTCGAACTCTAGTTATAGAATGAGGCTTTATATTGCTCCTATGCAGTGCCTCCACGATTTCTGGTCATAATAATGGTACCTCAATGAAAATACTCTTCTTTGCTAACTGCGAAAAGAGGTTATAGTTGTTTATGTTTCATTTAGGGGCCTAAACATCGGCCCCGTGTACTTGCGTGTAAGTAGAATTCGCTTGATAACGTCTTGCTAGTTTGGTGACTGTAGAAGTGTAGGCTTTGTATTTTCTAATTGCGGCCAGGATTGGATATGAGGCGGCTGTGTTTTCATGTTTGGAGTCATATCGGTATTTGACTGAAGTAGAAGTGGAAAACCAGGAAAAATCACTTCTAGGATGGCTGAGGAGGGAATCGAACCCACCTCGTCTCGATTTTGCCTCACGAGGCTGAGTGTACCTCATTCCGACCCTCAGACTAGAATTAAACCTTTTGGCAATGCCAAAAATCGAACCAGGATTTCAGGGGTGACAAGCAGGCATGCTAGCCACTACACCACGAGGTGATCAACAGAACTGTGAATTGCAATTTTTACGTAGTGCATTTGATGCGCCACGAGAAGAGTTATTGAACCAATTTCTCACAGTTGCGGGATCAGTGCAGCCATCTGGCATTTGAGGGTACTTAAATGCAAGAAACTTGTGTCAGTACATTCACTGATACGTTAAGGATTCCCTGAAGGGCAAGTTTCCGAACGTCTCTATAGCCGCACAAATTAAATAGGACGTGAGAAGCATAATACTATTTTCATTGTGAAGTTGTTGCAATTAGGGGCTTGGACATCGTATTCATTTCATCCCCCCCATGTACTTGGGTGTGTGTGTGTGAGTAGATTTTGTCTAATAACCTGTGTAGCAGGGTGTGTATTTGTGATTGAGGCTAGGATTAGGAAGAAGACGGCCGTGGACTTCAGTTAGAAACCATCCTGGCATTTGCCTAGAGTAGACGAGGGAAACCATGAAAAACACTTCTAGAATGGCTGAGATGGGAATCTAACCCACCTCTTCTCAGTTTTGCTTCATGAAGCGGAGTGTAACCCGTCCAAGCCGTCAGACCAGAATTAAATATCTTGGCAGAGCCGGGAATCGAACCGGGAACCTTTGGGATGACAGACAAGTATACTAGCCACTACACCACAAGGGAAGGAGGCAACGCAGGAGAGTGAAACGAGCTCCAGGTGTAGCAGGAAATTAAAGAGCGCCTCAAATTAAGGTTAATGGATGGACCTATAGTGTACTGTGACATACAGTTACATCACACGCACGGAGTAGGATGCCGTAATAGCAAACTGCGTGACGGTGCGTGAGCACTTTCACGGGGCCGTGAAATATCCAGCAACTCATAAGGCACTTGGGTTCGAATGTCTCGATCAGGTAACGTAGAAAAACTATTCCGTTGTTTTCGTTTTCAAACTGTAGGTCATTAACTCCGTGCTTTCCGGACATTTCATAAAACTAACTCGTGTTGTAGGTGATAGTTGAAATGGGGGAGGGTAATTGGGAAAAACAAGGTGAGAAAAAGTGAACTGATTGAGCCTGGGTACTTGGATCGACTTGGTATGGTGAGCCGAAAGTTACTTTTTGAGTCAAATGCTGAACTTGAACATCTGTCTGATTGTTTGTTGTCCAGGTGATCCTGCCCCTCTTCTTCGCCGCTGTGTCGGCTGGATACCTTGGTGGAGCTGCCATCGGCTACGCTGCCCCTGCTATCGCCGCTCCCGTAGCATACGCCGCCCCTGCACCCGTGGCTTACGCCGCCCCCGCTATCCATGCTGCTCCCCTGGCTTACGCCGCCCCTGCACCCGTGGTGAAGGCTGCCGTCCCTGTCGCCACCTCCTACGCTAACACCTATAAGGTATCTGTGGCTGCCCCCGCTGTCGTCAAGACCGCCTACGCCGCTCCCGTGGCATACGCCGCCCCTGCCCCTGTGGCCTACGCCGCCCACGCCCCAGTGGCCTATGCCGCCCCTGCCGTGCACGCCGCTCCCCTGGCCTATGCTGCTGGTCCTGCCGTCCTCAAGGCCCCCATCGCCTATGGTGGTTACCTGCACTAAACACCATCCTTATTTATTAAATCTGTGTAAATAATAATTTATTTTATGACTTCATCTGCCATGAAAATCAGAAATTAAACACATCAATGAACATCAAGTTGCTCCTCTTTTTTTCTTGCGTCTTGATAATCCTTTTACCTTCCCCAATCAACCTGTGTTATAAGAACACGCGTCCGCCTCGTTGCGTAGTGGCTAGCATTCTTGGCTGTCAACGCGGAGGCCCGGGTTCGATTCCCGACTCTGGGAAGAAATTCACTTCAGGTCTGAAGGTTTGGAACGGCGTACACTCAGCCTTGTAAGACAGAATTGAGAAGAGGTGGGTTCGACTCCTACCTCAGCCATCTTGGAAGTGGTTTTCCGTGGTTCTCCACGTCTACTCAAGGCAAATGTCGGGATGGTTCCTACCTTAAGGCCACGGCCGCCTCCATCCCAATCCTCATCTGAATAACAAATACACCCACTAATACAGCCATCACAATAACACATGTTATCAGACAAATTCCACCCAAACCCAAGTACACGGGGCTACATGACCACGATGTCGCAAAAGCCCCTAAATCTATCAACAACAATATAACACATGCTCTGGGATTAGACGGATTTATCTTAAGGGACACTGGGACTGAAATTTTCAAATTCTATATAAACTGAGGTACAGCTTTGAAATTTTATATGGTTATGAATAGTCATATTATTAACCACTGTGGGAAACGTGAGCATTGTAAGTTGATTAGTTCTCCAGATATTAATTATTTTGTACATTTATTGTGCTAATTATTCAAGTTTTATAAAGGTCAGCCGCGTTAAAAAAAACAAGATAGTGTAACTTTTAGGTAATATTCTGTTGCACTATAACAATTGGAAGAAACCTACGGATCCGATTTTGAATTGCATTAATGAGGGCCAAGAAATTAATTTTTTTCCATATCCAAGTTTTTTTTCTACAAAAAAATCGTATTTTTCCAGTTTGAATTTTTTTTGCAGCCATACCAAAAGTGCAATCTAAAAAACCATCCGCAGGTTTATAGTCATTGCAATGAAGATAATAAATTCCCATTTTGAAAGCAATATCATAAGATTTATGACGCGAGTAACATTTTGAATGCCTGAAAAAGTGAATCAGAGAAAACAGCAATTTTCTAAAATGATGCACAATTTACAAGGTTTCAGCTTACCAATGACATTAGGATTGTCCTACAGCATAGGTGACACCCTCCTTCTTCTGTTTTGCAGCCTCCTCCTTCATTTCCGTCAGTTTCACCTTCCGTCGACATGCCTTTCACTTCTCCAATTATGACCGCGGACTTACATACTTCCTGCGACTGACACATCTTTCAAGTGTTTGTGCTGTGACATGAGATACTGAAGTTAGTCTTATTCCTGATTTCAACTCTGTTGTTGCACTACACCCCATGTTGAATTCTGCTACAGAATTACTAACAGCAATTTCAAGTATCTTCCGTGAAATAAAAATCTCCTTTGGTCACTTCCTCCAGATAACAGAACGCAGTGACTCATTCTGATTTTCAGTAGCACCACGGATGCATCTGGATAGTAGCTCATCTGATGCCAGCCTTTGATAAACAGGCATAATCTTGACAACTAAGGGTTCATAAAGTTCTACAGCCATTTTGTCATGACTCTGTGGTGTTTTACCAGCTGCGATACTTCGATTGTAGAAACACCAAGACTCAGAACCTTCAGGACACTTACTGTGCTGGGGCGTTTAAAGGACACACCGTGCATTTTAAAGCTACGCCAGGGCTTTAAAAATGGCGGAATTCGGATAAAAACACTGCTATATGATCCGCAGGGGATAGGGGTGTATTAATATGGAAAAAACCGAAAATCGACATTTTCCACAAATTTCACTAAAATTTCAGTCCCAGTGTCCCTTAATAGCTGGTATAACGTAAGATCGTACATCATGAGCACTGATACAAAATGGTGGAGGCCAACCAAATCCTTACAATATTTATTAAAACATCGACATTTATTCAGCATTAAACAATGACAAGGAACAGCTTTCATCAACAATAAAAACAATAACAGTCCTAATCAATAATGCAATTATATGATACACTTAAATTGAGGTTGCATATTTACAACTATATAATGGATGAAAAAAATGTACATAAGGCTATTGAAGGTCAACAACTTTCGTAAAAGCCCTTTCTAAAAGTTTTTCATTGTAGTTTTTTGAAATTTCTGCTCAATTTTACTATAAAGCTACTTGAGAAGCAAAATAAACAGAGATGGGCGAGCCAAAGAGGATATGAAAAGGAGATTGGCTCAGCCAAGGAAAGCTTTTCTACACAACAGACATCTGTTGACATGAAATATGCTACATAGATTAGGGCAGGTATTGAAAGCCTATGTCTGAAGCGTGGCGCTCTATGGAAATGAAACTTGGACTGTCGGTGCATCCGAAAAGAGAAGAATAGAAGCATTTCCAAGGTGGTTACAGAAGAATGATTCAGATTAGAGGTGTAGATAGAGTAACAAATGTATAGAGATATTAAGACCAAGGTAGACCAAGGTTATGATGATGATGATAATTGTTGTTTTAAGGGGCCTAACATCTAGGTTATCGGCCCCTAATGATTTGGGTGATCGTGAAGATGATAATGAAATGTCAACTAAAACTAAAACTAACTACTAACTTATATACTAGAAGAAGAAATGGAAAACAAAAGGAGAATAAGGCAAATAAAGGACAGGAGGAAAAGTAATGCCCTTAACCCTCTAAGAATGCGGATTGAGGGACTTGGAAGGAAGGAGAGCCATAAAAGGCAGATAGGAAAGTGAAAGAGGAGAGGGTCCACCCCACAGGTAATGGACAAAAGGGGAAAACCGGACCCAGCTCAGGAATCCCTCGGGGTCGCCAACTCCCGAACTCACCAGCCGTGAGCCCCTGAGGGTGTAGCAATATCAAGGGTGCACCAGAAGTGGTGGGGCTACATACACCCTGCCTCCTTGAAGGCCTTGAGCAGAAGGCAGGAGATAACATGAAAAGAAAAAAAAAGCTGACCCCTCGCAGAAGGAGGGTATCAGAAAAGGTGAGACAAGGGCCAATTAAGGCGGGAAAGGAACAGACTCCCTAGGCCTCGGATACCCTAATACCGTCGGGGTCGGAGGAGAACAAGAGTTGACCAAGTGAGGTCGACAGGAAAGAAGTCGGAGAGGAGCCCGGCACAAGTAAGTGGAAGCAATGCCGGACTCTGCTGGGGTCCCGTGGTCGCCAACCCACTTCCCACTAGATGTGAGCCCCTGGTGGGAGACCAAGGTTAGATTACCTTGGTAACTTAGTAGAGATGAAACAATTAACTAAGGATGGAGAGCTGCATCAAACTAAACCTTCTAACCCTCGGCGTTACCGTGCTCGTTAAATCGTGCACCACGGCTCCGAGGGTAGCTGCAGCAAGTTCGGAGATCGAAGGTTTGAATCTCGGCGCTGACAGCGGCTATCCTGAGTGTGATTTATCCCACATTCTCTCCATGCAATTGCCAGAATAGTACCTTACTTCAAGACCTGGGGCACCTACCTTACCCCTGTCCCTAATACACATACACGCTCTACGACAGTCATCACATAATAGTACATTATGCACCGAGTTTATAATGGCTATAATTAAGACACGAGTATGTTTATAAAACGAGCGTATGTGAGTTTTATAATTTCCATACGAGTGTCTTAATTACCATTATAGGCGAGTTGCATACGACTGTTTATGTTTGACGATAATTATAACTTTATTATATGTTTTAACATAAATATTCATAAATATCTGTTCAGTCACTAAAATTTTGTGATCGGGTGCTGCGCTGGGTAGTATATCTCTGTTTTCCAAACTCTCTGGCCGACCGACACATGCGCTCTGTATGCTTCAATGCTATATGCTCAGATTGTGCACCAATATTCAGTAAAACTGCCACCGAAGTCGTTTGAAAATCACGCGCTGTGTAGAAATTGGATTTGGGGATATTAAGGTACAGTGCTATTTCTTGTCTCATATTCACCAGTTTATTTACGCGAACATATGGACGGTGCACTTTCGGTAATTTATATAGACATGTTGGATTTTGAGCGCATGCGCGAAGGTATCCTTGTCTAATTGGTCACACAACTGTTTCTTGAGCTCTGATTGGTGGGAGAAACTGTTTCATAATGAAATATAGTGTTACAATGAGCCTCATTATGATACAGTTTTCTGACACATAATAGTCAGGGTCGAACATAATAGTACATTATGCAACGAGCCTATAATGGCAATAAT
This sequence comes from Meconema thalassinum, assembly GCA_946902985.2. Taxonomy (NCBI): domain Eukaryota; kingdom Metazoa; phylum Arthropoda; class Insecta; order Orthoptera; family Tettigoniidae; genus Meconema; species Meconema thalassinum. The sequence continues at coordinate 924,107,378 of OX336389.2, forward strand.
TAAGACACGATTATGTTTATAAAACGAGCGTAGCGAGTTTTATAATTTCCATACGAGTGTCTTAATTACCATTTTAGGCGAGTTGCATACGACTGTTTATGTTCGACGATAATTATAACTATTTAATGTTCGAACATAAATATTCAAAAATATCTGTCGAGATTTCACCAGTTTTATGTACTGAACAGAGCGCATGGGACGCAGAGAATACAGTACCTTGTATTTGACCATGGCCTCTTGGAATACCTCACTATGACACTCGCCACGCAGTGAAATTTAAAATACGGGGCCATGGAAGTGGCGCAGGTGCGATGCTATCCTCACCTAATTGGTCACACAGCTGTTTCTTGAGCTCTGATTGGTGGGAGAAACTGTATCATAACGAAAACTTGTACTATAATGAGCCTCATTATATATTGTTCAGTTTTCTGACATATAATATTTACATTTCGACAACTTCGAACATAAATACTGGTTATCAGACAAGTTCAACACACACACAGACACACGGGGCTGATGACCAAGATATCGTAAGCCCCTCAAATGAATTAACAACAACGTACATCAAACTAGTCTAAAGACACAACCCATACGAGAGTTTACATCTAGGTGATACGATACGAATATCTAAGTGTAAGAGAGTCCTAACTTCGCCACTCAAAAGACAAGAAATAATAATAATAATAATAATAATAATAATAATAATAATAACCTCATGTGAGTGAATGGCATTCTGAGAAGACGGTAGTAGGCTTGCTCTTGACGTGCGGTAGAGTGTAAGATTCAATACAAACTAATTACTGTCAGGAAAGAACGTTTAACTAAAACACAAATAGGCTTACAATGAGAATTTGCAGGACAAATTACAATAATAGGAATATCCTTCTTTAGCATTGTTAGAACATTGATGTGTGGGCTATTGCCCTAACTGAAGATGCCCTGAAAGAAGGCAACGAACACAAAATTACATTTTAAATAATTAGGAAAGCTCCCAAATATAGCGGAAAATACAATGATGCTACATAACAACATACAATCGAATGATGCTGTTGTTCTCGTTACATTCAGTGACCATTTCAACCCGTATACTTGGGAGTGTGCAGAAGTTGTCTGATAACCTGTGTCATTGTGGTGTTTGTAGTTGTAGTTGTTGTTGTTGTTGCTGTAGTAGTAGTGTGTATTTGTAATTGAAGTATCGACTGTCAAGGAGGTGGCCATGGCCTTCATTTAGGAACGTTCCCGTCATTTGACTGGAATAGAAGTGGGAAACTACAGAAACCCACTTCTAAGATGGATGAAGTGGGAATCCGTTCTCAGTTTTACATCACGAGACCGAGTGAGTGTACACCGTTCGACCCGTCAGGCCATAATTAAATTTCTTGGTAGAGCTGGGATTCAAACCCGGACCTCATGGTGACAACCAAGAATGCTGGACACTATATAAGTTACCAGGTGACTTCATAATATTAAACTTATTGCTGTATGCAGATCTGTCAAACTCAGCTTTTACATAGGATCAACCCAACTCGACAAACTAAAGTCAAACCCAAATGTTGCATGCCGAAATGAACATAGCTTTTTTTCTTAGAAACCTGAAACATATCGATGGTGTTTTAGCAAAAGGCACATGCCTGGAGGGAGTGAGGAAAGAATAGCATAATTAAACACACTCAGAATAGCCACTGCAGCTCCCCGTCGCGGTCGTGATGAACGCTTTAATGCACATGCCTACAGAACGATACCAAGTCGGGCGTGGAATACATACTCGTGAAGTCATCCTGAAACAGAATTGGGGTATATAAGTTTTGGGAGACAGTTAAGGAGTCAGTCTGGAAATTAAAATCTATATATACTTTTTTTTTTTTTTTTTCAATTTGACGAAACATCATGTCTTAAATGGGAAGTATTGTCTTCTTTCTTGTCACGAAAGAAACTATTAATCACTTTGAAATCACTTTGTGCCCTGGCCTATACACAGCAGAATTGAGCGTGTCGTTTGCCGAACTGCTAGGTTATGTCAATGTCTTGGTCGTGTTTCCACTCGTTCAAATACGCATGTTCCTTGCAATGTCGAAGCCCAGAGCCACCCTGCCATTGAAAGGGAAGGTGAGAAGTACAGTCCCTGGCTGAGACATTTAGCGGCTTCCAATCAGCACACGGGCCGTCAACATGAATCCCCCCTTAAAAGGACTGGCAAAAATTATACCCCCTAAACCTGTTTCAGCTTAAAAATACCCCCACGAAAATGTTTATTTTTTACGAAATTCGATGTCCTACTTCGTACTGTTCCTCCATTAACCTTAACGTTCTCGGGAACCATATTTTGTAATAGCCACTTCAAGTGAACACTGCATATCATACACACATCAAAAAAAGTTTTGCATCACCTCGGTTCCCAGATCTCCGGCATATAGACGTTGACTGTGTATATTGTATCCAAGATACAGTCCCTTTGACTGTTCATAGATGTCACTAAAACTGCTCAAAGATGTAAACAACCATGCATGAGCAGGGCCTATTAGACGGAGGGGGTACGACAGCCGATCAGTTCCAGTCATTCCACCAGGACGAAGGTACGCTGCTCATGTTGTCTGTAGTTCTACCATGCCTAGAAGGTCAATACCGCAGTTCGATCGCGTCCGCATTGTTACTTTGTGTCAAGAAGGGCTCTCAACAAGGGAAGTTTCCAGGCGTCTCAGAGTGAACCAAAGCGATGTTGTTCGGACATGGAGGAGGTACAGAGATACAGGAACTGTCGATGACAGGCCTCGCTCAGGCCGCCCAAGGGCTACTACTGTAGTGGATGACCGCTACTTACGGATTGCCGCTCGGAGGAACCCTGACAGCAATGCCACCATGTTGAATAATGCGTTTCGTTCAGCCACAGGACGTCGTGTTTCAACTCAAACTGTGCGCAATAGGCTGCATGATGCGCAACTTCACTCCCGACGTCCATGGCGAGGTCCAGCTTTGCAACCCCGACACCATGCAGCGCGGTACAGATGGGCCCAACAACATGCTGAATGGACCCCACGGAATTGGCATCACGTTCTCTTCACCGATGAGTGTCGCATATGCCTTCAACCAGACAATCGTCGGAGACGTGTTTGGAGGCACCCTGGTCAGGCTGAACGTCTTAGACACACTGTCCAGCGAGTGCAGCAAGGTGGTGGTTCCCTGATGTTTTGGGGTGGCATTATGTGGGGCCGACGTACGCCACTGGTGGTCATGGAAGGCTCCGAAACGGCTTTACGATACCTGAATGACATCCTCCGACCCATAGTGCAACCATATCGGCAGAATATTGGAGAGGCATTTGTCTTCATGGACGACAATTCTCGACCTCATCGTGCACATCTTGTGAATGCGTTCCTTCAAGATAACGACATCGCTCGACTACAGTGGCCAGCATGTTCGCCAGACATGAACCCTATCGAAAATGCCTGGGATATGTTGAAAAGGGCTGTTTATGGACGTCTTGACCCACCAACCACTCTGAGAGATTTACGCCGAATTGTCGTTGAGGAGTGGGACAATTTGGACCAACAGTGTCTTGATGAACTTGTGGATAGTATGCCACGGCGAATACAGGCATGCATCAATGCAAGAGGACGTGCTACTGGGTATTAGAGGTAGTGGTGTGTACTGCAATCTGGACCACAAATGCTGAAAGTCTAGCTGTATGATGCTACAAGATGCAATGTGTGGGTCTCATGAGCAATAAAACGAGCTGAAATGTTGTTTGTGTTGATCTCTATTCCCTTTGTATTTAACGGTTCCGGAACTCTTGGAACCGAGGTGATGCAAAACTTTTTTTGATGTGTGTATTTGGCATGATTTAATCTTTCCTCTCAACTGAAGACAGTGCAGAGTCCAGCGGAGTGCAGTGAAAGGTCTTCAATTTATAATTTAAAATACGGTCGGGAAGGAGGCTGCCGTGGCCCTAAGTTAGGACCCATCCCGACATTTGCACGGAAAGCCATGGAAAACCGCTACTTCTAGGACGGATAATGTGGGAATCTACAATGAGTCTACCTACTTTATCAAACTAACACGAAAGACGTACACAGTGAGAAAGAAGGAAAGCTGAAATTGAGGTATTTGACCCCAGATCACGGTGCTTATCAGTGGCTATCCTGAGTCCGGCCATACCACTCCTGCTTTCTGTAAATTCTGAGATTGCAATCCAGACCCAAGGCAAATTTCTCTGTCATTAGTAAAATAAGTATGCACTGATGCATTACAAACACTACATCAGCGGTGAAGTTGAATACATATTTTAGGGGAACTGAAAACAAACCTCCCACAATAATTTCAAAATTGTACAATTTCCATAGTTATACTTGGAAATGAAATTATGATTATGTTCTTGTTCATTCAGAGGTTTTGTGACCCCGTGTATTGAGTGGGTGTGCTGTCTGATAACCAGCGTCATTGTGTGTCAGTACTAGTGTGTGTGGCTGTAATTGGGGTTAGGAGGCAGCCGTGGCCTTAAGTTAGAAACCATTCCGGCATTTGCCTGGAGTAGACGTGGAGACCAACTTCCTGGATGGCTGAGGTGGAAATCGAACCCTATCTTAGATTTCTTGGCAGAGTCGGGAAATGGACCCGGACCTCCGCGGTGACAGCCAAGAATGCTAGTTACTACGCTACGAAGTGTATACAAAATATTTTTAATAATTAATTTTGAGACAAACACCGGGTAAATACTGTGATGTTACCTTCTGATTGGCCCCGGCCGATTCCCTTAACTCCGTCATTAATCTTCATTCAATTAGTGCCATTAAACTGATCTTATGAGGTTGGCGTAAGGGAGGGCATCCAGCAATAAAAACAATTCTCCACCAAGGGAAGTCGACAGAAATTCCCAACACAAGTACCAGAAATTAATTAATGGGAAGGGAGAGGAAGATTGGGATGGATAGGCAAGGAAGCGGGAAGGAGGCGGCCGTGGCCTTACAGTAGGTAACATCCCAGCATTTGCCCGAAGACGAAGTGGGAAACCACAGAAAACCACTTCGAGGTTGGGAATCGAACCCCCTCTACTCATTTGGGCCACCCGAGGCTGAGTAGACCCCGTTCCAGTCCTTATACCGCTTTTCAAATGTCGTGGCAGAGCCGGGAATCGAACACAGGACCTCCGGGGCGGCAGCTTACCATGCTGACCACTCCGCTACGGAGGCGACTCTCTTTTTACTTTACTTTTTCCATTTTATCTATTCTGTTTACTTTTTCTTTTCATGAATACGTCACAAACACGCAGACCCCGAGCCAGGGGAATTAACCATTCCCCACGACCCAGGACTTTTCGGGCCAAGGCTTAGCACGCTAATCAACTTGCCACTTGCCAGACCAAGTTCGCTGAGGCTGGAGTCGAGTTATTACTCACGAGGTTGAATGTACTCTGTTTCAGCCTTCAGACCAGAATTACATTTCTTGGCAGAATCAGGAATCGAACCCGGACCTCAAGGGTGACAGCCAAGAATTCTAGCCAATATACCCGAAGGTGATCCAATCTACGACTGTTTTGCGTAATTGGATATTACTCTAGAAAGAAGGAAAAGGAAGGAAGATTTTAGGTTTACGTGACCGTGAATCTTGTGATTATGAGCAACGGATCTCCTTTTTACGTGGAATCTGAACCATAAGACATGGCATTTCACTTCGAAAATCTCACATGCATTGACTGGGAATCGAACCCAGTCCACCTTGGTGAGAGGCCAACAGCTTGACCGCTGCGCCACAATGCCCCTATTACTCTGTACCTATAAGGAATGTTGAAGAGCACTTAATTATGAATTTAAACATTTATTGCAGTCATGAATTAAAACAAAACTAAGAAATCTCGCAAATGTAGCAAATTGTACGTGTGTTTTAAAGGTTCACGCATCTCGTGGAATCTTCCATGCTTCTGCAATGCTGAATACCCGGTGGTGTAACCGTGCGCGTTAATTCGCCCACCACGACCACGACCGTGATGGGGGAGCTGCAGTAAGTCCAGAGATTCGAATCTCAGCGCTAACAGCGGCTACCCTAAGTGTGGATTTCCCCCGGGTTTTCCCACACTCCCTCCAGGAAAATGCCCAGATAGTACCTTACCGTATTTTAAGTCCCGGGGCACCTACCCCATCTCTGTCCCTAATACAGCTACACACACTTCTGCAGTCTTCACATAAACACAGGTTATCAGACAAGTACAACACTCACCCAAGTACACGGGACTGATGATCTATGAATTATTAACAATAACAGCAACATTGAACTGGAGCGAGATCGTTCGAGATCAGTTGAAAGTGAATAGCAGGTCGCAACAAGTAAAAGTTTTCGTATCCAGCGTAAAGGAAGTTGTCTAATCCTTTATTGGTCATGGGATTATTGCCACATAACCGGGCGTGTTGAAAAATAGCACTATTGTGAAAAGCTCTTAATCATCTCATGGAGAAAGGCTGCAAAACAGGATGAGAATGCAGAACAAGGTGCGTGTTCCCCCGCAACACGCTGGAATGTGATTGGGCTACGTAAATAAGAGTTCGTGATATGTAAGAGCTATAATCACGCCACAATAACAGCAATTTAGACAAGGTCTCAATGATCATTTGTGGTCGTATGCTATTATTATCGTACAATCACTTACTGCAAGGACCTCGTCCATCATTTCTCTTGTTGGTGTTCCTTGCCAGTTAAAAATAATCCTTTTCTTTTCACTGATCCCAATGACATAGCAATTAATGTGTTAAATCATTGTAGATGACGTTACTTAAGAACATTAAACATGCGAACGGGTAATACTGTAAACACACAAATACGGTGTAATAAAAGTCTTTCAAAGCAAATTACACATTTTCCAGTACTTCTGAATGAAAACTGTTGTTAATTCCTTTTAGGGGCTTGGGGAATCTTGGTCATTAATCCCGTGTTCTTGGATGTGTGTTCAATTTGTCTGGTCTGGCTGCGTGGCTCAGCGGTACCTTTCTCGCTTGCTGAGCCCAAGGTTGCAGGTTCGAATCCTGGCGCAGTCAGTTGGCATTTGAGGGTGTGCAAATGCGAAGGAGCCGTGTCAGTAGATTTACTGGCACGTTAAAGATCCCTTTCGGGCCAAATTTCGGCACCCCGGCGTCTCTAAAAGCCAGAGTTGTTAAAAGGGACGTAAAACCAATTACATTATTATTATTATTATTATTATTTAAATTTGTCTGATAACCTGTGCTTCTGTGGTGATTGTAGTAGTTTGTCTAACTGTAATTGTTATGGCCGGGGATGGGTGAGGTGCCCCGACATTTACCTGGAGAGCTAGCCTCTGTTAGCGCCGGGATTCGAACTCGTACCTCCGCGGCAACAGTTTAAATTACTTGTCACTGCGCCAAGAACCTCCCCCAATAGGAGTAATACTGAACTGTAGATTACGGATCGGAAGCGCAGGAAGTTGCCCGAAGCTGTTGGCTCAATAAAGAGTTGTGTTCCAGCCAAGTTGGCTCACGCACGAATGGGGATGTTTGACGAAGCATAATATCCCTGGCCCGAAGAGATAGTGAAACCGTCTAAGGGGGCCCGCCGCTACAGGAGCAATCGCCCTGTGGCGGAATGAAACGTTTGCAGATAATACACTACTGTTCGTAGAAAGTGAACACCAAGAACAAGAGATGTGACCACATTGCACTTTATACCACAGATTAGGGACATGTTAGGCCCCTTAAAACAACAACAATACATTACTGATTAGAATGACAGTCCGGTACCATGCACGTTGACGGTCGATCTTCAGTATGGCGTCACGCCCCCACGTGCTGCACTCAGAGCAGCTAGTCGTGGCATGGAATCAATTAATGTTATTGGTTTTACGTCCCTTTTAACTACACTGGCTTTTAGAGACGCCGGAGTGCCGGAATTTTTCCCCGAAGGGGATCTTTAACGTGCCAGTAAATCTACTGATACGGCTCCCTCGCATTTGCGCACCCTCAAATGCCAGCTGACTGCGCCAGGTTTCGAACCTGCAACCTGGCATGGAATCATACAGCGCTTGAATACGCTGCTGGGGAATACCGTCCCACGCGGTTTGTAGGCAAAATGTGTAGGCTTATACTTACCCTTTGGAACCCTGCGAGTAACACTGTTTACGTGAAATTTCAGACAGACAACTCCATTCCCTGCATTTAGGGACAGACAACTCCATTCCCTGCATTTAGGCCCTTTGGCACAAATCTACACCTTTTGACAGAACTGAACCAAAATGTGTATACTTACCCTTTGGAACCCTGCGAGTATCACTGTTTACATGAAATTTCGGACAGACCACTCCATTCCCTGCATTTAGGCCCTTTGGCACAAATTTATACCGTTTCACCGTTCTGAACCAAAATGTGTATACGTAAATTACCATTTGGAACCCTGCGAGTAACACTGTCCTCTTTAAATTTCGGGCAGACCAATCCATTCCCTGCATTTAGGCCCTTTGGCACAAATCTACACCGTTTCACCGATCTGAACCAAATTTTACATGCTTGCCCTTTGGAACCCGACGAGTAACACTGTATTCTTGAAATTTCGGACAGACCACTCCATCCCCTGCATTTAGGTCCTTTGGCACAAACCTACACCGTTTCACCGATCTGAACCACATTTTGTATACTTACCCTTTGGAACCCTGCGGGTGACACTGTTCACTTTAAATTTCAGACAGACCATTCCATTCCCTGCATTTATGCCCTTTATCACAAATCTACACCGCTCCTCTTAATTGTACCAAATTTTACATACACTTTGAAAACCTGCTGCTGTCCACTTGATATTTTGGACAACGCTCTCCAATCCCTACATTTAGAATTACAGGCAAAATGAACTTGAAAGCCACGTATTAAGGCTCTAGAGCCATTCATGTCCGTAGTAGTGTAACTGTAAGAGTATTTTAATAAGTCTATTGCTGACTGGCAATGCGGTCTGCACCCCTACCAGTGTTCTGGTGCAGAATTGCAAAAATAGTTGCATCTTGCGCTGTTTATAAATTGCAGTCACGGGGAGTAATTAGTGCAAAAAGATTTCTTAGGCCCCTTAAAACAGATAAATCATCATGAAAATATTATGCCTGTGTATAAGTGCAATGGTGTTGGTGCAGTACAATGAGGTTATCAGCTGCAATAAGCGTTGGTGCTTTCAAATTTACCTTCATTTATTCCGAACCTTAGGGTATCTTTGAGAGCTATGTGGAGATAAATGATACTATTGCTACCTCAGGAGCTCGGGACAGCCGAAGTTTTCCAAAGTATTCTGATTATTTCCCTACGGCGCTATGCGATAAAGGACGACACTACTGGTCTCCACATTTCTAACAGCCAATGAGATATAGGCCCTAGGCAGTGTCTTTTATTTCGCGTACTCCTCTTTCTAATCATTTTTTAAAATTGATTTGTAAATTACATGTGTCAGTAGTGTAGTTAGTAAATAGCCGTTTCCCTATTCATTATTATCAATTTCATTAGAAGAAAGTGACCTGAATAGTACGTCCATTATACTGTACTACTTATATCACCCGCACTGCCACCACCACCACAAAAAGTTATATTTTTAAAATATTTCTTTTTCTGTTAGTTTAAGTATCATGTACCAGTTCCGTAGTAGTAGCCTACCCATTTCATGCATAAAATAAATAAATCCACCGGGCGAAGCCGGGCACTACTGCTAGTTGTATATATATTTGTGCATAAGTGTAATACATAAACATGGTAGGTTATCTAAGACTAAGTGAGCCTGACCTGATGATCATAAAAATAAACATTTCCAAAATAGATATGATCATTAAAATGTTGAAGAAAATTAAAATTCATAGTAATTACAACTAGGCTAAAATAATTAAAACGAAATTAAAATATAAACAAATAAAATATCTTCAATAATAGTTTGCCGTATAAAGGGTTAATAGAACTAGGCAACACTGAAAAATGGCTTCTATCACTTCAATATACAGTATGTTGAATTCAGCAGCGGAGACGTATTGGAAGGTACTATCACAGCATTAACCTGGAGTCCAAAATGACAAACCACAGAAAACCATTTCAAGGGTGACCGACGGTGTGTTTCGAATTCACTTGGCGCAAATCTACACCGTCTCACCGATCTGAACCACATTTTGTATACTTACCCTTTGGAACCCTGCGGGTGACACTGTTCCCTTTAAATTTCATTTGCGCCTTAGCACACGTAGCTACACACCGCATATCCGAAAATAAGCTGGTGTCCGACAGTAATCTCTTGTAAGGTGCTAGTAGCTAGGCTATAATTAGGTAGCACAGAGGTTATTGTGTCTGTGTAGTGGTCCACTGATCCCATTCCCACGACCTGCTCAAGGTCTCATGGAGCGACATGAATGAAAACCAGTTTTGAGTTATGAGCCTCCCATGCTGCTCTTGTAAACTGGTTGAAACTCATTCACTGTGGTTAGTTCTCCTAATGAGAGAGAAAAACACCTTTGCTCAACGGCCTATTGAGAGCCTTTCAGCAAACGCTGCTCAGTCATATAACCTGCAGATTGCAGGATGACACGTGACCAGTATGGAGTCACTACCTTTCAGATTATACCGCTACCCAGTTGCCCTCACGAAACCTAGTGCACTCACGTCAATTCTAAATTCCTCGACGGAGCCAGGAATCAAGCCCGGGGCCTGCTAGGTAACAGACAACCTCTTATTACGAAGGCTCTTTTAGGATTTTACTAATTAATAGTAGACTACAGTATTTAGTTAATTTTTAGAAGTTTGAGGTGTATAGGTTACCAGCACCGCGTACTTGCGTCTATGTTCAATTTGTCTGATAACCTGTGTTTCTGTGGCGACCGAACTGTGTATAACTGTAATTATTGTGGTCTAGGATTGAAGCAGACACCCCGAGAATAATTTAAGCACGCCACCAAACAACGCAGTGTAGCACATTTTTTGGCAAATTGAGTTTATGGCCGAACAATGATGTATGAGGCATTCTCCGCGTGCTGATGTGGAAAACACGGCCAAATGACATTTTGAAGCACCTCGTTGCTAGGCTATAAGTTTGGCGCCAGGCGGATAAACGCTGTACAGCACAATGGTATGGTGAGTCCTAGTAGCCTAGTGTAAATCGATTGAACAGATCAAGAACACGTAAAGTAAACGTGAGTGAGTGGAAGATTGTTAAGGCTAAATGTCCCGTTTTTTAGTTTGTAATTCTGACACCACGTAGCAGCACCAAAGTGACACCATTTCTTTTTTCAGTTTTCTCTTGAACGAAAGCTCGTATTTGCGATCTGAAAACCACTATGTATTCTAGAGTGCAATTGAATTGATATTAATTCGATGCATTTTCCAAAAAGTGAAAAACAAAAGAGTTACTAACAGTTTTTTATATTTCTGCTTAAAATATGAAAAAAATAACTGGTAATACGAAAACGAAGATTTATTTCCTGATTCCAAAGCATTTTTCAGAATTAAAATCGGGTGAATAGAATCGACCGCATTAGTTTGGGAGTTATTGTTTAGAAAAGGGTGGGAGGGGTAGCGGCGCAGCTTCACAAGATCTTTTGCGCAAGGAAAATGATGAACACGCTGACAGGGCCGAGTGAGAATGGGACAATTTGACGACAGGCAGGAGTTGTCTTCCTCTTGTCATACATATTATAGTTCGGCAAGTTACATGTACAAGTGCCTAGGCGTGGAACAATTTCTGAGCATTAAAATTATACTGTAGTAGTGTCACGCTTGAATACAGTACTTTTGCATTTGTCAGTTGGCACAGGCTAGAGTAAAAGGTGGCTTTTCACCGATGTCTCAGTCTCACTCATGGCTGTGATTTTATGGAAGCTACTGAGGTATGGGTGGTGCTTAGTAATGGCATTCGGGGCACAGTCAGTGCCTGTGAATGCTGTGAAAGGTTCACTCATAGGGTTAGGACTACTGTTCTGACTCAGTGAGGAAAGCAATGGCAAACTACCTCACTCCTCTTCTTGCCTAGAACGCCTCAAAATAGCGCTGCCTTGGGTTTTTGTGGGTATCTACTCACATAACGTAACGGCGGTACTTTTTGAGGATCCAACCAGCCTTCGGGCTGACTACCTAACAGATCAGTGTCACGCTTAACGTTGACACAATGTGTTTGTACAGATACATTTCTTACTTCCCCAAACATTCTTGTTGTCGTTCTTGTTGATAATAATACATTGTAGGGGCTTGGGACATCTTGGTCGTCAGTACCTTTGGCTGGCTGCGTGGCTTAGGGGTAACGTTCTCGCTTGCTATGTCCAAGGTTGCGGGATCGAATCCTGGTGCAGACAGTTGGCATTTGAGGGTGCGCGAATGTGAGGGAGCCGTGTCATTAGATTTACTGGCACGTTAAAGATCCCCTTTGAGGCAAAATTCCGGCACCCCGGCGTCTCTAAAAGCCGCAGTAGTTAAAAGGGACGTAAAACCAATAACGTTATTATTATTATTATTATCATCAGTCATGTGTAGTTGAATATGTGTGTAACTGTATTAGAGTCAGGGATGAGGCACGTGCCCTGAGACTTCACGTACTGTACTATCTCGTCATTTATCTGGAGGGAGTGTGGAATAACCGGTAAAAACACACTCAGGATAGATGCTGACAGCGCTGGATGCCCATTTAGATAACTGTTTTAGAGTTATTTGAGGATAAACTCCCGAACAAAAATCGTATTGTTCCGACATTAGTAATGCTTTGTATGGCGTAATTCTTACCGCACAGAGCAGCGACTGGTTTCACTCGATGCAAAATTGAATAATGTATAGCATGATATGACTGGTTTGTAGTTAGCACGTTCTTGATATTTTAGAAAAAAAAAGATGGACAAGATATGTTCGTGATCAGGTTTATTGGGAATATCCATTCTGAAAACCATCCGATGCGGACGTCCAACTCTAGGTATCGTCTTCTAGACATAACAAACAAGACCACAAACCGTAAAAAAATTCAAATCAATGGAGCATCGATTTATAAGTGGGAAAGTGCTCACGCACACAGACCTACATACATACATTTTGGTGATTCGTATGGGTCTTTGGTTCTTTTGACTCTAATTGCCCCTTTTTTTCTTGAGATCTGTATCGACTTTGTGAGGCCAATCACTATATCTTACTTTAATTTTCATGGAAGTAATAATAAAATTTCATTTATGTAGGCTATTTTATTACAATAAACAAATTATGAAAATGCATACCAAGAGCAAAATTATTATGTATAATTGTGCATATATAGAATTCAAGTTCCTAAGATATTCTCATCTGCCTATTGTTAGCACAGGCACTAGTACTGCGTACCAGAAACAAAAAAGAGTATTATACCTAATTATTTCCTGTTCTTGAAATCAATGCTTCAATTTTGTCCATACCAAAGGTAACGTTTCATGATTTACACACACTAATCAGTATTTTATTTCACCTCAGGTTCTCTTATATCCATTGATCTGGTCATCCTGGGATCAATGATCTCAGGAAACAAGATTTTCTCGTAGCAGAATGTGAGTTACATACGCATGTTTTGTCTCGAGAACTTTTCGTCCCTCTTTATTGTTTCTATGTGAATGTCCTTAGGCATCCATACCACAAAATAACATATTTCCCGCTGTGTTATTTCCAATTGGCCCTGGATTTGGATATAAAAATCATGTGAGTGTTAGAGAGTTATCAATCTGTTCTCTTCTGAATGGCACTGTTCTTGATATTCTCTATGCTATCTTTTTCGTTTACTTTCTGCCAAACAAAATCCCTTTAGCTTTTTGCAGGCTCCAGTGTGGTCATATTCCGTGCAGAATAAGGACAGTAGACTTCGGACTATAGCGTCGTATCCTATTAATCCGTCTGGGGAGGCACCTAAGAACCCACAAGTTTTATGTACGAAAAGACCACATTCTTCGACTTTTCTACCGATTTCTCCTCTAAATTTCGTTTTGCAATTCGCTCATTATCACAGTCATACTGCAGTGCTTTTGAGTGAAATTCGCCGTACAGAATGTCCTTTGCTACTGGAGCCCATTTCGAGGTAGGTTTCCTCTTGCATACATATCTAAAATTGGATGCCATAAGTCTGTCATTTCTAGCTGTGTGCCACTTTTCGTTTTCCCTTTGACCCCTTGTTTACTTTTCCAGTTTTTGTATATGGCCATCACTAAGCGTTAGTTGCTTGATCTTCTCATCACTAAACTCTCCCAACAGTACCTGATAGAAATCCAACTGCATTGATCGGTTTCCATAATCACGTGAGGCAGTACGTTTCATTTCATTAGACTGTTGTCGAGACATTCTATTCCCTTCTCACGACGCAAATAAACTTTTTCGGCAAGCTGCTCTTCTTCTCTTTCTGCTGAGTGCAGTGCCCTTCAATATTGTGGCAGTTTGTTTTCTAAACTGATTTCATTGTTTTATAGTGCTAGGATGGCCCAAACTGAAAGTCCAGCCCGGCAGCTTTTGTTCAATGAGTGAAGGAACCTCGTTTCCCTCGATTGATCTGATAACCCCCAGTGAATTTTGCAACAAGGGACATATAATTTTCGGCAGCATTGCTGGTAGTGTTTGATACTAGCTGGGAACTTTTTGCAATTAGGGGCTGCAAGCAAGAACGCATTAATTTGGTTGCAGTTAGCTGTTTGTCTTCACCTTGCCCGCTGGTAGTTCAAAAGTACTGTTTGCAGTCTTTATGGATCCCAATCCAGTATTTCCGGAAACCAATTTTCCATTTTCACAATCGCTACGCCTTTATTTTTTCACACAACGCATTGTTTTCATTTGAAGTCGAACTTGCTTCTCTGGAAAAAGTTGACACTGAATATTTCGTGATCTTGTACTCCTACACTTATGTATTAGAAGTAAAAACACAAACTACACCCGTGGCGCGACAGCCCATGAAGGGCCTAGGCCTACCAAGCAACCGCTGCGCTGTTTAGCCATGTAGCCTGCAGATTGCGGGGTGACGTTTAGTCATCAAACCTGTAGGCTACAGGTAAAATATATGTGAAATCATAACTGTTCAGTGCATTACAGATTCTTTAATGCAAGCGTAAAGAAATATATAATTTCAAATATAAACTAGAAAAAAAACTTACGGATGTGTAGAGGTGTTTTTTAGGGCCTGGCTTCCTTTTCTTGGTACAGTAAAAATTCGATTAACCGTCATCGTCGGGACCGTGGTCGTGACGGTTGAGCGAATAGACGGATAACAGAAACACTGTATTATTCCTCCAAAACATGACTTCAATCAATTATATTATAGACAGATATCACTCTCACAGTAATGTAATATATTTCGGAGCGAAAAGAAATTAAACACGATTGTAATAGCAAATAAACTAGTTATTACATGATAAAACCATCCGTACAGTAGCAACAAATGTGGCAAAATAATGTACAGTAATATAAACTTACAGGTGAAATAGTTCATGTAGCTTGAAAATAGTCAGTAATTTTCTTCTGCCTCTTTGATGCTCGAGCTTTCACCGTGGCAACATTTCGTATTTTTCGGAGCAGTAGTGCCTGCGTTGCATTGGCCTCTTTTTGATTTTCAAACCATTCTATACACTTGGACAGCATTGTTTCAGCCTCTTAGTGGCTAATAGTTTGTTTTTCGTCATGGTTTGAACACTCGTCCATTCTATGGCGGGCAGGTACACTCACTTCCCACTAAAATAGAGTAAGTAAACAAAGTGAACGCGTCACTGCATCTATAGCATTTTGTTATTGCAGTATTATTATTCTATTACCGCAATGACGATTAACAGAAACTGGCGGTTTAAAGAGTGACGGTTAAACGAAGTTTTACTGTACTTAGTCGCAATCTGCCCTGGGATTTAGTGGAACGCCATTGGTGGTGGCTCCATTTTTCAACAAAAAAAGAAAAAATAACTCCACGTGATGACCGTAATGCTCTCCACCAGTCGTAGTCTACCTATATGTACATGTATCTATTCTACCAGAAATACTGTCCAAAAAATAAAGTGCCGAAAATAGAACACCTAATGGGCATTAAAAAATAACTGTTGCAGGTAACATAAATTTTTAAAAAGAAATTATAGAGATCGATGAACTAAAAACAAGACGTCGTAATTAGGAACTGGTAAAATATCAAATGATCACTCAGAAATATCCAGACCTTGACAATAATTCAGAACTAACCAGCACAGTCAATCGCAACATTGCACCAGATGCTCGGGAATTCGATACCGCCAGGTAAGGTCATCGCTCTCTCAAATCACTGGAGCTCCACTCCCCTCCCCCGCCACGCTCTATATGACCTTGTTCTACTGCCGCGCGTTTTATTGCAAATAGAGTAACACTTTTATTCACAAACTTCCCAAAGTGATCCCGACGATTCTATTCAACCGATTTAGGTTTTCGATACGGCTTTGGAATCAGTGAGCAAAACTCAACTTTCGTATTACCCACTCTTTTTTCGAATTTTAATCAGATATTTGAAAAACAAACAGCAACTTTTCTGTTTTTGAAATTAGAAAGTAAGCAATGAATTAATATCAATTCTGCTACTAGACAGAGTACATAGCAGTTTTCAGATCGCAGATCGGAGCTCCCCTTCGATAAATAAGTAAATTTAGCTTCGCTTGTGCTGCCATCTGTTGAAATATTTTCTTACCAAAGTGTCGGGACATTTAGCCTTAAACGCAAGAAGTTGAGGCATCAGGGAAAGGCGTATATAAGTCGATGTGGGAAGAATATCCCTGCTAAACAGTCTCCAAACCAGGTAAGTGGAACAACGCTGTATGGTACTGTCATAGCTATGTGGCTAATGCAAAGCCGGCTTGCTGAGATTGTGTTGTTGCTGTTGACTTATTTAGAGCCCTGAGACATCGCGGTCTTGTAGCCCCGTGTACTTGGTATGTGTGTGCAAAATTGGTCTGATAACCTGTGAATTTGTATTTGTAGTTGTAATTCAGGTAAGGATTGGGAAGGAGGCGGCCGTGGCTGGCATTCGCCCGGAGCAGAAGTGTGAAACCACGGAAAACCACTTCCAGGATGGCTGAGCTGGGAATCGAACCCACCTCTTCTCAGGTTTGCCTCACGATGTTGAGTGTTCCCCGTTCCAGCCCTCAGACCAGAATTAAATTTCTTGACTCTTTGTAGGGTCCATATTTTGTGCCGTCCGGCCTTTCGCAAGATGTAGTTCGCAGTGGAAGTGGATACCGATTAGCCTGGCGCTGGGCCCATTAAACCGGACTAAGGTTATGAAGGTATCAGAGGCGATGGATTGAACGTACATTCACTGCCATGTGAATGCAAGTTCTATTCGAATGCGCTTTTCATTATGGACCTAGCTTAGCTTAGCCTAAAGAAATAAAGACTAATAAATAAGGTACACATACTCAACACGTAGGCAAAGAAGAGGTAATGTATTGACCAAAGAGATAACATCAAGGAATGACGAGGAAGCATTACATGCTATGAATGAGGTTAAGTGGACGTCAAACATGTGATGTTAGGTAAAATAACGGGTGAAAGGACCGAAACGAAAATGTCATGATCGATAGGAGATAACGGTAAAGGGGGGAACACATTTAGGAAAGTATACTCGTAAAGAGTAAAATTACATTGTGACAAATAAAGATTAAAAGGGCTAGACAAAGAGTCGGGGAAAGTGAGTCTACCGTCAAAGGAGCGAACGGTAGCTCAAATAGCCCTGAAGGAGATGAGGGAGTGCGAGGGGGAACGGAGTATTAATAAAAGCGCGCGTAGATATGACGTAAAAGAATAAACACAAAAAGGGGCAAGAAACCGATATTAAAAATAATTACGAGAAAGATATTGCAACACAAAATAAAAGACACCCATCAAAATAAGTTACGTCAGGAAGGGATTAAGCCAAACTCATTGATTTGCATATGAAAACGCAATCCTAAGATAAGAGGCAAACAAAAGATAAGAGGCATGGCATAGGTCTTACTGTTGAACACACGCTACTCAGTAAGCCGTACCAAATACCAACACAAAAAGATACGACGAAATGGGGACAAAGATTAACGGGAACGAAACACATACTCCATGGACATACCGTACTAGAAATGGCGAAACGCCCTAGTATTCCATACAATGAGCAAAGATAAAAATACGTAACCTACCTTGATGGTGTCAGCATAAATCCGGCATAACGGAAGGACATTAAATGAACGAGATTCGCACCTCTACGCGCACCTTTATAAAAAACACAAACAAACGGGAAAAACGAATATAAAATCAAGTCATCTCGAAAATGAGAGCGGGTGCACAAACCAAAAGGTCCTACCATGATAGAAAAAACAGAAGACTGCCCAGAGAGAAACAAACGGTTGTCCCAGGTGACGGAAAAAGGAAGTTAAAAGGAAAGAGGTGTCACTAATCACGATTCGGCATAGTAAGAAATCACTATAACGAACCTTGATCAGCAATTATAGAAATGTCCTCTGATCTGCTCGGCTATTCTGGCCAGTAATAACCAAGAAGAAAAGAGAACAATTCCGATAATTGACACGCCGAAGAAAAGAGAAAAAGGGAAGACTACAGGTGGAAAAGAAAAACGGTTCAGATTCCCACGCACACCCCCAAATTTTTTGTTGCGTCCACCAAAATAGACGAACAAAAATTTTAATTAAATATAAGGAAGGGAGAAGGGAGTAAAAAAAATCGGGTACATCACGAAACGTGACGGGAAAGAGCCTAGAATTAGGGGAAGACGGGGAGGACACAAAAGAGTGTACTTCAGTGATGATAAGAAAAATATAAAAATCAAAAAACTAAAATTTCATATTAAGAACGTAAGTTAAACCAGATAAAACAAAATAGTTAAAATAAAATAAAAACCCTAGCTTCCTCGCCAAATATTATACAAAAGTTACAAAGATAGAGATTTACAATACATAATAAATATAAGTACACAAAAGCTGTCTTCCTTAATCTCTCAAGGTAGGATGTCAGAGAGCAGATATGATCATTAACTAAAACAAGAAAGAACGATTAATAGAGAGCGATATTATCTTATTCTAATAAAGGGATAAAGTTGAGTGGCGACTACCACGATACTCCGACAAAGATTAATTAGGGACGAGGATAAATGACTAGACGTCATCTATTTAAATATTATTCGGAGGAATAACCTGAAAAGAAGTCGATAATTAAAATTGATAGCAATGCCATCTTGCGCCAAAGCACGTAAACTTGAAGAAATAAGCTGAAAAACATGTCACAAGAGAAATGCACATTCAAGAGAAGAAGGTACTTGATGCAGGCAGTCATTACTTACAAGTTCCACGGTACGCCCCTGCATTGCTCACAGAGAGGAGCTCACCAAGACCTAGTCAATTACCTGAAAAATAATGGCATATCTTCCTGTATTGAACCTATCTTACTTATGGAAGGAAAATCAGTTGTCACCGAAGCGTAGTCTGCTGAAACAAATCTTCTTAGCCTCACGATAGGATTCATTATCGCAAAGCTTCACTAGTTTTCCAAGGGATTAGTAGCATTGCAACGAGGACAAACTGGTTTGATTACTCCGTGTAAACCACACCCAAAACAAAACTTCCCTTTTAGCGGTACTAAACAATCACGGTAGGTATGTGACCCTTTTAAGCAGTTCCAGCATCGAACCGTGGACGTGGAAGCATTCACATGAGGAGGGGCATTTACATCAAGGTTATGGGAACGAGGGATACTACGTTGGACATGATTCACAGCATTAACGCGAACATTAGTTCTATGTGAATTAACAGAGGCGAAGGTATTGCCTCGATTGTTGCAGTGTCGTGTCGACCAAAGAGCTGGAGTAGTATTATTGCCACGTTGCCCACATGCAGGCATATCGATCTTATTACTACGTTCATTCATTTTGAACGCTAATTCAGGAAACATACATTCAGAAGGCTCTGGAGGTGGGATATATCGATTACACAGTCGGGCAGTTGCTTCAAATTCACGCCCTTGAATAAGAATATCTTCAGTATCTAATACTGAAGACCAGCGAATAAACTGTTTATAGGAGGGATGTAAATTACAATAAACAGTATTAATAGTTTCACTAGAAGGCAGTGGAACTGAAAGACGAGATATTAGGATACGTATCGCTGTGACATAATCATCAATATTCTCCCCGAGAGCTTGGGTACGGGAGAAAATCTCATGCTTTAACGCATGCTCAAAGTCAGATGGCGTGAATCTCCTTTTCAAAGCATTCACGAAACTAACCCATGAACTGAAGGGATACTGGACTAGACGGTACCATTTTAAAGCGTTCCCACATAATAGCATAGGGAGGCATTGAACAACACTGTCAGGAACCAAACCATAGCATGCACACAATTCTTCAATACGTGTAGTAAATTCAAATACCGAGGAAGTGCCTTCCTCCCCCGAATATCGGACATTCCATTTGTTTATTATATTAGCGACATTTCCACCTTGATAGTTTGAGTTATGTGCTAACGGGATAGGCAATGTAGAAACTAGGGGGTCGAATTCCAACCAATCAAGTTTCGTCGAAGCATTGGTGTTGGCGAAATGCAACACATCACTATTAGTAGGCGACTCGATTTCACATTTGATGTCGTTATTCATATTTGTCATTACACTCGCAGAAAAGGCACGAAAATATAATTGATACAGGCCTTACCTTTAACAACGAAGCCCAAATGCGTTTGCTACGGCAAGAAATTATCACCAGGATGATAATTTTTACAAACTCCTTACCAAATCCACAACAGTTTGTTTTTCTTTTATTCACAACAATTCCAGCCATCTTTTTATCTCGACACATGAAAAACAAAAAACAAACGATAAGTACTGCCCCCGTAAATTGAATTAAGTTGAGACCACGGTGGCTATATTGAAAATTATGAAGAAAGTTAAGGCTGTCATAGTTATGACGTGGATGGTCATGACGTAAGCACGGATGACGCAGACGTTATACCGGCAGGCTACTTGAGCTGAGATTCTCAATGACGTCAGCATTTATTCGAGAAAGTTCCGAGATTTACGACGCAGTCGCAGGAAACGTGGAATCATGCTGAGGAAGAAATTATGCTATTGGAGGGGAGGCTTGAACCAATGAATGGTTGTTTGAAGGAAGACAGAGATTGCTGAAACTATGGTATTTTTAATACTTTTTGGAATGAAGAATTGTGGAAATCCATTTGCAGTAGAGGCATTGATCTGGAATTTTGGTGAAATTTATTTCCAGTTTTTGAATTTTGAAAATCCGTCACGTATTGACGAAGTTGGAACTTCTAGCGATGACGCAGTAACACGCTATGGAAGGGATGGATACGCCCCTTATGAAGTTTTTAAATGTCATGGTCAAGATTATTGTGGGAGCATACTTTAGAGATCCTGTTGTCAACCCAATCCCCGAGATATTTATAAGAGGTAAGTGAAGGTAAGTATGGACCCCCGTCTATTTTGGTGTGTTCCACAATAATTCCTTGTTAACTTCTGTGCTCAAATCTCGGTAGTATCTGTCAGTGCCATTTTCATTGGTGTAGCTGAGCCGGTGCGGTGGATTATTGGCAATCCGATTGAGGGGGCGGATATCTGACAGCCTACTATCCGGGTAAACGGGGACAGAAGGATTGGCGACCCTAAAACGTGGGGCTGATTCAACATAAGTGGATCACCAGGTTGAACGCCAGTAGGATTGGCAAACCTAAAACGTGTGGATCGAATAGACTCAAATAAGGAGGTTGATTCTTTGTTAGATGTCTTGGCCAATTGTAGAATTCAAGAGTGTGATTATATAGGAATTAAATGTTATATTGTAGTAGGAAAATTACACTCAGATCAGGTCTTATACAACTTGAGAAAGGTTAAATAGGCTGGAAACTTAGAAAAATCGCCTATGATCTGGAATCTTATTTTATTTGACCGGCTTATGACATTTTAGTCATATTAAAGATAAAATTAAATTATTTGGATTGTAAATGTAAATTATTTGTGTTAGGATATTTTAAAATGGACCAGGGAAATTTGAACTTGTGCTTGAGTTTGTTTCAACATGAAGTGTCTTCGAAGGTTAATTATAAGGTAGTTATAAGTTAGATTTAAGACAGAAAATTGATCAAATTTATATATGGTGAAAAGTGTTGCTCAGATGTTGTTATTTTGCTCTTTTGATGTATGTCCCTACAGCAGTCTATTTTTGAATTAATATTGTAATGGCAGACGAAAGTTTGAGGATGATGTTAGAGGAGATGTCTGCTAGCATGAATAGCAGTATGAAGCAGATGAGTGAAAGCATGAATGAAAGCATGAAGGAGATGGAAGCTAGGAATACTAGTCGAATGGAGGAGAATATGAAAGTTATTCAGACCAGTTCTGCTAACTTAGAGGAGAATATGTCGCGTTTACAGATTAATACCCAAGGAATCGAGAATGCTGTAACTGACATGCGCTCAGACGTGTCCAATGTTAAAATAGATGTGTCTAATGTGCATAAAGATCTTACAATGTTGAATTTAGATGTTGCTAATGTCCGAAGTGATATTTCTTGTGCTAGGGCTGAAGTAGTTGTTGTTAAAAATGTTGTTGCGACTGTCCAAGACAAGGTTGAGGAAGTCCAAAGAGGAATCCAAAATGTTAGAACTGATGTGTCCAATGTTCAGGTTGATATTAATAACATTCATTCGGATGTAAATGAGATGCAAAGTGACATAAATAAAATTCAAGTCGAAGTCAACACAGTTTTCGTAGACATTGCTAAAGTCCAAACTGATGTAAATAAAGTCAGGGAAGAAATAGAAAATTCGAAAACCCTTTGTACACGTAATATAAGTGCATTAACGACTAGGCTAGTTGATGAGTCAGTTAGAACGACAGCGTCTTTAGCAGGTATAAAGTTTGATGTAGAGGTCATGAGAACCCAGGTACTAGACCATAATAGATTACTTAAAGAAGATATTGAAGTAGACATAGCAGAAATGTTAACGGCAAATGTAGCAGTATGGAAAGACGAGTGGAATAGGTCAAGTGGGGAACATGTAACCCAAATTCAAGAACGTATTGAAAGAAAACTTGCCAGTACTCAAATAGATATTAACAATGAAGTAGTACAGATTAGGAAAGATTTAAGCGTCAGGATGGATTCGCTATCCGAGAGACAAGTAGAAGATAGAACACAATTAGGTCAGGATGTGCAAGCATTAAAATCTGCATTAGAGGAACAGATTCATAAAGTTGTCGCTGATGTGAATGAAACGACGAGTAAACTGCAAAATTTGAAGCTAGGAGAAGCTAGTTTGATGGAGACCTACAAAGAAGAGTTAATCAAGAAAGTCTTAACGGAAATTACTGACAAGGATACAGTAGGCTTGGCTTGCGAAACCAATAGGAATTATGCCAGAAGATATAACCTAGATCCAGAAGAGAGAGACGTGACTCCTGAAGAACGTATATCCAGATTCAGGGAGGAAGATGACGAGAGGAATATGGAACCTGAGTGGAACTACCGAGATAGTGGGAAAAACTACCCGGATTCATATCCGAGGAATGTCACGGTCATCAGGAATTTCGAAGACAAACCGCAAAAGTTCAGCAACACTGACAGTTTGACGCCTATAGAATATGTCAGAAACCTCAAAGATTATTTCATCGAAGCTCACATTCCCAGAGAGAGAGAGATGAAGATAGTGGAGAGATTTTTGATTGGAGGACCCCTTGAATGGTTTCGCGCATTTAGATACACATTCAGTAACTTTGACGAGTTTGCAGAGGCATTAATCAAACGATTTTGGTCCATCGAAGCGCAGAATTCGTTAAGAGCGGAGGTTTATTCAAGAAAATACTCAGGTACTCTTCCAACGCGGTACGCTGATTTCTTTACGAGTCAATTGTCCCGCTTGAGATTTTTGCAACCCCATTTGTCAACGGAGCAATTAATTGATGCGATTTCTCGTATGCTGCCTGTGGAGGTGAGGAGACTAATCATTTCGTCAAACATAAGGGATTTGACCAGCATGGATGAATTACTGAGGAGGTTAGACTACACAAGTCCAATGCCTAACGTGGTACAGAAAGGTCAGAGGCATGACTTTAAAGAAATAAATACGGTATATATGGACCAAGTCCAACAAACTGACAAGCCAGATGAAGAGAAAACTGACAATGTAGGTCCTCACAGGAATAATCAGTTTCGGAATAACAGATCGCAAGGTTACCGTCCGTATCAATAGAGAAGAGGCTGGAACTATAATCGAGGCAATTACAACAATGGAAGAGGCAGATATTACAACAATAATGGTTATAACAGGAATTATAATAGAAATAACCAGAACCAAAATAGAAATCAGGATTCTCAAGGTCAGGTTATGACACCCGATCAGTATCAGGAAAGAGAGAGGGAAAGCCAACAATACCTGAAAGAGTTACGGGAAAAAGAAGACGAAAATCAAAAGAAAAGGCAGGATGTTGTGATCGATCCTGGACCTTCGACAGTCCAGCAGAACTTAGAAAATAGAAATACTGGACAGAAGAGAAAGTAGAGAGGAGAGAATGCATTTAACCACACACAACCCAGAGTAGAAGAGATTTATGATTAAGGAACATAGAGGAAATATCATACTAGAGTAAGCCAGTAATAATTCAATTTCGTGTTCAAGAGAGTTGAGGTACTTGTAACACTGAGTTTAAAAACAATTTGCAACTGTTTTTAAAACGTGGTGAGGGGAGAATGCCCCCGTAAATTGAATTATGTTGAGACCACGGTGGCTATATTGAAAATTATGAAGAAAGTTAAGGCTGTCATAGTTATGACGTGGATGGTCATGACGTAAGCACGGATGACGCAGACGTTATACCGGCAGGCTACTTGAGCTGAGATTCTCAATGACGTCAGCATTTATTCGAGAAAGTTCCGAGATTTACGACGCAGTCGCAGGAAACGTGGAATCATGCTGAGGAAGAAATTATGCTATTGGAGGGGAGGCTTGAACCAATGAACGGTTGTTTGAAGGAAGACGGAGATTGCTGAAACTATGGTATTTTTAATACTTTTTGGAATGAAGAATTGTGGAAATCCATTTGCAGTAGAGGCATTGATCTGGAATTTTGGTGAAATTTATTTCCAGTTTTTGAATTTTGAAAATCCGTCACGTATTGACGAAGTTGGAACTTCTAGCGATGACGCAGTAACACGCTATGGAAGGGATGGATACGCCCGTTATGAAGTTTATAAAAGGCCTTGCGCAGAAGAGAGGAGTCTCAATCGTCAGATCTCATATCGCATATCTCAAATCGTCAGATCTTCAGTGCTGATATAGTCGTTTTGGTGAGACGTCGAGTGATATTAGTAGAGAGAGTCGTCTTTATAACGCGTGGTGAAGCCACCGCATTAAACGTGATTCGAGCAGACAAGCAGTACAAGTTTACTGTGAGTAAAACTAGGTGAAGTTAAACGCACATTATAACGCGTCTACAAGAGTGGCTATGAACAGTTAGCGGTTGCCTATAAGCTAATTATATTGGGCAGTGCTACATTAAGCAGTGTAGTAAATTTGAACAATTTCAAAGAGTTATTTTAGAAGATATTAGCACTTTTAGACGACTGACAAAAGTGATTTTCTCGCCTCCTGAGAAGCACTTTATACCGCCAGATTCTAAGCTACGGCTGACACTGCTAGTATAACAGGGAGACTTCAGATTGAATTGTGACACAACGCTACAGTATTATGGAGCAGTTTAATAAGGCAGTTTGTTCTTCTATTACCATAACCGAAGAGAAGATGGAAGGCTAAAGGACTTTAATGCAATTGGGACATACATCGTTGGAGTAAGATAGCAACATGGAACTTCGCTAATTGCCATTCCATACAAGCGGACATGTGGTGAACAACCATCTACACCCATGTTTCGTGGATCAACGCTGAATACTATCAAACAGCAATGGAAACGATTTCATACTCACTGAATATGAATATTTCTATGGAAATTACTACAAAAACTTCATGGCGATTTTCTACAAGATCTTCAGGGATTTTTCAAGAGAGGTCAGGGTAGTCCCGACTCACAAAGAAGAATTTTGCCGGAAGGATGTCTTTTGTCTTCAAGGAGCAGTGCAATTACCGGAGGAGGAAGCAGTTCGATTCTCCGAGGGTGCTGTTTCCTGTTTCGAGGATGGAGCTCAGCTTTAACTTGGTGAAATGGATCCATCAGCAGTCTTCTTTGGGGAATTTTCCTCTGGAACGTCAATCGGCAGATAAGGTAGTCGTGAACGTTTATTGTATTTGAGTTTTCTAGCAATGTCTGAGCAACCATTTTCCCATATTTTTTGTCCTCATGTATTTTGCCCTATATTCTTGTTTGAGATTCCTATTCTCAGTACACCTTGATGAGTTATGCCTTTTTCGACGATTTATTAAGACATGGTTATTCCATGGGCATAGTTAAATGATTTTGGATCAGTTGAGACTGACATTTAGATATTTCAGTAATTTGCTCATTATTTTTGGTAGTCACGATTTGACTATAAGTTAATGATTTTCATGGCAGATTTAACTTCAGACAGCATGTCACTTTATTAAAGTAATTTCTACCCCAATTTAATTACTTTGACCAATTTTCTGTCATCATCAAGAAGGAAGAACATTTAAATGATTTTAGAGCGTTAAAATCTCTAACGTTGTCGACGATCTTGGAAATACTAGTCGTTATTTGAAATTGATTGCAACACAGACATTTATCGTCAGTTATGAACGACCATTGCATCATAGACAATTTTGTGAAAGATGAACTTTAATTATGAATTATTGAATGCATTAAAGTCATGAACTTTTGTTAGGAGTTTTTTCTCAATTAGAGATTTGAATAATAATGTTTGCATTCCACAGTCTAATTGGATTCTATTCGACTATTTTGCAGTTTAGTCGCACTTTGTTTGATGATAGTATTTTTATACTACAATACTTTGAAGATGATAATCTTAAATTTTGATAG
This sequence comes from Meconema thalassinum, assembly GCA_946902985.2. Classification (NCBI taxonomy): domain Eukaryota; kingdom Metazoa; phylum Arthropoda; class Insecta; order Orthoptera; family Tettigoniidae; genus Meconema; species Meconema thalassinum. The sequence goes on from OX336389.2 coordinate 924,134,302, forward strand.
ACCAGAGAGGCGTATATAAGCGTATTCACTATTAAATTTGTTTGTGATTGGCAAATTTTTACTTCATTTCGATTCATGAATGAAATCCACGAAGGTTAAATGACAACAGTTTTGAAACTATTAATGATTATAAGAATTTTTGAAGTGGAACTATGAATGTATAATCGCTAGTGCAGCGAACGTGTTGAAAGTCGCTGATGTATAATGCCCTTGAAGTAAATGAAGGAGGTTCCCACAGTAATTAATGATGTTAAAGAATTTGTTAGTGGAGGTTTTTGTAAATTCTGTGGAAGATTTTGATGTCGTATATATTAATATATGATGAATTTTGGGCCTATTTTTGTAAGCGACGTATTTACCGCAGGAGTGTATTGTATTTGTCCTTTGAAAATTAATCAAGTGAAGTTACTGTTATAATTAACAAGAGTATTGAAAGAATTTGAGATAAGATTTTGAATGAAGATTACCGTCACTAATAATTATAATAATTATTAAACATTTATTAAACCAGATTGTGACATTAACATGTATAACTAACCTTCATTGGTCGATTATATTGACACGATTATGAAATTACCAACCGGATGAACATGTGGTTAATGTATTTCTCAAATTAATAATTTGAATAATTTAAATGTTAATATTGTAAATAATGATGTAAATATCTTTGACAATAATGTGGAACGAAAGTAATGTTAGAGGCGTGTTTAAAATTCTTTTTGTCTTTAACTATATTATAAACAATTTCTAATTGTTATAAACATTTATGAGTTTTGTCATAAACATTTAAGAGTTTGTTTTATACTCTAAACAATGCTTATTAAACATTTGGATGATAATTTAACAAGTTTAGGGATTGTCAGAATAATCCAGTGGTATGTGAGTAAAGCATTTGAAAGATTTGCGTAACAATATTTGTGATGTCTTGCGGACATTTAAAACTTTTGAGAGAGTGTTGGATTCTTACGCAACGTGGCTTGACAAGTGAGCCCATTTGACAGGTGTACGTCAGGTTGAAGGGTAGACCACAGCTGGTCAGACAACTGGTTATCAGCGGACGAGGTCGTCTGCATTGTGGCCTTGCGCCTATAAATACAAGTGTCATGTTTATTAAAAGAAACCAAATGCTCTATACATGTGTCTCGTCCTGACTTCCTTCTTCCAGTCCAAATGTGTTATAAATGTTACGTTATTTTGAGCTCGGGGGAGCTAACATGTTGTATGCTAACTTTGCATGTCCTATAGGAGGACGTAGTCAGATTGACATGGGCTACTGATAGCCACATATATTTTGTTGAGTTTGTTAAAATCATACCCTTTATTTGAAATAAAAGCTTTTGTACAGTTCAAAGTTCTTGCCTTCGTTCTGGTTCATTTTTAAATGTCATGGTCAAGATTATTGTGGGAGCATACTTTAGAGATCCTGTTGTCAACCCAATCCCCGAGATATTTATAAGAGGTAAGTGAAGGTAAGTATGGACCCCCGTCTATTTTGGTGTGTTCCACAATAATTCCTTGTTAACTTCTGTGCTCAAATCTCGGTAGTATCTGTCAGTGCCATTTTCATTGGTGTAGCTGAGCCGGTGCGGTGGATTATTGGCAATCCGATTGAGGGGGCGGATATCTGACAGCCTACTATCCGGGTAAACGGGGACAGTACCATATTGCCAACTCACACATACGGTTGGACGTATTTGTGGGCTAAGCGTCCTCTTATGTCATTTTGGGGAATGAAACTAGGTGTAGTTACATGTAGAGCGATACATTCGAATAGCAACCACGCTCTGCTACCATTTGTGCCGTCCGGCCTTTCGCAAGATGTAGTTCGCAGTGGAAGTGGATACCGATTAGCCTGGCGCTGGGCCCATTAAACCGGACTAAGGTTATGAAGGTATCAGAGGCGATGGATTGAACGTACATTCACTGCCATGTGAATGCAAGTTCTATTCGAATGCGCTTTTCATTATGGACCTAGCTTAGCTTAGCCTAAAGAAATAAAGACTAATAAATAAGGTACACATACTCAACACGTAGACAAAGAAGAGGTAATGTATTGACCAAAGAGATAACATCAAGGAATGACGAGGAAGCATTACATGCTATGAATGAGGTTAAGTGGACGTCAAACATGTGATGTTAGGTAAAATAACGGGTGAAAGGAACGAAACGAAAATGTCATGATCGATAGGAGATAACGGTAAAGGGGGGAACACATTTGGGAAAGTATACTCGTAAAGAGTAAAATTACATTGTGAAAAATAAAGATTAAAAGGGCTAGACAAAGAGTCGGGGAAAGTGAGTCTACCGTCAAAGGAGCGAACGGTAGCTCAAATAGCCCTGAAGGAGATGAGGGAGTGCGAGGGGGAACGGAGTATTAATAAAAGCGCGCGTAGATATGACGTAACAGAATAAACACAAAAAGGGGCAAGAAACCGATATTAAAAATAATTACGAGAAAGATATTGCAACACAAAATAAAAGACACCCATCAATATAAGTTACGTCAGGAAGGGATTAAGCCAAACTCATGGATTTGCATATGAAAACGCAATCCTAAGATAAGAGGCAAACAAAAGGTAAGAGGTTTGGCATAGGTCTTACTGTTGAACACACGCTACTCAGTAAGCCGTACCAATTACCAACACAAAAAGATACGACGAAATGGGGACAAAGATTAACGGGAACGAAACACATACTCCATGGACATACTAGAAATGGCGAAACGCCCTAGTATTCCATACAATGAGCAAAGATAAAAATACGTAACCTACCTTGATGGTGTCAGCATAAATCCGGCATAACGGAAGGACATTAAATGAACGAGATTCGCACCTCTACGCGCACCTTTATAAAAAACACAAACGAACGGGAAAAAACGAATATAAAATCAAGGCATCTCGAAAATGAGAGCGGGTGCACAAACCAAAAGGTCCTACCATGATAGAAAAAACAGAAGACTGCCCAGAGAGAAACAAACGGTTGTCCCAGGTGACGGAAAAGGAAGTTAAAAGGAAAGAGGTGTCACTAATCACGATTCGGCATAGTAAGAAATCACTATAACGAACCTTGATCATCAATTATAGAAATGTCCACTGATCTGCTCGGCTATTCTGGCCAGTAATAACCAAGAAGAAAAGAGAACAATTCCGATAATTGACACGCCGAAGAAAAGAGAAAAAGGGAAGACTACAGGTGGAAAAGAAAATCGGTTCAAAAATACGTAACCTACCTTGATGGTGTCAGCATAAATCCGGCATAACGGAAGGACATTAAATGAACGAAACTGAGGTTAAGGCTGAGACTGAGGCTGAGGCTGAGGAGGCTGAGGCTGAGGCTGAGGCTGAGGCTGAGGCTGAGTCTGAGGTTGAGGCTGAGGCTGAGGAGGCTGAGGAGGCTGAGGCGGCTGAGGCTGAGGCTGAGGTTGAGGCTGTGAGGATACCAAAGTGCTTTTTACTTAACTTAATTTTCAATTTTCAATAATAAATGGAAAGTATAGTTTGATACATGGTACGTAGATAATGTATTCTCTGTGTAATGTCCCGCAGCATAGCCGAGCTCGTTAAATCGCGCACCATGGCCGCGAAGACAGCTGCAACAAGTCCGGAGATCGCAGCTTTGTATCCCGGCGCTGACAGGGGCTATCCTGAGTTTGGCTTTTCCACACTCCCTCCAGGCAAATGCAGGGATAATAGTCTACATTACTTCGAGTCCCGGGACACCTACTTCATCCTTGTCCGTAATACAGTTACACACACTACTACAGTCACCACATAAATACAGGATATCAGACAAGTACAAAACACACCCAACTACACGCGGCTGATGACGAAGATGCCCGAAGCTCCTAAACTGTATTAACAACAACAAATCTCCGTGTAATGGAATAGATTGGAAAATTATTTCTGCTATGGAACAACGCTGTAAGAACAATAGCATACAGCAACTGACGAGGCTGAGGTTGAGGCTGAGGCTGAGGAGGCTGAGGCTGAGGTTGAGGCTGAGGCTGAGGCTGAGGCTGAGGAGGCTGAGGCTGAGGCTGAGTCTGAGGTTGAGGCTGAGGCTGAGGCTGAGGCTGAGGTTGAGGCTGAGGCTGAGGTTGAGGCTGAGGCTGAGGATGCTGAGGTTGAGGCTGAGGCTGAGGCTGAGGCTGAGGCTGAGGTTGAGTATGCTGAGGCTGAGGCTGAGGTTGAGGCTGAGGCTGAGGTTGAGGCTGAGGAGACTGAGGCTGAGGAGGCTGAGTCTGAGGCTGAGGAGGCTGAGGAGGCTGAGGCGGCTGAGGCTGAGGCTGAGGTTGAGGCTGTGGCTGAGGCTGAGGTTGAGGCTGAGGCCGAGGCTGAAGTTGGGGCTGAGGCTGAGGCTGAGGCTGAGGAGGTTGAGGCTGAGGCTGAGGAGACTGAGGCTGAGGCTGAGGCTGAGGCTGAGGCTGAGGCTGAGGCTGAGGTTGAGGCTGAGGCTGAGGATGAGGCTGAGGCTGAGGCTGAGGTTGAGGCTGAGACTGAGGTTAAGGCTGAGACTGAGGCTGAGGCTGAGGAGGCTGAGGCTGAGGCTGAGGCTGAGGCTGCGGTTGAGGTTGAGGCTAAGGCTGAGGCTGAGGTTGAGGCTGAGGCTGAGGAGGCTGAGGCTTAGGCATTATGGCATTTTCAGGCTGAGCATGGTTCACCAGTAATTATGTTGAATTGTTTTAAAGTCGAAAATTAAATGTATATGTGATGAAGGAATGTTTTTCTTTGTTTCAGTACATTTTGATAGATGTCCCTATACAGCGCTGTTCGGTGGCGTGCTTCAATTAAGATGAGGCATCAAAAGAAATAGCCATTAGTCTCGCGCGCTACTTATGCAGCTCATGCTCCGACATATAGCGTCCCGAATGTAGGATCTAGGATAACATCTGATTGTTTAGTTGCAAGACCTATAAGTGAAAATGAGTATTAAAAGGCGGTGTGGAAACTCAAGCCCAGATAATCAGCTGGATATGATCACATATATTAAAGGATGTGCTGAAGTGTTGAGGATACCAAAGTGCTTTTTACTTAACTTAATTATTAAGACGCAAACATTTCCCGAACTTTGTAAGATAAGTAGAATAATCCCCATTTTCAAGTCCGATGATAGTCCTAAAATTGAGTGAGAACTATAGGTTTATTTCGATTATATGTGATCCAGCACAACTGTTTGAGCAGATACTATATATTCGAATCTTTGAACATGTAAAATCCTATATATCAGAAATTGAACATGGGATTTACCCAGACGTTCTAATGCAACTTATCTTGGGAATTGTATTCAGGATGTTTCTAATTCAATAAACAATGGGTTTCAAATGGGTATAGTTTATACAGACTTTGCTAAAGCATTTGAAAAAGAATTATCATTGTATACCGGTACTGTTAAGTAAATTATCGGCCTTTGGATTGTCTATTGATAGGCCTATGTTAAAATTGATTTCCTCTTATTTGTCTGGCAGAAAACTGTTCGTGACTTTTGCTCAGGTCACATCAGTTCAGTTCACAGTCAACTCTGGTGTCCCTCATAATTTGATTTTGTTACCAATTAATGACCTACCGAGTGTAATAAAATACTCGTTTGCTATTTGCTGATGATCTTAAGATTTATAAAGACGTTTCTAGCTGTGAAGATGATGTTGTAAAGTTAAAAACTGATTTGAATAATAGTTTTCACTGGTGTACGGAAAACAAACTCTTTTTCAACATTAAGAAATGTTTAGTGACCACATTGTCAATAAATAGAAATCTAGTTTTGCAGAATTGTTAAATTAAAGGTGTAAGTATGAGAATAGGTGATTCAGTAAAGGATTTGGGTATCATTCTCGATTCAAAGCTCTCATATAACTGTCTTGTTCATGAAATCACGAATAATGGTTGTAGGTTATTGGGGTTCATTATTAGAAATACTCAAGAATTACAGGATGGATTCTCTCTTAAGACATTATTTAATTCCCTTGTTAGCATTAGACTTGAATATATATATATATATATATATATATATATATATATATATATATATATGTGTGTGTGTGTGTGTTGTTTGGGCTCCTTGCTATATGAGTGATATTGACGATATTGAGCGAATTCAAAACAAGTTCCTGAGATATTTATATTACAAGAAATATATAGGTTCATCATATCAAGAAAGAATACCTTACAGATGTCCTTTAAGTGAATTCGTTTTCATGCAGCTCAGTACTCGCAGAACATTAGCACAGCATATATTTTTTATATAACTGTTAATGGTATATTAAAAAATCAACAATGTCACCCAAACTATTAAGTTTAATGTCAACATGGCAAGCCTCCAACTGAGACAAATATTTTATAGCCATTCATTAAAAATCAATGACCACAAATATTCTCCTCTGTTAAGAATATGCAATAAGTTTAATAACATAGAAAAAGAAACTAAAGAATTGAATTGACTCTGCAATTCCCTTTCTTCTTAAAACAATATCTATGTACCCAAAGGTAAAGGGCCGTCTGAAGTCAGTCTAGTGCATATAACGCCGCAATAGAGAATCTGAGTTGTTCTATTTCAATCTTATTGTTTTGTTTATTATTATTTTATTTACATGTTTGGTATTATAAATATTATACATATTATAAATATAAATATATACATTTATTCAAGTATTCAAGTTTCAAGTATTTGGGAGTACTGGTTACTGAAGATAATAGCACAAGAGATGAAATAAAAGAAAGATTTGCAGCCGGTAATAGAGCTTATTGGGCACTGATAAAAATCCTTAAAGCACGCAGCCTTAGTAGAAGATCAAAGGTGACAGTGTACCGAACAGTTATAAGACCAGTGGCAATGTACGGCTCGGAAACATGGACTATGACCGTGACAGAAGAGGGGCTTTTGAGAAGATGGGAAAGGAAAATACTGAGGAAGATTTATGGAGCAGTGAATGAGGCAGGAAGATGGAGAATACGGGAAAACAAAGAATTGGAGGAACTATATGGTCATCCTGATATAGTTTCGGAAGTAAAGAGTAATAGGCTAAGATGGCTGTGGCATGTGGAGAGAATGGCAGGTGATAGAGTGGTTAAAAGACCTATAGAGAAAATCCAGGTTGAAGAAGTTACAAAGGAAGACCTAGGAAACGATGGTTGGATGACGTGGAGGACGACTTATGAATGATGGGAATAAGAAAATGGAGGAAACGTACAGAAGATCGTCAGGATTGAGCAACGATTGTTGGAGAGGCCAAGGTCCTACATGGACTCTAGCGCCGAGGAGTAAGTAATTTGGTATTATTTAGCAATATTCATCTAATGTACGAGTATAACGAATTGAGTGCTTAAAGAGTGTAGCAATTTTCTTTTGTTTTATTTAGAATAATTAGATTTATTTTTGTATTAACAATAGCTTTAAGAGATGTGTTGTACCATCCATTGTAATTGGGCGTATATGCCCTATTATGGATATAAGTTAAATAAATATTAGTTTTTTTCTTTTGCTATTATTATACGAAACACCTGTCTTACTCAGCTAAATATTCGGGCTCCAAAGCCCCCTTTATTGCAATATTACCATCAGTTCGGACCCCAGGAGTAAAACATTGTAGTCCCCTGGGCTACAATATTAAGGTGGGCCCTAAAATTAAGTATTGAATCAACAAAAATACTTTACTGAAGGACGAATATAGCCTACTTACAGAGCTTTATTTAGTTGAATTGTATACTGAATTAACTTTATTGTTGTGTGTTCACTTCAGTATTTTTCCTTATTTTCTTTAAGATTCACGCCGTAGACGATATCCCTAATGTTTAACCATTCAGGTAATTAAATTTAGAAAGTCAAAAATGATGTCTTACCCAATAAGCTAACAGTTATTTAAACTGTTTGCTTACAGGAATCTCACAGATGTGCAGATAAACGGCGCCCTAGAATAAATGGTCCAACGTCATTTCTGGCAATAATGCAGCATAATGTTTGCTAACCCAACAGCTCTAACTGAAATATGTTGCTGATGTTTTTGCTGTTAATTCATTTAGGAGCTTGCGGCATCGTGGTCTTCCAGCCACATGTACTTGGATGTGTGTGTTGAATTTGTCTGATAACCCGTGTTATTGTAATGGCTGTATTAGTATGTGTATTTGTAATTGGGGCTAGGATAGGGAAGGAGGCAACTGTGGCCTTAAGTCAGGTAGCCTACCATCCCCAACGTTACCATGAGTCGAAGTGTATAACCACGGAAAACCCACCTCAGTCATTCTAGAAGTAGTTTTCCGTGGATTTCCACTTCTTCTCAAGGTAAATGAGGGGATGGTACCAGAATTAAATTTCTTAGCAGTGATAGGAATTGAATTCGGCATTCAGGGGTGACAGACAAGAATGCAAGTCATTGTGCTACGAGGTGGTCAAACGACAGAGAGGTTTTTGCCATTGAATTCAGTAATTACACAATAACCTCTTTGTTCAAAGAACCAAACTCCGACTTTATCTTTGAAGAACCAGAACTAGTGAAAGGTGACTTAAACAGACACAAAAGTATCTGGAGGATATGCGGCGTCTAGAAAATCCGCAGTATTTGTAAAGACGTAAAACACTAAAACCAATAACATTATTATTATGGAGAGTAGGGGAGCAGTGCCGGTTCTAAGCCACTCGACGCCCGGCGTCGCGGAGCGTCGATGTTTAAATTAGTGGATTTCTCGCAAACCCATGGTCCGATTTGAACATGTGATATGTCGTTGGACTCGGGATGACGCCCCCTTTCCTATGGACAACATACTTCAACCCCAGAAATAAAAACTACCCCTACTAGGGGTTGAAATATTATTTTCTTAGTAAAACTCGCTTTCCGTGTGCGACATGAATGCTGGTTAATGCTAATATGAAATTAAACATTGTTCCTCGTGAACGACATGCAAACGGGTTGAAGCCGGTATGAATTAACATTTTTGTTTTTTTGTTTTGATTTTACGCATGCGCACTTGGGGTGTTTGTAAGAGGGCGGGCTTTTTGAATAATGATTTATAGATGAGGAGTGATGGGAGTCCTAAGACACATGACGTGGCTGTGCCCCCCTCCCCCCCCCCCAAAAAAACATGGTGGCCAAGCGAATGTTAAATAATTAATAGCTCGCAAACCCATGGTCGGATTTTGACAAATGAGGTGTCATAGGACTCTGGCTAACGTCATCTTTCCTATGAACCACTCGTTATATTTTTCAAAAATTTTGCCAACGAGTCGACGCCATAAGGAATGAGCATTTTTGTTTTTTGTTTTGTTTTTTGCTATAACGCATGCGCGCTTGGTTATTTTGTAAGAGGGCGGGCTTTTTGAATAAAGATTTTTGACTGAGTTTCTTTTTAAGAATTTAACCAAATGATCGAAAACTAATTGGTAATGCGCTTTTCATATATCATGAACCAATAAGGCTAGGGACATGTATGAGGGGTCGTTGGACTTGGAACGACGCTCCCTTTTTGAATGTATTTTTGAAATTCCTTATCAGCTCCACTCTTTTGAAATACCTCCGTTATTTCCATTGAGCTCGTTCCCTCCGGACTGCCCTCATTAATAGCTTCAACATTCCTCACTCTCTCCTCACCACTCGTAACCTGACCGCTTCTAAGTTTCATATTTTCCTCTTCACCCGACATGTTGACACAGAACACAGTATATATATATATATCCCCCCCAAAACACACACTGCTCAGAAATAAAATAAAAACTTTCCTCTCTATATAAATACCACTGGTTTTAGGCCTCACGTTGGGCATACAAATGTGATGGTTATTATCTCCTGATGGGAGTGAATCTACACCACAACAAGTTCCACAGTTGGACAACTATAAGTAATGGTCATTCACCTGAAGTACTGTGGTGAAACCACTAAAGACATTTATACCTGGTGGGCGCCATCGTGTCCAATTACCATTAGGACATCGAAATATACCTATAATCAGACTTACCCTTATTTACCTCAGCTATATAGACTCTCTTTAACTCAGCTCGTGGGGAAACATCCAGCTTCAAACCAAATGATATATACTAAGAGAGGACAGGTTCGGTATTATAGCTAAATCTATCTACAAGAATTGAACACGGAAACTGAATTTAATGAAATTGAATGTAATTATAATAAAAGGATCACTTTTAAAACACATGCTCTTGGAAGACGTATACTTTACTATTAACGTGGGGGCTAAATCAAGACGAAGCGGAGACATATTACTTTAACTTATTGCAGAATTAAAATGAATTTACAGTTACTTTGCCCAAAGAAAGATTGATTAATTTGGAAAGAAAAACAGGGAGATATGTCATTATGTCATCTACGCTCACCAGTGCTGACTTCATGGCAGGATATGCTCAACCTCGAGCAAATCTGTTGTCTTCTGTACGAGATCGCCAACATCTTCTTGAAAATTCTTGATATGTAAAATTATAGCGTTGCGTGAGATGAAGTACTAGCTTCAAGAATCCCATTTATGACAACAGTCAAAGACACAACTGTTATCATCAATATGCGTGAACGAGATATGTTCCCAGCATACTGCAACTGTAATAGTTTATGAGCTCAGGGATGCTCAAAAGTAGACTAGACTGACCATCAACATGATAATCGAGTCTGATTAAAGAAAAAGAATCAAATGGTGTGACTCTCCGTCCCCGGGTTGAGTCTTTTAAAACTTCTTGATATCCCTCTCTCCAGCACCCATCACACGGGGTTGTAGGCCAATCACTTCTTGCGATGCTGTCTCCAAGTCTCCCACTCCATCAAACTGGGTTGTCGTCAACGTTCTGATTTGCTCAGGGGTAGCGTGGCTACGATTCTGGGAATTGCAGGTCTTATGGCCAAATAAGGAAATGCTGTATGTCGAAATCCTAGTCTCCTTTGTCCTCAGTAAACTTGACCTCACATGAAACAAGTTCGTGGAAAAGCGCCTCAGAGAGGCGTCAGTCCTTGTCTGCTCCAATTCCGTGAAAGCGCCCAGCTGTTCATATGGTCGAGAATAACTTGAGTTGCGACATCTACTCTGCCTCGCTAAATGACTTAAAATCTCGGCTTCCTGCTCAATCTTGCCCTCGCGTTAAATTTATAGTATTCGTATATCGAAAATCTTCCATTAGCTCCAATTGAATATAAACATAATAAAATACCCTTTCCTTCCATATAAATTGATATCAAAAATAATTACACTGAAAAGTTAAAATTAAAACTACGTGGGTGGTTATTATGTATCCCAACGTTCATGTAGGTTGATTAAAATATCATATCACAGCACCAATTAAAGGAATATCCCAAAATGGCCTAACGACACTTTTGTTAAAAAACATTTGGAAAAGAATTAAAAAAATATTATCCGGCCACTGTGGCCATGCCCTCTTTGAAAAAACCCATGGCTATGTCGATGGAACGGCGGGTCGTAATACGACGGATCGTTTTTCGATGTGGCGGACCACGGTAGCCATGCTTGCCAATGCATTCATTGCTATTTCATGAACCATGGATGGCAGAGGTTTATGCGATGATTCGCTGGCCAAGGTGACCATGCTTGCAAATGCATGAATCGATATTTCATGAACCATGGATCGCAGAGGTTTATGCGATAATTCGCTGGCTAAGGTGACCATGCTTGTAAATGCATGAATCGATATTTCATGAACCATGGATCACAGAGGTTTATGCGATGATTCGCTGGCCAAGGTGACCATACTTGCAAATGCATGAATCGATATTTCATGAACCATGGATCGCAGAGGTTTATGCGATGATTCGCTGGCCAAGGTGACCATGCTTGCCAATGCATTCATTGCTATTTCACGAACCATGGATCGCAGAGGTTTATGCGATGATTCGCTGGCCAAGGTGACCATGCTTGCAAATGCATGAATCGATATTTCATGAACCATGGATCGCAGAGGTTTATTCGATGATTTTCTGGCCAAGGTGATCATGCTTGCAAATGCATGAATCGGTATTTCTTGAACCACGGATCGCCGAGGTTTATGCGATGATTTGCTGGCCAAGGTGACCATGCTTGCAAATGCATGAATTGATATTTCATGAACCATGGATCGCAGAGGCTTATGTGATGATTCGCTGGCCAAGATGGCCATTCTTGTAAATGCATGAATCAATGTTTCATTAACCATGGATTGCAGAGCTGCATGCAATGGTTCAACTCATGTTTGGTAAAGGTGTGATTGAAAAATGATAAATCCCTTATCATAACAATAATGTATTATTAAAATGGTCAAAGCCTAGCATGCTAACCCGTAAGTTATGAATGAACGAAACCGGTGGTCGGGCATGGCGTTTCATGCTTGCAAAATGCATTCATTTCTGTTTCAAAAATCATGGATCGTAGAGTTGTATATAATGGTTCAACTCATGCTTGGTAAAGACAGGATCGAAAAATAAAAATCCACAGCCAGCTTTTAGTTGACCGAGCAGGTTAGGAAATGGAATGAATGACTCCTTCATTCAGCGGTGAGGATTTGAAACAGTGCTGGCTGCTAAAGCCTGTCGCACTTTACTGGCTAACACAAAAGCCAATACAAAAGCCAATACAAAAGCCAACACAAAAAGCCAACAACTCATGAGCAATGCCCATTTTAATGGGCGAGGTATTAAACAATAATTTTGACATTTCAAAGTTTTTCTTCGATTTCTTGAATTTCTCAATCATGACCGATATGGCTGGCTAAATGTTCATGATGAGTGGTTGTAGATAGATAGAGAGAGAAAGAGGATACCGCTGGGCGTGTGTTTTAACAAGACTATTACTGGTTATAATGACCGTGCTTAATAGAACAATCGATATTTTAACGGGTCGGTTTAGGACAGGCCGAGGGTTTGTTTTCCAATATTTCGACGGGTGGGTTTATGACAGAGCGAGGGTTTGTTTTTCCGATATTTTACTCCCGAAGGGGATCTTTAACGTGTAAACGATGATGGGTTACATGACAAATGATAATTCTATGATCAGATGATATTTCGACGGGTCGGTTTAGGACAGGCCGAGGGTTCGTTTTCCAATATTTCGACGGGTCGGTTTATGACAGAGCGAGCGTTCGTTTTTCCAATATTTTACTGACGAAGGGGATCTTTAACGTGTAAACGATAATGGTTTACATGACAAATGATAATTCTATGATCAGATGATATTTCGACGGGTTGGTTTAGGATCGGCTGAGGGCTCGTTTTCCGATATTTCGACGGGTCGGTTGAGGACAGGCTGAGGGTTTGTTTTCCGATATTTTGTCGGTTCGGTTTATGACAGAGCGAGGGTTCGTTTTTCCGATATTGTACTCCCAAAGGGGATCTTTAACGCGTAAACGATTATGGGTTACATGACAAATGATAATTCTATGATCAGATGAAGGGCAAACAGAACTTGGTTATATGTTGATTGAAGCGAGTAGAAAAAACAAACTTGCTGGAGAGCAGACTGACAGGATGTGAATGTTATTTGAGCGTATTGCAATGTGCTGACCTGACTTGACTTGACAACAGATGCAAGATTGTAAATCGCTGCGTCAGTAAAAAGTGTCACACACGTGTAGGAATGCGCTATTTGATGAATCATGGATTGTAGAGTCTTATGCGTTGGCCATGCTTGACAATGCATTCATTGATATTTCAAGAAATCATGAATCGTAGAGGCTTATGTGAGTGGTTTGTTTATGCTTGCTGAAAGCATGACCATGATGATTGAAAAATTAACTGCGAGAATGACCGCCTAGTCAATGTAAACGGATAAGCCAATACAAAAGCCGATATATAAGCCAACACAAAAGCCAATACATAAGCCAATACAAATGCCAACACAAAAGCCAATACAAAAGCCAATACATAAGCCAATACAAAAGCCAACCCATGGGGTTAGGTTAGGTTGGGTTATGATATGTTACATTAGGTTAGGTGAGCTATGTGTGACGTCATAGCCAGTCTTAAAGCAAGTCTAAACTTGTAGAACATGTCACGTGACAAGGTTAAGTTAGGTTATGTTAGATGAGTTGAGGTTAAGTCTTTAAATATTCCCAGTCTTTGAGATACTTTCCAAGATCAATAAAAAAAATACTAACTACATTGACAAAAATAACTTGTCCAATAAGCCAATACAAAAGCCGATATATAAGCCAACACAAAAGCCAACACATAAGCCAAAACAAAAGCCAACACAAAAGCCAATACAAAAAAGCCAATACAAAAGCCAACACATGGGGTTAGGTTGGGTTAGATTCTGATATGTTACATTAGGTTAGGTGAGCTATGTGTGACGTCATAGCCAGTCTTAAAGCAAGTCTAAACTTGTAGAACATGTCACGGGACAAGGTTGAGTTAGGTTATATTAGATGAGTTGAGGTTAAGTCTTTAAATATTCCCACGACCAATAACAAAAATTCACTAAATACATTGACAAAAATAACTTGTCAAATAAGCCAATACAAAAGCTGATAAATAAGCCAACACAAAAGCTGATGCATAAGCCAAAACAAAAGCCAACCCAAAAGCCAACACGTGGGGTTAGATTGGATTATGATATGTTACATTAGGTTAGGTGAGCTATGTTTGATGTCATAGCCAGTCTTAAAGCAAGTCTAAACTTGTAGAACATGTCACGTGACAAGGTTAAGTTAGGTTATACCTATCACTATTTTTTAAAACGAGGAAAAACATCATTCTCTGGAAAACCTTGTTTTTATTTTATAGCCAATAGAACTTTACAAAAAAAGAACACAAAGAAATATCAATTCCTGATTCTTTTTTTCAGTGTTTATGTCCACATATCATTAACTTTCCTTTCATAACACACATCACAATCAAGGCTGCCAACCTCTCTCCCACTGAGGCATTACAGGATGCAAAACGTTGTTTCGCTTTTTCCTACGACACTTGATCCGCCACATGTCTTAAACCAGGATGACTATGACGATAAGAAAGGTCACGTTCTTTGCATGCTTGATCCACAGTTGTGTAACCAACTAGGTATTGGTACTTGATAGTTTCACACATGAACAAAGAAAAACCAACATATCTGACATGAATTACATGATTTGAAAGTTTGCAAAGAATATCCAATCAACCATTGTTCAGCCCTGTTTATCACAGCATAATGCTTACCACTATGTTTGTAATAAGGCCATGGCCACCTCCTCCCCAATACTCATCTGCATTACTATTACATACACTAATACAGCCATCGCAGTAACACTGGTTATCAGACAAATTCTACACACATCCAAGTGCACCAGACTACATGACCACGATGTCGCAAAGCCCCTAAATTAATTAATCAACAACAAAAGGGAAACTTGTAGTTTAACGTGACCGTTAATCTCGCGATCATGAGCCCCATGACCCCCTTTTTACGTGGAATCCGAACCACAGGACATGGCATTTCACTTCGAAAATCTCACATACATTGACCAGGAATCGAACCCGGTGTGCCTCGGCGAGAGACAGACAGCCTCGCCGAGTCTTTCAGTCCTATCATTATAATTTCGTTACCCCGTCTCTTTCTTTTCTGTAACAGGATATGACGTTCTCACGATTTGACAAGTGAGTTCATGTTTTCGCTGACGCAATTACTAATGTTTCCACACACGAGCACACCTATGTCGCGAGCAAAAGTGAGAGCAAAGGGATAGAAAAGTGATAGCAAAGTGGTAGAGAAATGGTAGAAAAGTGGTAGAAAAATGGTAGAAAAGTGTTAGTGGTAGAAAAATTATAGAAAAGTGGTAGAAAAGTGGTGGAAAAGTGGGAGCAATAAAGTTCTAGTGGTAGAAAAATGGTAGAAAAGTGGTAGAAAAGTCAGGTCAACACATTGCAATACGCTCAAATAACATTCACATCCCGTCAGTCTGCTCTCCAGCAAGTTTGCTTTTTCTACTCGCTTCAATCAACATATAACCAAGTTCTGTTTGCCCTTCATCTGATCATAGAATTATCATTTGTCATGTAACCCATCATCGTTTACGCGTTAAAGATCCCCTTTGGGAGCACAATATCTGAAAAACGAACCCTCGCTCTGTCATAAACCAAACCGACAAGATATCGGAAAACAAACCCTCAGCCTGTCCTCAACCGACCCGTCGAAATATCGGAAAACGAGCCCTCAGTCTATCCTATACCAACCCGTCGAAATATCATCTGATCATAGAATTATCATTTGTCATGTAAACCATTATCGTTTACACGTTAAAGATCCCCTTCGTCAGTAAAATATTGAAAAACGAACGCTCGCTCTGTCATAAACCGACCCGTCGAAATATTGGAAAACGAACCCTCGGCCTGTCCTAAACCGACCCGTCGAAATATCATCTGATCATAGAATTATCATTTGTCATGTAACCAATCATCGTTTACACGTTAAAGATCCCCTTCGGGAGTAAAATATCGGAAAAACAAACCCTCGCTCTGTCATAAACCCCGTCGAAATACTGGAAAACAAACCCTCGGCCTGTCCTAAACCGACCCGTTAAAATATCGATTGTTCTATTAAGCACGGTCATTATAACCAGTAATAGTCTTGTTAAAACACACGCCCAGCGGTATCCTCTTTCTCTCTCTATCTATCTACAACCACTCATCATGAACATTTAACCAGCCATATCGGTCATGATTGAGAAATTCAAGAAATCGAAGAAAAACTTTGAAATGTCAAAATTATTGTTTAATACCTCGCCCATTTAAATGGGCATTGCTCATGAGTTGTTGGCTTTTTGTGTTGGCTTTTGTGTTGGCTTTTGTGTTAGCCAGGAAAGGGCGACAGGCTTTAACAGCCAGCATTGTTTCAAATCCTCACCGCTAAATGAAGGAGTCATTCATTCCATTTCCCAACCTGCTCGGTCAACTAAAAGCTGGCTGTGGATTTTCATTTTTCGATCCTGTCTTTACCAACCATTATATACAGCTCTACGATCCATGATTTTTGAAACAGCAATGAATGCATTTTGCATGCATGAAACGCCATGCCCGACCACCGGCTTCGTTCATTTATAGCTTACGGGTTAGCATGCTAGGCTTTGACCATTTTAATAATACATTACTGTTATGATAATGGATTTATCATTTTTCAATCACACCTTTACCAAGCATGAATTGAACCATTGCATACAGCTCTGCAATCCATGGTTCATGAAATATCGATTCATGCATTTACAAGAATGGCCATCTTGGCCAGCGAATCATCGCATAAACCTCTGTGATCCATGGTTCATGAAATAGCAATGCATTGGCAAGCATGGTCACCTTGGCCAGCGAATCATCGCATAAACCTCTGCGATCCATGGTTCATGAAATTTTGATTCATGCATTTGCAAGCATGGTGACCTTGGCCAGCGAATCATCGCATAAACCTCTGCGATCCATGGTTCATGAAATATCGATTCATGCATTTGCAAGCATGGTCACCTTAGCCAGCGAATCATCGCATAAACCTCTGCGATCCATGGTTCATGAAATATTGATTCATGCATTTGCAAGCATGGTCACCTTGGCCAGCGAATCATCGCATAAACCTCTGCAATCCATGGTTCATGAAATAGCAATGAATGCATTGGCAAGCATGGCTACCGTGGTCCGCCACATCGAAAAACGAACCGTCGTATTACGACCCGCCGTTCCATCGAAATAGCCATGGTTTTTTTCAAATAGGGCATGGCCACTTTGGCCGGATAAGATTTTTTTTGTTTTTATTCTTTTCCACCTGTTTTTAACAAAAGTGTCGTTAGGCCCTGTGTCAAAATTTCAAAAAATACATTCAAAAAGGGAGCGTCATTCCAAGTCCAACGACCCCTCATACAAGTCCCTAGCCTTATTGGTTCATGAGATATGAAAAGCGCATGACCTATTAGTTTTCGATCTTTTGGTTATATTCTTAAAAAAAACACTCATTCAAAAATCTTTATTCAAAAAGCCCGCCCTCTTACAAAATCACCAAGCGCGCATGCGTAAAAACAAAACAAAAATGCTAATTCATTATGGCGTCGACTCGTTGGCAAAAATTTTGAAAAATATGACGAGTGGTTCATAGGAAAGAGGACGTTAGCCAGAGTCCTATGACCAAATTCGACCATGGGTTTGCGAGCTATTAATTATTTAACATTCGCTTGGCCACCATGTTTGTTTTTTGGGCACAGCCACGCCATGTGTCTTAGGACTCCCATCACTCCTCATCTATAAATCATTATTCAAAAAGCCCGCCCTCTTACAAAAACCCCAAGTGCGCATGCGTAAAAACAAAACAAAAAAACAAAAAAAATGTTAATTCATACCGGCTTCGCCCCGTTTGCATGTCGTTCACGAGGAACAATGTTTAATTTCATACTAGCATTAACCAGCAGTCATGTCGCTCACGGAAAGCGAGTTTTACTAAGAAAATAATATTTCACCCCCTAGTAGGGGTAGGTTTTATTTTAGGGTTGAAATATGTTGTCCATAGGAAAGGGGGCGTCACCCCGAGTCCAACGACGTGTCACATGTTCAAATCGGACCACTGGTTTGCGAGAAATCCACTAATTTAACATCGACGCTCCGCGACACCGGGCGTCGAGTGGCTTAGAACCGGCACAGCTCCCCTACTATGGAGGATATGCAGATGAGGAAGAAATAAAAGAGGCAGTTCCGGTTCGGGTAGATTAATATCAAATGGGGCTCCTACATGATAGCAACAGTGCAGATGCTCTGGATTCCCAAATACGCAGCATCATCGCCCTGTAGTGTAGTGACTCCTTCCCGCAGCACAGCCGTGCTCGTAGAGTCACTGCACGGGAGAGCTAAAAGTCTCGAGACCGAAGTTTCGAATCCTGGTGCTGACAGCGGCCTTCTTGAGTGTGGTCTTTCTCTGGATTTCACCCACATTTCTCCAGGCAAAGGCCGGAATAGTACCTGGTTTCAAGTCCCGGGACACCTACCTCAATCCTAAACCCTATAAAGTGCCCGTACAGTGTAAGTCACTACAAACACAGGTTGTCATACAAATTCAACACACGGGTCTGACTATGTCCCTAGTCCCAAAAATATATTACCAAAATGTTCTTTTCCGACGGAGGTTAAATTTGAAGAAAACAGAGGTGCATGAAAGAAAGTCAAAACTCAGATGTTTTAAGGGGCCTAGCATATAGTTTATCAGCCTCTATTCTAAACTCAGACCAGGCCCTGGGCCTTATACTAATTTTGTGAAAACACTAAAGTAATGGTCACTATTTTGAATTCCACGGGCTGAAGAACCAGCTACATGAAAGGATTAACACCAGAAACGACAAGAAAATGGGCTCCTTGCTTTTTTTTAAATCAATGACTCTTTTAGTAAACAAACACTGGAAGTTAGACAAGAGCTACTCGCAATTATCTCAAAATCCAAACGAGAAAGCTAAACTAGTGGAAGTGACAGATATGAGTAAAAGTAGCCAACGGGCTAGATGTTAAGTAGGCAAAGTAGCCTGATTGGATGGCATCTGAGCAAGATCAAGAACTTTGGTGAGGAAACCCTGGAATTGCTATTTAAACTATTCAACTATTACCTGTGAACTCAGTGTTCTCAAATGTATGGAGTATGTAAAGTATCACTCACGGATCCCAGGAACTATGCACCTGCAGCATATCTCTCCTATGCCACCTCATCGAAAATCTTGAAGTAATGGGTCTGAACACACTATCTCTTCTTATCGAATATCACATAAATGTGGCACTAAGAGAACTGGATACGTACTATCTCAACAAGCAGCTAAGACTAAATCCGGTAAAAACACAACTCTCTGCTTTCCATCTCAAGCACAAGCAGGCTTCTAGAAAACGGCAGGTGTACAATTAGAAAACACTTTGAAACCAAATATATTTCGTAGTCACACTGATCATACTTTCACTGACAAACAACACTGCCTGAACACAAGGAACAACATTCTCCAAAAAATGGCACGTTTTACTGGGTAAGCTCATCCACACACATTGGAGATCACTACGCTTGCTTTGTGTTATTCTACAGCAGAATGCTCTAGTCCAGTGTGCTATAAATCTGCCCCTTGCAAAGGAAGTGGACAAATCCCTTAATGAAACATGGAGATGATTACAAGGTGCTTGTATCGTACACCCGTTATCAAACTTATTATCCTGACAGGCTTTCCCCTCCCATGACATCAGAGGGGAAGTGACTGCAGACGGGGAGAGACTCGAGACTTTTAATCTTCTTGTCAAGCTGCCAAAACAAGGCTCTAGTCGAGAAAGAGTTTCTTCAAAACTTCAACAATTTTGGATATGCCCCAAAGAATACCAGTGTACATATAGGTCTATGGAGGTCCAGATTTTTCAACTTACAAAATTGGATTGAGTCATTCGAAGAGCGACCCCAGGACATGAAAAGAAGTGGTAAACCTGTAAATCAGGCAACCATCTGAGAACCGAAATTGGAAGATCGAGGAACACCTTGCTGAATTTGAGCTCGTTACATCTGTAATCCTAAGTTACAAACAGTTGAGTATATGCGCCACTGTTCTCATCGTCCTTCATCCTTTTCTACCATGGACTTAGGCTTTGGATGTTGACATTTATTGGGCAAAAGTAATTTAATTTTTTAAACTTTCATTTTACCTATTTACTCCCAGCAATTTATTACATGTAATTTATCTCTAGTTTTCATGTTATAGGCATGTGTTCCCTTAATACGGTATAGTATTGAGATGTCTTTGGAATCAATGGACGTTTAAAATTAAACTCCACACTTTTGAGGTGTTAGTACTTAGGGTGATACAAACGGCTCATATCCGTCATATTTTCGTATATTTAAAACTATAGCAAATTTCCCAATCACACCTAGTGACCCGTCTTCTCCAGAATTATTTTCAAAACACAGTGCACCTAACTCAGTCCAAGATCCCTTTCAAGACTGTAAATAAATAATTAAATAAATAAACAATTAAATAAATAAATAAATAAATAAATACATTAAAACAATTAAACTAACAAATAAACAATAAAACCTATGCCACTTCTTTTTTATGAATCGATCATAACATAAACAGAGGCTACCCTTCACAAGGACATATACCCTTTGCAGTTATTTTTAGCCTACATACTTTTTTTGTAAAGAAAATGAAAGTAGACTTATGAGATCACTACAGGGCCAATAATTGTGTGTCTGTCAGTGTGTGAATGTGTGTGTGTACTCTGAAAGTCTGTCCCCCCTCCCTATCAATTCGAACACGGTGAATCCGAATTGAACGAAATTTGGTACAGAGGTAGAAATAGCAAAGGGCACCTCAGTGTCATGTTTTATATCGCCGCCATCTTGACAGAAACGTAATGGCGGCCACCCAAATATTCAAAGCTTAAATCAAATCACGACTAACCTAATCATCCAATTTCTACCAAATTGTGCAACAACGTATAGTTAAATGGCGAGCGTCTTTTGACTAAACTACAAGGTAATCAGCCCAATAGTTTGCAGATGGCGGCCATGTATGTGGGCAAATCGATTCCTCCTATCAATTCAAACACTGTGAACCCGAATTGAACGAAATTTGGTACAGAAGAAGCACTAGCAAAGGACACCTCAGTGTCATGCTTTATATCGCCACCATCTTGACGAAAACGTAATGGCGGCCACCCAAATGTTAAAAGCTTAAATCAAATTACGACCAACCTAATTATCTGATCTCTACCAAATTCTGCAAAATTATACCTTTATGTATGGAAAATCTTTTTACCAAACTACAAGGTCATCAGCTCAGTACTTTGCGGATCACAGCCATGTATGTGTGCAAATCGATTCCCCCTATCTATTTCAAACACGGTAAACCGAATTGAACGAAATTTGGTACAGAGGTAGCACTAGCAAAGGGCACCTCAGTGTCATGTTTTATATTGCCGCCATCTTGACGGAAACGAAATGGCGGCCACCGAAATGTTAAAAGATTAAATCAAATTACGATCAACCTAATAATCTGATCTCTACCAAATTTTGCAAAAACATACCTTTATGTGAGAAGCATATTTTGACAAAACTAAAAGATCATCAGCATAATAGGTTACAGATGGCGGCCATGTGTGTGTGCAAATCGATTACCCCTATCAATTCAAACACGGTTAACCCGAATTGAACGAAATTTGGTACAGAGGTAGCACTAGCAAGGAACACCTCAGTGTCATGTTTTATATCGCCGCCATCTTCACGGAAACGTAATGGTGGCCACCCAAATGTTCAAAGCTTAAATCACATTATGACTAACCTAATCATCCGATCTCTACCAAATTTTTCAACAAGATTTACTCGAATGGCGAACGCCTTTTGACTAAACTGCAAGGTCATCAGCCCAATAGTTTGCAGATGGCGGCCATGTATGTGTGCAAATCGATTCCCCCTATCAATACAAACACGGCGAAACCAAATGGAACGAAATTTGGCACAGAGGTAGCACTAGTAAAGGGCACTCAAGTATCATGTTTTATATTGCCGCCATCTTGACGAAAACGTAATGGCGGCCACCCAAATGTTAAAAGTTTAAATCAAATTATGACCAACCTAATCATCTAATCTCTACTAAATTTTGCAATAACATACCTTTATGTGAGAAGCATTCTTTGACCAAGCTACAAGGACATCAGTTGAACCGTTTGCATATGGCGGCCATGTATGTGTGCCAATCGATTACCCCTATCAATTCAAACACGGTGAAACCGAATTGAACGAAATTTGGTACAGAGGTAGCACTAGCAAAGAACACCTCAGTGTCATGTTTTATATCGCTGCCATCTTTACGGAAACGTAATGGTGGCCACCCAAATGTTCAAAGCTTAAATCACATTATGACTAACCTAATCATCCGATCTCTACGAAATTTTTCAACAACATTAACTCAAATGGCGAACGTCTTTTGACTAAACTGCAAGGTCATCAGCCCAATAGTTTGCAGATGGCGACCATGTATGTGTGCAAATGGATTCCCCCTATCAATTCAAACACGGCGAAACCAAATGGAACGAAATTTGGCACAGAGGTAGTACTAGTAAAGGGCACTCATGTATCATGTTTTATATTGCCGCCATCTTGACGAAAACGTAATGGCGGCCACCCAAATGTTAAAAACGTGAATCAAATTACTACCAACCTAATCATCTAATCACTACCAAATTTTGCAACATTATACCTTTAAGAATAAAGAATCTTTCGACGAAACTACAAGGTCATCAGCCCAATAATTTGCGAATAGCAGCCATGTATGTGTGCAAATCGATTCCCCCCTATCTTTTCAAACACGGTGAAACCGAATTGTACGACATTTGGTACAGAGGTAGCACTAGCAAAGGACACCTCAGTTTCGTGTTTTATACCGCCGCCATCTTGACGGAAACGGAATGGCGGCCACCTAAATGTTAAAAGTTTATATCAAATTATGACCAACCTAATCATCTAATCTCTACCAAATTTTGCAATAACATACCTTTATGTGAGAAGCATTCTTTGACCAAGCTACAAGGACATCAGTCGAACCGTTTGCATATGGCGGCCACGTATGTGTGCAAATCGATTCCCCCTATCAATTCAAACACGGCAAAATCGAATTGAACGAAATTTGGTACAGAGGTAGCACAAGCAAAGGGCACCTCAATGCCATGTTTTATATCGCCGCCATCTTGACGGAAACGGAATGGTGGCCACCCAAATATTAAACGTTTAAATCAAATTACGACCAACCTTATCATTTGATCCCTACCAAATTTTGCAACAACATACCTTTTGACTGAACTACAATGTCATCAGCCCAATAGTTTGCAGATAGCGGCCATGTATGTGTGCAAATCGATTCCCCATATCAATTCAAACACGGTGAAACCAAATTGAATGTTTTTTTTTTTTTTTACAGAGGTAGCACTAGCAAATGGCACCTCGTATCCATGTTTAATATCCGTAAGGCGCGTTGTATTTCAAAAAGCTACTACAATCAACATTCAATTATACTCCTGGAAAAGGACAAAGAGTTATAACAATACCCATGCATTTAGAAGAAAGTAGGCTATATGTTCTTTACTGAACATCTTGTTATAATTATTAAATAAATAAACAAGTAGCCTATGACAGAATGCTCAACTTTAATTTCACTACGCAACTTGTCTTAATAAATAAACCTGTTGCATTCTACTTCCAATAAACACGAAATATTAAATCAAACGACTAATACGAGGGAGTAGTTGTTAATCTATGTTAAATTACAGTATATTGTGATATTATACTTAACTGGAACGTTCAAGGTACAGGCTTGTCTTGATGTACAACAAAGTATTACACCACTTTTATGATTAAATATGCGATCGTATAAAGCAATCTTCAAATTAAAGGATAATTTTTACCGCTTACAAAAATATATTTGGCTAAGAAGGAACTCGAAAGTAAACAAAGCAGGTTTTACGCAATACGGTTCAATCCAATAGCTTACCAGAAAGAAACAAGAAACTCCGTGAAAATGTTCGTTGGTGTTATGAATTGACACCGGCACTGTACTATTGCACCACCAGCAGTTGCTTGTTTCATTGCAGTGAAGGGATCATCAGTAATTACGCGAGAAGCATACTGTCTCAGCAAGTGCCTACCCGGTTAGGGCCCGATCCTAACGCAACAGCAGTCAGCCACTGACCAGCTACACAGTATGTCTGTTGTGACTTGTGAATGACAAAACATAACACAGTGCCTGGCAAATACTACTCAGACAGCTTTAACCCTTTTCAGTATATGTCCAAAATTGTGATCGGATGGACTTCTCACACTAGACGCCCAGGTAATCAAGTGCTTGAGAAATATTGAGGAATCCACTTCCGGCCACGGTTAAAATGCCCGTAAGTCCACCATGCAATAATCTGCACACTCCTCCATGATAAATCGTTTCACACTGACTCTTTCCACTTGACGACATTTCGTTTGTTTGGTTGTGTTCACTACTTGGGGAGCGTGATGGCGCAGTGACTTAGCTGCTCGTCTTTCACCCGGACGGCTGGGGTTCGAATCCCGGTGACGGCAGGGTGGAATCTTCAACTGAAAAATCACATGGCGTCAGGAAGGGCATCCGGCCTTAAATCCCCGGCCAAAACCAAAATGAGCCTGCTTGGCTCCGGTGACCCAAATAAATTGGGAAAAGCCGAAAACTATGTGGTTGTGTTGACTATTTATAGTGGTTTTGCTCACTGAACAGAACGCTGGCGAGTGGAGTCTTAATCGATTAGTGCTCGGTTAGCTCCGTAAGTTAGTAGCTTTCTGTCCCTTACTCCCCAATAACAACGCTAAACTTAGTCCAACAAAACGAAGAAACGCCACTTTACTGTTTCCTTTCAGCGAGCTTCCAGATATTGTTTGTTAGGTTAAAGTTTAAACTTAACTTCAGGAGGGCGCTGCAGTACGAAGCAGATACTAGCTACTAATGTGCTGACAGTACATCATTACGTTCAGCTGGTAAATAGCTCTTGTTGTTGTTGTCAATCCTTTTAGGGGATTGTGGCATTGTAGTCATGTAGCCCTGTGTACTTGGATGTGTCAGAGATTTATCTGATAATCTGTGTTATTGTGGTGTCTGTGGTAGTAGTAGTGTATTTGTAATTGAGAATAGGATTCGGAACCCAACGCGGTCACAGGATACCAAGATATATTTCTGGTACCTTTCTCCATCGTAGGTTTATAGTAGTCTACACATCTTCCCATCAGGCATTTTCAATAAATGAATCTTAATCCGTTTCTTCCATAATGCGATTGGTGTTATTGTAGGGAGAACCTTTGAAAGGGGAAGTATCCTACTCCACCCGACCAACATATTTCAACGTTTACTGAAAAGGGCTAACGCTGTCCGTGGGCATTATTGGCCTATACCAGAGGTCCTGTAGGCACTGTGTTGGGATTTGACATTCACAACAGACATGTACCGCACATACTATTTTGGATTCAGTTATATCACGAGTGGAAAACGGTGGAAATCTACTTCCAGGATACCCTATTAAGGCTCAGTGTACCCCGTTCCAGCCTTCACACCAGAATTTAATTTCTTGGCAGTGCCGGGAATCGAACCCGGACCTCAGGGGTGGCTCATACATTTTGAAATTTCCTCAGACTTTAAAGGAATGAAACTCATCTCAACACAGTGTCCATAAATCGGGTTGAAACCGTTAGGGCCACGTTATCAGATCGGAAAGAGATCGGCCCCATACAGGGCTCTGGGCCAGATAGGATGCTCTACCGTAGAGCAGGACGTAACAAACGGAAACAAATATTTCAAGTTAATTATCGTCAGTGTACGAGGAAGAAAAGAGAGATGAAAGAAGCCAAGTCTTTATGTACCGCACATACTATTTTAAATTCAGTTATGTCATGAGTCTTTTTAACAGTGTATTGTTTTTGTTGATATCAATAATATGTGAAAATTTGAGAAAATATCAAATCTGCCTTTTAATGGTTCTTCCTGCGAGAAACTGCGAATTAGAATTTACAGAAATTATTGAAAATGCATAATTGAAAGATAAGTACGCCTCCTGCAGTGGAGAATGTGATCATCTCGGTACTCAGTGACCGCGTGTTCTGGGGTTCATATTATCAACATCTAAACTGTCTTTTGGAAATCATTAGTTGATACAGTGCATACCATGCTGTTGGAATTCTCTGGCTACTTTCACAACCTCAACAAACTGTTGTGTGTCCGATTCAAGGCTGTTCACCTTCACACTAGAGCAGTGCCAAGGACGGTGTCAATATAAATAGACTAATAATTATGGTGAAATAAATTGTTAGCATTGGAATACACAAGTGAGACTTGGAGTAGACCAGGTGGATGAACTTACCTCGCTCTACTTCAACCATTCTCTCAGCAGCGAGAGATCTAGGGGTAGTGCTTGTGACTGTGCGATTGGTAGAGGAGGATAAGTCTATCCCTCCGAACAGGTCCAAGTCCCAAGTGCTCTTTAAAGATAGTTTATCTATCTATATAACCACCTCGTTGCGTAGTGGCTATCATTCTTGGCTGTCACTGTGGAGACCCTGGTTCTATTCCCGGCTCTGCCAAGAAATTTAATTCTGGTCCTGAGGGCTGAAACAGGGTAAACTCAGCCTCGTGAGGCAAAACTGTGAAGAGGCGGGTTCGATTCCCACCTCAGCCATCCTGGAAGTGGTTTTCCGTGGTTTCCTACTCCTACACCAGGTGAATGCCGGGATGGTTCCAAAATTAAGGCCACAGCTGCCTCCTTCCCCATCCTCATCTGAATTACAAATACACACACTATTACAGCCATCACAATAACACAGGTTATCAGACAAATTCACCTCCTCCTCCACCACAACCTCCACCACCAACACTAACCCCCCCCCTTCCTACACACACACACCCAAGTACACGGGGCTACATGATATTATTATTATTATTATTATTATTACTATTACTATTACTATTATTATTATTATTATTATTATTATTATTATTATTTATTTATTTATTTATTTATTTATTTAACAAAAATTGCGCCTACAATTTATGGACGGCAGACAGAGAAAGGGCAAGCCCCACATACATAGCAGTGTCACCATCTCCGTTCTTGATGTCGCAAAGCCCCTAAATGAAATTAACATAGTATATCGATTCATAATAATAAATGAAAGTTCAGTTGGAGCGATGTACTGAGCCCGGATTCACTCATGCTGGTGATTATGTTTATGCAAGAGTTGGCAACATGAGTGAGAGAATCTCTGAATGCATCCAAGAAGATGCAGTTGTACTTTTGACTTCATTGGAAGATCGTCAATATTTGTTTTACCATGATTAGAGAAGGTATTCTTTAATGTGCACATTTGAATTTACCACATCCAGTATTTCTGCATAATTTGCCAAGGAGAAATGGCCTAATATTATTAATTTTGTACTTAAGACTATGGTATGACACTGCGGAAATGCATGAGTAATGTCGAGAGATACTCAACGACTCGACTAGTCTCGAAGCCAGTCCACCCGCTTCCGGGAAGAAAGCATTCTCTCCACTTCTAAGTCTAGCACCGCACGTGTGGAACACGCGGATGCACCAGTCCGGTCAAGGGACCGATGAGAAATCATAAAAGTTAAGGAATCAATCCATTGGAAACGTCATCCAGTTTATTTTATCGCACGATGTGTGCATAGTGAAAATCGAGTGAAATTATTGCTAAGTGAGCTACGATAATCCAACCAGACACATGGCCGATCTTAGTGCCATCCATACATTTGAGTGTCTGTGTTTTCAATAGTGCAAGTGTAATATTTCACACCAGTGAAAATTGCTAATAATAATCCACGCTGTGTGAAGTCACGATTTTCTTGAGCGACAGATGTCGACGATTTAAATTGATAAAAGTTTTCACAACGAGTGATAGTGAAAGCGAATCGACACGTGTTTGTGTCCAGTAGAGCCTATGAAGCAGACATGGCTATTTTTTGTCGAATAACGTCTGCAAAGTATCAAGTGTTGCAGCTGTGTTGGTCTGTGAAACCACGATAGAAGCAGTGAATTTCTTGTTGAAATTGATAACGCCTACACGATGTACGAGATCCATCAAGAGAGAAGAATATCATCACCGTTTACCATGTTGGTGATAATGGCTTAAACACCTGATGAGAGAGAGACCGAGCACCATAACAGCACAATAAAATGGAAGCCGAAGAACGCAGCATAATGTCTTTGTACGAGTGCTGGAGGTTTTGCCCACGCTCAAAATCGAAGGATTTACCCCTCAATTATTCCTGTTGGAATGACGTGAGCTACCATGTTCTTCGCCGTGAGCTCTAATTAATATCTTTTGTAAGGTGATGGTCTTTGGTGGAGTAGTTTTAACGATCGTACTTCGATTCACAGTCATCTAGGTACGATTTATTTTAGTGGGTTTCTTTTAGTTTACCGTCTATGGTAATTTTTCATTTTTCCATGCACATCGCAGGGTACGTTTCCAATACATTTCCAAGCCAAAAGTTAGTCACCTGATTAATGTGTATTTTCTCACACGGTGCATAAAATGTCATTTTG
This sequence comes from Meconema thalassinum, assembly GCA_946902985.2. Lineage (NCBI taxonomy): Eukaryota > Metazoa > Arthropoda > Insecta > Orthoptera > Tettigoniidae > Meconema > Meconema thalassinum. Next base: position 924,163,292 of record OX336389.2, read on the forward strand.
AAGTTCACTTTGAACTATCCAATTGTGTCAATAATTTAACGGAGCAGTAATTTTTTAAATTAATCGGCTGTTGCTGAAGTCTTTATTTTAAGCTCCTTTTTTTTTTGTAAAATGTGAAGCACGCCACTGAGCAGGCGTATCCTCTAATGGGAGAGGTTACCCCTTTACCTATTTTTGAGTAAATACATTTTTGTTTGAGAGGGGAGCGTGGTGGCTCAGTGGCTTAGCTGCTCGTCTTTCACCCGGACGGCCGGGGTTCGAATCCCGGTGACAGAGGGGAGGAATTTTCACCTGGAAAATCACGTGGCGTCAGGAAGGGTATCCGGCCTTAAATCCCCGGCCAAAACCAAAATGAGCCTGGTTGGCTCCGGCGACCCCAATTAATTGGGAAAAGCCGAAGAAAGATGATGATGATGACATTTTTGTTTGAGAGTGGAAAATCTACCACTAGACTCGAGATGAATCAATTGTCAGTGTGAAGGATAGTTGCTCGACAGCCTTCGACGAGCGAGGTCGCGTCTGACTCACGTGCGGTACCGGTCTTGTGCTTGGCTATTTCTGTGCGTATATCTGCTCTCAAACTACTGAATACCGTGTTCTGTGTGCGGTTCATATTCACATAACTCTCGACTTGTACTAATAAACGACAATCACCATGGTTGCAAAATTTGTGCGCAAGCTCATTTTAAAATGTGTTTTTGAACGCGACAACAGGCCCAGTGCATGGGAGGTGCACAATTGGATCTCCACGTGTTTGAAAATCACTGCTGACCAGATCGAGATGATTCAACTCGACAATTTGGACAACGCCGTATATTTAAAGGTAATTTCCCAAGTACTGTTTGAGAGGTTGTTAAGTCTACATGCTGGCCAACAGAAAATTACTTTGTCAGATGGTCGAATAGGGACTGTGCAAATTACTGCTGCCCACAATGTCATCAAAACAGTTCGTATTCTCAATGTTCCCCCGGAGGTTCCCATCGGTTCAATAATAAGTACTCTTAGCAAATATGGTAAAGTGAATGAGCATCGAAATGAAGAATGGTCTGCGCAATACCCATTTCGGGTGCAGAATGGCATACGCGCAGTGCGCATGGACTTAAAGGAAGCCATCCCCTCCTTCATTTCCATTGAAGGCTATCATGCACAGATTGTTCATTATGGTCAAATGCGAACTTGCCTTACATGTAATTCGACAAACCATTTACGACCCCAGTGTCCCCTGCGACGAGCACGCGCAATCGACCAGCGTACGGTAGGACCTGACACTATTGAACCAGAAAATACCGCCCTGCCGGTTAGTGGCGACCCATCAACCTCGAGTCATCCAACCCCAGCATGGGCCCCAGAACACGTTGTCCCGCCATCAGCTCCAGCACCTAAGCACGCTGTTGATCACTCGGACTTTCCCTCACTAGATGAAAGCACACACAAATGTCGGAAACCGGACAGTGAAGGTACCGATTTAACAGTCCCACCACCACCAGGAACCCATGACGGGATTTCCGGCATGTACACAACAGCTGAAGTAATTGCGCCTACAAGCTCTGATCTGCTGCAGGATAACCCCTCACCACACGTTCCGGATCCGCCCCAGACGGCCCCACTGCCCTATCTAACTGACACTGCAAACAGCCTTGCCACAGATGACGATATGGAAATTGAGGTTGCTGGGAGTGGAACAGCTAGTACTGCTCACCGCCACGTGACAGCTCCGGACACTGGGAAGACGACGTCCTTACCCCCCATCAGCTGCTACAACGCACAAGGAACTCACTCCTGTGAAAACCGCCCCACTTAGTCATCGAGACCCACGATTACCTCCGAGACTGAAGAGTACTGACAAATCCCTGGGCAATTCTAAACGTTGACCTATAATATTTGCTGCTGTTCCTTTGTTTTTCATCAATAACGTCAGTTTTACAGGCCACTATCGCATATAGAACATGTATTTCTCTCCTTTGTTTCTACATTTCGTGCTCGTTTTCCAGAGCATGGCCAGTATTCTCACGACGTTTGCTACTCTCAATGTCAATGGCGTGAAGAATGTCACCACACCGGCCCTGCTGTGTAGGTTCTTGAAAGAGTATGATATTTATATATTGTTTCTGCAGGAGGTCAATGAAAACAATTTTGGCTGCTTATACAATTATGACCATGTTGTGAATGTGGGGGATAACGTCCGGGGCACCGCCATCGTGTATAGAAAGGGTTTCGAAAATAACGATGTCATCATGGACCCCTCAGGTAGAATTTTGTCAGCTTCCTATAATAACATCAGACTGATCAATGTATACGGCCAGTCCGGGACGAACTATAAGCATGATCGGAACGCACTGTTCAGCCATGACATCTTGACACATGTAGCGACGCCAGGTCCGGTGATTTTAGCCGGTGATTTCAATTGCACACTGCATCCTCGTGATCAAACAGGCACATTTAACTTCTGTCCAGGGCTGCAGACACTTACCCATAGTATGCAGCTGGTGGATGCCTGGCAACGATTGCATGGTTCGTACGTGGAATCTACCTTCTGTCGTGGGGATTCCAGATCTAGAATAGATCGCGCTTATATCTCCCAGCCTCAAGCACTTCTTCTTGATAGCTGTAAAGTAGTTCTCGTAGCCTGCAGTGACCACCACAGTGTCATATTTACTCTTAAAGCGCAACGGGGAGACAGATGCTTCATTGGTCGGGGTTCATGGAAAATGAACAAGAATGCTTTTCAAACCCACGACAATGACCGACGCTTTGCCACAGTTTATCAACAATGTACTACAACAAAAGATCGATACCATAATATTCTAGACTGGTGGATAAAGAAGTTAAAGCCTACCATTAGATCTACAGCCAAAACTTTCACCTATGAACGGTACCACGACCTAAACAGGAAACTCGACTTTTATACCACAGTAACCACCTGCACCGGAAGGAACGGCTAGGAGAAAATGTTTCAACACCCCTCAGTTCCATCAAGAAGACTATAATAGGGATTAAAGAGCAGATTCTCCAGGACTTGGCAGATGAACGAATGTCGCTCTTTCATTTAGCCAAAATGCGAAGATCAGCAAACCGACAATTTGTGCATGAATGGATTAATGAACAAGGTATGGTCATCAGAACTCACGAACACATACTCGCAGAAAGTGAGCGCTACTTTCGTGACATGTTGGGAGAAGACAGCGTTAGTGATGTGCATGTAAATAACATCTTGCGATCTGTTGACAGACACCTCGAGGACGATAACATCCGTTTTCTTGAGACGTCTATCACCACGACAATGACCGACGCTTTGCCACCGTTTATCAACAATGTACTACAGCAAAAGATCGATTCCATAATATTCTAGACTGGTGGATAAAGAAGTTAAAGCCTACCATTAGATCTACAGCCAAAACTTTCACCTATGAACGGTACCACGACCTAAACAGGAAACTCGACTTTTATAACACAGTAATGTATGACCTGTATGTGAAACATTCTCTAGACTAGACTGCATCTAATAAGACACCCGGCGTTGATGGCATCCCGTACGAGTGGTACCGACACTTTTGGACCATGGTCGGAGATGACCTGACAAGTGTGCTTAATCAAGCATTGACCGGTGACATTCCGAATACCTTCACAGACGGGGTTAATCTTCTGATTCCGAAACAATCGAAATGTGTCTATATCATTCACTACAGGCTCATTACTATCTTAAATACCGATTATAAACTTCTGGCCAAGGTGTGAGCAAACAGAATCAGACGCATTCTTCCCGCTTTAAATGGGACTGGGCAAACTTGTACCATTCCAGGAAGAAATATCGTGCATTCGTGCATAGCCATTCGTGATATTATCATACACTACTCTGTCGCTGATAACCCCGCAGCTGCACTTGCAAGCATTGACCTTAATAAGGCCTTTGGCAGAATAGCCCACAAGTATTTATGGAAGGTATTAGAACGCTTTCATTTTCCCAACACAATCATAGCAAATTTCCAACGACTTTACCAAACGGCTTCTTCTCGTGTAATGGTCAATGGGTTTCTGTCACCGAAAATTCCAATCAAGAAGTCTGTCAGACAAGGATGCCCCCTATCAATGGCTCTATTCGTCTTGGCGCTGGAACTCATGGTCAGGATGATGAACAACGTCCTCACTGGCCTCACGATCAACGGAGAGCGTTTCACACTGCGAGCATATGCCGATGACGTCACGATCATCATCATCATCTTGTACAGTTTCCAGCCCCAGGCTGGGTCTGTTTGGAACATAAGCCTCGCCACTTAGTCCTTTCTTCCCACCATCTCTCCGCTGTCACTCTGGTCCAGTCCTCGCCTCTATTCTTGACACATTCCTCCACTCCTTTCAGCCATCTATCTCTTGGTCTTCCCCTTGGTCGTTTCTTCTGCATCTGCATCTCATGTATCATCTTAGGAATTTTCTTCTCATCCATTCTCTTTAAGTGTCCATACCACCTCAGTCTTGATGTCTCAATCCTACCTTGCAAGGGCTCCTCTTTCACCATTTCCCTGACCTTTTCATTCCTCACCCTGTCTCTTCTTGTTACTCCGATCCTACTTCGCAGGAACTTCATTTCACCTGCCTGTATTCTGCTTATGTCTCTTTTCTTCATTGTCCATGTTTCTAAAGCATAGGTCAGTATCGGGATATAGTAGCTTCTGTTTAACACTTCCTTGCTTTTTTGTGGGACATCTTTATTCCACACTAAGCTCCTAATGCTTCTCAGAAATGCTTCTGCCTGTCTGCCACGTTCCGTAATCTCTTTGTCATTTCTCCCATTTTCCTCCACTATACTTCCCAAGTACTTGAGACTTTCCACCTTCTTCAGCTGTCCACCTCCAAGTGTTATCCCACTAATTGGTCTGTCCTTTTTCCTGGTAGTTAACAGGATCTCTCATTTACTGATGTTGAACTTCCATCCGTACTCTCCCGCTGTTTCTTCCCAAGCCTTCAGTTGCTCCTGAATTTTCTCCTCCTTGTTTCCCCAGACCATGAGATCATCTGCAAACACCATTTCTTTCATCTTATCTTCTCCTATCGTTCCTGCTATCCGTGTCATTACCTCATCCATAACCACAATAAAGAGAAGGGGTGACAGTGCACTACCCTGTTTCAGGCCACTCATTTGTCTGAACCACGATACTACTCACAAATGAAGGTGACGCGATACTCGTCCAACAGACCCTTGAGTCATTTTGTCAGGCCAGTGGAGCACAAGTAAACTATAGAAAGTCATCCTTATTGCTCTTAGGCCCAGGTGACAATAAGCACTACTCCAATACTACCGGTATTCCTACAGTCACCGCATGCAAAATATTGGGTATAACTTTCAGTCGAGATATTGCGGAGACCATACAGACCAACCGGGCTGCCCGATTAAATGTTCTGAGGTTCGAACTGAAAGAGGAACTTTCAAGACAGCTCATTATTCTGCAAAAAACCTGGCACATTAATATGTTTGCTCTGTCGAAACTTTGGTATATGGCGCAAGTACTTCCCGCTCCACATATAATCAGACAGCGCATTGAAATGGCGATTGGATTCTATCTTTGGAAAGGCTATCGCTATAGAATTCGACGGGAACAACTGCAGTTACCAGAACAGTGTGGTGGGCTGCGACTTTTTGCAGTTGAGCTGAAATGCTCTTCACTCTTCTTGAAACAAATTATCAAGGCGAGGCAGTCTACAGGTGATCCGTTCGTTTGTGCTGCTCTGAAAGACTACTCCTTTACGACAACCCCATCCGTTCCGAAATTTGTTCAGGAAAGCCCTGGGCCTTTTGCTAAAACTTCCCACTGCCCACATCTCCGATGGTTCCTTTAATGAAGCTAAACACATTTAAGCTTTTTTATTGCAACTCCGTAATTTCACACCCCTGGTGCATTTAAAATACCCCAACAAGAACTGGAAGCATAACTGGGGCAATGTGCGCAACAAATGGCTTCCCTTAGAATGGCGACTGTCTGTATATGCCTGCATTAATGAAATCATCCCCACTGGTGAAAAAATGAAGCGGCACGAACAAGTAGCTGATGATGAATCTCCTGTGTGCAACAGGACTGATACCCACTTCCACCGCATCACTACATGTGGGAGTGCGAACGGCGTGTGGCGATGGACGATGAATGCTATCCACAGCATAACCGGGCTAACACGCAACAGGGACGAGGAGATCTTGAACTTCGAATTACGGGATGTACTTGGTGAGCCGAAAAAGAATGCCATCTTATGGCTAGCAGCTGCAGCAATTCACTACAACCTTAGCCTACTGGTTACCGGACACCCCTGGTTAATACCCTGCCTGGTTTTCTGGATCACCTCCGGAAAGAACGATGGAAACTCGTACAGCGGAAGTGTCTCAACAGTGCTTTTGGAAACGTTTTATATCAATTCTAACAACATACGTGTGGTCATCATTGTGCTACAGTCTTATGATGCTTGGTGTTTTGTTGTTGTGTATTGTGTGATTTTATCTTTTGTTTTTTCTCAAAGACTACTATGAACTTAGAACATTACCTTGAGGTGGGAATTGTATTTAGTGATCAGTGTTTGTAGCTGCTTTTTTGTAAACACAAGAATGAATAAATCAATGTAACAAAAAAAGAAGTGTAATATATTTCTGTTAGTACTCCTAATCCCGTTCACACTAGTAACGTATCATTTACAATTAACGCCACTGTTTTATATGGCGTGAATGTTTATTTCATACATTTGAAGTACCTAGAATGCACAGGTTTAATTTTTGACAAACCTGCCGTGAGTGTGATATCTTCCAAACACCTTAGTGCGAGTGGAATAGTTCTCGTCTTGTATGCTTTGCTTTGGCCATGCAAGCATATCATTGTCCATTATGTTTTGACTACTATTACTACATCACAAACATTACAATGAGTGTTATATTATAAACTGCAAGTGTAGGATCATTCTTTGAACATTCGTGTGGATCCAATATGCTAATGAAACGAACACTTTAGATTTTACTGTTAGCCAAAGCAGCTCGTAACAGTTTGAGAATGAGCAAATGTCATTTACTTGCGAGGACAAGTTTCTTCAAGGTTACGCGCAGTATTGCCAACCCATAATCCCAGATGAGGCAAGACTTTTGGCAGATACAATGCTAATGCTTTTATAAATGATTCATTTTGAATAAGCCAGCTTTTATAAGCTTGTTAAAACTAGGTCAAGTTGACAGCCATGTTTATGAATGCAATGATACTGTGTGACAGTAGGTCACCCATTGGATTCTCGATCTTCGCATGTGTTGTGAGCGGAGAACATTCGGAAAGGTTTTTGTTGTTTAAGATATTGGAGTTGTCTTGTGATACTGATTGACATATTTTGAGGCTATGTGAATTTTTGCTCACATGTTGTGTACTTTTTTTTCCGTGTTTTTATACACGATGATGGGGTGGTTGCCCATATTTTTGAGGTTGCCGGCCTTGTTTCAAAGCTGAGCGCTTGACAGACCGAGGTCTCTGATGTTATCCAGGTGGACACACAGGGTTACTTTAGAATGGTTTTGAGCTATTTGACAACTCGCAGTAGGCATGTTCGCGTGTACTTTGGTGTACACAAGTGGTTATCCACTAGTTAGGAAGCCGTACACATGGTCAATCCGGATAATTAATGAATCTTATACCAACGACAACTAATAATCATCAATTAAATAAGAAGAAGTAATGAACTTAAACGAATGCTATAATTTTCGTTAATCACTAAACGCCTGTTTAACTTTGATCCTGGTTTATAATTGCTGACCATTGTAATGAGCTGTATAGATTTATTCTTCGTTAGTTTAAGCTTTTAGCAGCTGGCACGTTCGACTGACAGGGAGTTGGTTTACCCCGAGTTATTCAACTTGTGGGTCGTGAACCATATAATTTTGTTCTACTGTTAACGAACATTATTTTCAGTTTCTAGCTTACACATTATAGATGACCGATGGAAACAAACAGTAACCATCAAGCGGTAGGCAGGACTAATAAGAATACTCTTGTGTGTGATATGTATTTATTGATCGCTTTGTATACCCATATTCTAATTTTTCCTCTACTACTTGTAGACCTTTTGTTGTACAGTTGATTGTAAGTTATTTGTGTTGTAAACGATGACTGTAAATCAATTTAGATCTTTTGTTTAGTTTGTTATACTACGGATGCTTCTCATCGTAAGTTAGTTTAAATACAGGATTAGTTTAGATCACTTAAAATGAAATGTAAATACGGGATGGTCACAGCTTACTTTGTTTATTTTTCTGTCATGTTTGACAACTTGCCAACATGAGGTTTCACTTGGAAACATCATGCCTTGTTCATTGTAAATTTAATTAAAATCCTTTTGTACCATTTCCCAAGCTTTGCTAGTGCTTGTTTGACTGTATTTTGGATCAATCGAGAGGAGTTAATTTTTGAGTGTTAATAATTGTTTATTTTTGTTTATTTATTGTGGTTAGTTAGTGGATTAGCCGACTGATACCCTCCGATGGTAGGATAGGGGTTTGAGATTCCAATAAACCATTTTGTGAATTTTACTTAAGCCTGGATTTTAATTTAGTAGTTTGTTTCTTTTGGGGGTGAATTTCCTTGGGAGGTCTATGACTAATGCTATGATGGGAACCTGATCCCTATGACGACGAGGAGCCTTGTGCCGGAATAGCCCCACAAGGAGTGTACTCCGATCCTCTTAGGCCATATGTGTTTAAGGATGTGGTCATCTGGAAATCCACACACGGTCGGTGGTGGACCAGATAACTACCTCTGACGGGCACTTACCCCATAACTATTTCTTGGCCCCCAACGTTGTCGGCCAATGCAGACATGGAACCATCAGTACCATGTCAATTTCAAGAGGATCATTATTGTTAATTTTGCCTTTGCTTTGCTGTTGATTAAATGTAAATGTCGAGTCAATTCTTTGTTTGTTATATCCAGCAGTAATCACAAAAGTTTTGTTGAAATGGTCAAGCTTTCCAGCAAAGCCAGTTCCTAGTTTATTGTGCTTAGTTAGGTGTAAGGTTTTCTCTCTCTAATTCTAAGATTGTACTTGTAATATGGATGAGGAGAGGTTCCGTCTCATGATGGTACAGATGTTGCAGCAAATTAATGCTGGCATGGAAGCCAGTATTACAATATTAAGGACAGACTTTAACGATAACACTGCCACTTTAAGGGAGGATTTGAATCTTGTGAGGGGAACTGTTGACGGTGTTAATGCAACATTAGCACGTACTAACACTACTGTCAGGGACGGTTTAGATAATGTCAGAGGGGACATGGAAAATGTTCGAGGTGACATGACCACAAACGTAGCTAATCTTAACACTACCATAGCTAATAATGTTGCCACCCTCAATGAAAGTTTAAACAATGTCCGAGCGGACATGGCTACTAATGTCAAAAATGTTAATCAGAATATTGCCGATAAGGTTCTTGCTTTAAATGTTAGTATAAACAATGTCCGAGGTGACTTAACCACCCATGTTGCTATTGTTAATGCTACTTTACCCGAGGTACGAGATGATTTGGAAACGAACCGTGCGGAGGCTAATGATAATTTACTTGCTGTTCGCGCTGATATGACTAGGAATCAGGAGGAGGCAAACGAGCGTTTCACTACTCTATCGACCGATATCGCCACAAATCGATCTGAAATGCAGACGCGGCTTAACACGATTGATGAAAGTATTACGAGCGTTAGAGAGCAACTTGAATCTAGAGTTTCAGCTGTTGAAGAGAAAATAGAGGAGACTTCTAATTTTCACGATGGGATTCGACGTGAAGTCAGCACCGTTAGTACCAGTATGCGTATTATGAGAAACGTAGCAGTAGCTGTTCATAATAACGTCAAAGGTCTTCAGAAGGACAAGATGCGATTTCGTGATGAGCTCACTGATAGCACCAGAACCGTTGCGGAATTAGCCTTAAATGTAGAGGATTTGAAGCATAAAGTGCATGAGAACCTCAAGGAAGTAATCTTGGAGGTGAATAACGTCAAGAAGGACATGTCTGGCCATAAGGCTGAATTGAAAGGAGAGGTTGGAGCAATCAAAGAAGAAGTAGATTATTTGAGACAGCGAATTGAAGAGGTCGCGATTCAAGAAAGATTGAACTCTTCAAGAGAGGTTAGGAAGACTGTCCAGGAAACGGGCGAGTGTCTTCGAGGGAAAAATAGAGCGAATTGAGTTGCAATTGAATTCCTTGAAGTTACCGAACGAATTACTTAACTCAGTCGACATGGAAGAACTGGAACAACGACTGAGAGATCGAGTTGGAGATCTAGCAAAGAACCCAACGTTCCAAACACCTACTGTTGTTACTGGAACAGTTTCTAATACAAACCGTAATGATGTTATGGCCACTAATCGTGAGGTGGGAACCTGAGGGTTCTATCTACACTTTTTGAGGATTTTGATTTTTTCGTTGTAAATGCTACTGGGAGATATGTACTATCGTTTTCCATGACGGCAACATCCGTATCATTTACCATTTCCAGTCAATAAGCAGGTAAATTTGGTTCTATCTACAAAAGTTTGCAAGGCTGAGAACCAGACGGTTCTATCTGCAGAATGTTGGTAGACAGTACACACTGCATCAGCTGTTTGGAATTGAGAGAACCAGATGGTTCTATCTGCAGAATGTTGGTAGACAGTACACACTGGATCAGCTGTTTGGAGTTGATCACTTCGATCTCATCTCATCTGTTTGGCTGTAATTCATAAGAAGTCCAGGAAGAGAAAGCATATCCCTCAACAATGGAAAAATAATATTCAAAAGAGACAGCGACAAAGTGGTGGCTGCGAAGGAAGCAAAATGTGAAGACTGTAAGTGCAAATTTAAGTGTTTTACGTTTTACAAGTGAATGGCACGCAGGTAAGAGTATGCAAGAGACTTTGTTGGTCAGTCAAAAAGTAAATATACAATGTGCATTTTAACAAAGATAAAACATCCGGGACTTCAAAAATCCAATGAGAGAGGAAAGAAAACAAGAGAGGATTTCCCAAAATTGTAAAGATTTTGTTAGAAAGCACATTCAATCATTTCCAAGGGCAGAGTCACATTACTGCAGGGCTGTGACACAAAAGGAATACTTAAGTTCTGATTTAAATGTAACTAGAATGGGTGAGATGTGTATGAGAGGTTTCCATACAGAATTGTTATAAAGTGGTAACACTGTCGAAGTACTTGTCAATATTTAGCACTGAATATAATCTGGACTTCTTAGCACCAAAATCCGTTCGGTGTGACCTTTGTGAGGAGTTTATCATGGCAAAAAGGAAAAATAGTCACTGAGGGTTTGTCAACGAAGTTCGATAACCATTTAGAAGAGAAATCAATCATGCGACAGGAAAGAGAACATGGCAGACGAAGTGAAGCTATGGTGATATGCTTTGATCTTCAAAATGTTATAGCTTTACCTCATGCAAATGTTAGTTGCTTCTTTTATAAAAGAAAGCTTATTGCTTGCAATCTTACTGCTCATTTATCGAGGAATAAACATGGCTATTGTACTATTTGGCATGAAGCACTGTGCGGCAGATCTGGAAATGGCATTGCAAGTGCTGTAATTAAAGTATTAAGAAATGTTTCAACCGGAAGTTAGGGAATATATTCTTTGGAGTGATAGCTGTGTTCCTCAGAATAGGAACTCACTGATTTATTTTCCTTTGGCTAGCTTTCTTCAAGAAAATATCCACATAAGGGAAATCCCCATGAAATTTTCACAACCGGGGCATTCTTGCATTGAAGAGGTTTAGAACGTCCATTCAAACATAGAGAAGTCTTTGTGGTTATCAGAGGTATGGTCTCCAGTTTCACTAATAAGAACTCTTCTCTCTTGCAACAGGAGGTCACCATACCATGTATTTTAGATGAGAGCATCCGATTTCCGTGACTACCGGATTCAAACGAAACTGTTTCAGTATAGTAAATTACCGTGTCTGCAGGTATCGCAGCTGAAATTTTGTGCAGACCTGTTCAGTGTGTACTTTAAGACAAGTCACGGTACTCAGGAGTGGGATAAAGTCAAGATACAGAAGAGTAGAACAAACAGGACTGATAACAATCAGCAACAGAACATAGTACCAATCCAACTTCCAGAAGCAAGAGTTTCTATGTCACGGAGAAAAATTTCCAAGGAGAAGACTACAGATATCCATTCCATGATGAAATGGATGCCCTCTGATGTTGTCGAGTTCTACAAAGCAATTTTGAAATTAAGAACCTGATGACTCCAACATCATATGCTAATTTTAGAGCCAAAAAGTTCTATCTGCATGCAAACTTTGGAATAAGTAATTAAAATACCTATGTTCTCTATGTAATTGTTAAATTTTGTGTTAATACATTAATGTAGAACCTTGTATCATCATTTTGAAATACTTCGCAAAGAGCTAGCTTTACTACATACTTTATGCAATTCCAAACTTCAAATACCTCTCCTGAAAAATTAACTTTAAGGCAGATAGAACTCTCTGGTTCTCACCTCACGTAATGTCAACACCAGTAATGTTGCGACTACTAAGTTTAGCTTTCCCACAACCTATGAGCAGCCCAGTATGTCTCACCACTAGCAGCCTATGAACACTATCAATTCTAATGTGGGAACACCACAACCCCACAGCTGGACAGGTCAGCAGACCACGAGTATGTCAACACTGACCAGCACTCCAAACGTAACCACAATGATGGGTCAATGTTTCCCGACACCCGTGGAACAACCTAGTTCACATAATTTCAACGCGCTTGCGTTCACTCCGATGCGAGGTTCATCTAACCAGAATGTCATGATTATTAGATCTCGAGAAGAGCAACCTGCTCATTTTTCAGGGACAGGCGGAGGTCTTACACCCTTCGATTTTCTCAACAATGTGGAGTGTTATTTGAGAGATACTATGGTCACACCTGAGAGGGAACTATGGGTAATTGAACGCTTACTTCACGGCCAAGCAAGTACGTGGTTCCGAGCATTCCGGTACTCATTCAGCGGTTACCGAGATTTTCGAGAGGCGTTGCTTCGAACGTACTAGTCTAGTGATATTCAATTGGGAATTAGAGCGGAGATGTACAACAAAACGTACAGCTCTACATTGCCTACACGCTATGCAAATTACTTCTCGTCGCAGTTGGCACGCTTGAGATGTCTTCAACCTCCTTTAGCCGAGAGTGATCTGATACAGACTATTATAAGACAATACCCACCCGAAGTGCAACGTCTGTTAATAGCGGCTGATACCAAATCTTTCATCCAATGTGACGAAATCCTACGACGCTTGGATAATAGCAATGAGAAATTCGTCAGTCACAAACCAAGAAACGATAATCGAAACGACACCAGAAGGGTTAATCTAACAACCGTCGATAAAGTCAGTCAAACGACGGAAGCTAAAGCGGTAATATCGAATCGTTACCAAGGGAACAATAGCGACCTGATCGTAGGAACTGGAATCAGAGACAGTTCGACAGGAATCGCCAGACGAACAATCAGACTTATTGGGAACGAAGGTTTGATCGACCCAATGAAGATAGACGAAGTTCTCGAAATCAGAATCGAAATGGAGCCCAGAACCGAACTCAATCTAACATAAGGCGTGCAGGCTTAAAGGGGAGTTGAAGGAACTGGAAAACCGGCTTCATAAACAAGACGAGGTATTGGTAAACCGTTAGATTTAAGGTGTTGTAAAATTCTATTGTCTGACATTTCTGTTTTTTTCCTTTCATGCTACTGTGATGGAGCGTCACGTACCGGATCCAAAGTATTTGGATCATGAAGAAGTCCAATATGAATTGGAGATCAGGAATTTGGAGGTTCCCGCGAGCACGGAGGTGGCTCGAGCAGTTCTAAAGTCTGCCCTTCAGGATCCTGCATTGTTGCCTGTGCTGTCCGAAGCAGAAATTGCAATTGGTGAGTCACAGATTTTCCAAAAAGTAGAAGTTTGTGCTAATCTCAATAAATTGTTTTTGCTTGATGATTATGGTACATCTGCCCAATATAAAAAGTTGCGCGCTCGTTTACAGTATTTGTCCACTCGTTGCGAAGATGTTTTATCTGTTTCATCTCATCGTTCTGATGAGGAATTAACCAATATTTTTGAAATTCAGCGCACGATAGCCGAATGTGCAAATAAAGTTTTCAATGAAAATTCTGAGGGTCGTGATGGTGTAGAGGCACTCCGCGCAGTCAGTGTAGACAGTGATGAAATAGGCTTTCCTATCAGTAAAGGCAATAAGCAGCCTTATGTTCCGACATGTGCTGCTAACCTGTTAAATGCAGTTCGGTTGAGTTGGGAAGGTTCTAATAATGCTAGTATGTTTCAATCTGTTGATCGCAACAATGTCTTTTCGGTTTCTACTGACAATAGTGCTACAGTAGATAGTATCAGCACAGAGTTGCCAGTAGTTTCTTTTGCTGAAGTAAATCCTGGATCTTATTATTCTCCTCCTTCTGTGAGAATTTTGTCGAAAGTGTACGGGGATATCGCTTCTGCAGCCAGGTCCCATACTAGATCAAGGTTGCCAGCCAGCAGTGTCGATGCTGGTGGTAACACAAGTGTTGTCAAATTGTCCACGCAATACCTCCAAGTCACTGACAGGCAACCAGTCGATAGTGCTTTAGCGACTGAGTTTAGCCGGTTAAATGTTAACCAAGGGTTATCGTCCGACGCGAATTTGGTTGAAGTGTCAAACGCTTCATGGATGAATAATTTGGGGACTAATCCTAGTTTTCATGTACCAGTGTCCGTTCATTCTGTTTCCGCTGTAAACAATTCTAATGGTGATGTAAATTGTAATTCTTCCGCTTCCGAAACTTTGCAACCGAGTGCTAGAGAGTTGTTCATGTCAACTGAAATGCCTCGTTCCGTGTGTGGCACAACTCCTGTGTACGCCACAAGTAACTCCAATGGTGGAGTAACGTATTCTTATTCTAGTGCCTTTTCTCGTCCTACTTGTTCTGTTCTTACGCCCAGTACGAGGGGTGTTCAAGAAGTAAATCTCCGCAGTCGGAACATGTATCCTACTCCGGGACGAAGTGCGTCTCAAGACGTTTCTAGTAGTAACTATCCTCCTTCGTTAGGCATTAAGCCTCTTAATTTCCGTTGGCCTAAAGATAAAGTTTGGTGCAACAAGAACAGAGTTTCTTCTCGTGTAGAACCTCAAGGTTGGGATTTCAATAGCCCGAGTGATGATAGTGGACCTGTTCGTGGTGAACAGAGAGGTCCAGGTTTTGGTCATTCAGTTTTTTCTAACCGTAATTTTGGGAATCTCGCCCACCCGTTATCTGATTGTGTAGCTAAGTTGAAGCACATGAATACTGATACCACTGATGGTATTATTCATTTTCTGCGTGAGTTGGTGGAAATTTATGAGTACGCTGCTGTATTTGGCGTGAGTTACACTCAGGTGTACCAACTTATGTTCCCGTTCACTTCTGGTATGATGAGAAGTATGGTTGTCGAGGCTATGTCCCGTAATACAGGTATCGAAGTGTTCTGTGAGCAAGTAATGTCAAATTTCATTCCGTATAGGAAGATGGGTACTGTAATTCAACGTCATTTGTATCGTGTACAGAAGTATGGTGAGTCGTTGGATGTGTACATGCAAGATATGTTAAAGCTAGCTAAGATGTTTTCTGTTAACTTCACCGAACAAGAGATGGTGGAACACATTTTGGATGGTGTGACGCCAGACTATCGTTCATTTTTATGCTTAGGGTCTAGCCCGAGCACTATTGCTCAATTGTGTGCTTTTGCCGTACGTGGAGAGTCCGTACGCCAGTCTGATTATGGTAGAGGTTTTGTTGATCAACCCTCGCAATTTAATTCATACAAACCGCAAGGTTCTTCTAATCGTTGGAACAATGCTCGTTCCCAGGGTAAACAAGGTAATTGGGGAAATCGTAAGCCTCAAGTTTCAGGAGGTCGATGGTCGAGTAATCAGCCTCAGAGTAGTTCTGTTCGTAATGAAGAAGTCAGGAGCTCTGGTAATTTTAATTCTGGAAGGAATGTCCGTTTCCAAGGTCCTTCGAATAGTAGAGGTGATGTCAGACACCAAGAAGCTACTAACCGTGGTGAAAATTCAAATCGTCAAGAAGCTCAAGGTCGAGTGAATAGTAGCTCTGTGAAATGTAACGCTTGTGGTCATTTTGGTCATTCAGACCGCACGTGTAATTCTCCCCCGCAATGATATCAGGAGACCCAGCATCGTGATGGGATACCGATGTCATCAGTTGTCAATGTGAACGATAACAGTATAGGAGGCTGTTCGAAAGTTTCTGTGAGTTCTTTGTTACCTGCACCTATTGCAGGCATTTTGATCAATGATGCCAACGTTAAAGCTTTGTTGGATTCTGGCAGTGCTGCGTCACTGATGAGTGAGGAATGGTATAGGGCCATGAAGGGCATTTGCAAATTTCCCCCTCTCTCTAAGGTCGATGTTCGTTTAGTTTCAGCTAATAATTCACAACTAATAGTTCTAGGGGTTGTCAAGTTAAAGGTTAAGATTCATAATTTTGCGTGGAAATTTCCGTTTTGGATTGTGTCCAATTTATCTTGCCCTGTGATTTTAGGCGCTAATTTCTTCTCGCATTCCGGTTTGTCGCTGGACATTAAAAGAGAAACCTTCTGGTTTAATTTCTGTCCGCAGTTGAAATTAAAATTTTCTGCTACTGAGAGGTATGATGTTGGCACCAGTGCGGTGGACATCAATGATGAAGACGTTCCCGAGTTGTCAAGTAGTGTCAACGACCTGGATCTTAGTAATCTTTTTGATGGTCAAGCAACGATTATACGTGATTTGTGTTCTCGTTTTCCGGAAGTTTTTACCGACAAGTTAGGTGTCACTGATTAGATTTCTTACAGAATTGTCATGTCAGACAATATTCCAGTTAGGCATCCTCCCTACCGACTTAGTCCACCTTTATTTCTTTATTCGTATCAGGAGCACCAATCACAAATATATATCACAAATGGTAAACAGTGAGAATCAAATTCAAATAAAAAATAATAATGATAATTAATAAAGACACAAACTATTCTAGATCTAATATTAAGTGAGGACATAAACATACAAGTCAGTTGTACAACACACAAACATTTGACTGCCAGGTAGCCCGCAACCAAATTAAATGTTCTTTGTCCAGTAACGGGCGACGTCAATAGCATTCGGGTTGGCAAATGTTAAGTCTTCCATTGTGCATGTTGCTGGACATAGTGGGCACTGGTAAAGATGTTGGATTGTCTGTAGTTCCCCACAATCACAGAGGAGAGAGTCACTCGGAAAACCCCATTTCTGCAAGTTCATCTTGGTTCTTCCAACTCCAGTCCGCAGTCTGTTGAGCACCTTCCATGTTGCCCAACCTTCCATATGGCCCGGAGGAAGGCTTTCTTTTGGGGTCATCCATCCGGACAGATGACCAGTTCTTTCCTTCCACATTCTTGCCCTAGCAGTGTCAGCAATGCCTTTAAGGCTGACTGTTGTCCGAAGGAAGCTTTTCCTAGATTTAAGGCGAGTTCGGGCGGGGGAATATCCAAATAGTGGGTGTGTTTGTGATGTGGATACCTTAAATCTTTCCTTGTTAGCTGCTACCTCCCTGCGTATCTCCCCAGGAGCAATACCAGCTAAGCAGTGGACTTTCTCAACTGGAGTAGGCTTCAAGCAAACAGTAATGATTCTGCAGCTTTCGTTGAGTGCAGTGTCAACTTGTTTAGTGTGTGCTGATTTATACCACACTGGACTGGCATATTCGCCCGCAGAGTAGCACAGAGCTAAAGCTGATGTTCTAAGGGTTTGTGGCTGGGTTCCCCAATTAGTACCCGTCAACTTGCGAAGAATGTTGTTTCTTGCCTGTTTGCCTGATGTTTTGGCAGTGCTTCTTGAAGGTCTGTGTACGATCCAAGGTGATTCCTAGATATCTTGGTGTGAAACAATGATTTAGTAGCTTTCCCTTCCAATACACTTTGAGTTTTCGGGATGCCTGAATGTGTCGCAGGTGAAATGCACATATTTGAGTCTTTTCGGCATTGGGTTTCAGTTGGTTTTGGTCGTAATATGTTCCAAGCTCTTCCAATGCCTGTGTCAGAGAGATTTCTACTTCATCAAAACTGTTAGATTGGGTGACAAGTGCAAGGTCATCAGCGTAAATAAAGCTTTTAGTGCCTTTTGGTAGTGGTTGGTCATTTGTATAGATGTTAAATAGTATAGGAGCCAGCACACTACCTTGAGGCAAGCCATTCCTTTGATTCTTCCATCTGCTCCGTTGTCCTTGAAATTCAACAAAGAAGCGACGGTTTTCCAGGAGAGTAGCTATCATCTTCGTCACCTTGATGTCGCCAGTTGTGCAGTACAGTTTTTGTAGTAGGATGCGGTGATTTACGGTATCATAAGCAGCGGAAAGGTCCACGAATGCCACTCCCGTGACTTTTCTCATCTCGAAACCGTCCTCAATGCATTGGGTTAGGTGCAGGATCTGTGCTGTGAAGTTCTTTCCCGGTCTAAAACCAGCCTGTTGCGGTATAAGCAGTTCATCTACAACTCCCGTCAAACGGTTAAGTAGCATTCTTTCCATTATTTTATATAGGTGGCATAGTAAAGAGATTGGTCTGAAATTTTTAGGATCTGAATTTTCCTTGCCAGGTTTGAGAAAGGCAATCACCCGTGCTTTTCTCCATATTTTAGGAATCTTTGAGGATGCCAAACAGCTATTAAAGAAATTCCGAAGCCATTCCTTCGTAGCTGTGCCGAAGTGTTTGATCTGCTCTACCGTAATATCATCTAGCCCTGCTGCCTTACCGTTTTTGCAGCATTGAATGGCTTTTTCTAACTCACTCAGCTTAAATGGTTGAGACATATCATTAGTTCTGGCGTCTTCACTTAGGTGGATTTTGTGTACCATTTTTCTGGTAGGGTGATTGGTCTTTCCATTCGAGATAAGCTGATTTCCTAAGATGAAGGAACTTAAGAAGATAATTGATCAGATGTTGTCAGATGGAGTTATTCGCCCCTCTATTTCTTCATACTCGTCGCCTATGTTTCTAGTGCCAAAGCCCAATGGTGGTTTTAGACCCATTGTAGATTACCGAAGGGCCAATAAGAAGGTGGCGATGGAATCTATCCCCCTTCCTGATCTTCACTCATGCTTTTCGTGGTTCAAGGATGCTAAGTACTACAGTCTCATCGGTCTGAACCAGGCTTATTACCAGGTTCCCTTAGCCGAGGAGAGTAAGCATCTCACCGCCTTCGCGACGGATTGGAATCTCTTTGAATTTAATAGACTTCCCTTTGGCCTCACTATTGGAGGAGCTGTGTTAAGCAGATTGTTAGATAAGGTCTTTGCTGGCATTAAGTTTGAGTATCTGTACCACTATTTGGACGATGTCGTAGTGTACAGTAAGACATTTGAAGATCATGTTCGTCATCTTCGTGAAGTGTTCGAGCGTTTGAAGAACGCTGGGCTATCTCTGAAGCTTTCTAAAGTATTTTTCGCTAAACCTCAAATCTCTTTTCTGGGGCATGTTATTTCCGCCGCTGGTGTGTCGATCGACAGATCTCGAACCCAGGGTATTCGTGACTTCAAAAGACCCGTCAATGTCGCTTCGTTGGCATGGCCAATTTCTTTCGGAAATTTATCCCTGATTTCGCTCGTAAGACTATGGCCTTAAATAAGCTACGTCAGAAGAAGGTTCTGTTCGAGTGGGGTGAGTCTCAACAGGCCGCTTTCGACGAGTTAAAAGAAGCTTTGTGTAATGCTCCTGTTCTCGCTGTTCCTGATTTTGGCAAGAGATTTATTGTACAGACTGATGCCTCTTTAGGCGCCGTAGCAGCTGTTCTTTTACAAGATTGTGAAGAAGGTCGTCGTCCTATCGCTTTTGCTTCGAGAACCTTAACTGCTGCCGAGTCTCGCTATTCTGTATATGAGCTCGAAGGTCTAGCTGTCATGTTCGGTTTGGAAAAGTTTGGGATGTATGTCGAACACGTGCCGTTCGAGTTGAAGACCGATAACGAAGCCCTGAGCTGGGTCTTGGCCAGACCTAGGAACACTGGGCGTATCGCTCGGTGGGCTACTCGTATTTCATCTTTCAATTTCACCGTTCGTCACATAACGGGGACAGACAATGTCATTGCAGATTCGCTTAGTAGGATGTACGAGGAATCTCCCCTTAAGAAACCGGAAACTGCTCCTGTGGAATCTGATGTTGTTGGTGTTTGTTCCGCCCAGCACATGTTGAGCAATTCTCCTCTTTTGTTTAAAGATATAGTCATTCATCAGAAGGAAGATCAAGAGTTAAAGTTGATTATTTCTAAATTGGATGCTGGTGAGGTTGTAAAACCTTATTTTCTTAGGTCAGGCGTGTTATGCTGCGTTGCCAGGCATGACAAGAAGCCGAAAGTCGTCTTGCCTGTCCAGTTAGTGGATGCAATGTTAAGATATTTCCATGAGTCACCAGTGGGTGGTCATTTAGGAGTCTTCAAAACTCGTCAAAAGGTAAAGCAATCCTTTACTTGGAAGTATATGGACCGGGATATTAAAAGATTTGTTTTAGGGTGTCGTAGTTGCAACGTGAGCAAACCTGCTATCAATAGTAGAATGGGATTTCTAGCTTCAGAACCCGTGTTGCGACCTATGGAGAGGTTGTATATAGATTTCGTTGGGCCTTTTCCGAAATCCAGGTTAGGTAACCGTTTCGCGCTAGTCTGAGTCGATGGATTCTCGAGATTTTGCTGGATTTTTTCCACCAAGATGAGCAACACTGCTGCTGTCATTAAGTGTTTGAAGGTCATTTTTACCTCATTTGGTCCCTGTCAGTACCTCATTTCTGACAATGCCCATACCTTTACTTCTAATCAGTTCCGTAACTTCTGTTTCGAGTATTCAATTTCTCATGTTACGACTACTCCGTATTATCCTAACCCTAGTTTCGCCGAGAGGGTCAATAGGAATTTGAGAGCTGCGTTAATCGCTTATCATCGGGACAATCATGCTAAATGGGATTCCTCATTGCATTGGTTGGCCTATGCTTTCAATACTGCTGAGCACGAAAGTCATGGCAAACCCCCATTTTCTTTAATGCACGCGTTCGTGCCAAATTCTCCGTTGTCAAACCTTTGGTCTCTTAATGAACTTCTCCCCGATCAGCCTAGTCCTGAGCGAGTTCGTGAAATTTGGAAGGAAGCTCAGCGTGCTATCAAGATATCTCACGACAAGTTGGCCCAGAGATACAATCAATGTCGTGGTCAGAATAAATTTAAAGTTGACGATCTTGTTTATGTCAAAAATTTTTGGAGGAAAACTCCTGGTCACCAAGTAAGTGGTAAGCTCATGCCAAAATTCCGTGGTCCGTATAGGATTTTATCCTTTCCTACTGATGTTACTGTCTTGTTGGAAGACAATGAAAGAAGGCGCATTTTTCGAACTCATTTGTCATATTGTAAGCGTGCTGGTGAACGTGAGGCAGAGGAAGCCGAGGAAGCAGAGAACGCAGGATGTGAAGTGTAGGGTGAGTTGTGGAATTTTTCCCTGTGCAGTGATTTGGTAACAGTGATCTCTTTTATTTTATTCTGGTATCGTGTTGAGTTCTTGGGGTCGTGTGTGAGGTGCTGTCTTAGTATGACGCTGTGTCAACAGACGTGTAAGTGAAGTTGAAGTTGTGCTTCTGTCGTGTTCAATTGCAGTGATTGTGCAGTATCTCCACAAGTACTTCGTGAGTCAGTTTTTCGATCCCTTTCGTCGAGGGATAAGCACAAAGGTTCCTTTGGATAGTTATCTCATCCAATGGTAGGCATAATGGGTCTTCTGTTTTTTCCTTTCAAGTTTTCATTCTTGTTAGCGGGACCTGCTTGGGGTTTTTCTACGCCCCTTGTGGCCTATTTCTTCGTTGTGTGTTGTATACCGTTGTAGTGAACATTGACATGTTCTGGGTCGTGGTACTCTTGTTCTGGTGTGTGTGTGTGTGGATATCAGGGATTACTGCATTTGCTCGCAGCCCTGGTGTCGGATCTTTTCCTCGTTGGATTTTGTCTGGACGCTGTGTATAGCGTAGAGTTGTCAAGGACTGTTGGTTCGTTCTTTGTGCGTGGTGCACATTGTGAAGTGGTGACTGTACCTGGTTACGTTGTTGTGGTGATGAAGGTTGCCCTGCACTTGCTCGAAGGCGCCTTGGTGTCACAGAAGATGACCCGTTGGATAGAATTGGTAATTTTCTGTTCTTTGAGTCACTGATCCTGTCATTGTGTTGGTAAGTTGCGAAGGTTTTAGAGAAGTGTGTGTTCCTGTTCTCTTCTCTGCGTTCAGTCTAGGTGTGTTTTCTGTTCTGTGTTCCGTGTACTAGAGGGCATTTGATGTGTAAGTGATGTAATGTAAAAGGTAAATTGTAAATGTAAATGTTGGAAATTTGTTGACACCAGTTGTAATCTGTGTGGTGACAAGGTAACTGTTTCATGTTCTCCCCTGTATTGTGAGAGCTGAGCCATTCCTGTGGTCGTGGGTTCCCCTAGATTTCCTTTCGTGCGGCCCCATCTCAGCATTTTCTCATTAAAGTGAAAGATGTATAAAAATTTTCTATTTATTCAATATAGCATTGTAACATTAGGATTTTGGTTGGGTACCAGTTCTATGTAGGTTATAACCCCAGTGAAGTGGAGGTAATACAAGCTCAAGAGAACGCTGTCCAGTGTTTCTTCCCATTTTAAACACTTAACATTAACGTAATTCTGCTAAACCTAAAGGCTGCGTGTGCGTTGTGTGTACATCGCCCCTATGAAAGTGAATGTGATCTCGTATCACTAAGGCAAGTGAATTGCCAAGTCCTTGCTCGCACAGTGAAAAGTCCTAACATGTGCTACGGAAGTTGCTCAAGCTCTCGCCCTGGTCTCTTCTCAGGCCAGTGGCATTCTTCGACCCTGCTGGTGAAGAAGCCAACCCAACCTTGTGTTGCGTCTCTGCGTGCTGTGTCTGCTCTTGTCCTTGGCTGTTTCAGTGGTGGTCCAGTGTGAGGGTAGCCCCCCTCACACCTGGAGATGGTGGTGGCCTGGGCTAAGGTCATTGCCAGGACGTCGTCCTCCATCTGATGGTGACCCTGGTGCCTGCTGGTCGGTGCGAATGGTGGTCTCTTTCCTGATGTCGACCCTGGATGCTGAACGACTGGAGTGGTACTATGGTGATGCTGGAGTGGTGATACGGTGGTCATCTGGTATGGTGTTATGGTGCTGTTGGCGTTTCCTTCTTGCCAACCGCTGGGCTCTTCACGACACCATTAGTTGGGCACTTCTACCTTCCTGCAGTTTCGACTCCTGGTGCAGTGAGTGACGCATGAACAAACATTATTTTGCATGCTGGCGAACCAAGCTATCCTCAAGGGAACTTACAGGGGGGGGGGGCTTCTTCCTGTCGGCTCACCCCTACTGTTGGCTTTATGAGGGGGAGGCTGTGCCACCCTAAAGTCTGGCACACGTTTCTGCCCTGCCCGCGACTCCCCCGGCGGCCTTCCTACGAGACCTTGTGTATCTTTCCACGGCATATTTGAATGTCCCGCCGCTGACGTCTGTCCTCCCCTTTCCCGGCGAGTGAACTGTTCCGGCTCGACGAGTGAACTGTTCCGGCCAGGCGAGACTTCGTCTTGGTGTTCTTCTCAAACGCTATTGGCCGGCTGGTTCAAATGGGTCCAATGGCGTGCTCCCGCGTCAATGACTTGCATATTGAATAAGCCTGGCCCCGGCCTACCAACTGAAATGTCCTTCTGGTTGGGCCAGCGAGGTGCTATCTAGACTCTGGGGACCTGTCTAGGTTGGCAGCGTCCACTTCCTAAATTCTCCGCAAGGCGCGCGCGACACTCCTGTCGCCCGCCAAGTAGCGTGCTCTGAAAGCGCGTCTCTTCCCACTAGCTTCTGAACCATGCAGTGCATAACAGTGACTGCGCCCGAGCTCTTGGAGCCCGGCATTTTCCCAGGCACATGGCCTGTCTTCAAACTGAGGTAAAGTCCTGCTCTGATTTTACATAAGGCAGTATGTGTAACAATTCTTCAAGTGACTAGAGAATTCATAATATCCCTCATGGTGTCGTCATGAGAAAGCAACATATTACGTATATTCCACATAAATCTCCGAATTATAACTTTGATCTAACTAACGGTCATATTTCGTTCTTAATGTGTTTGTCTTATAGAAAGACCAATAAATTTGCTATACAAATCAAGCTTCATCATTTTGTGTGTGAATGCTATTCTAAATTTGAGATCTTATTTCATGTTTGTTTGCTATGTGTTTTGGAGAGGATCTAATTGAGCAAGACAATGATCTGCATTGTCTCGAACATGGTGGAGTTGGTGACGGCTTGCCTCGTGGTGGGCAGTCGGGAGTAACATCAACTCGTGTCTTGGCAGCGGTCATGCGTAGTTATGTTTTAAATGAGCTTCGCTCTAAGGCATTGTGCTGCCTTTTGGTATTTTCTTTCCGTTTCTAGTTTTATGATACTGTGTTCTTGTTTTTTTTTTTACTCCTTCCGAGTTCTTTTGTGTGTGGAACCTTCTCGAAGCCTCATGGCTTTAGTTCATGTTAAGATAGGGCATTTTTCCGCCATTTTATTGTTTTCGTCTTTATCTCAGACCATGGATGGGCAACCTATTTACCACGTTGCCAAGGAATATATATATTTTCCGTGTTAATTACCTTAAATGCTGGCCAAACATGACCGTTGGCATTTCCTCTCACCATGCGGGGATACTAATAGAGTTAGGAGTGTTCTTTTACAATATGTTTGTTTTCCACACTGTATATTTTTCATTTTATATAATATATTATTTTTCTTTAGTTGTTTAACCATGGACCTTTTCTTTGGTAATGTGGCATGCCACCTATTAGCATCATCCAGACCCACGCCTTTGTAACATGAGGCCCAAATCCACACCTCGGGTATTCTACCCGCCTGGTTGGCCATTCTTGGGAATGGTTACCAGAGTCGTGCGCCGTAGTGAGAGCATTTATTATTTTCCTCTAGGCCGCGACAACAAACTATACAGACAATACAGACAGACACATGATGCAGTTGATTATGAGAGATATAGAATTCTGAGAAACAGAACCAAGCAGCTAATTAGAAATTCTAAATATAAATACTTTCATGAACTGATGAAAACCAACAGCCCTAGACAAAAATGGAGTAAATTACGTGCGTTAGGGTTAGGTAAGACAGTTGAACAACATGTACCAAGCATATCGCTAGAGGCTCTAAATGATCACTTCGCACGGCCAAAAGTAGCCTCTACCTCCTTCCCTAATAGTTCACTACCGGTACCCTTGTTACAACAGCAGTCTGTTTTTGAGCAATTCTCTTTTAGAAATATCAGCTCGAATGAAGTTAAAGGTGCGATATACTCTATTTCATCCAATGCCACAGGTAACGATGACATTCCTATATCACTGATTAAGCATGTCTTGGGAGCTGTTCTGCCAATACTAACTCATATATTTAACTACTGCCTGACAAACAGAGTGTTCCCAGATGTTTGGAAAGATGCACTAATTAGACCTATCCCGAAGAGCTCCAAGTTCGATTCTCCTTCAGATTATCGTCCAGTAGCCATCCTACCACCATTATCCAAGGTACTTGAACGTCTAGTTCATAAACAAGTTACTGAATACCTTACAAATCATTCCCCACTCAACCCCTTCCAATCCGGCTTCAGAAAGGGGCATAGCACTGCGACAGCTTTACTACGAGTGACAGATGATATCAGATGTGCAATGGACCAACGGGACGTGACTGTACTGACATTATTAGATCTCAGTAGTGCCTTTGACACCGTCAACCCTCAGTTGCTACTGCAGTAACTTCGAGAACTAAATTTTAATAGTGTGTCACTCCGGTTCTTTTCCTCTTACCTTGAAAATCGCCGGCAACGTGTGATAGTGGGAAATGTGAGTTCGGGATGGCAAAGTAAGACCCTCAGTGTCCCTCAGGGTTCGGTTCTTGGGCCACTGTTATTTATCATCCAAATAAATGACATATCAAAAGTCCTTAATTTCTGCAAATTGCAAGTGTATGCAGATGATGTACAGATCTACTATCATTCAAAACCGAGTGATATCAATAATGCAATCATTAAAATAAATTCTGACCTACAACAGCTTAGTGACTATGCTTATAAAAACAGTTTATTAATAAACCCAAATAAAACTCAAGTGATTATTATCGGTACCAGTAAAAACTTATATTCCCTCAAGCAACGTGACATCTCTCCAATAATTTTAAACAATAAAATCATACCCTACTCTACTTCAGTGACAAACTTAGGAATTATTGTGACTGAGACCTTAAATTGGACTAAACAGGTGATAAGCACATGTAATAAAGTACACAAATGCTTATATCCTCTGAAACGGTTCGGTAATGTATTCTCTGTTCGACTTAAAGTACAACTAATTCGCTCTCTGATACTACCTATATTTGACTACTGTGACACCGTGTTGACTGAAATAACCTGCGACAGTAACAAGAAACTAGACTGGTGCCTCAACAACTGTGTAAGATATATCTTTGGTCTGCGATATGATGATCATATATCACCCTATTATAAGGAGCTGTCGTGGCTTCGAGTGCACCAGCGTCGTGAACTCCACATATTATCACTACTGCACAAAATACTTTCCTCTAATACCCCTAACTATCTTGTTTCACCGTTTTCTTACCTCTCGTCCTATCATGACCACAATACGAGATCTGGCTCCTCTCTTGCCATACCTATAAACCGTACTGGTGTTTACAACCGCTCGTTCATAATCTCTGCGTCCAGGTCATGGAATTTGCTACCTGTGAACATTAGAGACAATCCCTCTCATCGCAAATTTAAAGTGGCTTGCTGCGAGTATTTGCTGGGTGGATCCCGCTGACTTCAGGGATAAATGTTGAATGAACGAATGGATGAATGAGATGAATGATCGGATTACTGTAGTTACGTCATTTAAGGGTACTTTACATTGTGTATTTTTGAAATTAATGATTCTACCATTATTCATATTATCACTATTCTTATTGCTATTAATATTATTTGTGCTATTGGTATTTGTAATTATAAGTCATGTAGATGTATACTCATCTAGTGGTTAAGTGTAAGAGAGGGCCTTGAGCCCTAACTTCGCCACCAATAAAGGCATTATCTATCATCTATCTATCTATCTATTACAGATATTCCGGGGGTTATAGAAGAGACCATGACCCGCGATATCAGAGTGATCGAGATTGGAGAGGGCGAGCGCAGGAGAGTCGCCAGTACATTCGCCAACTCCACGATCAAGAAGAGAGCGACAGAACTCAACACCGAGGGAATCACGCGTTGTACCTGAAGAAGTGCCCGAGGACTTGAATCAGCCTGGGACTTCGTGGCAGGACAACACAGGAAAAAAAATTCAAAAATGCAGTAATGTCTGAGGACTCTGACTCCAGAATAACTGTTGTTATTTTATTCTGGGGGTCCATCCAAGAAGACTTACTTTACGAACGACGAACGACGAATGACGCAAGAATTACGAAATGACCACTGATTTCAGCCATAATCAATGGATGCCCAGTTACAGTATTGATTGATACTGGAGCCATGATAAGCGTATTGTCAGGAGATTTCTACGCTAAGCTGAAGGCTGAATCTAAGCTCACTGAACGCCCTGTTTCTAATATTAAAATCCGAGGGATTATACCGGATAAAACGATTAAGTGCAAGGTACAAGTCCAGTGTACACTTGACATCGCAGGGCACATATTTGTTCACCAATTCCTGATCTTGAGAGATTTGAAGCATCAAGCTATTCTAGGTGCTGATTTTATGAGACAGCACGAAGGTATTATTGATATGGGAGCTAATACCATTTGCTTCAAACCAGGAGTCCAGATTCATGAAATAGAAGAGGAGACTGCCATGGATAAGGAAGAAAACGTCCTTAACTTGCTGAAAGCACAGGACAAGGAAAACACGAAGGAAGAGTGAAAGGAAGAGCCAGCAAAAGCTTCAGAAATCCCAGATTATATTCAAGAACTTAGAGAACGCGCCGCAGAAAGTCGAGCGTATATTAATGAATTGAACCGGAGGAGAAAAAAGAAGGATTTAGTTCCAACCCCGAGGGAAAATGGGGATAACAGCCAGACTGACGTCGCAGAGATCCACCAGATAGAGGAAAGTCCGGAAATGATAGATGAGACATTCCGTGAGATAACAGAAAGGATGGATGCAGCGAGGGATCAACGTCTGAGGAACCAGAGAGAAGAGGAATCAGAAGAGATTATTTACATGAATGATGGAAGTGAAGCTTCATACTCTGTTGACTCATCGCTACCTGAAGAAGGAAGAGGAGATTGCTTCGATGAGATACTCAACTTGGAACCTGAGATATTGGAAAAAGAGGAGAGTGATGCATATACTGATTCTGAATCAGATTCTGATGACAATCCTTACCGTTTATCAGATGATGATGAGGGACGCAGATACATCAATATTCACCAAATTATTATGGAATATTATGAAGGAACATCAGAAAGCAGGCAATTGGAAGCCTGGGGTATTTTTTTGGATTCTGTAAGCCAATCTTATCGAGAGAAGGTACGAGAAGAAGAAGAAGAAGAAGAAGAGGGAATCTTCAACCTGTCTTATTTGTTTAAGGAATTCTGAGGAAGACCAGAAGGAACAGAGATTTTGGAAAAGCCTAGAGTTAACTCCCTCTCGAGAGGAAAAATATCACCAGAATTGAAAGGACTGTTGTGAGCAAATAAAATTGCCTGTCTTGCATTTTTATTTGAACCGAGAAGGAGACATATGAGCCTGGATTCGCTCATGCTGGTAATTATTTTTATGCAAAAGTTGGTAACATGAGTGAGAGAATCTCTGAATGCATCCAGGAAGATGCAGATGTACTTTTGACTTCATTGGAAGATCGTCATTATTTGTTTTACCATGATTAGAGAAGGTATTCTTTAATGTGGACATTTGAATTTACCACATCCAGTATTTCTGCATAATTTGCCAAGGAGAAATGGCATAATATTATTAATTTTGTACTTGAGACTATGGTATGACACTGCGGAAATGCAGGAGCAATGTCGAGAGATACTCAACGACTCGACTAGTCTCGAAGCCAGTCCACCCGCTTCCAGGAAGAAAGCATTCTCTCTAATTTTAAGTCTAGCACCGCACGTGTGTAACACGCGGATGCACCAGTCCAGTCAAGGGACCGATGAGAAATCATAAAAGTGAAGGAATCAATCCATTGGAAACGTCATCCAGTTTATTTTATCGCACGATGTGTGCATAGTGAGAATCGAGTGAAGTTATTGCTAAGTGAGCATGCAAATACTGTGAAAAACTACGATAATCCAACCAGACACATGGCCGATCTTCGTGCCATCCATAAATTTGAGTGTCTGTGTTTTCAATAGTGCAAGTGTAATATTTCACACCAGTGAAAATTGCTAATAATAATCCACGCTGTGTGAAGTCACGATTTTCTTGAGCGACAGATGTCGACGATTTAAGTTGATAAAAGTTTTCACAACGAGTGATAGTGAAAGCGAGTCGACACGTGTTTGTGTCCAGTAGAGCCTGTGAAGCAGACATGGCCATTTTTTGTAGAATAACGTCTGCAAATTATCAAGTGTAGCAGCTGTGTTGGTCTGTGAAACCACAATAGAAGCAGTGAATTTCTTGTGGAAATTGATAACGCCTACACGATGTACGAGATTCACCAAGAGAGAAGAATATCATCACCGTTCACTATGTTGGTGATAATGGCTTAGACACCTGATGAGAGAGAGACCGAGCACCATAACAGCACAATAAAATGAAAGCCGAAGAACGCAGCATAATGTCTCTGTACGAGCGCTGGAGGTTTTGCCCACGCTCAAAATCGAAGGATTTACCCCTCAATTATTCCTGTTGGAATGACGTGAGCTACCATGTTCTTCGCCGTGAGTTCTAATTAATATCTTTTGTAAGGTGATGGTCTTTGGTGGAGTAGATTTAACGATCGTACTTCGATTCACAGTCATCTAGGTAGGACTTATTTTAGTGGGTTTCTTTTAGTTTACCGTCTATGGTAATTTTTCATTTTTCCATGCACATCGCAGCGTACGTTTCCAATACATTTCCAAGCCAAGAGTTAGTCACCTGATAATTGTGTGTTTTCTCACACGGTGCATAAAATGTCATTTTGAAGTTCACTTTGAACTAACCAATTGTGTCAATAATTTAACGGAGCAGTAATTTTGTTAATTAATCAGCTGTTGCTAAAGCCTTTATTTTAAGCTCCTTTATTTTGTAAAATGTGAAGCACGCCACTGAGCAGGCGTATCCTCTAATGGGAGAGGTTACCCCTTCACCTATTTTTGAGTAAATGCATTTTTGTTTGAGAGTGGAAGATCTACCACTAGACTCGAGATGAATCAATTGTCAGTCTGAAGGAGTGTAATATCCTTCTGTTAGTACTCCTAATCCCGTCCACACTAGTAACGTATCATTTACAATTAACGCCACTGTTTTATATGGTGTGAATATTTATTTCATACATTTGATGTACCAAGAATGCACAGGTTTAATTTTTGACAAACCTGCCGTGAGTGTGATATCTTCCAAACACCTTAGTACGAGTGGAATAGTTCTCGTCTTGTATGCTTTGCTTTGGCCATGCAAGCATATCATTGTCCATTATGTTTTGACTACTATTACTACATCACAAACATTACAATGAGTGTTATATTGTAAACTGCAAGTGTAGGATCATTCTTTGAACATTCGTGTGGATCCAATATGCTAATGAAACGAACACTTTAGATTTTACTGTTAGCCAAAGCAGCTCGTGACAGTTTGAGAATGAACAAATGTCATTTACTTGCGAGGACAAGTGTCTTCAAGGTTTCGCGCAGTATTGCCAACCCATAATCCCAGATGAGACAAGACTTTTGACAGATACAATGCTAATGCTTTTATAAATGATTCATTCTGAATAAGCCAGCTTTTATAAGCTTGTTAAAACTAGGTCAAGTTGACAGCCATGTTTATGAATGCAATGATACTGTGTGACAGTAGGTCACCCATTGGATTTTCGATTTTCGCATGTGTTGTGAGCGGAGAACATTCGGAAAGGTTTTTGTTCTTTAAGATATTGGAATTGTCTTGTGACACTGATTGACATATTTTGAGGCTATGTGAATTTTTGCTCACATGTTTTGTACTTTTTTTGCCGTGTTTTTATACACGATGATGGGGTGGTTGCCCATATTTTTGAGGTTGCCGGCCTTGTTTCAAAGCCGAGCGGTTGACAGACCGAGGTCTCTGATGTTATCCAGGTGGACACACAGGGTTACTTTAGAATGGTTTTTGAGCTTTTTGATAGCTCGGAGTAGGCATGTTCACGTGTACTTTGGTGTACACAAGTGGTTATCCACTAGTTAGGAAGCCGTACACTTGGTCAATCCGGATAATTAATGAATCTTAAACCAACGACAACTAATAATCATCAATTAAATAAGAAGAAGTAATGAACTTAAACGAATGCTATAATTCTCGTTAATCACTAAACGCCTGTTTAACTTTGATCCTGGTTTATAACTCGCTGACCATTGTACTGAGCTGTATAGATTTATTCTTCGTTAGTTTAACCTTTTAGCAGCTGGCACGTTCGACTGACAGGGAGTTGGTTTACCCCGAGTTATTCAACTCGTGGGTCGTGAATCATGTAATTTTGTTCTACTGTTAACGAACATTATTTTCAGTTTCTAGCTTACACATTATAGATGACCGATGGAAACAAACAGTAACCATCAAGCAGTAGGCAGGACTAATAAGAATACTCTTGTGTGTGATATTTATTTATTGATTGTTTTGTATACCCATATTCCAATCTTTCCTCTACTACTTGTCGACCTTTTGTTGTACAGTTGATTGTAAGTTATTTGTGTTGTAAAAGATGACTGTAAATCAATTTAGATCTTTTGTTTAGATTGTTATACTACGGATGCTTCTCACCGTAAGATAGTTTGAATTCAGGATTAGTTTAGATCACTTAAAATGAAATGTAAATACGGGATGGTCACAGCTTACTTTGTTTATTTTTCTGTCATGTTTGACAACTTGCCAACATGAGGTTTCACTTGGAAACATCATGCCTTGTTCATTGTAAATTTAATTAAAATACTTTTGTACCATTTCCCAAGCTTTGCTAGTGCTTGTTTGACTGTATTTTGGACCAATCGTGAGGGGTTAATTTTTGAGAGTTAATAATTGTTTATTTTTGTTTATTTATTTTGGGTAGTTAGCGGATTAGCCGACTGATGCCCTCCGATGGTAGGATCCATCGTAAGTTAGTTTGAATTCAGGATTAGTTTACATCACTTAAAATTAAATGTAAATATGGGATGGTCACAGCTTACTTTGTTTATTTTTCTGTCATGTTTGACAACTTGCCAACATGAGGTTTCACTTCGAAACATCATGCCTTGTTCATTGCAAATTTAATTAAAGTCCTTTTGTACCATTTCCCAAGCTTTGCTAGTGCTTGTTTGACTCTATTTAGAACCAATCGAGAGGAGTTAATTTTTGAGAGTTAATAATTGTTTATTTTTGTTTATTTATTATGGTTAGTTAGCGGATTAGCCAACTGATGCCCTCCGATGGTAGGATAGGGGTTTGAGATTCCAATAAACCATTTTGTGAATTTTACTTAAGCCTGGATTTTAATTTAGTAGTTTGTTTCTTTTGGGGGTGCATTTCCTTGGGAAGTCTATGACTAATGCTATGATGGGAACCTGATCCATATGATAACTAGAAGTCTTGTGCCAGAATAGCCCCACAAGGAGTGCACTCCGATCCTCTTAGACCATATGAGTTTAAGGAGGTGGTCATCTGTAAAGCCACGCACGGTCGGTGGTGGAGCAGATAACTACCTCTGACGGGCACAGTACTGTATAATCATATCAAGGTGGGCGAGCTTGAAGGGATTGAATCTGAAGATAAGAATAAGGACCGATTCAAGTGCGCTAATGCAAGCAATTCACAATCATAGGTTAACATATTTGTTCAAAGCGATGAGTAACTAGTTTTCGTGGGACATCACTCGACCCCCGAGAAGTGTTGTAGAAAACTGTCTAGATATTACGGAGTTAACATCAAGGTGTAAGGATATGGTTATAATAAACATAAAAATATACAATTAATTAAATACTTTCAGGCATCCTAGAAGCTTAAATCCCAGCACCAGAAAAACTTATACCCCAAGGATACCAAGAAGAATCTAAAATTCAGCTAATTTTCTGTGGGGCCGAGCTGAAGGGGGGGGGGGGGGTAAGAAATTGGGGCTAGTTGGTAACTTTTCTTCCAATGCGATGAAGAGTTTATGGGCTTGAAATATCCTAAAATTCTTAATATATTTGCAGAATGTTCTGAAGCAAAATTGTCGAGATATTTATGAGGTAATGTCAAAGAGTATCAATTATAATAAAGGTTGATATGGAAACCATCCTTTCAGGCTCGCCTGATTGGTTTCACAAACTGTTACAATATAACGTGTCACCTGCATTAATGAGGCACTAACAGACCCCCTAGAAACTTGAAACTTGGTACCAGAGAAGCTATCCATATAAAAACTTACAAGTCCCAAATCTCCCCGAGGGAGCCGATCTGGGAAGAGGGATTAGAATTTTAACATCATAAACACGTAAGCCAAGGTATTTAACCAATGGGAAATTTCTTTCCAAAATAACCTAAAGCTTTTATTAAATATTACCTAAAATAATTAATTAAATTTTAACTTCAAACCCGAGAAGACGTGCTAAGGGAAAATTGCAAGATATTTAGATGGTAAACGTCGGAATTAAACTATACAGGTATATATAAAATTGAAGTAGACATAAATAGGTAAAGCACTTAGGATTTTCAGGTCAAACCAAACAGCTCTAGCAAAAAATGTTTCGCAAATTAGGGTGGCCTTCTGCTGTTTTCGTGGCACAGGATGTGGAAGGAAGCGGCCGTGGCCTGTCAGAAGGTACCGTCCTAGCATTTTCCTGGAGTTGAAAATGGGGAAAAAACAGAAAATCATTTCAAGATGGCCGACGGTGGGGCTAGAACCCACGTCTGCTGAGTTAGCAGATAGCTTGACTCCATGGCCTAGCGCTGCACGTTAGCGAGCGTAGCTACCGCTGTCGGTAATAAAAATAATAATAATAATAATAATGACAAATTTGACATAAAAGGAGACAATTTTGGACGAATTGTGCACTTTCATAACTATAGAACCTTATTAGACTTCGTAGCGTAGTGACTAGCATTCTTGGTTGTCAACGTGGAGGTCCAGGTTCGACTTCCGTCCCTACCAAGAAATGTAATTCTGGTCTGAGGCTTGGAAGGGTGTTCACTCAGTCTGGTGAATCAGAACTGAGAAGATGTGGGTTCGATCCGAGTTCGAATCCCGGCTCTGCCAAGAAATTCTATTCTGATCTGAGGGCTTGAACGGTGTTCACTAAGCCTCGTGGGGCAAAACTGTTAAGAGTTGAGTTGGATTCCCACCTCAGCCTTCTCGAAAGTATTTTTCCGTTGTTTCACAGTTCCACTCCCAGGCAAATGCCGGGATGGTTCCTAACTGATGGCCAAGGCCACCTCCTTCCCAATCTTCACACACACACACACACTAATACAGCCATCACGATTACACAGATTATCAGACAAAAATTACACACACTTCCAAGTTAACGGGGATGAATGAGCACAAAAACCAGGCACCTCAAATGAAACATTTTTGTTTATAACAACAACGACATTACTATTTCTTCTACGTATTTCATGTCTTATCATGGCGCAGTCAGTTGGTATTTAAATGTGGGCTATAAATGTGAGGGAGCCGTGTCAATAGATTTCCCTGCACGTTAAAGATCGCCTTCGGAGCAAAATTCCGTCACCCCGGAATCTCTAAAAGGCGCAGTAGTTAAAAGGTACGTAAAACCAATAACATTATTATTATTATTATTATTATTATTATTATTATTTCATGTCTTGTGATAACATCACACTTCTTCCGCATAATAACAAACTATTGTCAATCAGATGACCCATGTCAAGTAATAACAAAACACTCAATAATTCAGAAATTACATGTTGTATGTAAACAACACCAGTCATCACTCGATAGGCATTCCCAATTTCCTAATAATGCTGTTTTGAACTGTTCCAAAAACTGCACCCGAAATGTACTGTACCAAAGCAAGGACAGGATGAACCCGAACTCCACCGACAAACCCCCGGAGGCTACTCAGGGTGGTGTTGGAGACCCGTGGTCTCAAGTGGCTCATTACAGAGTAATGATAAACTGTAATTAGGATCTATTCGGTTTGTGCCCCCAATCGTTCTTGTTTCTGTGAAAATACCTTCACAACAATGTAAAGGCATGTTATATCCAACAGTTTCAACCAAGCAAGCAAGGTGAATAGACGTGCAGTGAAGTGTAAGGAAGAATGGGAATCGCTCTTCAGCAGTACCGGGCGGTCATCGGCCGCTGGCAGGCTAGAGTGAAGTGCGATTTCGGTGTCGGGAAGGTGATAGCGGGCAACGTTACTGAACAGATGGGGGTTTTGGCGATGGGGATGGTAGCGATGGTTGTGGCGACGCTACTATTAATTGGAGGAGTGGAGTCAAACCGAGGGCCTGGTCAGCTTGGATGGCAAGAAATGGAAAAAATAAGGGAAATTGTAAAGGAAGTGTCACAAAATGACCAGATCCGGGACATTCTTCGTGAGCAATGTAAGGAATTTAAGGAGGTGAAGACATGTATAAGAGAAGAGATGGGAATAGTGACAGAAAGGCTGACCGAGAATAGTAGAGAGATAAAAGACCTAAGAGAAAAGGTGAAGATATTAGAGGTGGAGGTAAATGAATTAAGGAAGGCCAAGCTGGATGAGAGAAAGAAAAACGTCTTCATTTACGGAATAAAGGAAGATGCCAAGGAAAGCACCGAGGATCTAACATCCAAGGCGCTCCGAGTGATTAGTGAAGGCATGCGGATAAACATTGGAGTCTCAGAGATTGACAATGTGACCAGGATAGGCCGGGGAAGGGACACGAGGCCCGTGAAAGTGTCATTAGTTTCTTCGCTGATGGCTCACAGAATTCTGGCGAACACAAAGAACCTGAAAGGGGAGAGGATATGGGTAAGGAGAGAAATGAGTAAAGAAGAGGCAAGCGAGCAACGGACCTTGCAGTTTCATTTAAGGAAGGCAAGGAGCTCTGGTCTCAAGGCTTATGTAAAAGGCAATAGACTGCCGGTTAGCGGCAACAACTGGGATCGGATTTGGACAGTGGCACAACTCCAGGATATGGAGAAGCAACAACAACAGGAGACAGTTAGACCTAGCAACCAGGTGGAAGCAGCTGTCGGTTCAGAGGGAAGTGCGGTGATGATTCAACAGAGAGCATCGACCTCCAAGTCCAACACGGAAGTGGCGCGAGCAGGAACGACTAACGTCAGCGCCAGGAACACCGGACAAGTGCGTGGTTTGCAGAAAGGTGAGACTGTCAAACAACGAGTTACTAGTCTAAAAGAACTATGGGGCAAGAAAACCTTGACAGAGCAGTTCAATGTGGAGAAGGAGGTCATTTCTTCTCCAGGTGGCAGTATACTAGAGCTAGAGAAAGCTAGAGTTACTAGAAGTAAAGCTACCGCCAGCGAAGAGGGTAGGGGTAAAAAATAACTAAACTGGAATATTGCTAGCGTAAATATAGAGGGTTTTTTAAATAAGAGAGGGAACGATGTACACACATCAAAAAAAGTTTTGCATCACCTCGGTTCCCAGATCTCCGGCATATAGACGTTGACTGTGTATATTGTATCCAAGATACAGTCCCTTTGACTGTTCATAGATGTCACTAAAACTGCTCAAAGATGTAAACAACCATGCATGAGCAGGGCCTATTAGACGGAGGGGGTACGACAGCCGATCAGTTCCAGTCATTCCACCAGGACGAAGGTACGCTGCTCATGTTGTCTGTAGTTCTACCATGCCTAGAAGGTCAATACCGCAGTTCGATCGCGTCCGCATTGTTACTTTGTGTCAAGAAGGGCTCTCAACAAGGGAAGTTTCCAGGCGTCTCAGAGTGAACCAAAGCGATGTTGTTCGGACATGGAGGAGGTACAGAGATACAGGAACTGTCGATGACAGGCCTCGCTCAGGCCGCCCAAGGGCTACTACTGTAGTGGATGACCGCTACTTACGGATTGCCGCTCGGAGGAACCCTGACAGCAATGCCACCATGTTGAATAATGCGTTTCGTTCAGCCACAGGACGTCGTGTTTCAACTCAAACTGTGCGCAATAGGCTGCATGATGCGCAACTTCACTCCCGACGTCCATGGCGAGGTCCAGCTTTGCAACCCCGACACCATGCAGCGCGGTACAGATGGGCCCAACAACATGCTGAATGGACCCCACGGAATTGGCATCACGTTCTCTTCACCGATGAGTGTCGCATATGCCTTCAACCAGACAATCGTCGGAGACGTGTTTGGAGGCACCCTGGTCAGGCTGAACGTCTTAGACACACTGTCCAGCGAGTGCAGCAAGGTGGTGGTTCCCTGATGTTTTGGGGTGGCATTATGTGGGGCCGACGTACGCCACTGGTGGTCATGGAAGGCTCCGAAACGGCTTTACGATACCTGAATGACATCCTCCGACCCATAGTGCAACCATATCGGCAGAATATTGGAGAGGCATTTGTCTTCATGGACGACAATTCTCGACCTCATCGTGCACATCTTGTGAATGCGTTCCTTCAAGATAACGACATCGCTCGACTACAGTGGCCAGCATGTTCGCCAGACATGAACCCTATCGAACATGCCTGGGATATGTTGAAAAGGGCTGTTTATGGACGTCTTGACCCACCAACCACTCTGAGAGATTTACGCCGAATTGTCGTTGAGGAGTGGGACAATTTGGACCAACAGTGTCTTGATGAACTTGTGGATAGTATGCCACGGCGAATACAGGCATGCATCAATGCAAGAGGACGTGCTACTGGGTATTAGAGGTAGTGGTGTGTACTGCAATCTGGACCACAAATGCTGAAAGTCTAGCTGTATGATGGTACAACATGTAATGTGTGGGTCTCATGAGCAATAAAACGAGCTGAAATGTTGTTTGTGTTGATCTCTATTCCCTTTGTATTTAACGGTTCCGGAACTCTTGGAACCGAGGTGATGCAAAACTTTTTTTGATGTGTGTAGTTTTGACCCTAATAGAAGATATGCAGATTGTAGGATTTGTTGAGAGTTGGCTCCCTGTAGGTTGCGAGGTTAAAATAGATGGCTTCAATATATATACAAAACCTAAGATTAGGAAAGCTCGTACAGGTAGGTTCCCGGGGGGAATTGTTGTTTTAATTAAAGAAGAGGTGAGGGAATTATCAGAATTTATTAGTTCAGAAATGGAAGAAGTAGTGTGGGTAAAAGCAGATATTAGGGGGAGGGGGAAAGGAACGGTATGTTTCGGCTTTGTCTACAACCCTCCGGAGAATTCCCCGTATGCAAGAGAAAGCTTTTTCGATGAGTTAGCTATTGAAATAAACAGAATTCAAAATATATATGAAGAGGCAGAGATTGTGCTTTTAGGGGACTTCAATGCGAGGGTTGCAGACAGAAAGCCCCTTTACAGCAAGGGGGTTGCCGAGGCCGTATGTGGGGTTAGGCACAGCAAAGACAAGGAATGTAATAAGAACGGAGGAAAGATTTTGGAACTATGTGGTGCAGAAGAGCTATATATATTAAATGGTGTATGTGTGGGGGATGAAGAAGGTAACCTGACGTATATAACTGAGATTGGAGGAAGTGTAATAGATTTAGCAATATGTTCCAGAGAAGCACTAGCCCTAATTAAGAGGTTCACTGTTGAAGAATGGGGGGAATCACACCACCTACCAATTGTCGTCAACATGCAGGGAGCTGTGACAAAATCAAAATCAAAAGGGAACCCACAAGTTAAAGCTATAGAGAGAAAAGTAAATAGATTTAGATGGAGGGAGGAAAACTGCAGAGAGTTCCAGAACTACTTCCAGGGAGAAAATTTTGAGCTGATAAAGGTAGGGATAAGTTTAATGATCAGTAATGATGAAATTGAAGGGGTAATACGTATGATTGAGAATGCAATTATGATGGCCGGGCGGAAAATGCGCGTGAAGGCTAGAGGAAAATTAGGGAGAATTAAAGGATGGTACGATGAACCTTGTAGAAGGAAGAAAACCGAAGTTATTAGGGCACTGAAGTTATACAAGAGAGGAGGGGATGATACGATGAGAGTAGAATTTTGCTCAGCAAAATGAAAGATGAATGGCAGGGTAAGGAAGCTACAGCACTAAATAAGGATTCTAAAGCCAACGACTGTAGCAAAGTGTGGAGCAGGATAAATTCTTACTGTAGGGGGAGCAGAAGTGGTGGGGGGAGCTCTATTAGTGATGAAGTATGGATTGCATATTATGAGAATCTGTTAGATGTTGAAGATAATTGGAGGAAGAGGGATGAGTTTGGCGTCCCGAGGGGGCTGGAGGCCGCTCTGCCTATGCTGGACCAAGTCATATCGATAGAGGAAATTAAGAAAGTAATAGCAAAATGTAAGGGAGGGAAGTCAGGTGCTATTTCGGGGATAACAAATGAATTTTGGCAAGAATTGAGTAACAATAGGTTCATGATGGACAGCTTGGTAAAAATCTTTAACAAAATCTTTGAAGGAGGTAGATTTCCGAGGGCGTGGCAGGAGGGGATAATTTGTCCAATATATAAGAAGCGTGGGGACAAACTAGACCCAGGCAACTATAGAGGCATAACTTTGCTTGATAATTTGAGCAAAATGTACACCGGGGTCTTATCCAAGCGTTTAATAGCATGGGCAGAGGGCTGTTCGGTGTTCTCGAGACTCCAGACAGGGTTCAGAAAAGGGATGAGAACCAGTGACAATATAATGGTGGTTAAAACGGTGATGGACAAGTACATAAGAAGGAAAAGAGGTAAGCTGTATATCACAGCTATTGATTTGGAGAAGGCGTTTGATTCAGTGAGCAGGGGAGCTGTCATGGCTAAGCTGGAAAAAATCGGGGTGTCACATAAAATGATACGAGCAATTGAGAATGTGTATTCCGAAGTGAAATGTGCAATTAAAACTAAAGATGATGTAATTGTAGGAGAGATAACGTCTAATATAGGATTAAAACAGGGATGCAAATTATCCCCGGTGCTTTTTTTGCTATTTATCAACGATATTTTCGATTCAAAGGGCTTTGAGCAACGGTCCAACCCTTGCTTGGACAATTATGATATCCCGGGCCTAGCTTTTGCTGATGACATCCTTCTGCTTGCTCTAACACCCTATAATATGCAATATAGTATTGACGAGTTGTGAGATATTGTGAGGACTGGAACTTAAAAATTAACCCGAGTAAGACCAAAGTTATGGTCTGCAAAAAGGGAGTTAAACTGGCTAAGAACGAAACGTGGGTCATGTATGGGTCGCAGTTAGAGACGGTGAAAAAACTTGAGTATCTAGGGACGATATTGGCGAGCAATGGTAAATGGACCGAACAAATTAAAAGGGCAAAATCGAAAGGGCTAGCGGCATTGGCGAATGTTAAAGTGTTAGAGCGTGGGTTACCGAATCTTGACTACAAAGTGTATAAGAATGTGTTCAACGCACTCATCGTTTCAAGAGCACTCTATGGAGTGGAAGTATGGGGTTTAGAGGAAGGAACGAAAACCCTGGACAGTATTGTAAGTAGGTTTGCCAAGATAATTTTGGGGCTACCTAGTTGCACGGCGAATTGTGGAGCGAGAATGTTGTGTGAGGATGTAAGGATTAGACAACATATCATAAAAAAGGTCATAAAGTCTTGGATTCGTTTAAAAGCAGGTGGAGGGGGGGGGGAATGCTTAAGGTAGCCTACCTGCACCAAATGAAGCATCAGCAAGAGGGTTACTGGGTGGACGGGGTAAGAAGTGTACTGGAAAGATTAGGAATGGGTTATCTATGGGATAGGGACTTACAAAGAGAGGAAGGTAGGGTGTGCAAAAAGTGTGTAGAAGGGTTAATGACGTAGAGTTGCAGGTGCTAAGAGAAGAGTGCACCACAGTAGGAGAACCTTAACGGAGTTCTGCGAAATAAGGAACTTTATGAGCATAAAGCCTCAATGCCTAATGAAAAGAGAAATGAGAGGGATAATTTGGTGGTTAATGGGGGTGTATAAGAACAAAGCGTTGAGAGAAGTAGGAAAAGAGGACATTTGCCTGTTTTGTGGGAAGGTTATGGGTGCAGCGCACCTGGTCAGGGAATGCAAGGAAATTAAAATGATAAGAGCAAAGTTTGTAGACAAAGCAGATCTAAACAGAATAGAAAATGAAAATGAGTATCACACTTTAATTAAATTACTAAAAAGGGAATGGGGGAAAGCAGGTCAATTAGCAAAATATTTTAATACCATCAGGGCAATGTGGAATAAGAAAGCGTCGGATGAGATTCAGAACAAAGATGCATGTAAATTAAGCATTCAAGTACAGGAGACGGCTTCCTAAGCTATAAATCTTGTTAAAGCCTAGGAGAGCCTATCTGTATTAACTAGGTAGCCTATACGATTACTACAGTACAGCCACATATTGCTGTCTGTAGATTTTTCCTGTGAGTTTGATGGGTTTTTTTCCTTACTACAAAACTTATCAGACTCTTACAGTCACTAAGGGCTCGATAGGGAAATAAAAGTAATTCTTTCTGTGATGTGTCTCCCATGGAGAACTGTCTAAAAATGAAGAGCACTGTGTCCACATTTATGATTAAGAAAGAACTTTGTGCAGTCTCCATCAGAAAAGTTGCCCAGTGATATTGTGAATGAAGATAACTACTGCAAAGCATTATTAAGTTTTGAAATAACGTGGAAGCTATGAAATGCCGAATGAACATTTGGTTTATTTATTTAACGCCATACTGTAAATTTATGTTATATATGTGTTTATTGTCTGTATGTCACGATATGACTCTCTGAGTTAAAGTGACAATTAACAAGTAGATTTGGTTTAAATAAATAAATAAATAAAAAATAAATATTATATCCAACAACCACAACGTACAACACAAAACACAGAGTAACACGAAACACGTATATTTCTATCACAGTGTGTTCAATCCGTTCTGTCAGTGACTGCAGAACTGTTTCCTTATAGAGGGCGTTTTATGCCACACATCAACCATCCATAACAAATAGACCATGGTTTCAAGACATACAAATGAGCAGACGTCACCTCACCTTTATAATTTGCACACCCATATTCAGTTCGCCTGATGTAAATATCAACAAGCAACAGTCACTCTGTACAATAATCTACAAGACTTACGTACACCCTTTCCCACCAACATACACAGCCTACTTGAGAACCTGAACAGACGCTTTTGCCTTGCACATGCACAGTCCTTGAAGACGTCTGACATCAACATTTGAGTGTGTACCAGTGTGCGTGTGCTCTCAGCCACAAGTGATTCTAAGCAATGTGAAATAATGGAAGTCTCTCAAACTTTCAAACGTTATTTCCTTTTATGCGCTCTTCTTTGCAGCTCTCCCAGATTATTACACAAGTGTTTGTTCTCCTGTCTCTGTGTATTTCAGGTACTTGAATCCAACACCATATTTGTTATTTGCTGGATGCACGGCCAATGTGACCTAACGCCATAAATTTACATAAAAGAACTGTTCCCTTATAGGCAATGTGCATGATGGCGGTGAGCAAGGTTGAGTTCCACGTGATGATGCGAAAGCCAGCCACAGTTCTATCTTCACTGCCGACCATGAGCATTCTTAACAACTCCAACCTTCGAGTATGATAAACATTTGCTGCATGATATGACGGACCCTGGGCAAAATGTTGATGAAATATCATTGACTTCCATTTTAATGATGCCAACAATACTGAACCAGAACAGGATTAGAACTTGTGTTAATCATATTCACAGCTATAGCAAACTGGTGACTTCATTAGCAACAGGGAGAGAATATACACCGTACTGGTGTCACTTCGCCATGACTTACTCCACGAATAAACATTTCCATAACTCTTAAGTTCAATGGGTAGACACTAAGTGTTCAGCAGATTGTAATGCATATATATTTATTGTCAAGAAAACAGGCTACATCATGGATGAGGCTACTTATGCCAGGTGACCATGAGCAGTGAGGAAGACTGGAGCAGGAGGAGGAGGAGCATGGTGAGCCACGGGGACCTTCACGTGGACAGGGACAGCGAACTCGTCCACGTTCACCGAGTAGCCGTAAGCTGTGGTCTGGGCTGCACCCACTGCTACTGCCGGAGCATGATGAGGAGCTGCGATGTAGCCAGCTGAGACAGTGGCAGCTACCACGAGCAGAGAAAGGGCCACCTGAAACAAGAGCACGTTCCTTCTTCAGCACTACATTCACTACCTAAGTATATAGTGGCAGCTAACACGAGCAGAGAAACAAGAGCACGTTCCTTCTTCAGCACTACATTCACTACCTAAGTATATAGTGGCAGCTAACACGAGCAGAGAAACAAGAGCACGATCCTTCTTCAGCACTATATTCACTACCTAAGTATATAGTGGCAGCTAACACGAGCAGAGAAACAAGAGCACGTTCCTTCTTCAGCACTACATTCACTACCTAAGTATATAGTGGCAGTTAACACGAGCAGAGAAACAAGAGCACGTTCCTTCTTCAGCACTACATTCACTACCTAAGTATATAGTGGCAGCTAACACGAGCAGAGAACAAGAGCACGTTCCTTCTTCAGCACTACATTCACTACCTAAGTATATAGTGGCAGCTAACACGAGTAGAGAAAGGGCCACCTGAAACAAGAGCACGTTCTTTCTTCAGCACTATATTCACTACCTAAGTATATAGTGGCGGCTAACACGAGCAGAGAAACAAAGGCACGTTCCTCCTTCAGCACTACATTCACTACCTAAGTATATATTGGAAGCTAACACGAGCAGAGAAACAAAGGCACGTTCCTTCTTCAGCACTACATTCACTACCTAAGTATATAGTGGCAGATAGCACGAGCAGAGAAACAAAGGCACGTTCCTTCTTCAGAACTACATTCACTACCTAAGTATATAGTGGCAGCTAACACGAGCAGAGAAACAAAGGCACGTTCCTTCTTCAGCACTACATTCACTACCTAAGTATATAGTGGCGGCTAACACGAGCAGAGAAACAAAGACACGTTCCTTCTTCAGCACTACATTCACTACCTAAGTATATATTGGAAGCTAACACGAGCAGAGAAACAAAGGCACGTTCCTTCTTCAGCACTACATTCACTAGCTAAGTATATAGTGGCAGCTAACACGAGCAGAGAAACAAGAGCACGTTCCTTCTTCAGCACTACATTCACTACCTAAGTATATAGTGGTAGCTAACACGAGCAGAGAAACAAGAGCACGTTCCTTCTTCAGC
Organism: Meconema thalassinum; assembly: GCA_946902985.2. NCBI lineage: Eukaryota > Metazoa > Arthropoda > Insecta > Orthoptera > Tettigoniidae > Meconema > Meconema thalassinum. The sequence continues at coordinate 924,207,771 of OX336389.2, forward strand.
ACTACATTCACGATCTAGGTATTGTACCCGTCTGATCTGCGGAAATAAAAGGTCATCTTCCTTACCAGCTAAGTTCCGGGGGTGTACCGTCCATTCCCACCGTCTGACCCTTGTATTTAGAATATGAACACCAAGGATGTACAAGCTATAAAGAAAACTATAATACGGTCTACTATAATGACTGCTTTAATTCATTAAAAGAACTTTCTAAACCCACAATACAACAAAACATAAACAATGGCTAAAATAAAGCCATGAATTCAATAAACAATGACCCTAATGTTCGTCATACACATCTTGCTTTATGACCCTTGGATTTATTCATAATCCATTTCATACCATCTTTACATTACATTAATCAATATTCAAATATTTAACCCTTCTCATACCGGGTATTTTTAAATCTTCCTGCGCTGAGTCTCTACCTTGTCAGGTTTCGATCTCAGGACATTTACGTTATATGATCAATGCCTTCACTTGGCTATACATTTTGGGCTTCTATGCCTTTCACTTTGTTTAAATCAATCTCATTCTTCTCCACATATTTTGAAAAAACGCAAATTATCCCTCAACCATAACTATTTACACACTTCACTCCCCTTTGGAATTTGACTTCATGGAACCCGCATTCCCTGGAGTCCAATTCTCATGATTTTTCTTAACCCGTTTCAATACTTAGGGCAAGGAACCAATTTTTACATTTCACTACAATGCATTTATTATTATTATTATTATTATTATTATTATTATTATTATTATTATTATTATTATTATTATTATTATTATTATTATGGTACGGGAGGATTTCTCCACGCACAATAACGACATTTAGCAGGAATTACACTTCTGCCCTTATTTGTTTCATTCAATATAAGCTTCAAAGAGAGCCCAGCTCTATTTTTCTCATTAACTGATTCAGTGACAGTTTTATGAGTCTACCCGACTCTCCGCACGACCGTAGAACTTCACTCCCTCTCCCCGTCTGGAGAAGTGGCGAGCGGCCTTGTCCTACCATAACAAACCAACGACCTTGCTATTTAGAGTCTGCCCGTGTTCCCTGCATTCACAGACCATGTGTTTTTAATTGCCTCAAGCGTCCCCGTCACAATATTGAAAATCCAAGTACTTTATTCCCTATTCGTTTACTTCTGGCTGCTTACAGTCAAATTAGAATATTTAAGTTCATAGCGTACGTTCTTCGGAGGAATGTTTTCTGCTGTCGGGATTTTTGACATTTACGTATTATTTGCCCGCATTGGCTTCAATTACATATGCTGCGGTGGGAATTCAAAATATAGCGATCCGATCCAAGTGCGGCATGACTTGTCCGGTCGCTTTGCTAGAATAACGCGAGATTGGGAATCAATTTCACCGCAATTCGGTCATCTGCATACACATAATCATCCACCCAGACTTACCCATATATTCCATCACTCGCTCTCTGGCTGCGTGAGAATCATCACACAATTTCAATAGTGAGAAGTACATTCACTCTGATACAATAATAATGGCGTATAAAACCCGCCCCGGTTCACTTCGACGACTTCCCAACAATCTTAACACTTCGTCCTACTAGCACTTACACTTCATTATTTATAGAGCCTTACTCTGGAGCTTACATTTACTTTAGCCTATGTTTGGTGACAATATATATTTTCAACTTGGATCTTCAATTATTTCAACCATTTCAGTTCGGTATCCTTATCAAGAATAGCGAACTTACTTGTATTTATTCATTACTTCATTTACGGTGGTCTGTTCTTATTCATTTTTACTTTTATTTAGGCCTTAACTCTTTCACCTATTCATTTACTAAGGTCACATGCATTCAATATTACTTTAGCGTATATTAACCGTCCTGGTTCGCTAACAACTTTATTTATTTATCTCAACTTTCAACTTTCAATTACGTTTCAACTTTCGACTTTTATATATTTCCTTATCCGGTCATTCGTATTAAGTTATATTTAACTTCAATTCCATTTAATTTTATATTAACCGTCACTGATCTTTACCATGAACTGATTCATTTGTTATTTTAACTACAATTTTGGTTCCTTCCCTCTTCCGACATTATAATTGCTTACGTGCATTTCGGGTTTCTATTTTTCTTTCTAAAAGATATAATTCATTTTCGCGGCTCTCATTATTTAGGCCGATCTTTACAAGATGCATTTTTACTAATGATACTTTAAATTTTATCACTTTGCACATGATATTTTCACAATGGTATTTTCAATTTTGGGTTGCACAGTGGTTCAATATAATATAATTCATTTCTCTACTCACCACTCATCCGGTAGCCATGGACCTCCAACGTGAAAGATTTCACCCACATTGCCGTAATTTAGAACATTTTACGGACAATATGGCACAACACAATCAACCTTTCCACAACACACGTGGTTATCACTTTGCTCATTATATTTACAAAAACACACATTATTTTCCCCATTACTTGGGGACACTTGTACACAACAACAAAATATACCCTTCAAAATAATCATTAAAATACACTTGACACGTGTTTTAACCTTTTAATTACTCACTAACTAACACTTCACACGTGTTTGACCCTTCAGGGTTTTGTCCTATCTATTCCTATATCTACAGTAGATTACAAATTGTGTAATAGTCTATGTCGTATCTCAGGACGCGATACGCTCCTCGACGACGGTCTTTCCTAGTACTGGATGTACGTTTTATCCTCGCGACGACTTCTTGGTTCGGACCCTGGTCTCGACTCAAAGTTCTGTCGGCTTCCCACTGTTTAAACTCACTGGTTTAATAATTTAACGTGGATTTCTATTCTGACAACGTCTGGTTGAGAATTTCGTAAATTTCGAACTATTCCTGTCTTTAACATGGTTCGAATCGTTCGTTTCTCACTGTTCTGTACCTTTTCACTTTGATGGTGCGTATACTTTATTCTTAAGCGCGTATTTCACTTTACTTTCGCCACTCGGTCCTATCTCACCATGGCTTTCCATCAAAGACCATGAGATTCTATTTCTGTCCTAACACTAGCGATACTTGTTTCACGCTAACGTGTTGCGGCTTCACTGGACCTAACTGTGAACTTCTATAACGTGTTGTTTCTCTATACTCCCGACTTTATGTTGGTAGAGTTCTTCTGCATTCGGTGCTTTTTCGTGGTCTCGAACTAACGTATTTGTTATATTTCGCCGACTATTTACTGGATCGAAACTACATGGCCCTCCCATGAGGTTCCATGTTCGATTGAATGTACTTTTTCGTAGCGTCAAGTCACACTTGGACTGACCAAGACTGAAGACTGATATATTTGGCGAACAGCGTGTACTTGCAGACTGGCGGTGCGATCCAGCGTAACCTCCTCAGAGGGAACTGTAGAATGAATACCTTCTGGCTCTAGGCCTCGCTATTTATTTAAAATTTACAAAAAGATTACTTTATCGTCCTTCTCAAAATTAACTTTTGAACCAAACGTCGTACGTTTATAGGAAAATTATCTATTTACTCCTCGTGATCTAAAAGTTAACATTCCAAATTGATTTCCAAAAATTGATCACGGCAGTTATGTATTTAAAAAAATTACGAGCCTTACAGTAATCGGATATGATGTGTATCATCCGACATAGAAGAAACCTCACGTGAATTTGTTGATACACCGGTATTTTATACTATTGTTGGCACAAATATTAATCTATTGTAAAAGGGAGTGTTTTACAGATATTGTAGTTTATAATACGGAACTCATTTTATTAGATGATTTGTAGCTTCCACCAGCACTAGCCTAAATAAAGAATACGATATGGATCAACTGGATTAATAGACGCGACACCGCTCATAACCTTAAATTCCTTATAAACAGGTCCTCTTCATTCACACCCCAGCACGTAATTTCATATGGATTCTGTTAAAATGAATCATATTGATATGATAAATATCGTTTAAAATGATAATCTGGTAGCATAAATATCTGCCCCGTCAGGGATTTGAACCCAAGATCTCTAGATTCACAGTCATAAGCACTAACCCCACGGCTATTTCGACTACGCTAATTTTGTGCACAAGATGGTGACTTATTTCCACGTTCCAATAATACTGCATTACGGAATTAAGTTTCATTTATATTTTGCTTGTTTCGATAATGTTCCTGCGTGAAATTGAGTTTAAAATGCCTCATGAACAGGCCCTCTTGTGAGTAAAGAGAATGTATTCAGTAACAGTTCATGAAGGCTTGCTCAATTCTCGTATAACCTCAACGATTATATTATATTGATGACTGCATTACCGTTATGTGGGTTAATATTTGAATTGCCATTGTGCAAAAACATAATACCGGCAATGCCGACTACTTACAATGTTTGATATTAAGGCATTTTACCATTTAAATACTGATACGAAGACTTCGAACATGTTCCATGTCATTTGTTTCAATAACTTGACACCAGATTTCGCATGACCGTTTTCCGTTCAGAATGTCATATACATTCCACACGGCCGAGAGTACGTCATGGTATCGATTTCCGACACTGCGCGCTCATTGTTTCTCGTACGACTGCCAGCTGGGTCTTACCACTGCCCGCTGAATCGATCGATTGAGTTGGCAGTGCATCTTATACTTCCGTTCGTTCCACCACTGCCAGCTAGTACACTTCCGTTCGATCGATCGAGCGGGCAGTGCATACTTCCGTTTTCCACCACTGCCAACTAGTACACTTCCGTTCGATTGATCGAGCGGGCAGTGCATACTTCCGTTTTCCACCACTGCCAGCTAGTACACTTCCGTTCGATCGATCGAGCGGGCAGTGCATACTTCAGTTCGATCCACCACTGCCAGTTCGATCGTTCCGATCCACTTCCGTCCCCAATTTTCAAAATCACTCCCACAAAACTATCCAGCAACCGAGCGGAAAGATGTTACGCATCAAAATTAAAAGTGCTCCTGCAGTGCGTAGGTGTCCTTTCTTCTTGCCTCCTACTCTGAGAGACTGGCTTGTCCCTTCCACAATGACGTAGGGCAAATTCAGCACTTTCTCGTGTTCATTAATTACTGATCTTTATACTTTCTGAATTCCTTATTTCCAAAATGATTCTTATTGGCGACCCGAAAATTTAATAATTATTCGTGGCTTCCGAGAAAACAGGCTATTTCACAACATTACTGGGTCTTGTGGCAATACAGTGTTGCCAATTAAATGCTGACTGGTCTCCGTCGGAGGATCCCCGAACTACCTACACGACTAAAATTTTCCTCTGCGTGCGTGTGCTCATGATTCATACACGGCTTGCATCCGATAACTCAGATAGCGGACCTCTATCGCATTGAGTCATGCGTGAGTTTCAACACCTTGCCTCACTGCTGGCCTGTATGCATCCCAAAGTTTTATGAATATTATTTCTTTTCATGTCTTAAAATATCATAGGTTCGACCCCTGTCCCCATCAGATGGGTACAGTATATGGTGGCAGCTAGCACAAGCAGAGAAACAAGAGCACGATCCTTCTTCAGCACTACATTCACTACCTAAGTATATAGTGGCAGCTACCACGAGCAGAGAAACAAGAACACGTTCCTTCTTCAGCACTGTATTCACTACCTAAGTATATAGTGGCAGCTAACACGAGCAGAGAAACAAGAACACGTTCCATCTTCAGCACTGCATTCACTGCCTATGTATATAGTGGCAGCTAACACGAGCAGAGAAACAAGAACACGTTCCTTCTTCAGCACTGCATTCACTGCCTAAGTATATAGTGGCAGCTAACACGAGCAGAGAACAAGAGCACGTTCCTTCTTCAGCACTACATTCACTACCTAAGTATATAGTGGCAGCTAACACGAGCAGAGAAACAAAGGCACGTACCTTCTTCAGCACCATATTCACTACCTAAGTATAGAGTGGGGCTAACACGAGCAGAGAAACAAGAGCACGTTCCTTCTTCAGCACTATATTCACTACCTAAGTATAGAGTGGCGGCTAACACGAGCAGAGAAACAAGAACACGTTCCTTCTTCAGCACTGCATTCACTACCTAAGTATATAGTGGCAGCTAACACGAGCAGAGAAACAAGAACACGTTCCTTCCTCAGCACTATATTCACTACCTAAGTATATAGTGGCAGTTAACACGAGCAGAGAAACAAGAGCACGTTCCTTCTTCAGCACTACATTCACTACCTAAGTATATAGTGGCAGCTAACACGAGCAGAGAAACAAGAACACGTTCCTTCTTCAGCACTATATTCACTGCCTAATTATATAGTGGCAGCTAACACGAGCAGAGAACAAGAGCACGTTCCTTCTTCAGCACTATATTCACTACCTAAGTATATAGTGGCAGCTACCACGAGCAGAGAAACAAAGGCACGTTCCTGCTTCAGCACTATATTCACTACCTAAGTATATAGTGGCAGTTAACACGAGCAGAGAAACAAAGGCACGTTCCTTCTTCAGCACTACATTCACTATCTAAGTATATAGTGGCAGCTAACACGAGCAGAGAACAAGAGCACGTTCCTTCTTCAGCACTACATTCACTACCTAAGTATATAGTGGCAGCTAACACGAGCAGAGAAACAAAGGCACGTTCCTTCTTCAGCACTACATTCACTACCTAAGTATATAGTGGCGGCTAACACGAGCAGAGAAACAAGAACACGTTCCTTCTTCAGCACTATATTCACTACCTAAGTATATAGTGGCAGCTACCACGAGCAGAGAAACAAAGGCACGTTCCTTCTTCAGCACTATATTCACTACCTAAGTATATAGTGGCAGCTACCACGAGCAGAGAAACAAAGGCACGTTCCTTCTTCAGCACTACATTCACTACCTAAGTATATAGTGGCAGCTAACACGAGCAGAGAAACAAGAACACGTTCCTTCTTCAGCACTATATTCACTACCAAAGTATATAGTGGCGGCTAACACGAGCAGAGAAAGGGCCACCTGAAACAAAGGCACGTTCCTTCTTCAGCACTACATTCACTACCTAAGTATATAGTGGCGGCTAACACGAGCAGAGAAAGGGCCACCTGAAACAAAGGCACGTTCCTTCTTCAGCACTACATTCACTACCTAAGTATATAGTGGCAGCTAACACGAGCAGAGAAACAAGAGCACGTTCCTTCTTCAGCACTACATTCACTACCTAAGTATATAGTGGCGGCTAACACGAGCAGAGAAAGGGCCACCTGAAACAAAGGCGCGTTCCTTCTTCAGCACTACATTCACTACCTAAGTATATAGTGGCAGTTAACACGAGCAGAGAAACAAAGGCACGTTCCTTCTTCAGCACTACATTCACTACCTAAGTATATAGTGGCAGCTAACACGAGCAGAGAAACAAGAGCACGTTCCTTCTTCAGCACTACATTCACTACCTAAGTATATAGTGGCAGCTAACACGAGCAGAGAAACAAAGGCACGTTCCTTCTTCAGCACAACATTCACTGCCTAAGTATATAGTGGCAGCTAACACGAGCAGAGAAACAAGAGCACGTTCCTTCTTCAGCACTATATTCACTACCTAAGTATATAGTGGCAGCTACCACGAGCAGAGAAACAAAGGCACGTTCCTTCTTCAGCACTATATTCACTACCTAAGTATATAGTGGCAGCTAACACGAGCAGAGAAACAAGAGCACGATCCTTCTTCAGCACTATATTCACTACCTAAGTATATAGTGGCAGCTACCACGAGCAGAGGGAGAGCCATCTGAAAGTTGGAATTTATGTCGTATAAAATGAGGATACCACATCAAATTTTAATTTCAGTACACTATTACATAATATTTAAAGCTACCATCGGAGTTCGACTCACCTGGATCATTAGTTTAGGTGTGAGCTAGGTATATTCCTGCAAAGTTACTTTGGTAAAAATGGGTTTACCGTTTTTTCGTGTTTATTCCCGAAACTTATGGAATATTAAACACCTAAGCCTATACATTTTTGGGCTAAAAACCTTTGTTTAATGGGTTAACATACAAAAAGTAAATATAATCCATGGCATTATGATAATACTAGCGGACCCATGCGAGAACTCTCGCATATTCTAATGGGTTTTGTTCGCCCCATGTGTACAGAGTACCCGCGCGGCACTAGTGCTATGCGGGCTGTACGCGCGACAGTTCTGCCAGGGGCTATCGTCATGTTGTTTAATAGCACTTTATACACAAATAAATATATTTCCGTTGACTTTTCAAGAAATGCAAGATTTTTCCTGTACTATTGAGACGATTTGAAAGATTTTGGTACGAACCACACCTTCTAACTCCCTCTGGTTTAGGAGCTTGAGTTTAGTGAAACATACACCTTGGCGTATTACTGTATATACTAAGATGATAAGAATGAACACCGTAACTAAATAATGCACTTCTTAATAGACTATAAAGAGAATACTTCCCTGAAAGTTGTTGGACAGTAGGTACTCTAAATGGCTCGGCTCGTACTGTAATGACTAGAATTGATGGCTGTCGTCCCTGAGGTTCGCTTTCTATTCCAGGCTCTGTCAAGCAATTTAATTCTGATCTGAGGGTTAGGACGGGGTCCATTCTGCTTCGTGAGGATAACTGAGTAGAGTGGGGTTTCGAATCCCTCCTCAGCCATCATAGAGGTGCTTTTTCCATGGTTTTCCACTTTGCTTCCAGGCAAATGCCACGCCACTCAAGGCTACGATCCCCTCCTTACAGACATAAATGGTTGCGAAAAAGCTTGCGACTTTTCAGTCGCGTCAGAAATGCCACGCCAGGGTCGCCTTAGTACGTTATATTGATTCAAATGTAGGTGGCCATGCTTAGTCGACATGGCGACAAAGACGCAGCAGAGAGCGTTTTCTCCGCGCAGCGACAAAGATGCTCTGCGTAGTTTCTTATCGATGTGGCAATGCTAGCGCGACACTGGGCGCATGCACAGTATAGCATTGCTCATAGGCAGAGCCGCTCTGGGCGACTGTCGCCGTGCATAATCAATAAGTAAATAAATGAATAACTAACTTAATTAAATAATAAATCAATGGTTTAATGTATAAATTAATAAATGAATGAATAAATCATACTGTATATTGTTACTACAATGAAACTCGAAGAAACTCCAATACACCTAGTTTATAAAACTATGTGAATTTTATCATACCTCGACGTACCTGCAAGTCTTTCTTCTACTGAGATTGCGTTGTTAGAAGTTGTTGTCTTTTAATTCCTTTCTTGAGATACACCCAAAGTTCGTCATAAGAAGTTACATTCATTCTAATATTTGAAAAATCTGGCATCGTGAGTCCATGGGGGTATTAAATAAAGTGTGAAACTGTCCACTTGTGAGTCTTTGCTCGTTGAACGGATGAACGCTGTATTTTCGTTTCCTTCGCTTCGTTTTTAAGTAATCTGCAGTGGCTATAGTTAACAGAAAAATATCATCTTCTTCATGGCTGCGCATCGTTGGGGCGAATGGACGAAAATTCGCCCATTTGTTTGCGACATTAGATAATGCACAATATCTTCGCCTTCTTGAGTCTCAGTTCATGGCTCCATAAACAGCCATATAAAATGTGCCTGGTAATTTATGGGACTTTCCACGTGTGCGGTAGGTACTGGCACTGGACCTTCAGTTGTCTAGGGGTACGCATTGAAGCTACGTCAAAGGATTAGATTGCCGCTCTACCATGAATTTTAAGGGTTGAAACGGGGCACACTCCGCAATCATAGAGCTCTACTCCAAACAAATGCTGTGATTGATCCTAACCTAAGGTCACAACCACCTCTTTTCCGTCTCCAATTGCAAGTATGCACGTTATTAGCAGTTGGCAGATGCCACATACACTGAAAATACACGGTAGAAAACAACAATTCTAAAAATGTTAACCGTTAACCAGTACCGGTACCTAAATTTAATCACAAAACTCATCTATTATTATTATTATTATTATTATTGCCTTTATTGGTGGCGCAGTTAGGGCTCTTGGCCCTCTCTTACACTTAACCACATTAATACAATACAATAAACATATTATGGCGACAAAATTAAACAATAATAATTGACATTGATCATGACTTGCACACTCTCATTCACTCATCCAGTCATACTTGTTGTCGGTCAGCAATGTTCAGCAGACTGCCCCAGCAGGTGGTCTTGAATTTAGATAGTGAGGTGGTACCCCTGACACTGGCTGGAAGGGTATTCCACAGCCTAGACCCCACCACATGAAAGGAGTTATTGTATATAGAGGAGCGATGAATAGGAATGGAGAGGGAAGAACCAGAGCGTGTATTATTACCATGGAAAGAAGACAAGTACTTGAATTTATTTGATAAGTATAGTGGTCTATCGTCAGACAATAATCGGAAAATCTGGACAAGAATGTGATATGATCGACGTAGTTCAGGTTTCAGCCAGGAAAGAGCGCAATAATAGGGAGTGATATGTTTATCATAGCTCAGATCGTAGATAAATCGTATGCAAGAGTTCAGAGCTCGTTGAAGTTTCAAAGTTAATGTTTTGGTTGCGTCTACAAGAATAACGTCACAGTAGTCAAGAATAGGAAGTATTAGTGTCTGTATGAGTAGGATTCTTACTTTGAATGGTAAAATATCTTTTTTTCTTTTGAGGGAGTGGAGCGTTGCGAAAATCTTCTTGCATACATTCTGTACATGTTCAGACCAGTTAAGAGTCTGATTTATTATCACACCTAGATTTTTCACTGTAGGACAGTATGGAATTTCATTGTTGTTCAGTACAATTGGGGGAATAATTTGATCTCGGAGTGACGTCAATAGTTTTTGAGAGCCAATTATGATAACTTGTGTTTTGGATGGATTCAGAAGAAGGGAATTTTCCTGAGAATATTTTCCAAGTCGTTGAAGGTCAGCGTTGATAGTTTCAATTGTCAATGGAATGTCATTTGTCTTGCAGCGGGAGTATATTTGCAAATCATCTGCATATAGGTGATATTTGCAATTTTTCAAATTAGATGAGATGTCATTGATATATAGTACAAAAAGCAAGGGCCCTAATACACTACCCTGTGGGGCGCCTGACTTTCTGCTTAGCCACTGAGAAGTTTTATCCTGGGTTACAACACGTTGCTGGCGATTATTCAGGTATGATGCGAAAAAGTTAATTGTCTGCTGGTCGAAGTAATAAAATTCCATCTTTTTCAATAGTGTCTGAGTATTTATGGTGTCAAAAGCACTGCTGAAGTCGAGAAGGGTGAGGATTGTCACCAGTTTTTGGTCCATTGCGTGTCTAATGTCGTCAGTCACTTTGAGTAATGCTGTTGCGGTGCTATGTCCCTTCTTGAAACCTGATTGCAGAGGGTCTAAAAGAGAACGGCCTTAAACTTCGTACTGTAAGAATATTTATTCTTCATACTCTTCTGCTTTCTTCGATTTTGATCATCTATGAGCCACATAAAATAATTGACTCATGATTTTATCTTCTTTCTTAATTTCATTTTATTTCTTCGTCCTTTGGCTGAGTTCTTTCCTTCTTTAATCTGCCTATACCGTTGAGCACTATATTGTTTTTCCTGAAATCTCCGAATTTTCTAATCTCTCTTCTAAAAGTAAGCCTGCCTAGAATGTCTTGTTTTTGGGGGCAGATGACCTCGTAGTTCCGCCCCTTAAAACAACAATAACGAACTAACTAATGTCTTCTTGTGTAATGTTCATTTCTGTTAATTCCTTTTTCACATGCTTCTTTAGCTCATTTATGAACACTAGCAGCTTGCAGAGAAGGCCATCTCAAGCAAAATAATTGAACATTGCACAGGTTTTTTTACAGGGTTTTAACGTAAAAAACTCATGTTTCAGCCCTAACCCCCTCATGCTATGACGTAGCCATCCCCACTACATAAAAGGATAGTTGCGAGGCAAAGATTACTATGTATTCGATCACGGCCTCCTCGGATACGCCACTATGACACTAGTCACGTAGTGACATTTAAAATAGGAGGCCGTGGAAGTTGGCGATAGTCGCTCTAGCTTGGCAAGGGGGATATGTCGCCAGTGGGAAAAGACAAAACTGGGCGTCTCTGACGCCGCTACAAAGTCACAAGCTTGGCCGCAGCCATTTTAAATTACATGTTTCCCATTGGTGATCCCACCTACTGTTCGTTAGTTTGTGAGAATATTTTGATGGGAGTTCAAGGGCTGTGTATGCGATTGTAGAATAATTAAAGAGGGGACTTTCAAATCTCTCTTCAATTTACCAATTTTCTACTTGTTAAGTACGGAATCTTTGTTTCTGAGAATTTACAAGAAAAAGGCATATAAGCTTCATCTAAGAACCTTATCCTGCATATCAGTGGCGTTCAGGACGCGGTCAAAGGAACGATATTCTATGTCCCACTTGTTAAGCAATGTCCAAATAGAAAAAACATACTTGCACTTAAAGTAATTTACACGATCAACAGATACTCATGGATTTCTGATTAAAATGCAATGAAGGAAACAGTTAACCAACGAATTTAAGCAAGTATTCAGACTGAGAATAAGGGCGTGATGATGCAGTGGTCAGTTGCTTGCCTCTCGTCTATGTGGGTCGGATTTGATTCCCAGTTAATGCATGTGCGATTTTCGGGGAGAAATGTCACGTCCGGTGGCTCGGACTCCACGTAAAAAGGAGGTCCGTGGTTTATGATGACGAACTTAACAGTCACTACTACTACTACTCCTCTGAAGATGTTCCTTTAGTTTAAATAAGAAAACGAAAATGAAGTTTGTGAAGTCTTAACTAGAAACTGAAATAGCAACACCCTTAGTTTCAATAACAATTTACAGTATTGAAGAATATAGTTGATGGTTACAATAGATATAAACGAACTGTACATACACTGGATACGTTATGCCCTTCCCACACTAATCAACATTCATGTAGATCAATAGTTTTCCAAAGAGAACAAAGTTGCTTCAAATCAAGTGAAATATATTTGTGAACATTTAGCTGTAACATGGTGTTGAATTTGTAGATTATTATTTTAATATTGCACTAGCCTGTTCCGTTGTTTCGAATTTTATGTTTGTTTTTTTCGACAACTAAATTTGCTTGGAACTCCACTTGATCGCCAATCAGCTCATGTTTAATAACAGAACTCGTTTCGTACCATGGTAAATACGCATAAGTAGAAATTCTTGACTCCAAAATATGTTACTTTAATTTGAGATAGTAAATAAATAGATAATTAATTAATTAAATATATAAATAAGTCAATAATAAAATAAATAATATAAATAATAAAATAAATAATTATAATTATAATGACTTGGACTCTTGAGTGCGTAGCGATGAGAGGGTACTTACCACGCGGAACATGTTGGAGCTGATGACTGAGTGTGATGCTGACTGCTAGCTTGCTATATTTATATGTACGTACGTACAGTAGTTGGGTTGTTAAAGAACAAGGTTAATATCTTGGCCACGATTTGTTTAAACTCAGAGTGAATGGCGGTTTTCCCCTCACCCTTCATTTACCACGCAAGGTGAAGGTAGACTCACTACTTACTTCCCTTTCAAGACACAAAAATAGCGATAAAATATTCCCTAGTCATTGATTCGATCTCATGGATACTAGTCCGTTTCCACAATACCGTTACCAGAAAAAAAAAAGAAACTCCGTGAAAATATTCGTTGGTGTTATGAATTGACACCGGCACTGTACTATTGCACCACCAGCAGTTGCTTGTTTCATTGCAGTGAAGGGATCATCAGTAATTACGTGAGAGGCATACTGTCTCAGCAAGTGCCTACCCGGTTAGGGCCCGATCCTAACGCAACAGCAGTCAGGCACTGACCAGCTACACAGTATGTCTGTTGTGACTTGTGAATGACAAAACATAACACAGTGCCTGGTAAATACTACTTTGACATCTTTAATCCTTTTCAGTATGCGTCCAAAATTGTGATCGGATGGAGTACATCAACTTCTCACACGAGATGCCCAGGTAATCAAGTGCTTGAGAAATATTGAGGAATCCACTTCCGGCCACGGTTAAAATGCCCGTAAGTCCACCATGCAATAATCTGCACACTCTTCCATGATAAAACGTTTCACACTGACTCTTTCCACTTGACGACATTTAGTTTGTTTGGTTGTGTTCACTACTTGGGGAGCGTGATGGCGCAGTGACTTAGCTGCTCGTCTTTCACCCGGACGGCTGGGGTTCGAATCCCGGTGACAGCGGGGTGGAATCTTCAACTGAAAAATCACATGGCGTCAGGAAGGGCATCCGGCCTTAAATCCCCGGTCAAAACCAAAATGAGCCTGGTTGGCTCCGGCGAACCCAATTAATTGGGAAAAGCCGAAGTGGTTTTGCTCACTGAACAGAACTCTGGCGAGTGGAGTCTTAATCGATTAGTGCTCTGTTAGCTCCATAAGTTAGTAGCTTTCTGTCCCTTACTCCCCAATAACAACGCTAAACTTAGTCCAACAAAACGAAGAAACACCACTTTACTGTTTCCTTTCAGCGAGCTTCCAGATATTGTTTGTTAGGTTAAAGTTAAAACTTAACTTCAGGAGGGCGCTGCAGTATGAAGCAGATACTAGCAACTAATGTGCTGACAGTACATCATTACGTTCAGCTGGTAAATAGCTCTTGTTGTTGTTGTTGTTGTTGTTATTGTTGTTGTTAATCCTTTTAAGGGCTTGTGGCATTGTAGTCATGAAGCCCTGTGTACTTGGATGTGTGTAAGATTTATCTGATAATCTGTGTTATTGTGGTGTCCGTGGTAGTAGTGGTGTGTAGTGTATTTGTAATTGAGAATAGGATTGGGAACGCACAAACAAGCGGTCATAGGATACCAAGATATATTTCTGGTATCCTTCGCCATCGTAGGTTTATAGTACTTATCTTCACATTAGGCATTTTCAATAAATGAATCTTAATCCGTTTCTCCCTTATTGCGATGGGTGTTATTGTAGGGAGAACCTTTGAAAGGGGAAGTATTCTACTCCACCCGACCAAATTTTTTCGACGTTTACTGAAAAGGGCTAACGCTGTCCGAGGGCATTATTGGCCTATACCAGAGGCCCTGTAGGCACTGTGTTGGGATTTGTCATTCACAACAGACATGTACCGCACATACTGTTTTGGATTCAGTTATATCACGAGTGGAAAACGATGGAAATCTACTTCCAGGATGCCTGCAGATGGTATCGATCGCACCTCTTTTCAATTCTGCCTCATAAGGCCCAGTGTACCCCGTTCCAGCCCTCACACCAGAATTTAATTTCTTGGCAATGCCGGGAATCGAACCCGGACCTCAGGGGTGGCTCATAAATTTTGAAATTTCCTCAGACTTTAAAGGAATGAAACTCATCTCAACACAGTGTCCATAATGTGAGCATTCGAGTTGAAACCGTTAGGGCCATGTTATCGGATCGGAAAGAGAACGGCCCCATACAGGGCTCTAGGCCAGGTAGGATGCTCTACCGTAGAGCAGGACGTAACAAACGGAAACAAATATTTCAAGTTAATTATCGTCAGTGTACGAGGAAGAAAAGAGAGATGAAAGAAGCCAAGTCTTTATGTACCGCACATACTATTTTAAATTCAGTTATGTCATGAGTCTTTTTAACAGTGTATTGTTTTTGTTGATATCAATAATATGTGAAAATTTGAGAAAATATCAAATCTGCCTTTTAATGGTTCTTCCTGCGAGAAACTGCGATTTTACAAATATTATTGAAAATTCATAATTGAAAGATAAGTACGCCTCCTGCAGTGGAGAATGTGATCATCTCGGTACTCAGTGACCGCGTGTTCGGGGGTTCCAATTATTAACATCGAAACTGTCTTTTGGAAAACATTTGTTGATACAGTGCATATGATGCTGTTGGAGTTCTCTGGCTACTTTCACAACCTCAACAAAGTGTTGTGTGTCTGATTCAAGGCTGTTCACCTTCACACTGCAGCAGTGCCAAGGACGGTGTCAATATAAATAGACTAATAATTATGGTGAAATAAATTGTTAGCATTGGAATACACAAATGAGACATGGAGTAGACCAGGTGGATGAACTTACCTCGCTCCACTTCAAACATTCTCTCAGCAGCGAGAGAGCTAGGGGTAGTGCTTGTGATTGCGATTGGTAGAAGAGGATAAGCCTATCCCTCCGAGCTGGTCCAAGTCCCAGGCGCTCTATTAAGTTTATCTATCTATATTACCACCTCGTTGCGTAGTGGCTAGCATTCTTGGCTGTCACCGTGGAGGCCCTGGTTCTATTACCGGCTTTGCTAAGAAATTTAATTCTGGTCTGAGGGCTGAAACAGGGTACACTCAGCCTCGTGAGGCAAAACTGTGAAGAGGTGGGTTCGATTCCCACCTCAGCCATCCCGAAAGTGGTTTTCCGTGATTTCCCACTTCTACTCCAGGTGAATGCCGGGTTGGTTCCAAAATTAAGGCCACAGCCACCTCCTTCCCCTTCATCATCTGAATTACAAATACACACACTAATACAGCCATCACAATAACACAGGTTATCAGACGAATTCATCATAACCACCACCACTACTCCCCCCCCCCCTTTCCACACACACACACACCCAAGTACACAGGGCTACATGATCATGATGTCGCAAAGCCCTTAAATGAAATTAACATAATATATCTATCCATAATAATAAACGAAATTTGAGTTGGAGCGATGTGCTGTATAATCATATCAAGGTGGCCGAGCTTGAAGTGTTTGAAACTGAAGCTAAGAATAAGGACCGGTTCAAGTGCGCTAATGCAAGCATTTTTCAATCATAGGTTAACATATTTGTTCAAAGCGATGAGTAACTATAGTTTTCGTGTGACTTCACTCGACCCCCGAGAAGTGTTGTAGAAATCTGTCTAGATATTACGGAGTTAACATCAAGGTCTAAGGATATGGTTATAATAAACATAAAAATATAGAATTAATTAAATACTTTCAGGCATCCTAGACACTTAAATCCCAGTACCAGGAAAATTGATACCCCCAAAGATACCGAGAAGAATCTAAAATGCATCGAATTTTCCGAGGGGGCCGAGCTGAAGGGAGGTTAGAAATTGGGGCTAGTTGGTTACTTTTCTTCCAATGCGATGAAGAGTTGATGGCCGTGAAATATCCCAAAATTCTTAATATATTTGCAGAATGTTCTGAAGCGAAATTCTCGAGATATTTATGAGGTAATGTCAAAGAGTATCAATTATAATAAAGTTTGATATTAAAACCATCCTTTCAGGCTCGCCTGATTGGTTTCACAAACGGTTACAATATAATGTGACACCTGCATTGATGAGGCACTAACAGACCACCTAGAAACTTGAAACTTGGCACCAGAGAAGCTATCCATATAAAAACTTACAAGTCCCAAAACTCCCCGAGGGAGCCGAGCTGGGAAGAGGGGCTGATATTTGAGGTTGGAATTTAAACATCATAAACACATACTTGGAAAGCTACGCCAAGGTTAAAACGGAAGTTGAAGGAGAACTCTTCAGAATAGAGAAAGGGGTCAAACAATGGGATCCCATATCGCCCAAACTTTTCACCTGCGTCCTCGAAATTTTGTTCAGAAAACTAAACTGGGGAAACAGGAACTTCGGAGTTAACATTAACGGATGACGTCTGTCTAACCTCCGCTTTGCAGATGACATTGTGCTATTTGCATAAACAGCAAAGGAACTAAACACAATGCTAGATGAACTCCATTACACGAGCGAAGAAGTAGGACTGCAAATGAACCCCAGAAAAAACAAAATAATTACAAATTCCGAAGAGTTACCAATCATAGTTAATACCAGAGTATATATTTAGACCAAGCAATAAGTATGACACAAACAAGCGACCGAGAAATCAAAAGGAGGATTGGATTGACGTGGGGAAAGTTCTGGAGCCTACGCTTCATCCTCATGGACAAATCATTGAGCCGTAAATGAAGATTCGATGTACTTCAAAGCTGTGTCATCCCAGTGTTAATCTATGGATGCAAAATTGGTCATTTAGTAAATGTCAGACAAGACTGCTCTAGATCTGTCAACGGAAAATGGAAAGGAGAATCCTAGGCGTTAAGCTAAGCGACAGAATCAGTAACGAGGATCTGAGAAAAAGAAGTGGGTTGGGAGACACAGCAACAAAAGCTCGGCATCTGAAGTGGCGCTGGGGTGGACACATATCCATAATGAACCAGGATAGATGGGCCTACTCCACGACTATGTGGGATCCAAGAACTGGCAAGAGAAGCAGAGGACGCCCCCGTCGCAGATAGTCGGACGAATTTAGGTTCGAGGCAGGTGTTACGTGGACCAGAAATGCCAGGTATGGGAAGCTATGGAAGGAAATTCCGATCAGTGTAATAGTGTAACATTGTAAATACCGTAGTAAGGGTATGTGTTAATTTATTTTTGGTGTGTAACACCTTTCCGCTTGGTTGCTGGATAGTTTTCTGGGAGTGATTTTGAAAATTGGGGACGGAAGTGGATCGGAACGATCGAGCTGGCAGTGGTGGATCGAACGGAAGTATGCAATGCCCGCTCGATCGATCGAACGGAAGTGTACTAGCTGGCAGTGGTGGAAAACGGAAGTATGCACTGCCCGCTCGATCAATCGAACGGAAGTGTACTAGCTGGCAGTGGTGGAAAACGGAAGTATGCACTGCCCGCTCGATCGATCGAACGGAAGTGTACTAGCTGGCAGTGGTGGAACGAACGGAAGTATAAGATGCACTGCCAACTCGATCGATCGATCCAGCGGGCAGTGGTAAGACCCAGCTGGCAGTGGTACGAGAAACAATGAGCGCGCAGAGTCGGAAATTGATACCATGACGTACTCTCGGCCATGTGGAATGTATATGACATTCTGAACGGAAAACGGTCATGCGAAATCTGGTGTCAAGTGATTGAAACAAATGACATGGAACATGTTCGAAGTCTTCGTATCAGTATTTAAATGGTAAAATGCCTTAATATCAAACATTGTAAGTAGTCGGCATTGCCGGTATTATGTTTTTGCACAATGGCAATTCAAATATTAACCCACATAACGGTAATGCAGTCATCAATATAATATAATCGTTGAGGTTATACGAGAATTGAGCAAGCCTTCATGAACTGTTACTGAATACATTCTCTTTACTCACAAGAGGGCCTGTTCATGAGGCATTTTAAACTCAATTTCACGCAGGAACATTATCGAAACAAGCAAAATATAAATGAAACTTAATTCCGTAATGCAGTATTATTGGAACGTGTAAATAAGTCACCATCTTGTGCACAAAATTTGCGTAGTCGAAATAGCCGTGGGGTTAGTGCTTACGTCTGAGAATCTAGAGATCTTGGGTTCGAATCCCGGACGGGGTGGAGATTTTTGCTACCAGATTATCATTTTAAACGATATGTAACTTATCAATATGACTCATTTTAACAGAATCCATATGAAATTACGTGTTGATCTGTGAATGAAGAGGACCTGTTTATAAGGAATTTAAGGTTATGAGCGGTGTCGCATCTATTAATCTAGTTGATCCATATCGTATTCTTTATTAAGCTAGTGCTGGTGGAGGCTAATAAAATGATTTCCGTATTATAAACCACAAAATCTGTAAAACACTTCATTTTACAATAGATTAATATTTGTGCCAATAATAGTATAAAATACCGGTGTATCAACAATTTCACGTGAAGTTTCTTCTATGTCAGATGTTACACATCATATGCGACTACTGTAAGGCTCGTATTTTTTTTATTTTATTAATGTGTGTCAATAATGTATTTAGGTAAGACATCTCTCAAGAACTGGCCCCTCTTGGGAGACTACTTGAGCCACCCCCTACCACTCCGGTAGGAGGCCCTTGCCCATCAGGGATCTACGGGCTTATCTTATCTTATCTTATCTAAACACGAACGACTAGGTATTTAACCAATGGGAAATTTCTTTCCAAAATAACCTAAAGCGTTTATTAATTTTTTTCCAAAATAATTAATTAAATTTTTACTTCAAACCCGAGAAGACGTGATAAGGGAAAATTGCAAGATATTGAGATGTTAAACGTCGGAATTAAACTACTCGTATGTATAATACAGTTAGATATAAACTTGAAGTAGACGTAGTAGACATAGGATTTTCAGGTCAATAGACCCAAACAGCTCTAGCACAAAATGTTTCGCAACGTAGAGTGGCCTTCAGCTTTTTTCGTGGCACAGGATGTGGAAGGAAGCGGCCGTGGCATGTCAGAAGGTACCGTCCCATCATTTGCCTGGAGTTGAAAATGGGGAAAAAACAGAAAATCATTTCAAGATGGCCGACGGTGGGGCTCGAACCCACGTCTACCGAGTTCGCAGATAGCTTGACTCCATGGCCTAGCACTGCGGGTTAGCGAGCGTAGCTACCGCTGTCGGTAATAATAATAATAATAATAATAATAATAATCCTAAATTTGACATAAAAGGGGACAATTTTGGACGAATTTCGCACTTTCATAACTATCGAACCTTATTAGACATCGCAGCGTAGTGACTAGCATTCTTGGTTGTCAACGCGGAGGTCCAGGTTCGACTTCCGTCCCTACCAAGAAATGTAATTCTCGCCTGAGGGTTGGAAGGGTGTTCACTCAGTCTGGTGAGTCCGATCCGAGTTCGATTCCCTGCTCTGCCAAGAAATTCTATTCTGGTCTGAGGGCTTGAACGGTGTTCACTAAGCCTCGTGAGGCAAAACTGCGAAGAGATGAGTTCGATTCCCACCTCAGCCTTCTCGAAAGTAGTTTTCCGTTGTTTTACAGTTCTACTCCCAGGCAAATGCCGGGATGGTTCCTAACTGAGGTCCAAGGCCACCTCCTTCCCAATCTTCACACACACACTAATACAGCCATCACGATTACACAGATTATCAGACAAAAATTACACACACATCCAAGTTAACGGGGATGAATGAGCACAAAAACCAGACCCCTCAAATGAAACATTTCTTTTATAACAACAACGACATTACCATTTCTTCTAGGTATTTCATGTCTTATCCTGGCGCAGTCAGTTGGCATTTGAGTGTGGGCTATAAATTTGAGGGAGCCGTGTCAGTAGATTTCCCGGCACGATAAAGATCCCCTTCGGAGCAAAATTCCGGCACCCCGGCATCTCTAAAAGATGCAGTAGTTAAAAGGTACGTAAAACCAATAACATTATTATTATTTCATGTATTGTGATAACATCACACTTCTTCCGCAACATCACAAACTATTGTCAATCAGATGACCCATGTCAAGTAATAACAAAACACTCAATAACTCAGAAATTACATGTATATACTGTGCCCATTTTGAGGGAGCTCATAGCAAGCATGTGAGAGTTGTTTTTCTCCGCTACATTTTTGAGAATCTTTGAAGAGAGCGCCAGGAGAAGTAGAGCACAGTGATACGTCAGTGTGCGCGAGCAGCGATGCGCATGGAAGAGCAGCACGTGTGAGGCCACGCGATGAACACCTGCTTGGAGAGCAGTGTATTCGACTTCATGTGGTTGCGCGAGCGTGAAGTCGAGCGGCTTAATCAATCTGAATTACGAGTACCAGACCTGAGCCGAGAAATAGCCTACGAAGAGACACTGTTTCAGTGTTCTCTACTGTTAGATTTTCATAGGTGAGGCCAACTCTTGTGTGTGCAGGGTTGAGTTGGGCAAATACCCGATCTCACAGCAAGTTTAGTCTACGAACTGGAACTGATCCCTAAACCGGGTCATGTGAAGAGCATATCTTCATCCAGCTTAAAATGTAGCCAACGATGGAGCGGACTATGCAATGCGTGTCCTGCGGAATAATATTCCTTGTCCAGTTAGGACATCAAGAGGTTTTTCTAGCTTGTATGTTAGCAGCTGTAACTGGAAACAAAGGCAATACAGGTTCGTCAGTGTACTGCGCTAATTTCAGTAAGATTACAATCAAAGTTTTCGCGAACAGTCATATGCTCAATTGAGACTTATTTCGGAACGGTGAATTACCGGGTGACAGTAGTCAAACCACGAACAGTCTAGATTACGTGTTTTTGCATAGCACAAGCTATGGTGTTAAAGAAATTCGCACAGGAAATCATGGTAATAAATCGCCATTATGAACTTTTGAGAATTACCATGTACATAATCATGTACATAATTTTTGTCGCATGGTTAAATTGTAGGCTGTCGTCTCCATTATGACAATGGAGCACTAAATCTACTGTAATTGGTGGTGCGATGGCAGAGGATGTGTGGAAACTTGGACCATGAACGAGGTGAAGCCGAGGAGAAGGTGTATGCTTTCCGCATGCATTTGGACGAGTTAGACAGCATACCTAATTCATGGGCATTCTACAGCCAGTAAGGGAAGTGAGCAACATCTTACATATTAGTAGTTAGTACTGGTGAATCGCAGACTGTAGACTATTTCATTCAACCATATAGGAATCGTCATTTTATGCCAGTAATGATTTTTTGAATTATGTAGGAGCCTTATGATGGTTTTTTTTTCAGTCGTACTTATGAAGACTAGCATATCCACGGTGCGGCTTATCGTTGGAAGATAGTATATTTCGAAGACATCCATACTTTTCTAGATAGCTGGTAGTTTCATTAATTTTCTTGTTGTACAGTCCTGTACAAAATTTTTGTCGCATGGTTTAATTGTAGGCTGTCGTTTTTGGATAGTTAGTTGCGGTGGTAGTCTGTTAATTATATTTTCTATTCGATTTGGATTTCATTCATCCTATATGAGACTAAATACTCTGCCTTAGTCAAATGAGTTCGATTTTTCATGTGATTTAGGATTTTCTTCCCTAATAAAAATTGATAATGGTCATATTTTGGATATGACGGGATTAAATCAAGAATGATGTTTATGATAATTTCAAAGATAATATTGAATAATAAACCTGGAAATTAATTATATTTGACATTGTTGAAATATTTAATAATAATAAAAAATTTATGGGTGATAGTGAACAATTATGTGATGTTCACATAATCAAATATGGATCAGGAATATAGGAAGTTTTAACGAGGATTTATAAATAATTCACATTGGAATTATCTATGGAGATAATAATAATAATAATAGTTTCGGAAAGGAAAGCTTTTTTTTTTTCTGTGTAGAGCAGTTTATATCAAATAGGGACATTTTGCGATGATGACAAATTGAATGCAACATGAGTATTTAAGGAAGACATTTGTTTATAACACCTAAGTGATATATCTGGTGGGTTGATGAGTTGAATTGGGAAGGCATGCGTGCACTTATCCCACAAGAAATTATTGTAATCCATTAATTATAGCAATAAGGCTCAATTGAATTTAGGAGTATGGAGATAGTGAATTATAATCATAAAATATTGTATGTGAGAAATGTTCATTATTCGGGGGATGGTATCCTCACGTTGCTCAAAAAGAAGAGTTTTGCCAGGATAGCGACCCCACGCCTTCAACCAGATAATGTCATCAGTAGAATTCCATATTCTACATTCATTTGCTCTGACCTTTAACAAATATTCTTTTAAATGATTTGATCTTGCAGAACGATTTATATTTTTGCTTAGAGAAATGGGGCATTCAGGGAATGCTGACCTCGTTTTTCGATGTAATTTGTAAATTGTTATAACTGATCCATAATTAATATAAAATCTTTTTATAATAATAATTACGACTTGCACCCAGAGTTAAACATAAATGTATTTCTTGATAGGAAATGATAATTAATCAACAAGGTTGTTGGATAATGATTAATAGATTCCATGTGTGGAAACATTCGAATGTGAATTAATTTGATTTATAAACATAAAAAGATTGTTATTGAGCCAAATAGCATTTGATGGCATTTCCGTAATAATAATCATAAATAATGGAACTTCCATTCCTGACATGTCAAGAGATATTTGATAACGATCATGAAAATAATTTTGAAAATAATTTTGGAAATATAAAAGATGTTGTGAAGTGTGAATAATTTTATTATGATGTCAGACTGGACTATTAATTGTCTGCACATCATGAAAGTGTAAATTGTGTGTAGGATAAAACAGACTATAGTGATGAACTATAAATATCACGAATCTTCTAAGAATACGTAAATATTTTATTAATATAATTTAGATTTTGAAAAATGTAAGAATTGCAGTTGATTTAAAAAGGGCATAATTAGATCAGGGTCCCAGGGGGAGCGACAGGATGTTTTTATTTCAGGTGGTGTTTTAGCTATCTCCCTGTGGAAGAATATTGATGCTTTTTTACCTTATAGAAAAATTGTGGTCATTCATGATAAATTGATAACATAATTCCTTCTATCCTTGCTGCAGTGTGCATCTGGATAACAGCCAAGCTTTTGTTTTAAATTACAACTTTAGTTGTTTGCCCATAATTAACCCCGAGATGTTTTGAGTCTTGCGCTCAGCTGTTGTTAAGATGTGCGCTTGTGTGGACTTGGGACATCTGTCAAACGGTCACAATACTGTATGTAAATAACACCAGACATCACTTGGTAGGAATTCCTAATTTCCTAATAAGGCTGTACTGAACTCTTGCGAAAACTGCACCCGAAATATACTGTACCAAAAAAAAGGACAGGATGAACCCGAACTCCACCGACAAACCCCCGGAGGCTACTCAGGGTGGTGTTGGAGATCCGTGGTCTCAAGTGGCTCATTACAGAGTTATAATAAACACAACACAAAACACAGAGTAACACGAAACACGTACATTTATATCACAGTGTGTTCCAACCGTTCTGTCAGTGACTGCAGAACTGTTTCCTTATAGAGGGCTTTTATGCCACACATCAACCATCCATACCAAATAGACCATGGTTTCAAGATATACAAATGAGCAGACGTCACCTCACCTTTATAATTCGCAGACCCATATTCTGTTCGCCTGCTGTAAATATCAACAAGCAACAGCCACTCAGTACAATAATCTACAAGACTTACGTACACCCTTTCCCACCAACATACACAGCCTACTTCAGAACCTTAACAGACGCTTTTGCCTTGCACTTGCACATTTCTTGAAGACGTCTGACATCAACCTTGAGTGTGTACCAGTGTGCGTGTGTTCTCAGCCACAAGTGATTCTAAGCAATGTGAAATTAATGGAACTCTGTCAAACTTTCAAACGTTATTTCCTTCTATGTGCTCTTCTTTGCAGCTCTCCCAGATGTTTACACAAATTTGTTTGTTCGCCTGTCCCTGTGTATTTTAGGTACCGGTACTTGAATCCTACACCATATTTGTAATTTGCTGGCTGCACGGCCAATGTGACCTAACGCCATAAATTTAAGGTGAAAAACTCCTGTTTTTTGTTTTTGTTTTGAATAATTAATATGTGGATAAATCAAATACGTTGAAGAAATGAAAAATTCTTGAAAATGTGCATGTTATGACACTTTTTGTAATCATGTTACTCTTTGAAAAGACACGCACAAGTTTACCTCGGCTCATTATTTTGCGGATAATTTCTGAACTACTGGAGGTAAACTTTTGAATGCACTACCATTTCGCTTGGTAATAATCAATAATCATTTGGTAGCCGTGAAACGCATTTCCATTTCGCTTGGTAATAATCAATAATCATTTGGTAGCCGTAAAACAACATTAAAAATATTCACTGTGTTGTATTCCATCTCAATTCTTAACATTTGTTCCAGAGGCTTTCCCCTTCCCTATACATCTCATGGCAATAAACGTACCTGATATTGACTTCATAACCATCATCAGTAGACTTTGTTTTAACAAAGTTCATAGAACAAATTAACAGTGGCTACGCTGGCTAAAGCGCAGCATTAGGTCATGGGGCCAAGCTCTCTGCTGACTCGGTAGACGCGTGGGTTCGAGCCCCACCGTCGGCCGTCCTTGAAATGGTTTTCCGTGGTTTCCCATTTTCAACACCAGGCAAATGCTGGGACAGTACCTTCTGACAGGCCACGGCTGCTTCCTTCCACTTCCTTGCCCAGTTTCATTCACCATCATTCATTTCATCTCTCATTAACTCCTCTCATGAGGTTGGCGTCAGGAAGGGCATCCGGCCGTAAAAACCATCGCCACAAAGACTTCCATCGCATCTCATCCCCGACCCCGTTGGCAAACGGGAATAATAAGGGCTAGACATACATACATAGAACAAACTAACACACTTGCGCTCGGATGCTTAAATTGCAAGAAAAGTCTGTTTACATATTTATAATTTAAATTTCGCATCGCTGCCACGTTGGATTTGTGTTCACCAGGCTATAGAATGAATGGTTGAAGACATGACTAAAAGGGAAGAAGAATAGAAAGGGATCTTTAAAAAGACTGAGGAGGATGCAAATAATCCAGATTATGGGGCATGACAGTCTTGAGAACATTCTCACGTAAGAAATTACACAGAAAAACTTTAGCTCCAATTTTCTCAGTTGTATATTTATTTGTACTTTGGTACCATTTTTGAGAAGAGTTCTTATGCCAGGCCACTGAAATTTTTTCTGTGGCTTAATAAGTCCTCTGCGAATGGTAATAGGAAGGGAGTTTTTGTATGTTACCTAAGAATAAAGTTATGAACTTTTTTAAAGAAAATATTTGGAAAAAAGTAATGTATTATTAAAAACTTCATTCTAAAAAAAAACTAGCCAATTTCCGTAAATAATCCTTTCTATTATTACAGAGAAAGATGCATATATCAATCTCTTGAAAATATAAATGCAATAACCCAAATAGGTTTTGAGTAATCTGCACCAAAAAGTTGAAAATTTAACATGGGCAAGATAGGGTGGTGGTTCTCAAATTAAATAAAAGAACTGTTCCCTTATAGGCAATGTGCATGATGGTAGTGAGCAAGGTTGACTTCCACGTGATGATGAGAATGCCAGCCACAGTTTTATCTTCCCTGCCGAACATGAGCATTCTTAATTACTCCAACCTTTGAGTATGATAAACATTTGCTGCATTAAATGAGGGACCCTGGGCAAAATGTTGCTGAAATATCATTGACTTCCATTTTAATGAATGCCAACAATACTGAACCAGAACAGGATTAGAACTTGTGTCATTCACATTCACAGCTATAGCAAACTGGTGACTTTTTAGCAACAGGTAGAGAATATACACCGTACTGGCTTCACTTCGCCATGACTTACTCCTCGAATAAACATTTCCATAACTCTTAAGTTCAATGGGTAGACACTAAGTGTTCAACAGATTGCAATGCATATATATTTATTGTCAACAAAACAGGCTACATCATGGATGAGGCTACTCATGCCAGGTGGCCATGAGCAGTGAGGAAGACTGGAGCAGGAGGAGGAGGAGCATGGTGAGCCACGGGAACCTTCACGTGGACAGGGACAGCGAACTCGTCCACGTTCACCGAGTAGCCGTAAGCTGTGGTCTGGGCTGCACCCACTGCAACTGCCGGGTCATGATGAGGAGCTGCGATGTAGCCAGCTGAGACAGTGGCAGCTACCACGAGCAGAGAAAGGGCCACCTGAAACAAGAGCACGTTCCATCTTCAGCACTACATTCACTACCTAAGTATATAGTGGCGGCTAACACGAGCAGAGAAACAAAGGCACGTTCCATCTTCAGCACTACATTCACTACCTAAGTATATAGTGGCAGCTAACACGAGCAGAGAAACAAAGGCACGTTCCTTCTTCAGCACTACATTCACTACCTAAGTATATAGTGGCAGCTAACACGAGCAGAGAAACAAAGGCACGTTCCTTCTTCAGCACTACATTCACTGCCTAAGTATATAGTGGCAGCTAACACGAGCAGAGAAACAAAGGCACGTTCCTTCTTCAGCACTATATTCACTGCCTAAGTATATAGTGGCAGCTAACACGAGCAGAGAAGCAAGAGCACGTTCCTTCTTCAGCACTACATTCACTACCTAAGTATATAGTGGCAGCTAACACGTGCAGAGAAACAAAGGCACGTTCCTTCTTCAGCACTACATTCACTACCTAAGTATATAGTGGCAGCTAACACGAGCAGAGAAACAAAGGCACGTTCCTTCTTCAGCACTACATTCACTACCTAAGTATATAGTGGCAGCTAACACGTGCAGAGAAACAAAGGCACGTTCCTTCTTCAGCACTACATTCACTACCTAAGTATATAGTGGCAGCTAACACGTGCAGAGAAACAAAGGCACGTTCCTTCTTCAGCACTACATTCACTACCTAAGTATATAGTGGCAGCTAACACGTGCAGAGAAACAAAGGGACGTTCCTTCTTCAGCACTACATTCACTACCTAAGTATATAGTGGCAGCTAACACGAGCAGAGAAACAAGAGCACGTTCCTTCTTCAGCACTACATTCACTACCTAATTATATAGTGGCAGCTAACACGAGCAAAGAAACAAACGCACGTTCCTTCTTCAGCACTACATTCACTACCTAAGTATATAGTGGCAGCTAACACGAGCAGAGAAACAAGAGCACGTTCCTTCTTCAGCACTACATTCACTGCCTAAGTATATAGTGGCAGCTAACACGAGCAGAGAAACAAGAGCACGATCCTTCTTCAGCACTACATTCACTACCTAAGTATATAGTGGCAGCTATCACGAGCAGAGAAACAAGAGCACGTTCCTTCTTCAGCACTACATTCACTACCTAAGTATATAGTGGCAGCTAACACGAGCAGAGAAACAAGAGCACGTTCCTTATTCAGCACTACATTCACTACCTAAGTATATAGTGGCAGCTAACACGAGCAGAGAAACAAGAGCACGTTCCTTCTTCAGCACTACATTCACTACCTAAGTATATAGTGGCAGCTAACACGAGCAGAGAAACAAGAGCACGATCCTTCTTCAGCACTACATTCACTACCTAAGTATATAGTGGCAGCTAACACGAGCAGAGAAACAAGAGCACGTTCCTTCTTCAGCACTACATTCACTACCTAAGTATATAGTGGCAGCTAACACGACCAGAGAAACAAGAGCACGTTCCTTCTTCAGCACTACATTCACTACCTAAGTATATAGTGGCAGCTAACACGAGAAGAGAAACAAGAGCACGATCCTTCTTCAGCACTACATTCACTGCCTAAGTATATAGTGGCAGCTAACACGAGCAGAGAAACAAAGGCACGTTCTTTCTTCAGCACTACATTCACTACCTAAGTATATAGTGGCAGCTAACACGAGCAGAGAAACAAGAGCACGATCCTTCTTCAGCACTACATTCACTACCTAAGTATATAGTGGCAGCTAACACGAGCAGAGAAACAAAGGCACGTTCCTTCTTCAGCACTACATTCACTACCTAAGTATATAGTGGCAGCTAACACGAGCAGAGAAACAAGAGCACTTCCTTCTTCAGCACTACATTCACTACCTAAGTATATAGTGGCAGCTAACACGAGCAGAGAAGCAAGAGCACGTTCCTTCTTCAGCACTACATTCACTACCTAAGTATATAGTGGCAGCTAACACGAGCAGAGAAGCAAAGGCACGTTCCTTCTTCAGCACTACATTCACTACCTAAGTACACACATCAAAAAAAGTTTTGCATCACCTCGGTTCCAAGAGTTCCGGAACCGTTAAATACAAAGGGAATAGAGATCAACACAAACAACATTTCAGCTCGTTTTATTGCTCATGAGACCCACACATTGCATGTTGTACCATCATACAGCTAGACTTTCAGCATTTGTGGTCCAGATTGCAGTACACACCACTACCTCTAATACCCAGTAGCACGTCCTCTTGCATTGATGCATGCCTGTATTCGCCGTGGCATACTATCCACAAGTTCATCAAGACACTGTTGGTCCAAATTGTCCCACTCCTCAACGACAATTCGGCGTAAATCTCTCAGAGTGGTTGGTGGGTCAAGACGTCCATAAACAGCCCTTTTCAACATATCCCAGGCATGTTCGATAGGGTTCATGTCTGGCGAACATGCTGGCCACTGTAGTCGAGCGATGTCGTTATCTTGAAGGAACGCATTCACAAGATGTGCACGATGAGGTCGAGAATTGTCGTCCATGAAGACAAATGCCTCTCCAATATTCTGCCGATATGGTTGCACTATGGGTCGGAGGATGTCATTCAGGTATCGTAAAGCCGTTTCGGAGCCTTCCATGACCACCAGTGGCGTACGTCGGCCCCACATAATGCCACCCCAAAACATCAGGGAACCACCACCTTGCTGCACTCGCTGGACAGTGTGTCTAAGACGTTCAGCCTGACCAGGGTGCCTCCAAACACGTCTCCGACGATTGTCTGGTTGAAGGCATATGCGACACTCATCGGTGAAGAGAACGTGATGCCAATTCCGTGGGGTCCATTCAGCATGTTGTTGGGCCCATCTGTACCGCGCTGCATGGTGTCGGGGTTGCAAAGCTGGACCTCGCCATGGACGTCGGGAGTGAAGTTGCGCATCATGCAGCCTATTGCGCACAGTTTGAGTTGAAACACGACGTCCTGTGGCTGAACGAAACGCATTATTCAACATGGTGGCATTGCTGTCAGGGTTCCTCCGAGCGGCAATCCGTAAGTAGCGGTCATCCACTACAGTAGTAGCCCTTGGGCGGCCTGAGCGAGGCCTGTCATCGACAGTTCCTGTATCTCTGTACCTCCTCCATGTCCGAACAACATCGCTTTGGTTCACTCTGAGACGCCTGGAAACTTCCCTTGTTGAGAGCCCTTCTTGACACAAAGTAACAATGCGGACGCGATCGAACTGCGGTATTGACCTTCTAGGCATGGTAGAACTACAGACAACATGAGCAGCGTACCTTCGTCCTGGTGGAATGACTGGAACTGATTGGCTGTCGTACCCCCTCCGTCTAATAGGCCCTGCTCATGCATGGTTGTTTACATCTTTGAGCAGTTTTAGTGACATCTATGAACAGTCAAAGGGACTGTATCTTGGATACAATATACACAGTCAACGTCTATATGCCGGAGATCTGGGAACCGAGGTGATGCAAAACTTTTTTTGATGTGTGTATATAGTGGCAGCTAACACGAGCAGAGAAACAAAGGCACGTTCCTTCTTCAGCACTACATTCACTACCTAAGTATATAGTGGCAGCTAACACGAGCAGAGAAACAAAGGCACGTTCCTTCTTCAGCACTACATTCACTACCTAAGTATATAGTGGCAGCTACCACGAGCAGAGAAACAAAGGCACGTTCCTTCTTCAGCACTACATTCACTACCTAAGTATATAGTGGTAGCTAACACGAGCAGAGGGAGAGCCATCTGAAAATTGGAATTTATCTAATATAAAATAAGGATACCACATCAAAATTTAATTTCATTATACGATTACATAATATTTAAAGCTTCCCTCGGAGTTCGACACACCTGGATCATTAGTTTAGATGTGACCTAGGTATATTCCTGCAAAGTTACTTTGGCAAAAATGGGTTTACCGTGTTTTCGTGTTTATTCCCGAAACTTATGGAATATTAAACACCTAAGCCTATACATTTTTGGGCTAAAAACCTTTGTTTAATGGGTTAACATACAAAAAGTAAATATAATCCATGGCATTATGATAATACTAGCGGACCCATGCCAGAACTCTTGCATATTCTAATGGGTTTTGTGCGCCCCATGTGTACAGAGTACCCGCGCGGCACTAGTGCTATGCGGGCTGTACGCGTGACAGTTCTGCCAGGGGCTATCGACCTGTTTAATAGCACTTTATACACAAATAAATATATTTCCGTTGACTTTTCAAGAAATGCAAGATTTTTCCTGTATTATTGAGACGATTTGGAAGATTATGATACTGCACCCTTATATCTGGATGATCCACCAATATCCCAGGCTGGAAATAATAATGGATTGTAGATCTTGAAGTCCCGGCTAAAAACGACATGGTGCTACTTGTCGAAAACACTCAGAATAAGGAACAGGATTTTTTCAAAGCGGAATGTGCTATAGTAACTAACTACAGAACAGTAGGGTTCACTATCTACTCAGGAACAATGAGAATCTATGAAAATCTCGGGCGTAAGGATGCGGATCAGGTCCCTTGGGATCTTCCACCCTACAGCACATTCCTCTACCATTTAACTACAAGGATAATGCCAATTTCCTATAAAAACAATCAGGGAAACGCAACAACGTGCCTGCGTATTTATTATCTAAACAATACACGTTTCCCATCATAGGCATTGATTAACTGCCCTAACAAAATTAAATGAAATGAAATGAAATGACCAATTGTCATTGCTTCACAAGCATCGAATACATCTTCGTTTCGTATAGAAACTATAAAAACATTATTATTAACGCTTTTATAAGCTTAGATAAAATATGACTTAAATAGCAGCAAACTGCTGCGCCCTAGGTAAAGGGAGTTTGATAACAAGAAACATGTTATTAAGTTAATAATAAAAAATATCCCCTTAAATAAATAAATAAATGAAGTTACCACTGACGTAGATCTCCGTCATTACAAAAACTATTCATTACTCTATACAATTATCTCCCGCCTCCTATCACTCAAATTCTTCTCGTGCAAGCGATAAAAATCTCTAAATTTAAATTACTAGTTAAAACTAATAATGCGCGTAAATGTAATTAGAAACCTATCTGTAAATTCTTAACACTTTCTGTACAACATAAATACGAACATTGTAGTTCAGCAACTACTTAATATAAAATAAAATATGTACAACGCTTCAACTTCTCTCCCCTGACAATAAAATATAAAATTGTCATTCTATTCCTTTACTGTCTCTCAACCGACTTTAGAAAATACTTCTTCACTCTACTATGTCTCGTTCGTGGTTTCAGTGACAATCTGGGATTCTATAATCCATACAATTAAGTAGAGATACAGTTCAAAGACCTCCTATAACTTGTCTGTCAATAATAAAAATACTTAATAAAAATACATATTTCCACTGCGTCGAATAATTACTGTAAATTCAATATTTAATCAAGAACCATTTAATAGATCTCAGTTTACTCTCAGTTTCAACAAAGATCCATTAAATCCTATAATTGCTTTCAGATTTAATTTCATCTAGGATCCGCTGTCCTGTGAATTTCAAGGAATTTCAACTATGTGAGACTATTGCAATAACTTCCAATACTAATAAACATTACTAACACCATGACGAATAGAAGGACCTAGTGTGAGGACTCCGCCATTATAGCACGGTAGTTTCTGGTCCCGCCGCTACAAGCACTGCAAGCGATTATGTCCAACAACGTGTTCTGTTGTTCCGTCGAGCCGGGTCATAGAAAGTGCGCGAGGAGTTACTGTGTGAGATATTTGTGTGAATTAAATTGAATTTTCTTTGCTTTAGTTCTTAAATTCAGTGTGTCTTGTGTGCATCAGCGTTTTGTGATTTGTGTACTTCAAACATATTTCTTATGTGGCTTTGTTAATTTAATAGTTCAACATTCCGTACTGTTTTGTGACTGGCTGTAAGTCAGGGTATGGTAGAGTAGTTGACGATATACGATTTTTTTTCACCGCCGAAGGATACAAATCAATTTGAAAAATGGGCCAGAGCTATTCCACGACCCCCCCCCCCCAGGGGCTCACATCTAGTGGGACGTGGGTTGGTGACCATGAGGCCCCAGCTGAGTCTGGCATTGCTTCCACTTACTTGTGCCGGGCTCCTCTCCGTCTTCTTTCCTGTCGACCTCACTTGCTCAACTCTTGTTCTCTTCCTACCCCGACGGTTTTAGGGTATCCAAGGCCTAGGGAGTCTCTTCTTTTCTCACCTTAATTTGCCCTTGTCTCATCTTTTCTGATACCCTCCTTCTGCGAGGGGTCAGCCTTCTTTTTCTTTTCATGTTATCTCCCGCCATCTGCTCAAGGCCCTCAAGGAGGCAGGGTGTATGTAGCCCCCCTGCTTCTGGTGCACCCTGGATATTGCTACACCCTCAGGGGCTCACGGCTGGTGAGTTAGGGAGTTGGTAACCTCGAGGGATTCCTGAGCTGGGTCCGGTTTTCCCCCTTTTATCCATTACCTCTGGGGCGGACCGTCTCCTCTTTCACTTTCCTATCTGCCTTTCATGGCTCTCCTTCCTTCCAAGTCCCTCAATGCACATTCTTCGAGGGTTGAGGGCATTTCTTTTCCTCCTGTCCTTGATTTGCCTTATTCTCCTTTTGTTTTCCATTTTTTCTTCTAGTAGCCTATATAAGTTTGTAGTTAGTTTTAGTTTATAGTTTACATTTCATTATCATCTTCACGATCACCCAAACCTTTAGGGGCCGATAACCTAGATGTTAAGCCCCTTAAAACAACAATTATCATCATCATCATCATCATCATCATCATCGTAACTACCGACAGTAGTGGCTACGTGGGCTAAAACGCTGCGTTAGGTCAAGGGGCCAAGCTCTCGGCTGACTCGGTAGACGCGTGGGTTCGAGCCCCACCGTCGGCTGTCCTTGAAATGGTTTTCCGTGGTTTCCCATTTTCAACACCAGGCAAATGCTGGGACAGTACCTTCTGACAGGCCACGGCCGCTTCCTTCCACATCCTTGCCCAGTTTCATTCATCTTCATCCATTCCATCTCTCATCCCGACGCGCAGGTCGCCCACGGGCGGCGACTAGAAAGACCTGCACTCGGCCTCTCAGGAGGCTACACGACAAAAAAAACATCGAAACTCTTCTATTGATACGTGTTTATTGTACCATTTGGCTGGTTATGTTGTTAAGCACTCTTTAAATTTATTAAGCGTTCGCCCTGTGCTCATTCTCTACGTGAGAATAATCTAAGTAAATTTTCAGTTCTTACCGAAATAAAGGACTAAGGTTCAATGAACAATGAAGTGTTTCTAACACGTGCTTCGAGAAGTGAATGTGACATTCTTTTCCAAGCCGAGAAAGTAATTACCGGAAAATTAAACTCAAAATCGATGTGGAGCGAAATATTTTTTGCTCGTATCGATTCCACAGAAACAATTTCAGTTGATCATTCAGGAGCTGGCTGCTGTCTTCAGCATGTCATGGATATTATCCCCAGTCTTCTTTATCATTAAATGAAGTGCTGATTTTTCTTCAGAACGAAGGAAGTCCGCCGAGATTTGCAATCTCGAACATCCGACAAGTCTTCACGCAAGCTTTCGAAAGTCCAGTAGCCAACAAAATGAATCGGCAAGTAGAGTGTTACCTAAAAATAGTTTGTGTGTGCCTGTTTTAATATGCTGGGGATTATGTTTTTTTTATCTGTGTCTGCATACTCCAGTAATCTGTGCTTTCCGTAACATGTAATGAAGACAGTAGTTCTTACTTCCGTGAATTATATTTTCCATTCTGCCCTGCCGTGCTATTTTAATTGTAATTGCTAATTACTTTTTAAAAGAGTTTTAGTTACAAAGTAATTCGTTTCGCTTATTGTTAGCACCATCCCTAAGACCAGCTGACCCCGGCAATGTGGAACTTACCCCCTCTAGCACTGCCTGGTGGGGCGCGCTTGAACTTGGGGAGTCTTCTCACTTTCTCTTTCATTCGTCATGCTAACACTGCATCTTCATAACAATCCTATTTCAACTTCAAATATGCGCGAGTCTGTCAATACAGACATTCCTTCAACAGTTGACCAATGGCTTCACAATTGCCCATTGTCTTACAATAAATACCTCCGTTTGCTACGGGAATAATAAATCTCACTCACACAGATGCTTCGCAGTTCCTTTCAAAAACATATTACTTCTCAACTCACTTCTCAATAACAAATTCCTTTCATAGTTACAACAATCTTAATAAAAATACTGGTTCTATCAATGAATTAATTTAACAGGTAATACGATAAAATACTAGTCTTCAAATAACAATCTTATTTCTTTGCATCATTCACCTTTCTTTAAAAGCTTTCAATTAGCTCCAATATTTCTTTAAATTTTTCTTCACATTCTTATAACTTCAAAATACGCTGTAATTCGTATTTGCTTACTTAACATTGTATTCTTTTACATATTCTTTCTTTAATATATGTCTCACAAAACGTCAATACTTTTAAATTGTTAGTCATTAAATATTTATCAACGAATCTCTCTAATAAATTCTCAGATCGTGACTTGACATAGATCTCTACATAAGATCTTTAAGAATTGCATTCTTTCAAATATTTCTCAGTATAACACTCTTGGAATAATTTTCCATAATAATTATCGTTGACAAAGAAAACGATATTTTACAATTCAAAAATTGACCAAATGTGATCCGAACACACTTAAACTTTACCATAAAAATATTCTGAACTAAACTGTAAAATCTCTCCATTCAAATTTTGACAGTCGCAAAATTCGAAAAATTCTAAATAAAAATTCCAAATACTCAAAATCGACGAAAAATATGCATTAACATCCGCATGATGTAATTATGAAAATATAACGTCGCAAATTACAATCAAATTATTAAAATGTAGAAAAATGGCATCAATAAATAGTTTTTCGGATATTCTTCAAAGTCTACAATAATCTAAAAAGTGGGATATAAATCGTTGGTCCGAGGACTACCTGGTGTTGCGTTAAAGATGACTAGAAGTAGGATTCCTTCGCCATCCTTTATAAACGGGTTGTTTCTAATAGCATAAGACTGTATGATGTAGTTTGGTGTGCTCCGCCCTCGTTAAGAAGTTCCCGTGCGGTCAGGTCCAGGATTCGAACTCGATCATCATCATGTTGCTGTTCCATCCGCCAGTGACTCTTCTTATGTGATATGGGATAGCCCTTTCTCTCTTCGGTGCCGGGTACTCCCTGGCCACCCTCGTACAGGAATTCTTCTTGTCTTCTTCGCCAAAGGTCCAACATATATCGTCATTTTAGATGTGAAAATGACTTGTAGATGTAGAATTTTCTTCCCGGGAGAGATGAGATGTTAATCTCCCCGCGAGATTGATGTTATGTCATTTCGAATATTCTTGCTGCCATCATAGTTCTGTTCCCAAAACTTTTTAGTCGCTCATCATGACTGCTGTAGATTCGTTAAGAAATTCCTCCCTCAACTTCAGGAATTTCGTTATATTTAATTCTGTAGATTGGTTTAAAATACTTTTAAATATTATTCTTGTTGAATGTCGACTTTATATGTAGACTTGCACAAAACTAAGTGCCTTCGGTGTGAATTTCTATATGCTTAGTAACAATGTCGAGCTACTTGTCGAGACGTATTTCTCCGCTGAAGGTGTAATTAATAAGAAGCCGTGATTCCTCTCTCATTTCTCCCTCATCAAATTTCCAAGTCCGCGTCCTCTTCAGACCATGGATCTGATTGGTCGCTCAATTTCGATGATCATATTAATCCTTAATTACATAAATAATTAGTCGCATTTCTAATAAATAGTTCTTATTTATTATTTAATGTCTTCTCTGATATTATGATGTTTTAAAATCATTCTGGGTAATTAGCTATGCTCATTAAAATGCTGGCACTTGTTTAAGTAAGGCCGCTTCTCATTGGCTGCATGTCGCGTGCCATACTCGCGTCTACCCCTTCCATGTTCCAGACATGCTTAGAGCTCGCGTCGGGGTTTGGCTCTCTTCGGAAATACTCGAGTTTCATCGCGCCTGATCGTCTGGTCTCTCTTTGTACGACGTAGTTCGACTGCAAGTTACTGCACGTGGCTACTAATGTCCTCATTGGCTGGCTGAATTAACTGAGTTAACTGGGCGATGTAACAAATTGGTTTTCTGGTCGACTTCCAGAGTCGTTATATTTTAACATGGGACAATTTAAAAAACTTTGAGGAGATGAATAATTTCTTGGCTCGCACCCATATAAGCGTACAGTATGAACCACACCTTCTAACTCCCACTGGTTTAGGAGCTTGAGTTTTGTGAAACATACACCTTGGCGTATTACTGTATATACTAAGATGATAAGAATGAACACCGTAACTAAATAATGTACTACTTAATAAAGAGAATACTTCCCTGAAAGTTATTGGACAGTAGGTACTCTAAATGGCTCGGCTCGTACTGTAATGACTAGCATTATTGTCTGTCGTCCCTGAGGTTCGCTTTTTTCCAGGCTCTGTCAAGTAATTTAATTCTGGTCTGAGGGTTAGGACGGGGTCCATTCTGCTTCGTGAGGATAACTGAGTAGAGTGGGGTTTCAAATCCCTCCGCAGCCATCATAGAGGTGGTTTTCCCATGTTTTTCCACTTTTCTTCCAGGCAAATGCCAAGCCACTCAAGGCTACGATCGCCTCCTTACAGACATAAATGGTTGCGGAAAAGCTTGCGACTTGTTAGTCGCGTCAGAAATGCCACGCCACGGGCGCCTTTGTACGCTACATTGATTCAAATGTAGGTGGCCATGCTTAGTCAACATGGCGACAAAGACGCAGCAGAGAGCGTTTTCTCGGCGCAGCGACAAAGATGCTCTGCGTAGTTTCTTATCGCTGTGGCAATGCTAGCGCGACACTGGGCGCATGTACAGTATAGCATTGCTCATAGGCAGAGCCGCTCTGGACGACTGACGCCATGCATAATCAATAAGTAAATAAATGAATAACTAACTTAATTAATTACTAAATCAATGATTTAATGAATAAATTAATAAATGAATGAATAAATCATACTGTATATTGTTACTACAATGAAACTCTAAGAAACTCTAATACACCTAGTTTATAAAACTATGTGCATTTTATCATACCTCGACGTACCTGCAAGTCGTACTTCTACTGAGATTGCGTTGTTAGAAGTTGTTGTCTTTCAATTCCTTTCTTGAGATACACCCAAAGTTCGTCATAAGAAGTTACTCTCATTCTACCGACAGTAGTGGCTACGCGGGCTAAAGCACTGCGTTAGGTCAAGGGGCCAAGCTCTCTGCTGACTCGGTAGACGCGTGGGTTCGAGCCCCACCGTCGTCTGTCCTTGAAATGGTTTTCCGTGGTTTCCCATTTTCAACACCAGGCAAATGCTGGGACGGTACCTTCTGACAGGCCACGGCCGCTTCCTTCCACATCCTTGCCCAGTTTCATTCATCTTCATCCATACCATCTCTCATCCCGACGCGCAGGTCGCCCACGGGCGTCGACTAGAAAGACCTGCACTCGGCCTCTCAGGAGGCTACACGACAAAAAAAAAACTCTCATTCTAAAATTTTAAAATCTGGCATCGTGAGTCCACGGCGTATTAAATAAAGTGTGAAACTGTCCACTTTTGAGTCTTTGCACGTTGAGCGGATGAACGCTGTATTTTCTTTTCCTTCGCTTCATTTTTTAAGTAATCTGTAGTGGCTATGGTTAACAGAAAATTATCATCTTCTTCGTGGCCGCGCATCGTTGGGGCGAATGGGCGAAAAGTGGCCCATTTGATTGCGACATTAAACGATGCGCAATATCTTCGCCTTCTTGAGTCTCAGTTCATGG
The DNA here is from genome assembly GCA_946902985.2 of Meconema thalassinum. Taxonomy (NCBI): domain Eukaryota; kingdom Metazoa; phylum Arthropoda; class Insecta; order Orthoptera; family Tettigoniidae; genus Meconema; species Meconema thalassinum. Next base: position 924,247,018 of record OX336389.2, read on the forward strand.
CTCCATAAACAGCCATATGAAATGTGCCTGGTAATTTATGGGACTTTCCACGTGTGCGTAGGCACTGGCACTGGACCTTCAGTTGTCTAGGGGTGCGCATTGAAGCTACGTCAAAGGATTTAATTGCCGCTCTACCAAGAATTTCAAGGGTTGAAACGGGGCACACTCCGCAATCATAGAGCTCTACTCCAAACAAATGCAGCGATTGATCCTAACTTAAGGCCACAACCACCTCTTTTCCGTCTCCAATTGCAAGTATGCACGTTATTAGCAGTTGACAGATGCCACATAAACTGAAAATACATGGTAGACAACAACAACAATTTTTTAAATGTTAACCAGTACTGGTACCTAAACTCATCTATAGGCCTTAAAACTTCGTACTGTAAGTATATTTCTTCTTCTTCCTCTTCTTATTTCTTCGATTTTGGGCATCTATGGGCCATTTAAAATAAATGCCTCATGATTTTATCTCCTTTCTTGGTTTTAGTTTTTCCACTAGGCCATTTCTTCGTCCTTTTGCTGAGTTCTTTCCTTCTTTAATCTGCCTATACCGTTGAGCACTATATTGTTTTTCCTGAAATCTCCGAATTTTCTAATCTCTCTTCTAAAAGTAAGCCTGTCTAGAATGTCTTGCTTTTTAGGGGCTGATGACCTCATAGTTCCGCCCCGTAAAACAACAATAACTAACTAATTAATGTCTTGTTGTGTTATGTTCATTTCTGTTAATTCCTTTTTCACTTGCTTCCTTAGCTCATTTATGAACACTAGCAGCTTGTAGAGAAGGCCATTTCAAGCAAAATAATTGAACATTGAAGAGATTTTTACAGTGTTTTAACGTAAAAAAAACTCATGTTTCAGCCATAACCCCCTCATGCTATGACGTAGCCATCCCCACTACATAAAAGGATAGTTGCGAGGCAAAGATTACTATGTATTCGACCACGGCCTCCTCGGATACGTCATTATGACACTAGTCACGTAGTGACATTTAAAGTAGGAGGCCGTGGAAGTTGGCGACAGTCGCTCTAGCTTGGCAAGGGAGAAATGTCGCCAGTGGCAAAAGACAAAACTGGGCGTCTCTGACGCGGCTACAAAGTCGCAAGCTTGGTCGCAGCCATTTTAAATTACATGTTTCCCATTGGTGATCCCACCTACTGTTCGTTAGTTTGTGAGAATATTTTTATGGGAGTTCATGGGCTGTGTATGCGATTGTACGAATAATAAAAGAGGGGACTTTCAAATCTCTCTTCAATTTACCAATTTTCTACTTGTTAAGTACGGGATCTTTGTTTCTGAGAATTTACAAGATAGAGTATATTGGCTACATCTTCGTACTTTATCCTGCAGATCAGTGGTCTTCAGGACGCGGTCAGAGGACTGATTTGTGTGGCCGGAAACGAAGTTATAAGTCCCACATGTTAAGTCCAAATAGAAAAAAAACAGACTTGCACTTAAAGTAATTTACACGATCAACAGAAACTCACGGATTTCTGTTTAAAATGCAATGAAGGAAACAGTTAACCAACGAATTTAAGCAAATATTCAGACAGAGAATAGGGGTGTGATGATGCAGTGGTCAGTTGCTTGCCTCTCATCTAGGTGGCCCGGATTTGATTCCCAGTTAATGCATGTGCGATTTTCGGGGAGAAATGTCACGTCCGGTGGCTCGGACTCCACGTAAAAAAAGAGGTACGTATTTTATGATGACGAACTTTACAGTCACTACTACTATTACTCCTCTGAAGATGTTCCTTTAGTTTAAATAAGAAAACGAAAATGAAGTGTGTGAAGTCTTAACTAGAAACTGAAGTAGCAACACCCTTAGTTACAATAACAATGTACAGTATTGAAGAAGATAGTTGCTGGTTACAATAGATATAAACGGACCGTGCATACACTGGATACGTTATGCCCTTCCCACACTAATCAACATTCATGTAGATCAATAGTTTTCCAAAGAGAACAATGCTGCTTAAAATCAAGTGAAATATATTTGTGAACATTTAGCTGTAACTTGATGTTGAATTTGTAGATTATTATTTTAATATTGCACTAGCCTGTTCCGTTGTTTCGAATTTTATGTTAGTTTTTTTTTCGACAACTAAATTTGCTTGGAACTCCACTTGATCGCCAATCAGACCATGTTTAATAACAGAACTCGTTTCGTACCATGGTAAATACGCATAAGTAGCAATTCTTGTCTCCAAAATATGTTACTTTAATTTGAGATAATAAATAAATAAATAGATAATTAATTAATTAAATAAATAGATAATTAATTAATTAAATATATAAATAAATCAATAATAAAATAAATAATATAAAGAATAAAATAAATAATATAAAAAATTAAATAAATAATTATAATTATAATGAATTGGACTGTTGAGTGCGTAGCAATGAGAGGGTACTTACCACACGGAACATGTTGGAGCTGATGACTGAGTGTGATGCTGACTGCTAGCTTGCTATATTTATATGTACGTACGTACAGTAGTTGGGTTGTTAAAGAACAAGGTTAATATCTTGGCCACGATTTGTTTAAACTCAGAGTGAATGGCGGTTTTTCCCTCACCCTTCATTTACCACGCAAGGTGAAGGTAGACTCACTACTTACTTCCCTTTCAAGACACAAAAATAGCGATAAAATATTCCCTAGTCATTGATTCGATCTCATGGATACTAGTCCTTTCCTACAATGCCTTGGTTATATCAACGTTATTGTACACCCTCAAACATTTGTGTGACAATCATTCTTTAATGTCACTCCTCATATCCGGTTTTGTTCGATTTACGTCTCTGACAAGAAATTTTATAATTGGTCTCAGGTTTGGAACGGGGTACATTCAGCCTCGTGAGGCAAAACTAAGAAGGGGTGTGCTCAATTCCCACATAAACCATTAAAATATTTGAAGCCATTATTCAGTTATTGTTAGAAGATTTTCAATCGGTCAACACGAGTGTGCCCAATTAAATTGGGCGGGGAGTTACAATTAATTTCCTAGTGCCTGAAATAAATAACACTTATAAAACACTTCTCATATAAATGGGGGGGCTTAATTGGATGACTGGTTTCGTTCGTCAAGTGAACATCATCAGATCATGCATACATAGGCTTAATTTAGTTCCAGTGGATAGGCCTATGTATATAATATTTATGTACAACAGCATTTACAATTATTTGCAGAAGTTTTTAATTAAACTTCATAAATTGCAATTCCCCGCCCAATCTAATTGGACACACTCATGTTGATGAACTGTACAGCTTCTAATAGTTCACCTAAGCCATCCAAGAATGCTACTGCGACGAAGTCTTTCAATGTTAAAGGCACGCGTCTAATTTACAGAGCAATTAGTGAATGCAATCTGATGTTCAGGGAGGTTCAGCATGAACACTGAAAATCAGATTAAAGAAGGAAATCTCGAAATCAAACAATTAATGCTGTAAATGGTTGTTCTTCTTCTTGTTTCATTTGAGTGGCTTGGAAAACTTGGTCATTTAGCACCGTGTAATTGAGCGAGTGTGGATTTTTTCTGATAATCAGTGTTTTTGTCATGGCTGTATTAGTGTGTGTGTTTGTAATTCAGAGGATGATTTGGAAGGAAGCGGCCGTGGCCTTAGGTTACGAACCATCCTGGCATTCACCTGGAGTAGAAGTGGGAAACCACTACCAGAATGGCTGAGGTAGGAATTGAACCCATCTCTTCTCAGTTTTTCCTCATGAGGCAGAGTGGATCCCGTTCCAGCCCTCAGACCAGAATTAATTTTCTTGCCAGAGCAGGGAATTGAACCCGGATCTCCAGGGCGACAGTCAAGAACGCTAGACGCTACATCAGGAGATGGACTCGGAAAACCACTTCTAAGATGACTGTGGTAGGAATCGAACCTGGACCACGGGGGTGACAGCCAAGAATGCTAGTCACTGCGCTACGAGGGGGTTTCATATCATTTCTTTTTTTATTATTATTATTTTCTTCACTTTTGTTTTCATTACTTTACCTTTATAGTTGAAATGTTATGTTTTTCAGTCCGTCAACACGATTGTCCCCCATTCTAATAGGTGTTTCCCCAATCCTGAAAAGAAAATTACATAATAATAATAATATATCGTATGGTCTCGGGTGCCAGGTGCAAGCTTTGTTATTTGCACCCAGAGGGTAGCTTGTATGTCAAATTTCGTTGTTCCTTGAAGCACTATGAAAGTCAAGGAGGTTAGATATCTAAGCTCCTTGAGCACTATAGCGCTTTCTAGTAGAGAAATGAGGAACTTTGTGTTGGCGGAAACTCCCGAGATTCATTTTGCCATTATGAACACGGCCTACTGAATTCAAATGGGTTCTTTGACATGCCAACATCGTATGACATGCGTGTCGTAATTATTTGCCGCCTTTCAATAAACACTTACCTCGGCCAGGAGCGAACCTGCAAGCTTGGGGTTAGTAATCCGACACATTAACCCCCACCGTGGCAAGCAGAAAATTACATGAGATTAATAAATATACTCGGTTGACCTGTTCGATCGTCAAGTGATCATCATGAGATCCTTTACACTAACGTAAGAAAGTTCGGGTGATGGTATTTAAAATGTGTACACTGCCTGCAGCTGCACGGAAACGCTCAAACAATCAGCTAACAGTAAGTTCACAATCCACTCCAACCATTTAATAACAAGCACAGATATCTCACCAAGCCAGCAAACTTGAAGGTCAACAATGTCTTAACAAACGAGAAATCACATTTAACTAACAAGTCTTGGCTAGTTGCGCTAGTTCAATAACTGCTGCAACCAAATAAGTGTATATATTGTAAATACCATCACTTCATGCATCCAGGATAATCCACAAACTGCTACATCTTGAAGAAGTAACGAGCATTTTCGTTACCTCGTAACTGTTGAAAGTAACGGCGTTAGTTCCCAACCCTGGTATGATCCATCAAGAATGTATGTCTACCCCTTATTATTCCCGTTTCTACTGGTATTTAATTGCCTAAGTATAAAAGATCTGTTGTTGATCGCTTGACGATCGAAAGTGGTCATCAAACTGTATTTATCAATCTTATGTAATGTTTTTTCAGGATTAGGGAACCACCCAATACAATTGGGTACAACCGTGTTGACCGACTGAAAAACATTAAATTTCGATTACTATTGTAACACTGAAAATGGCTTCCAGCACAATAAAATTAGTTTTGTTTTTTCTTTGTACGTTGTTTTTTTTATTTTTTTATTATACAGACGACACAAACACCCAGTCCTCGAGCCCGAGGAAATAACCAGAGGAGATTTAAATCCCTCCGAACCAATGCTTAGCATGCTAACCAATTAGCCTCTCATTAACCCCTCCTATATGGATGTCAGTAAGGACAGTCGTTACATGGAAGCTCATCCCGACCCAGTAGAAACGGGAATAAGAAGGGGTAGACATACATTCTTGATGGATCATACCAGGGTTGGGAACTAACGCCGTTAATTTTAACAGTTACGAAGTAACGAAATTTGATTCACGGAAGATTGGTGAATAATCTTTAAACAAATCCGGTCTAAAGGATCTATTGTTGTTTCATTTAGAACTTGTGACTTCATGGCCTTCAGCCCGGGTAAGAATGTGTGTGTAATGTATCTCATAACTTGTGTTGTTCTAGTGTCGTACTAGGGCGTGTGCTTGTAATTAACAAGAGGCTAAGTTTGTCTAGGAGGCAGTTGCGACCTGAATTTATTTTAGGCAAACCACAGACAACCATTTCTATGTTAGCCGAGAGTAGGATACGAACCCGCCACTCTCCACTCTCCTCAGCTGTCCTCTAGGTCTAGAGGCTGACCAACCTCATACTACGATTAAAATTCATGACAGAGCTGGGAATCAAACCCAGACCATCTTCGTGGAAATCTGTTAACCATTGCCAAATCGCTCTGTTTTTCCACATTACTGGAGTCCATTATTCCATTAAAATCAAGTAAACTATTGCATGATTTTCAGAAACCTATTCTTCAATTTATCCTGTGAGTTATTCTGTGTCTTTTGACAAACGGTAATTGTTGTTAGATAGTAAAATTAGGCAAGTAGTTCCGTGACGAACTAAAGAGCCTACTTTTCTTAAAATTAGAGCTTCATACCTAATGGAGCACTACAGTTTGTTTGCAATAGTTTTCTTCCTTGGATTCAGAGATACTGAGAGTCTAAGGCTCAATGCTCAGAGAGAATTATTAGGTAGTTGGTAGGTCTGCTGCCACTGAAAATGCGATCAATATATAAGGGGTGTTCAAATGAAAAGGTACGAAACGATACTGTGGGTGCAATTTATCCGTTATTTATCACCACAGGCCTGTGCACAGGGGTCCCATTGCTTCACCAGCCGCAGGATTCCCTGTTCCCAGATGTCTTGTGCTTGTGACAGGAGCCAATCCTGTACGGTGTCCTTTAGTTCAGGCCTGTGGTGATTACTTTTGAATAACGAATAAATTGTACCCACAGTATCGTTCCGTACCTTCCCATTTGAACGCCCCTCTATATTTTTTTTCAGTTAGACATTAAGTATTGTGGTAGTTAGCTGCAATTAAACATTGAACGAGTATCAGCAAGCATATATTTATCTTGGTAACACTGTACCGTATAAGATGCTCGAAATAAATATGCAAAATGAACATCTTTACGCATGTGCCAAATTTTTAGCTGTTTGCCTGCATACATTGAGGCTAAGGTGGAAGTGGTTTTTGTGGCTGGTTGGTAGAAGTAGAATGTTCCCTCACATAACTGCGCGGATTAGCGGTAATGTTCTCGCCTGCTGTTCCCAAGGCTGCAGTATCAAATCCAGGCGCAGTTAGTTGGTATTTGAGGGTGCGCAAATGTGCGGGAGCCGTGTCAGTAAATTTACTGGAACGTTAAAGATCCCCTGCGGGGAAAAAATCTTGCATCCTGGCGTCTCTAAAAACAACGCGGTAGTTAAAAGGACGTAAAACCAATAACATGATTACCTAACATAACGCCACGGTGGCCTCCTTCCAAATCCTCACTCAAATTAAAAATAAACACACTACTACAGTACATACAGCACAATAGCGCAGGTTATCCGAGGAAATTCCACACTCACCCAAGTGCACGGGGATAAATGACCACGATGTCTAAGTCCCTCTAATAAAGCAAAAACAACTGTCTAAGGCGGCAGCCGTGACCTTAACTTAGAAACTATCCCAGCATTTAATTCCTGGCACTGTCAAGAGATTATTATAGACTACACTCGTGAACCAATACTGAGAAGATGCGGGTTCGAATCCCTTCCCCGTCACTCTAGAAGTGGTTTTGCATGGTTTCCCACTTGTACACCAGTGAAATGACGGGTTAGTTCGTAACTTGAGTCCATGGCCGCCTCTACCCAGTCCTAGCCTCTCTTACAAACACACACACACCACTACATACGACTACGATAAACAATGGTGATCAGACAAATTCTTCACACATCCAAGGACACGGGGCGAAATGATCACGATGTTTAAGCTCCTAAATGAATCAACAATTACTTTATTTAAGTCACAGGCCACCTATCAATATTATCACAACATGTTAACCGAGAAATCACACACAAACCGGATTACAAGGGGCTGATGTTCCAAGCCTTCAAGTAGGCTAAAAGCAGGGGCGTAAAACACAGGGAGGGGGCGGGGCATTGACCCCCCCCTCCCCAAGTTCTAGGCGCAAGGCAAAAATTTTAAGTAGCCTACCTTAAAAAAACAACAAAAAACAGAAAGTATTCTAAAAAGGATGTAATACTACGTTAGGCGTTAAATGGGAAAAGCCATCTTGCCTTCTTAGTCGTAATTTCTTTATTCTACCGAACAAACAGTCTATTTTCGCCCCCTCTGCCGTTTCCCGCCAAGGCGCCAACTGAGTCGAGAGCCGAGGCCCTTTGAGCTTTGTCCACTTACCACGACGATCCGAAAAGGTACATTTTTGAGGCCTGGTTTAAAACTGAGGTAAGATACTGGGATACACAAAATCATTACTCCTGCCCGGAAACAACAGCACGCGCGTCGTTTTTTTTAAATAAACAAGGTAAAATAACATGACTCTTCCCTCGTGCATCTCGCTTTTTAAGCACACCCTACGCATGCGCCCTGCGTTGCGCCGACAAAGTTTGAAAAGCAATGATGCACGTGACGTTAGAAGTTCGACATTTGGTGCTACGCTTGTGCCGTATTTATCCAAATTAGTGGAGCTCCATCATTTCATCAGTTTTTGTCTAAACTTTGTTGATTACTTCGTTTAAATTTGTGAAGTTTGTACTTTGTCACTGTGATGACCGTGAATCTGCTCTGCGTACCTGCTTCAAGCTGTTCTGCGGAGAGAAGTTTTTCGGTGATGAGACCACCTTCGATCTACGATGTGACAAATTAGACGGAACACGGAATCATTGCTGTCTACCAGCCACCTACTCGGAAATGGTTGACAAGCTCAATGATACGCGTCTTGCTCAAGAGCTTGTAAACAAAGATCAACGGCAGTCCAAGGGCGTCCCCACCCCGAAATTTTGTAACACGTAATATTTGTTTATGAATTAAAACATTAAAAACTAATATACTTATAATGTACTGTTGTTACTAAGCGACATATGGCAACGTAGCAAAGCGAGACGACGGTAGCGTGATGTACGAAACAGTGTGACAACCAGTTTGCTCTGATCTCATAACATAACCTCTTATTACTCTCCACTGCCTTCGCTCTTAAGAACCTACCAAGAACAGCAGTAAGTGCCCTTGAAGTGTGTGACAAAAGCTTTTTTCTCTCTAACTTGTGTACCCTTATGAAACTGTTGGCAATTTTGCCTGTCACTGTAGCTACCGCCGAATAGAGTTGGAGTTTGAGTAGGTTGAAAACAGAAAAAAAAGGAAGCTTGTAGTTTAACGTGACCGTTAATCTTGAGATCATGAGCCACGGGGGGGGGGTTGAAAACATACTTAAAGAAATTCTACTTCCTAAAACAGACTCATCGATCTAGCATTGTTATCTATTCTCATAGATATACAAATCACTGTCGATGAAGTTATAAACGAATTTGGTAATGCTTCAAGAAACCTTGACTTTATATTATAGTGTAAGTTGTAAAAGTTTTAAGCGGCGGAAGAGCGAGGTCACGTGTCCCAAATCCAAGCAGTAGTGTTCATTCTTTCTATCTAAATACTATAAAGTGAGCAAGATGACTGTATTAATAAAAAGTAACATGAAATTGTCTTAGTTGTGTTTGAGAATAATCAAACATAATATATCACAACAAATTGGTTGAAAAACTTATGTCAGATAGCCCTAAAACTCACCATTTTGCACCAAATTATACAAAAGTTTCCCGGGGAGGGACCCTGGACCCCCATTTCTTTGGGGACTATTCCATGCCAGCAAACTCCCGGTTGCCCCCCTCCCTCCCAAATACAAATCTATATGCGTCCCTGCGGGCAGTCAGTGTTCGGGTCTTTAGCTCGACGTTGACAATTATTGTTTTATGTTTTGAATTCATATTCATATTCTGATTATATTTTTCATTTAACCCTTATAGTGCCTGGGGGCGATATATCGGCCAAGGGCACTTCTGCTAATAAATGCCACGGGCGGTAGATGTGTTATTATTAGGCTACTACTTCTAGCTAGGCAGAGCTATCACTATTGTAACCAAGACAATGTAGGAATTATTCTCTCTCTGGATATCGATATGTTTGTGTTCCGTGAATAACTGGGTTCATAATAAGTAGTCTTTGAACATGCTGTGGTCAGCTGATTATCCGCACGTGGGATTTTTTGAAACTATGTTTGTTTACATTCTTACTCGGAACTAATTGAAATACGTGGTGATAAATATGGCTGGCTCTTTGAACGATGGAGAAATAAATGAGGTTTTAATGCTCAGTGAAGCGTGTGAGAGTACGTTTTCGACTCATAACGACTTTGAAAAATGTCCATTTCGAATTATAAAAAAGTATCTTTTAATGAAACAAATGAAACACTGTTTTAATTATTTAGGATCTCGTATACTACATTTGTTTACTACAGTCAAATATTAAAAATTATAGGTAGGACATAATGCTTATCAAAAACTTGTGATTTCATTAAGTTAGCTAGGCATCCAAATTTTGTTAGTTTTTAAATGTAGCGATAGGCCTATAGTACCGTGTTATTTCAAGCTTTAAAGCCTAAAACGAAAAAAGGTTCTCCCTGGTAGGTAGGCAACCGCAGTTTTTAATTTTGACCCCCCCCCCCCCCCCCCAAGTTTGCGAGGAGTTTTACTCCCCTGGCTAAACAACGACCGATAAGAATCAATATTTATCTGTTTTACTGAAATCTATGCATACGAAATATCAAGAGTTAGCGGTGCGATTCACCATTCACTTCGTGAGCAGGAAGTATACAAACAAACGTGCTGTTTCCGATAAGCGCAAGCCGTACACCGAAATACGATCCAAGTGACCTTGCATTTCAGTCACGAACGAGGAGTGACGGAGGAAGGGAAAGTGTCTTAAGCAGACCATAACGAGTCGATCTCGATCTCACGACATGACTTGCAATGGAGAGACGTATTTGTTGCTGTTGCTTGGGACTTAGTTGGTCATCAGCCCCATGTGCTTGCGTGTTTATGGAGTTTGCCTGATAACATGCCTGTAGCAATGTATGTGAGTTAACTATAATACTGAAGGTGCTCCGGGACTTGTGAGGAAGGAGAGAAACACGTTCAAGATAGTGGCTTAGGTCTTGAGGTGACTACAGTACCAGTATAGGCCGGCCCCGTGGTGTTGGGGTAGCGCGCCTGCCTCTCACCCGGAGGCCCCGGGTTAGATTCCCGGCTCCGTCAGGGATTTTAGAAACTGGCGTGAGGGCTCGAATGGGGTGCGCTCAGCCTCGTGAGGACAATTGAGTAGCTGTCTGACAGTGATGCAGCACCCTGATCACGAAATCCAAGATTAATGGCCGAGGGGACCCGATGCGCTGATCACGCGTCGCCCCAATATCTGCAGGCCAAATGGCTGGGCAGCGGTCGCTTGGTAGGCCTTTCACGGGCTGTAGTGCCAGGGGTTACTTTGTTACAGCACCAGTATTTCCTTTTGAAGATTCGACTGCCGCTGAACTTGGCTTCGCTAATTTTATTGATAATACAGGGCGCCAGGGAATGTTCTCCTCAGTGCCTACAAGCTGCTGCGAAAGATTACGTCACCAGTTACGTTGGCAGCACGGCTGTCGCTTGTATTAAAACATGCAAACAAACAGTGAACTTTATACTCACCACATCCATTCATAACATATTGTTGCACTCTTCCAATAATCTAACTATACGCACTGATGATTTCGACAACCCACAGCCGACACATGTGGCCTTCACCCTATCAAGGACACTGTGCTGCCAACTAAACTGACGACGCAACCTCTCGCAGCTGCACGTAGCCACTGCGGAGAACATTTCCTGGCGCCCTGTACACAGTTCAAAAGAATTAGTGGAACATGTTTTGGAAAGTAAGCTGTGGTCCATAGAACAATAATTCACACCTAGGCAAACACTAAAAAAACTTTTATTATTTACTGTTGAAGTACTGTATACAATAAATCATCGTTGGACTCACGGTCATTTCCACAACAGAAAGGGAAACGTCCAACTGGTCACTAAAACAAAGTGGAAACAGGTGCTCCTCCATGCATCCAGGGTGGATTTTATCACCGTTCGAGAGCTTCAGTATTGTGAATGCCCTCCATGAGCATCGATCACAGCTTGGCACCTCCTTAGCATGCTCCGTATATGTCTACGGAGGTCCCTTTGTGGTATCAAATCCTATTCTTATTTGAGGGTCTGTTCGATGTCTTGGAGAGTCTTTGGTGGAATATGACGGCCACGGACCCTTCTGTCAAGCATATCCCATACTGCTCGATGAGTCGGGACTCACCGCTGCCCATTCCAGCACTTGAATGTCTAGTTCTCGCAATAAACCTCTCGTGATGCCCGCAACATGAACACGCATGAGAACGATCACAGGGCTAATATCGTATGCTGCAGCCACCACGAGCAGCATCAGGATCTGCTCGATGCACTCCGCAGCGGTAAGATTACCACGGACGACGCCAAGATCCGTATGACCGTCAATACCGACGTTACCCTACACCATCACAGAACCTTGCCCGAATATGTCGACTTGCTGGGCAACATTTGGCATGTACTGCTGACCACGGCGTCTCCATACACGTTGACGTCCATCACGCTCCGTCAGGGGAAATCTGGACTCGTCTGTGAATAACACAGGTCTCCAGTGGCAAAGTTACCAGTTGGCGTTGGTACGAGCAAACCAAAGGCGAGCTGCATGATGTTGCCGCGTTAAGCGGGGCACTCGAACAGGACGTCTGGGTCGTAAGGACACTTCTCATAACCTGTTCATCACCGTCTTATCAGACACCGTGACTTCAGTGGCCCTCCTGAGGTCTTGTTGCAGTTCTCTTGCAATGGCCTGAAGACGCCGAAACGCGGTGATGGCCAGATATCGGTCATCCTATGGGGTCGTAATGCATCATGACCTTGTCCTACCCGCCTTGTGCACTGAACAGTAGCGATTCCACAAGCGATGAATTACAGACGGAGCAACATTAAGGTCTGCGGCAACAAGACGAAAAGTCCATCCTTCCTAGATCAAAGTGACAAAGCGACCTGAAACTCGGTAAGATGTCTCATGGCATGTTCTCGGGTGAATACGACTGGCACAACTGACAAATGCAGTCTGTATACCACACAACGACACTCTGCCACACCGATACGCACTTTGTTTGGAGGGTCACCTGACAGTTCAATACATGGCTACGCATGTAGATGGCGCATCACATTGATTTGTTCTACCCTGCGTCGCTAAGGTCTCAAGGTATGCTGTACGACCATTTGTACCCCTGTGCCAAAATGGCGTTCCCATACCAGACATTACAAAACATGTTCCGCTCATTCTTTTGAACTGCGTAGTATATGGAGCCTTGCCGGACGAGCAGGAGGCCACAGTGATGACAGTGCGTCTGTGCTTATGTCAAGCAGCAGTGTGCGCGCTACTTGTGTTAGATAGAAGTTAAATTGTGAAATGTGAACGCAATAATTAATATAAATGGGCGAACTAAGAATGGTGCGTTTCTACAGCGCAGATAAGCTTAATAGAAGCTCATGTCACCACGGAGAGTAAAACAATGGCAGGCTAATGGAGCTGAGTCGTATCCTAGCCGCCCAACTGTACCTGTCAACCAAACAAACTGACAGCATGACACAAGTAAACAAAGAATAGTTTTCTCCTCAGTTACTGACATTCGTATCCTGAAAGGTTAGCTCTCACTTTTTGTTGTTGTGAGAATTGAAAATTAATTCTATTCAGTTCTTCATTATTCATTGCACATACGTTTTAACGTACGGTATTTAATTATTTATTTATTTCCTTATTTATTTATTTAAGTTGATTAGACCCATAGGATCACATAAAACAAATTATGATCTGCTGCTGTTATTTTACTTTTTCTTCCAAAACTCCATCGTTTCGTTATGTTGAACTCGGCGTTCTTCCGTCCATCCTTTCCCCGATCTCCATGATCGATCTTCAGATGTAACTTCCCAACTGTGGATCTTATGTCTGAATGCCATTCGATCTTCAATGTCTACTGGTGTGATATTGGCACTCCTCAGGTCGATTTGGACCTATGTTGTCACTTTAAGTTTCCTTAAATATGTCAGAAATATTTGTGTTAGCCTAATCGGCCGTCTTTCAGTCTTTATTATTATTATTATTATTATTATTATTTTTATTATTATTATTATTATTATTATTATTATTATTATTATTGTTGTTGTTGTTGTTGTTGTTACTTCATCCATTTCCATCCCAAATTGCCTCATCTAATGAGGTTGGCGTCAGAAAAGACATCCGGCTGTAAAATCATATACCACATACTCCCCTGACCTTTTCTAAGTGAAATGCCATGTCCTGTGGCTCGGATTCCACGTAAAAAGGAGGTCCCGTGGCTCATCATCGTGAGATTAACGGTCACGTTAAACTACAAGCTTCCTTTCTTTTTCATCCCTGACCCTGTGGAAACAGGAATATTAAGGGGAAGATAAAACATATATATTATTATGTTATCAAACGTTAAACTATTGTTTCAACTTTTCAACAAGAAGGTTTACTGACGTCCGAACTGTGTCACATTTGCCCTGGTTGGTGCAACAAATTAGTGAGTTGGTTAATTCGTCACGTGTTGGAAGTCAGCTTGTTTTTCAATAGCGAAAAGTTTAATAAGTTAACGGGAAACAGCAGGAGTGAAGTTGTGCGGTTTCCCTTGCAGCTGGTGGAGTCGTAGAGTCCTCTCCTTCAAGTAGGGCCTTGGGCACGTAGGTCATTAAACCCCGCGATCTTTGTTGTTGATTCATTTAGGGGCTTTGCGACATCGTGACCATTTAGCCCCGTGAATGTGGAGTATGTTTGATGGCTATATTAGTGTGCGTATCTGTCATTGGGGGGTGGGATTGGGAAGGAGGCGACCATGGCCTATCCGGCACTTACCTGGAGTACAAGTGAGAATTACTGGAATTAAAATGTTTAGACGATTACACACACTTCATGGAAAACAATTTACATATCCCAGCGACTAGCTGCGGACTTGACCTTGAGAGCTTAGCGGTAGGAGAGGGGCGTGGAGCGGTGCGGGAATCCTGCTGAATACATCCCCGGCGTGCGACAGTAACATGTTCCCTTTGACATTACTACAGTAGTCTAAGCCAGTGCCGCTTAACGTCGCAAATGATTTACGCTGCAGTAGTAGGCCTATGCAAGAGGAGGGGGTTGGGTAACTGCAGAGCTAGCTGCCGGTAACTGCACCTTCTCTACTCTGAACTTTAAGGATTCATTTTCTTATTTACTTTCATTACCCATCGTTGACGGGTAGGCCTACATAGTGTAAAGGAATGACAACATCTTCTAGGTCATCTTCCCGTCGCCGAAGAAAAGAAACAAAACTCCTTTGCCAGAAAAATGGAGGACAGCCTCGCCCTTTAAATAGCTAATAGTGGAGTAAATTACACTAACCCGATGTTCCTGGTTGAGTTAAGTACTTACTAACATTGTAATATATAGCAAGAAGTCAATATTAGCACCACCTTTGTCAAGAAACAGCCACGGGAGTTATCGTGACAGCAATAAATATAAAATTGCTGTGAAGAGTGTCTGCTATCCTTACTCCTGTCCGGAGACAGTTTAAGTAGTGTGCGTATGGACTCCCTCTACCAAGGTGAAAACTATAGAATATACAGTAGGCTATATCCCCCTACGGTCCGTGCGAACCAAATAATAGATGATGGCTTGCGACTTCTTCAATGCATGATTCAACACACACATAACTCGCTTTATCGCGGAAGCAAATGAGTGGTTTTACAGCCGCCTCGAGCGCATTCCACGAAACCATAACTGAGTCTACAGCTGCATGTGAAGAGAAGGATATGAATTGCGCTATTGCCCTACTGGCAAAACTTAAGGCTTCTTCTTAAACCCCTCACCCTTTTGCATTAAACAATCTAGTTTTATTTTAGGGTTGACTTGTACTTACATACGGATTTTCATGCCATTTGCTCCAGTAGTTTTGACGTCACTCCACAATAAGCAGACAAACATACAACTTATCTGGGATATATACGAAGTTTGAGCCGAAAATTCAAAATGTTAATACAGAAAGCTTCCTTTAAATACCTAAGAGAAGAAGATTGGAGGAATAAAAGTGGGAAACTACTTAAAATCACTTCTAAGATGACTGAGGTGGGAATCTGAACCCACCTCTTCTCAATTCTACCTCAATAGGCTGAGTGTTCCCCGATCCAACCCTCAGAGAAGAATCCAATTTCTTGGCAGAGCTGGTAGTCGAATCTGGACCTCAGGGGTGACAGCCAAGAACTGAAGTGCATGTTTACCCAGATCAGCCATCACAGTGCAGCGTTATACAGTAAGACCAGCCTGTTATATCGTTAGACTACTTTTTAATTTTTTTCTCAGCTATTCCATGTGCATGAAACCTGTGCGAATTAAATTATGTTTATTGGCAGAGCCGGGAATCAATCCCAGGACCTTTGGGACTGGAGTTTCAGTACAGAGACCAGAGAATTTCTGTGGTGACTGCAGTACTTGCTGTGGTCATTCACTTCCGTGTACTTGGGTGTATGTGGATTTTTTTCTGATAACTTGTGTTCTCATTATGTGTGTATAATTAATGTGTGCATTTTAAATTCAGGTGAGGATTGGGAAGGAGTCAGCCGTGGCCTTAAGCTAAGAACCATTCCGGCATTTGCCTGGAGTAGAAGTGCGAAACCGCGGAAAACCACTTCCAGGATGGCTAAGGTGGGAATCGAACTCACCTCTTCTCAGTTTTGCCTCACGAGGTTAAGTGTGCCCCTTTCCAGCCCTCATATCAGAATTAAATTTCGGGACAGGCCCAGGAATCGATCCCGGACCTCCAGGGCGATAGCCATGAATGCTAGCCGCTACACCACGAGGTGACAGACTCCATTAGAAGGTGTATCAGTAATTATTAACGTCCAGCATTGGAATAGGTGCCCCTCAGACGCAACTAGATACTGTGCCCGAATCTCGCATAGCCACCACCTATATCCGCTGAGATGGAAAGGATTGTAAAGGACGTTGATACCCAGCCAGATAAATCAACACTTCCCTACTAGGTAGATAACTAGGAAACTCTCGGCACATATCGGTCATGCAATAGCACTACTAATTAGTTACACATTTACTAGCAAACAAACATCTAACATGTTGGTAGGACGAGAATCTCAGATCTCGAGCGTGAACGGTGAAATTGAGACTAAGTGAGTTCTAGTTACTAACCAGCAGTATTACCGCATGTCGATTGCGAAATGAAAAGATGATCAGTTTCTATAAAAAGGGCAGGCAAACTAACCAGTGCCTGAAAGTTTATTAATAAAATGATTTACATGCTATAAAAATTTCCTAACATCAATAAAAATATTAAAGATCAAAATAAAATAAAAACAAGTAGTTCCGTGAAGAACTATACAGCTTATTTTCATATATCCTACTTATGTTAACTACCACTATAAACATACAAAATTTCAGTTTGATTGCTGTAATAGATTCGCAGATATTGAGAACCGACTAAATATTTCGGATGGTCGCCATGTTGGATTTTATATATGTAGGTCCTAGAGTTATGTACTGTTACATGATGATTATTGTGTACGTGTAGCATTCAAATTTCAATCGCATGATTAGGACACAAGAAGTAACAAGGAGATTTTAAAATTTCGCACAGCTGCCATCTTGTGGTTATGGAAACAATTGTAATAAATTAGATGCCAGTGGATTATCATTCGAATAAGGATTTACTGTACCAAGTTTCACTGCACTAGGATGGTTAAATTGCGAGAAACGTCCATGTGAATATTTATACTTCGCGTCGCCGCCATGTTGGATTTGTGATCACCAGGTTATTTAAAGTCCAATAGATGAACTTATGTTCATAGCCCCTATGAACATAAATAAATTCAGTTTGATTGCTATAATAGATTCGTAGATATTCAGAGCCGTCTAAATATTTCGGATGGTCGCCATGTAGGATTGTTAAATGTATAGGCCATAGAGTCATGTACCATTAAAGGAAAATTATTGCGTATGTTCGTTATTCAAACTTTCACTTCGATCGCATGATTACGACACAAGGAATAAAAACTTAATTTTAAAATTCACACAGCCGCCATTTTGAGGTTATGTAAACAATTGAACTAAATTGGATACCAGTGCATTACAATTTGTATAAACATTTCCTGTGCCAGATTTCATTGCGTTTGGAACATTAAATCAGAAGAAAGGTATATTAAAATTTTTAATTCGCTTGGCCGCCATGTTCGTTTTGTAGTTAACCGGTTTTTGAAAGTCTTATAGATGAACTTCCAGTAGTACCCTTTATCTCCGTACAAAATTTCAGGGTGATACCGCTAATAGTTTCAGAGATATAGAATGCCGGTGAAATATTTCGCACATCCGCCATCTTGTGGTTATGTAAACAATTGAACGAAGTTTGATGTCGGTGCATTACAATGTATATGAACATATACTGTACCGAGTTTTATTGCGTTTGGTTGGTTAAATCGCGAGAAACGTCTATTTAAAAGTCGCAAATTCGCGTGGCCGCCATGTTGGTTTTGTAGTTACCAGTTTTTCAATAGTCACATAGGTGAACTTCTAGTAGCTCCCTTTATCACCGTAAAAAAATCCAGGGTGATATGGGGAATAGTTTCGGAGATATTGAATGCTGGTGAAATATTTCGCACAGCCGCCATGTTGGATTGGTGTGACGTAACAAAATATAAAGGGCACGGTCGGGGTCACCCGGAGTAGTGCTATGAACTTACCGAGTTTCATTGAAATCGCTCCAGCCGTATATAAGTTATTAGGGACACACACACACACACCTCTCTCTCTCTCTCACACACACACACACATACACACACACAGACACAGACACACGGACAAAAGGTGATCTCATAAGCCTATTTTTTTTAAATTGAAAATAGGCTAATAACATAAGCAGATAGTCCTTCTATCTATAAATTGCTTTCCAAGTGAAAGCATTCGTTGAACAGAAATTGTTCGCAAATAATAATTACCAACTATGTATTTTAATAGTCACCCTGTGACTCGGTTGCAATCAACAGCCTGATATAATCAGCTGTTATCATAAAATCGTAATTTACAACAAATAACACCCTATATTATACATCTATCGTCTGTAGAAACATTAACATTATATAAATAAAATTATTAATTTTTTAAATATTTACAAAGGTTGAATTATCATGTCCCGCACGATATTCTAACAAACTATATACAAGATCTAGCGGGATCTGATAATCTTACTGCGTTTCCGTCTACAAATATATTTCTTTTAATACTGTCCACAAACAATGTTTTTACCTTTCTCTAATGGTTTCTGTCAATATCAATAGAACCTTCGTAACAAAAAGTTAAGCTAATTACTGTTCTGAAATGTCAACATCAATAAATAATTGCGATACTTGAAGAACGATTCTAGTGTTCCTTAATGAATCAAATATTCATTTACAAATGTGTTTCGTTTCCAAATAAACCTCAGGTTGCTCTACAAATCACCTGGTTTCTAGTTTCATAATTTTCAGTTACTTTCATACAGTTGTTTACAACTTTAGGCATTATCTTGACTCTATCTGTCAACGTTATGATCCTATTTTCATTTATTTCTGCGTTATGTTAGTCACCAAGGACTATAACAATGTTATATATAAACACTATTCCACTATTGGAATTGTTATACTTCAAAAGTATATTTTAAAAATATTACACTTATCTCATGACATATTAAATTGTTAATAACAAATACATTAGCATATTTCATTTATACTTTCTCTGTAAAGCGATGCGATTTAGCAATATTGACGCATACTGTAGTGAATTACGCTTTTTATTATCGAAGCATTCCATTTATATAACAGTTTCGTTTTAAAGTGAGTATAATAAAAACTTATCAGCAAAATTCGAATATAAAATATCTAAAATCCAAACGAGAGTAAAAATACGTCAAAAACGACACACACTGACGTAACATAAAATTTACAGTTAATTTTATAAAAATGACAACATAATAACATGGGTTATGAGTAAAGAAAAATCTACACATAAGTTGGTCACATCTGAGATACCCTCCAAAATATCACAAACTACTGAGATATTAGAACAATCATTCGTCTACCTTTCGTGTTGATCAGCTGAAGCGATACCTAGCCTGATATTCAAGATGTTCCTCTCCTGGTCTGGCACGCGTCCGTCGTGCGATCGGGAACGGGATCCTGCTTGCTGGCGAGAAATCAGCTGTGCGGCCCTCACTCCTCCGTGAACACCTGGCTCTGCGGACTCGCACCTCGCTACCGGGTCTTCAGTCTCCTCGATATAAAATCTGGAAACTCGTAACCGGGACGAACGAACTCTTCTCCCTGTTGGCCTCTAGTAGTATCTCTTCGTCATCATGGATCGAATGTTCATTGTTGCAATCTCCCAAGTTGGTAATGGCAATCTGTGTAGTATTATTGTTGGTAAATTCAGATTACTGCTTGATGGAAGTGCAGTCGTAGAATCATGAACTCAATGCTGTCTGGTCCTCTCTGAATTTCCACTCCGTGAATGTAGATTAGCTTCCCTCCATGGTTTTTTAGTGCTGCATTACAATCTTCTTAATAATGTCGAATTGGGAACTTCCCCCCTGACTCTTAGTCTTCATCATCGTATACGACTTAACGACTAAGTTCCTATTGTCCCTCGTGGAACATAGGACATCAATGAAGCATCTCCATCTGGTCCTGCTGACAACCTCTTCACCTCACTCCAGGTCTTTCCCTCCTCTATAGCCTCCAAGTGGACAGATCTGCGCCACGTTTGCTTGGGTCTCCCTCTCCTCCTCGTACCCTGTGGGTTCCAATCCAGTGCCTCTCTCTCAATGGCTTCATTTCCTTTCCTCAGGGTATGTCCGATCCATTTCCATTTCCGTCGCTTAATTTGTATGGCCATCTCCGTTTCACCCGTCCTTCTCCAAAGTTCTTGGTTGGAGATTACTTCCGGCCAGGAGATGTTTAAGATCTTTCTTAAGCAGCGGTTGACAAAGGTCTGCAGCCTGGAGGTGATTTCCTTAGTTACCTTCCAAGTCTCAGTCCCATATATCAGAACGGACCTGACAATACTCCGGAAGATACGAAGTTTGGTCTTCATGGATCTATCATCGTATAGCTTGATAAATATGTTTTATAATAAATTGTTCTATGTAGCTGTCGATGTATAGTGAGCTACTTGTAATGCTGTAGTAGTAGTATTGTTTTGTAATGAAAGCTTCTTCTTCTGTGCGATGAATTATAAAACTGTCGATTCTAGTTTCAAGTTATTGCTTTCCATTTATTGCCGGCATCTCCTATTATTCATCGGCTGGTGTGGCTTCTCCCACCGGTCAAGTCTTGATCTCCTTGCCGTACTTCGCTTATACATGCGAGCTCTTCTGAGACGTTCAGTGACATAGGTCTGCTCTCTACACTTGTCGCAGTGAAGGAATGAATTCTGCGCTCTTCATAGCCGTGCTTGTGGCTGTCTGAAATGGCGGTCTAGCCTCACGCACAGTCCCAAATTACTGTAATTCGCTCATATCTTCTCTTCTATGCATAATTACATAATTCTGTTTTGATAAGAACATTTCATTTTGTCTTCGTTAACTGTACTAGTGCTTATATCGCTTTATATAATGAAATTTAATATAATAGCGATTCCCTCAATACGTTTGTGGTTCATTCTCATTGGCTCCTGAGTTATCAAGAAAAACTCATTCTTCTAGCCTCTTATCAGAGTGTCGTGTGCACAATTTCGTTATTGTCGACTCGGCCAACAAAAACCGGTCCTAGGCTTGCTAACTTGAAGCCTTGGTCATATTCCAGTGTCTGAAGATTGGACTCTTGGTTAAAATAATATTCACTGAAATATTTCCAAATATAATTCTCCAAGAATGCTCCAAATTTTTCCAAAAACTGATCAATATTTTCCATTCACCTCATAAAATAATTATGTGAATAACATATTGTTCCATTCCTAATTTCCAATTCTTGCATCATTTTGGTGCACAAGTCGGTTCGATCCTAGGCTCTGACAATGCCTTAAGTCGAACTGAATTCAAGTTCAGTACCTGGAGCCTGGAGGAAGTGTGAAAGAATTCGGAGATAAAACACACCGATTACATTCTCTCATCTACCCATTGCAGTAGTGGAGCGTGACTTAACGTATTTGACTATGATGCTGGGTGCTCTTCTCTGTCATCATGATATCTGGTGTATGGTAGTGATGGCACTACACTACAGCCCATTCAGGCTGGGATGGTAAAGTGAACGAAATTATATATTTCACTCCGACTCATTTCCAACAAGGAATTAAATTGGGAATGAAATATTGAATTCTATTCCTCTCAGAATAAATCTCGGAATGAAATTCAATTCAATTCCGCTGGGAGTGAAATTATATCCATTGCATTGCATTTTATTCCTCTCAGAATGAAATTTTGAATGAGACACTCGATTTTGTTCCGAAGGGAATCCAAAGAATTTAATTTAATTCTCCTCGGAATGAAACTCTGAAAGAACCATTGAATTCCACTCCAGTGGGAATAAAATTAAATTCATACGCTTTAAATTTATTCCTCTCGGAATTAAATTATGGATAAAACATTTAATTATATTCCGACAGGAATGAAATTAAATGCATGGAATTTAATTATATTCCTCTCGAAATGAAACTCTGAAAATATATTTCGGTCGATTCCGGCCGGAGTGAAATGTAATGCATAAATTCAATTCTATTCTTCTCGGAACGAAACTCTGGACGATCATTAAATTTCATTCCAGCCGGAGTGAAATTAAATCCATACACTTAAATTCCAACGAGCATTTACTTTTATTCCGGTCGGAGTGAAGTTACATCCATACAACTTATATTAATACAATTTAATTCTATTCCTCTTGGAATAAAACTGTTAACGAACATTTAATTCTACTCCGGCTGGAGTGGAATTAAATGAATACAATTTAATTCTATTCCGACCGCAGTGAAATTGAATTCACACATTTTAATTCTATTCCGACCGGCGTGAAATTAAATTCATAAAATTTAATTCGAAGGAATATTTAATTCTATTCCGGCCAGAGTGAAATTAAATACGCTTCGCTATCGTTTTACGCTCCAGTGTTGGCTTTTACCACGGACTAAGCGAGGGATCCCACCTCTACCGCCACTGAGGGCAGTGTCCTGGAGCACGAGACTCTGAGTTAGGGATACAACTGGGGTGTGTGACCGGCACTACGCCCAGGCGACCTCGCCTGCAAAGCGAACAGGGGGCCTGATGAAGGGATGGGAAGAGTGGGAAAGTTAGGCAAGGAAGTGGGACGGAGGCGGCCGTGGCCTTACAGTAGGAACCATCCCGGCATTTGCCCGAAGACGAAGTGGGAAACCACGGAAAAACACTTCGAGGATGGCTGAGGTGGTAATCGAGCCCCCTCTACTCATTTGGGCCACCCGAGGCTGAGTAGACCTCGTTCCAGTCCTCATACCACTTTTCAAATTTCGTGGCAGAGCCGGGAATCGAACCCAGGACCTCCGGGGCGGCAGCTAACCATGCTGACCGCTACGCTACGGAGGCGACAAATTAAATACATGAAATATAATTCTGTTCTTGTCGGGCTGATGCTGTGAATGAACGTTTAGTTCTATTCCGGCTGGAGTGAAATTAAATTCATACACATTTATTCCAACGAGCATTTCATTCTATTCCGACGTGAATAAAGTAAATCTATAGAATTTAATGATGTGTCAATATGACGCGAAATTTAATCCAGAGAATTATGGTTCATTCACCGCGAAATGTCACTCTCAATGAAGAGTTTGTCTTATTCAATCCAATGAATGATAATGATCGTATGCCCTCCTGGGAGGTCGAATGCAGGTCTTTCTAGTTGACGCCCGTGGGCCATCTGCGCGCCGTAATAAGGATGAAATGATGATAAAGACTTCACATACACCCAGTCCCCGAGCCATGGGAATTATCCCCAGCAGAATAAAATCCTTGATGGTCCGGCCGGGAATCGAACAGGCGACACGTCGGGCGAAGGCCTAGCTCGCTAACCATTGAGCCAATGAAATTCTGGGATATGATGTCAATGCCTGAGGCATTTTTTTCTCAATGATATTTCACCGGATTATTAATTTGAGCCTAATTCATCTTATGAAATATAGTCTTGTGAGATCACCTTGTATCCGTTTGTGTACAGTATGTGTACGTGTGTGTCCTCATCAACGCCAAACAGCTAGAGCGATTACAATAAAACTTTGTGAGGTCGTTGTACTATATCGTCCAACCACGACTATGCCTTTCAAATTTTAAAACGTTTCACGAATTCATCATGACGACCACGCGAATAATTACACCAGCATTCAATATCTCCGACAGGATTTGTTATTATGTATCATTTGTATACCAAATAGACCGACAGAGGTAGCTACGCACACTAATGAGCAGCGCTAGGCCATGGGATCAAGCTGTTTGCGAAGTGGGTAGATGTGAAATGGGTTTCCGTGATTTCCGATTTTCAACTCCATGCAAACGCTTCTAAAAGGCCACGGCCGCTTCCTTCCACATCCTTGCCCAGTTTCATTCATATTTATTCATTTCACCTCGCATCAACTCCTCTCCTAAGGTTGGCGTCAGAAAGTGCATCCGCGTGTAAAAATCACCCGCCACATAGAACTTCATCGCATCTCATCCCCGACCCCGTTGAGTAATAAGGGATATAACTTACATATATTTGTGAACCAAATCCTGGCCAGAGGCTACAAGTTCCACTTTCATCTGCCTACCGCACTCTGGGTATCAAATGACCTTATTCATAATTTACCCGCCCGAGTTTGACAGCAAATTCCATTATAAATTCTGAAAGCTCCTGTCCGAGTCTCAACCGGTGTACAGTACGTAGAAAAATATGATTTGCTTAGTGCTCAATTTCAAATAAATACAATTCCAAGAACAACATGCTGTTTCTCTTTTATGTTATGAGATTTCTGCGCACGTTTCATACCTCTTACAGTAAAATGTGAAACAGGAGTTGGGCGTGGTGGTGAAATGCCAAGCTGCTTGCCTTTCACCAATGAGGACCGGGTTCTAATCCCGGTCAATGCAATTGAGATTTTTGAAGTGAATTACCACGTTTGTGGTTTGGATGGTGGTCTCGTAGCTTATAATCACAAGATTTACAGTCAAGTAAAATTACAGGCTGCCTTCCTTTTAAAGTGTCCACCTCCTACTGTAGCGGCTAGCATTCTTGGCTGTCGCCCTGGAGGTCCAGGTTCGATCCCCGGCACTATCATGAAATGAAATTGTGGACTGATGGCGGGAACGGGGTACACTCAGCCTCGTGAGACAAAACTGAGGCGGGTCCAATTCCCACCTCAGCCTCACAGAAAGTGGTTTTCCGTGATTTTCCTTTTCTACTCCAGGCGAATGGTGGGACGATTCCTAAATTATGGCCACGGCCGCCCCCTTCCCAATCCTCAACTGAATTACAAATACACACTCTAATACAGCCATCACAATAACACGGGTCATGAGACGCATTTCACACACACACACCCAAGTACACAGAGACACAAGACCCCGATATCACAAAGCCCCTAAATGAATCAACAACAACCGACTGTAGTAATGAGGTATTTGTCTATCTACAGTAACTATTGTTCTGTACCCTTGCTGTAGGGGCAAGAACGGGATGTGTAGATGTCTGGAGGGTTGCCTCTAAAAGAGGGGCAGTGTGAGGTGTTGTTGAGACTGTGATTTTAAGAAGGAAATGACGTTGGGGGTGTCGTAGTAGAGCAACTAGGGATTAAAACGTAGCGGGGGTATAATGGAGCGAATGCACTTCGTAAATGAAATACTGTCCGAGGGCTGACTCCGCGAGGCACACGCTGTCTACTTACTGCTGGTGCAACGAAACAGCTGAGGTGCGAATGAGAGAGATAGTTGTAGAGCCTGACAAGGAGCTATTAGCTTATACAGCAATATGCGAAATAATGTAATATCGGGTCAAGTACAATTGAGGAACGGGGAAGTTGGCGATAAAACAGGTAAGGGTAAACAAAGGATAACACTAGAATCAAAGTGGTGTTAATTGTTTACTGAGGTCCCCCCGTTTGGGTAATGTAAGTCCCTTATTTCAGGGTTCGATGCAAAATGTATGTGTACAACTGTTACAAATAATTGAGGTGTGGTGAAGGGTAGGAGTACACTGTGTGTGTGATTTCTGAGAGCCACTTACCGGACATGCGTCTGGACGGAGCCTCGTCGCACAAATGGTCGTCAAGAACGGGGGGGGGGGGGGGGCACTCTCCAGGTGCTGTCCCTTATGTCTTTTCGGAATGCTGACTGTGCATTGCCTAATGTTGTTGCTTTGCAGCCAGTTCCTAGTGTAATTGTTATGGATGT
The DNA here is from genome assembly GCA_946902985.2 of Meconema thalassinum. Lineage (NCBI taxonomy): Eukaryota > Metazoa > Arthropoda > Insecta > Orthoptera > Tettigoniidae > Meconema > Meconema thalassinum. Next base: position 924,273,103 of record OX336389.2, read on the forward strand.
GTTGTAATCAGCGGTCAGCAGCTATGGTTGCTGTGCCCGCTTGGTGTTTGTAGAATTGTAATGTTGAGGCTCCTGCATTAGCCTGGGGGATGTTTCATGGGGTGAAAAACGTGTATGATGTGGGACAGATTGTAGATGTGTTAGTTTGGAGTCATGTTGAAAGATAATGTCCAGATGTGTATAGCCGTCTGCAGGTTCAGGGGTGTATAGCTATATCTCTCTCTTTATGTATAGGGTCCTCAGGTCCTAAGGGCGTAGGGACCCTGGGGCCTGAACACTATCTAATAATATCAACAACATTGTGCGAGTGTTTCGATGGATTGCGGGATATGTGTACATTACAATATCACGCATTACTCCATTTATTTATTTATTTATTTAACTTAGTTACTGGTACAGTATTTCAATTCAGACATATTGCCATTAGTCAATTAAAGTTGAAGTAATTAGGAAAATCACTTCTGTCCCACTCCCCCTTCTCTTAAATCCGTCTCGACGTTAAATGTTTCACATGGCCTATATCAGACAAATTGTTCTTGTTGATGAGATGCAAATCTGGAATACTGTACACTGTGTCCATTCCAACCTTCCCGCCTTGTGATTGTTGTTGTTTCATTTGAGAAGCTTGGACATTATTGAGATCATTTAGCCTCATACACTAGGGTGGGTGGAATTCTTATCTCATAACCTTTGTTATTGTGATGGTTACATTGGTGTGTGTATTGGTAAATCACGTGAGGATTGGGAATGGGCTGGCTCTGGCCTTAAGTTACGAACTATCCCGGCATTTGCCTGGAATAGAAGTGGGAAACCATGGAAAACCACTTCAAGGATGGCTAAGATAGGAATCAAACCCGCCTCTTCTCAGTTGTGCCTCACGGGGCTGAGTGTACCCCGTTCCAGCCATCAGACCACAATTTACATTCGATAGAGCCGGGAATTAAACCTGGACCTCCGGGGCGACAGCCAAGAATGCCAGCCACTACAGCAAGAGGTGGACACTTTAAAAGGAAGGCAGCCTGTAGTTGTAGGTGACTGTCAATCTCGTGATTAAAAGCTACGGGACCACCATCCGAACCACAGGACGTGGTATTTCACTTCAAAAATCTCAATTGCATTGACCAGGAATCGAACACGGTATGCATTGACGAGAGGCAAACAGCTTGGCATTTCAACACCACGACCCACTCCTCTCTCGCATTTTAACCGCAAAGGGTATGAAACGTACGCAGAAATCTCATGAAAAATAAAAACAGCACGTTGTTCTTGGAATTGTATTTACAGTATTTGAAATTGAGCACAAAGCAAAACATATGTTTCTACGTACAGTAGACCGGTTGAGACTCGGACAAGAGCTTTTCAGAATTTAAGTGTATGCTAAGTTCGACGTTACAATGGAATTTGCTGGCAAACTCGGATGGGTAAATTATGAATAAAGCCATTTGATACCCGGAGTGCAGAAGGCGGATGAAAGTGGAACTTATGTGGCCAGGATTTGGCAGTCTACACTAATGTACTGTATGTCTATCCCTTATTATTCAGAGGCGTGGTGGCGCAGCGGTCAAGCTCTTGGCCTCTCACCAGGGTGACCGGCTTTGATTACCTGTCAATGCATGTGAGGATTTTAAAAGTGAAATGCCATGTCCTGTGGTTCGGATTCCACGTAAAAACTATGCCCTGCGGCTCATGATCGCGAGTTTAACGGTCACGTAAAACTACAAACATCCTTCTGTTTTTCCTTATTATTCAACGTGGTCGGGGATGAGATGCGATGAAAGTCTAGTGGCGGATGATTTTTACAGCCGAATGCACTTCCAGACGCCCACCTCAGGAGAGGAGTTATTGAGAGGTGAAATGAATGAATATGAATGAAACTGGGGAAGGAAGCGGCCGTGACCTGTCAGAAGGTACCGCCCCAGCGTTTGCATGGAGCTGAGAATCGGAAACCACGGAAAACCATTTCACGTCTACCGAGTCCGCAGACAGCTTGGCCCCATGGCCTAGCGCTGCACGTTAGTGTGCGTAGCTACCTCTGTCGGTCTATTTGGTATACAAATGATTCTTAATAACAAATCCTGTCGGAGATATTGAATGCTGGTGTAATTATTCGCACAGTCGTCATGTTAAATTCGTGAAACGTATTAAAATTTGAAAGGCACAGTCGTGGTTGGACGAGATAGTGCTACGACCTCACCAAGTTTCATTGTAATCGCTCTAGGCGTTTAGAGTTTATGAGGACACACACGTACACATACACACACATACGGATACAAGGTGATCTCACAAGTGTATATTTCATAAGATGAAAGTAGGCTCAAAATAATAATCCGGTGAAATAAAATTGAGGTAAATGCCTCAGGTATTAAGGTTATATTCCAGAATTTCATTGGAGTGAATGGCTCCGTGGCTAAATGGTTAGCGCGCTAGGCTTTCGCCCGACGTGTCGCGGGTTCGATTCCCGGCCTGGACATCAAGAATCTTATTCTCCGGGGGTTAATTCCCATGGCTCGGGAATTGGGTGTATGTGACGTCTTCATCATCACTTCATCCTCATTACGGCGCGCAGATGGCCCACGGGCGTCAAATATAAAGATAAGCAGTCGACCTCTCAGGAGGGCATACGATCATTATCAGTCATTGGAGTGAATGAGAAAAACTCTTCATTGAGAGTGTCATTCCGCGGTGAATAAACCGTAATACTATGGATTAAATTTCGCTTCATATTTGCACATGATTATTTATGGATTTATTTTATTCACGTCGGAATAGAATGAAACGCTCGTTAGAATGAATGTCATTTCACTCTGGCCGGAATAGAACTAAATGTTCATTCACAGCTTCATTCCGACAAAAACAGAATTATATTGCGTGGATTTAATTTCACTCCGGCCGGAATAGAATTACATGTGCGTTCACAGTTTTATTCCAACAGGAATAGAATTAAACTGTATGAATTTAATTTCACTCCGGCCGGAATAGAATTAAATTGTATGAATTTAATTTTAGTCCGGCCGGAATATAATTGAATGGTATGAATTTAATTTCACTCCGGACGGAATAGAATTATATGATATGAATTCAATTTCACTCCGGCCTCAAGATTTAATTTGGTTCCACGTTTCATTTCACTCCAACCTCAAGATATAATTTAGCTCCACATTTCATTTCACACCGACCTCAAGATTTAAAATCATTCCAAATTTAATTTCACTCACAGTCGAAGATTTAATTTTATTCCGACCACAACATTTAATTTCACTCCCATCTCAATATTTAATTTCACTCCGACCTCAAGATTTAATTTCACTCTACATTTAATTTCACTCCGAACTCAAGATTTCATTTCATTCCACATTCAATTTCACTCCGAGTCGAAGATTTAATTTCATTCTTACATCAAGATTTAATTTTATTCCACATTCAATTTAATTCCGTTCTTAGGGTTTAATTTCACTCCACATTTAGTTTTACTCCATGTGTGAGATTCAATTTCATTCTGACGCCAAGATTTAATTTTATTCCACATTTAATTCCATTCCGCCCTGAGGATGTACTTTCATTCCATCTTTAATTTATTCCGACTCCAAGGTTTCATTTTACTCCACATTTAATTTCATTCTGACCTGAGGATTTAGTTTCATTCCACATTTAATTCCATTCCGACCCCAAAATTTAATTGCATTCATTTAGTTCCAATCAACCTGCGAATTTTATCAATTCCGCATTTATTTTCACTCCGACCTCAAGATTTAATTTTATTCCCCATCTAATTTAATTCCAACCTCATGGTATAATTTCTTTCCACATATAATTTCGTTCCAAGGTAAACATTTAATTTCATTCCACATATAATTTTATACCGTGTTCAAGAATTATTTTCATTCCAGATTTAATTCACTTTCAAGTTTCACTCCGTGCATTTCGTTCTTTCTTATTATGAATGGAGTTTTATTATTCACATTTCACTCCTCACATTTTATTCCTTAATTTCACTCCCAATTTAATTTCACTCCGAGTTTAATGAAAAGGTTTAATTCCAGATATAACTTAATTCCGAATTTCATTCCCTTTAATTCACGAAATGGTTTCGCTTACACATTTCACTCCTTACATTTCACTACTTGCATTTCATTCCTCTCATTCTATTTCTAATTTAATTCCTCTTCGAATTCCATTCACTAATCCATTTTCTCTTCAATACAGTTCTAGGAATCGCGTTTAATTTCGTTCCTTTCAATACTTATACAGTTCAAATACTTTTATTTTAATTCCTCTTCACATATAATTTCATACCAGACTTTTGTGTGTTTAAACCATCTAATTTCACTCGTTTCTAATTTAATTTCGTTCTCTTTACCATCCCTGCTTCCATAGCATCGGCAACGTCGAAGTCACAAAATTGTCAGCTCGGTCTAAGCAATGAAAAAAAAACAGAATATCAGCTGCTCCATAGAGTCTGTCATCCAATAAAATATAAGTTCAAGTTTAGAGCCATTCAACGTTTTATTTACTGGTTTGGTTTAGTAAGAATATTTTTAGAAAAATGAGATTCATGATTTATTTCAATATTATTTCTCAATATTATCCCTATAGTGTATGTTTATGTCCCTAATGGCCATGATGACACTCGACGATAACAGCAAAAACACTGTCATGTGGATGTCAGTTCGACGTAAAACACGTATTACCTCTAAACAGGCAACTCAACAACACGCGCCAATAGACGGCTGATACCTGCGGCCCTCGGCTCACTAAACCTTCGGTCAATGAGTCAAAAAAGCAAACTTCATTGCCGGAAAAATATACCAAAAGTGGGTGATCATCATCTACACCATCATCAAAAGGGTCTATCAAGACACAACAATAACATCATTACTAGCCTCATATAAGGTGCGTTCAAAAAGTAACGAGCTGGGGGCATAATTACAGAAACCAGTACCTGTATGTTAGAAGTATTGGCCCTGGCTGTTAAGGCACTTGTCCCACTGTGACACTAGGCGGTGAATGGCTGTCTCATAAAATTCCCTGGGCTGCGATGTGAACCAGTTCCGCACGTGCAGCTGGACGTCGACGTCCAAGGTGAATCGTTGGCCCCGCAGAGCCCTGTTCAGGGGACCAAACATGGCGTAATCACAGGGAGAGAAGTCTGGACTGTATGGAGGGTGGCCGAGAACCTCCCATTTGAATTTCTGCAGGAGTGCCGCGACTGTGTTGGCCGTATGAGGTCGTGCATTGTCGTGGAGTAGAAGGACCCCACGGGTCAGATTGCCTGGTCGTTTTGTTTTGATCGCGTGGCGAAGGGTGGTCAAGGTTTGCGAGTAACGCTGGGCATTCGCTGTTGTCCCGTGCGGCATGAAGTGTATCAGAAGGGGGCCATCTTGGTCGAAGAAGAACGTCAGCATTACCTTTCCTGCACTCGTGTGGATGGCCTTGCCTTTTTTGGGTGGTGGTGACCCTGGATGCTTCCACTGGAGGCTTTGTCGTTTGGATTCTGGTACGAAGTGATGACACCATGACTCATCTCCAGCCACCACACGTGCCAGGAACCCATTCCCTTCCCTCGCATAGCGCTGCAGATGACCAAGACAGTGGGCCATTCGACATGCTTCCTGGTGTGGTTGAAGACTGTGGGGCACCCATTGGGCACACACTTTGCGCAAGTGCAGTCGTTCCTTCATGATGGTGTGCACACTTCCAACGCCCAATCCGACCACGTCGGCTATGGCATTCACTGTCACTCGGCGGTCCTGGGTAATGAGTGTATCAACCAGCTGGACGTTGTCATCGGTAATGCAGGGGTTGCCCCAGACCGGGCATCACCAGTTACGACACCCGTCCTTCTCTGAAGCGCTTGTACCACGCCTTGACCCTTGCAAGGGGCATGCAGTGTTCGCCGTAAACTTGTAACATTCGGCGATGAATGTCCGTTCCCCCTACCCCTTCCGCTGTCAGAAACCGAACAACACCTCTTTGCTCTTCGGTTGACGCCTCCATGTCACTGTTAGCAATGCGGCTGGCAGCGTTGGACGATTGATGCATGCTGCTGCTCGCTTTGTATCGTCACGTGACGTGCAGGCGTGCCCTCTAGCGACGGGCTGTGACCTTCCATGCTCTGGTCGGAACCACATCTCGTTACACATGCCACGATTAGCCGATTTCGTCACCGGTTTGCGCATTGCAGCCTCCGGCTCGTTACTTTTTGAACGCACCTTATACATCATCTGGTCAGATCTTACAAATCCACACTAACGTGAAGGGTTTCCTATAACATCTGATAATTATTTTGAATCCGTACTCGTTCATGCTGGTGATCACTTTTATGACAGCCAAGGAATTTTTACGTCAGAGAGTTATGAACTCGTCCTGGAAGCATGCCTTCGCTTCAGACGTACTTTTGACTCTGTTGAAATGCTCCACATATTTCTTCTACATGATTAAAGACGAGATCTTTAATGTGCATCTTTGAGTATATCATCTTCTCTCATACAGCATAATTTGCCATATTTTAATGGTCTAATATTGAATTTATTAACATTAGAGACAATGGTATGCCATCGCAGATATGCGAACAGGAAGTAACTAGTTGCTAAATGACTCAAAAGTATCGAAGCCAGAGCGCTCGCTTCCGTGAGGAAGCAAACCCTATCGTGCGTTTGAGTCGCACGGACGTGCTTATTGATAGGTCCTGTGGACCGAGTATTCAGAAGAAGATTACAGTATCAATTCTAAGTGGAATCCAACGACATCTAGTCTTATTTTAAAACGAAGTGTGCTGGTGAATCGTGTGTTGCCAAAGTAGCAACGAGTGAAGTGATATTTCGAAGGAAATAGTGAATTTCCACAATTTTGTGATCAAGCACATGGTCTGTAATTTTCACGCCACATGGCTGACCATCGTGCTACGCCAATGTCTTAAATCACATTCATCGACTGTGTTAATAAGGGATTTGTGTGATAATCATGTGTATAATATTACTAATATCCATGCCGTGCAAAGGCCGAGATTTTCTAAGTAAAGATTACGCCGATTCAGGCTGATTACATTTTCACATAAAGTAATCGATTCTGTGTCAAGACACGTGCAAAGTGTCTTTAGCTCCAGTGAAAGCAGACAAGGCCATTCTTGATAAAAGTCTGCAGATAAGTGTAGAAGCAGTTTTAATTATCAATGCCACGCTAGAAGCAGTGATTTTCTACCTAAATTCACATTACTACAAGATGTCAGAGCTTCGCCACGTGCAGAGAACTTTTACTAATTTGACCATGGAAATCGTTATGGCTTAAGCTATTCCTATGAGGGAGGCGCCGACCATCTAAGCTACATTACGAAATGGAGGAAGAGGAATGAATAGCCATGCTCATGGGCGAGCAGCGAAGATATCCACTGAAATCCCTTAGAAAGGATTTACCCCTCAAACTTTCCTTTGTGGGTGAGTTGAACGACGCTACGCTGTGAGTCATGATCTAACTTCTATTTGTAAGGTGGATGGTCGTAGGTAGATTAGTTACTTAGCAACCGTACTCTGATATCAGTCATCTAGGTAGGTTTTTCTTCTTAGACACCATCTTTGGTGATTTTCACTTTCATACGAGCTTCTACACGACGCGTTTTCTAAAGCTCAGAGTTAGACACCAATTTGTGTGCTTATACGCGGTGCAATATTGTCACGATTTGTAATTCCACATCATGGAAACTGAATTTTGTCTTGTTAGAACGGAGCAATACTTTAATCAGCTCCAGCTGAAAGTCATGTAATTTTGAAGCTCCCTTTTGTATACTGCTCAAAAAAATTAAAGCACCACTTTTTTCAAAGGCCACCAAATTTTGAAAAGTTGACCTACAAGCTCGAAATCTCAGTATGACGTTTGTCCTGACGCCTACCAAGCATATGCTTCAGCACAACTCCCCAACTTGAGTAGTTACGGGGTAGCACCCCGAAAACCAGCCCATATTCGAAAACCGCAAATTGAAGTTTGCGAAAAACGCTGCAGGACTTGTCGCAGGTTGCCAAAGCAGTCGAAAATGAATGAGTCTTGCTCTTAAAGGTTCCACAAACACGTAGAAATCGTTACATTTGACGTTTGGGCATTTTCAACCCCCTTCATCATCCCCTAAACATGGATTACCATTGGGGGCATCTGAGAAGGTACCGGGTGTGTTTAACCATCTGAAAACCTGCACACCATCCTCAGTTGCTGATTGCAGTAAGTTCTTAAGGCCTCCGGCAATGTCCACACCCCCTAACACCCTCAACTGGCATGGGACCAAACCACCCCCTCTCGATTCACCCATAAGGAAGGTTTTAATCGAGATGTTTATCAGTGCTGTGAATGCGGGGGTCTTCCCCTGAAAATGAAAATCCACAGCCTGCTTCCAGTCTCCGACCGGGTCAGGAATGGAATGGATGAAGCCCCCATCTAGCGGCGAGGATATGAACTGTGCCGGCTGCCGAGGCCTGACGCACTCCTCTGGGGCAATGATTAAATGAATGACAGATGAAATGAAATGATAGTGGAGAGTGTTGCTGGAATTAAATTTTGACAGGGAAAACCGGAGTACCCGGAGAAAAACCTGTCTGCCTCCGTTCTGTCCAGCACAGATCTCACATGGAGTCACCGGGATTTGAACCACGGACCCAGCGGTGAGAGGCCGGCGTTCTGCCGCCTAAGCCACGGAGGCTTGGGTCTTCCCCTACCGTTTCAAAAAAGGAGCTGTGCCTTTGTCACCACCCCTTCCCCTGCAACCCCCGTTTGTATGATTTTTCGAATCAGGCCCTTTTTAAGGGCTGAAACGACGTCTTAATCGCTGAAAGGGCTGTAAAGGTCCTTAGAAGTAGTGGTGACACGAAATCAACCCCTTCCGATCGATGATTGACATTCCGTCCCCCAAATTCGAAATGTTTGCACCCCCAACCCTCCCTGTCTGGACGCGTAACGCGTCATGGCAGAGTTTTCAGAGTTGGATGGAAATGAAGCTTATGGCCTGCAATGGTGCCCAAAACAGCAGGTTGGATAGAAATTCATCGGTAGGTTGGGAAACGGGACCAATTTTTTTCAAAAAAGTGTACAGCCTACAGTAAGTACGCCCATGCATAGGCAACCCACATCACGTCCGTGCGTGTGGGTTGCCTATGATCGGCAATAGGTTATAAAGTTTGGCAATGAGAGAAAAATGACGTGATGTGGGTTGCCTATGCATTGGTGTACTTACTAGAGGCTGTTAACTTTTTTGAAAACTTTTTGGTCCCGTTTCCCACCCTACCGATGAATTTCCATCCAACCTGCTGTTTTGGGCTCCATGTCAGGCCATAAGCTTCATTTCCATCCAAGTCTGAAAACTCTGCCATGACGCGTTACGCGTCCAGACTGGGAGGGTTGGGGGTGCAACAATTTCGAATTTCGGGGACGGAATGTCAATCATCGATCGGAAGGGGTTGATTTCGTGTCACCACTACTTCTAAGGACCTTTACAGTCCTTTCAGCGATTAAGACCTCGTTTCAGCCCTTAAAAAGGGCCTGATTCGAAAAATCATACAAACGGGGGTTGCAGGGGAAGGGGTGGTGACAAAAGCACAGCTCCTTTTTGAAACGGTAGGGGAAGTCCCCCGCATTCATAGCACTGATAAACATCTCGATTAAAACCTTCCTTAGGGGTGAATCGAGAGGGGGTGGTTTGGTCCCATGCCAGTTGAGGGTGTTAGGGGGTGTGGACATTGCCGGAGGCCTTAAGAACTTACTGCAATCAGCAACTGAGGACGGTGTGCAGGTTTTCAGATGGTTAAACACACCCGGTACCTTCTCAGACGCCCCCAATGGTAGTCCATGTTTAGGGGATGATGAAGGGGGTTGAAAATGCCCAAACGTCAAATTTAACGATTTCTACGTGTTTGTGGAACCTTTAAGAGCAAGACTCATTCATTTTCGACTGCTTTGGCAACCTGCGACAAGTCCTGCAGCGTTTTTCGCAAACTTCAATTTGCGGTTTTCGAAAATGGGCTGGTTTTCGGGGTGCTACCCCGAAACTTCTCAAGTTGGGGAGTTGTGCTGAAGCATATGCTTGGTAGGCGTCAGGACAAACGTCATACTGAGATTTCGAGCTTGTAGGTCAACTTTTCAAAATTTGGTGGCCTTTGAAAAAAGTGGTGCTTTAATTTTTTTGAGCAGTATATAATTGCTTGTACGCCACTTACACGGGCGTATCGTTTAGGAATGGGAAGTTACTCATCCTACATCTGTTATTGTAAATACATTTTTGTAGTGGGCAGGAAGCCACTAGATTCAAGGTGAATCTTATATCTGTGTAAATGGGTGAAGCAATGTTAGAGCTCACTCATATTCCCGATTGCACGATAACCGTATCGTTTTGAAATCACGCCAGAGGTTAAGGCGTTGAAATACATTTTTACTAGTCATTTTCACGTGCCCTGAGTGCACGAAAGCATTATATTATCCCCGTCGGTGGTGGAACATATTTCAGAGACTATCTGAAGAGAGCCATATCTGTCTATTAAGTCTCTTTGGTTTTGCTAAGACAAACCTATCATTGTGAGTATCTTTTCATAACCTATAACAATGTCTTATTCTTGATTATTGTATCATATTAATGAAGAGTGTATAAGGGTCACTCATGGACATTTAGCAAGTGAACTCTGCTATGAATTGAAACTATAAATGACTTTTGCTTTGAGCGAATTCAATCCCGCAGTGTAGCGGATTGTAACAGCGTGCCTGGGGTCAGATGGCAGGTGTTCCCAAGGTCGCGTCCTGTTATGATATTACCCATCAAACCTACGATCTCAATGCGAGACATCGACTATTGACACACTTTCTGTTAATATTTTTGCAATGGATTTTTCTAACCGAGCGAATGTTGTGTATGCTCGAACTGTAACCTGGTCAGTTATCATCAACTTATGGAATGTTCCAGTATAGGGTGACTAGGAGGTCACATATTCCTTTCACATTCTCGCATATGTTGTAAGCGAGTGCAGTTTGTTACTGTCATGATGTTATTGATCTGAGTAATCATTGGGTGGACCTAACATTTTAGAAGGCTATTATTCTCACTTGAAGTGAATGTTTCTCCGTGTTTTGAGACACGAGGGGTTGGTAACCATTGTTAACCGATTGCCCGCAGACCTATATTTTGTAACAAGGCTAGCCGAGGTTTTTCTCATGGGCTTTAGTGCCAAGTAGATTACTTAAGTATAGTAACGGTGACTCGTCAGAGCCCGTAGTGTTGTTGTTGACGTGCAGAGTCACGTGTACTTTGTTGTGTGCACCATGTGAGGTAGCCCACCAGTTTAGAAGCCTTGCGTCATTGGTCATCCGTTTAATTAATGAACTCATAAACCGACGATCATAATAATTACTGAACTAAATCATGAAACTCATTATTATAAACCGACGAAGTTAAAACTATCGTTAATTCCTAATCGACTGATTAAGCCTTGATATTGTTTACGTTCTGCAGACCGATGCATTGAGCTTGGGTGAGTTTATTCCTGAAGGAATGCTTAGCAGCTGGCATTATTAGACTTCTGACAGAGATCGCAGGCGAACCAAAAGTTCAGAACTCGTGGGCCGCGGCCTCACGCTGACAATACTGTTGATGAGCAGTTCATTCTCGTTTCTTTTCACACACTAGTAGATGACGAATGATAACAAAGAGTTACTTATTCTGTGGTAGGCAGGATTAATAATAATATTATTGAGTGTTCCATTTATTATTTGTGTGTAAACCCAATGTTGCCCTACTTTCTCTACTACTTTGTAGATTTCTTGTTGTACAGCTATTGTAATCATTGTACTGTATCAGATGACTGAATATCTTTAGATTGCCCAGTTTTGTTGTCACGGACGCTTCTCACCGTAGATCAGTTCATACAGGGTTAATTAGAATTAGGTAACGATGTAAATACGGGGTGGTACCAGTTTGAATTAGTTATGCTGTCATGACTTGACATGTTTTTCTGACATGATGTTTTCTTTTCAGAACCATCATCTTTCTCTTGTATCTTCAATCAGGGTTGTTTTTGTACCACTTTCCAAGCTTTGCTTTGCTGTTTCTCATGTATTTAGGACCTGTCGAGAGGGTTAATTTTCATTCAAGTTAGGGGTCTTTTTATTATTTATTATTTAGTTAGCGGATTAGCCGATTTCAAACCCTCCGATCGTAGGATAGGGGTTCGGAATTTTCAATAAAACAATTCCACGAATTTTACCTACGTCTGGATGTAATTATTTAGTAGTTTGTCTTTTGGGGGTGCATTTCTTTGGATGTCTATGGCAATCACTATGATGGGGACCTGATCCTTTAGGAAGCAGAGTTTTGTGCCGACTAGTCCCACAAGGAATGCATTGCGATCCTCTCCGGCAATGTGTCTTGACGATGGGGTCATCTGGGAGGCCACGCACGGTTGGTGGTGACCAGATAACCTCCTCTAATGGGCACAATATAAAGTGCACACCAATATGTGTGTTATACTCTCGCTGGCTAAACATGGCCTCAAGCATAACGTGAATGTATCAAAAATAGTAAAAATAATGCTTAATAGCGACCTCTCTTCCGTAACAGAAATGGACAGTCAACATTATTACAAGTCTATCTCAGTCGTCCGTTGTCTCAATAAAATATTGTTTGCCGGGAAAAAAACAAATAACAGACAAGCTCACAGCTGGCAAGCGCGGCACACTGCTCGTAGCCTGACAAGTTACGCTTCAAATCGCTCCTAATATTCACTCAAAGAATCGCATTTTTATTATAATGAGCTGTACAAACTGCAGTCCTATCTGCAAGCTCAATTCCTAATTATGAACTTTTAGTATGGTTGTAGTTCAACAGTAGATAAGATTTCAGATGCACTCATAAAATTGTCCACTCCTATCAAAGAATACTTACCGGTAGTTTCTTCACTCCGTGCCAGCGTGCTATGCTCAACTGGGCATTGATAACAGCTGTTTGTGTTCCTTAACACATAATTCAGGACACTTGTATTGTTCCTCCAGGTACTCTCCATGATGTTTAAACCAATATGATGCTCCCCAAGTATTGAAATAAAGTATTAACCAACAGCATTTACAATTCTGGTGCTGTTAAAATGATACGACCTGCTATGATCGCATTCGTGACTTCTGAAGTCGTACGCCTGCTCTCAAGCATTCCAAAACTCTTGCAAATAGAATGTAGTTGCTTCAGAGCTAAACCAATAAAATTCATAACTTCAAAACGACAGTGTAGGACCTCACATCCATCAAAATGATACGACTAGTGTCATGATTCTAGCCAAAGCATTTACGATGGCAGTCCAGCTGCATCTTAGACAGAACAATATTTACAAGTAAGATTGTGACTAGGGTGGCATCTTCCCATGGCTTACCTAATTTCTGAGCGTCTACACAGCGCTCACTAACATCTGTTTGTGTTATACAGTCAATAAACCTTGATCAGAGAAACTTGTAGCAAAAATCTGAAATATATCCTAAGTACATCATACCTAAGCTAGTTGCTTAGTGCGGCATTATTCTAGTCAACAAGTGGTCTGTCCTTAACATGGTTGGAATATGTAAAACTCACATTATTTGCGTATTGGACTCATCAGTGCTTTCGAACTATGGCCAAGAGCATAGGCCTTTGTTCAATCCTCGGCTCTGCAATTTTTCATCGCATTCATCGTTTTTGCGGGTTTCGATATCAGCCACCCCCTGTCCATGTGTGGGTTTTACTGTATCATTCCCATCACCTTCTAATGGGCAGTATAAGGTTCCACGTGGTAGGATAAAATTTCCATGGTGGTTTCGGTGAAGTATTCACTGATTCTGGTAGTACATTTTACAACACTGACTTTAGACAATCGCAGACTATTTCCAAGAAAGACTATGTGTCTGCCACAGCTTCTACAGACACGTGGGTGGTGTCGACTCACAGAATTTACTACTTTCAAATTGTATCGCATACGATCACTGCGATCCACAGTCCTTTCTTCTCAACAATTATACTGAATTACAATGTTTCAGGCATGTGTTGATCAGAATTAAATAAACTTGCACAGTCTGATGAATAAATTAAATCAATTGGGCTCACCTCGTGGTTTATAGTACCACGCATTCGACTACTCTCCTCCATCCAGAATTCACAAAATACTTGTGTAATTTAAATGTTCCCTTACACGTCTTAGGTGACGTGATACTGAATGCCTTACATTTCCATGCACTCTCATGCACTTTCGTTGTAGTCAATTGATCTCTCGCACACAAAACTTGCCGCCATCTTGGGAGTACAAATCGGAACAACCTGTCGTCTTCACGACGATCAAATAGTGTAGTTGCCAGAAGTACTACTGCAATCAAGTAGTGTCTGGAGTCTTGCGTTCGCATCTCTGCGATGTTAATACCAAAACATTACCGTAAAAGGAACTCCGTTTTATCCAAATATGACCTGTTTAATACTCTCAGCATAGCAATCTCTTTAAATGAAATAATGTACACCAAAAGATGGAACTGTCGGTTACCACCGAAGTAAGTGGGCCAGGTTCGATCTCTCGATGGTTCGTTCTGGCCGGTGTAGGTTGCAATACAGATCTCACAGAACTTACACTATCACCAGACATGAGGCTTACGGGCTCACTACAGTAAAAAAATCTCCATTAGAAACTTACTGAGGCCATGACTGATTTTCCCAGAATGTCAAGAAGAACTCTTTCAAAAATCGTCAACAAGTCAGTAACACCCGAGCTATGGAATAAAATGAATCGCACACCAATAAAATAGAGAAACATTACTGGGAAAAGGATGGGCTAACTGAAGAATACCCCATCGTAGACCCACTTGTTAGAAACTTAAATATCAGTTCATCCTATTTATCGGACAATGATAGCGGCTTCGGTGGCGTAGCTGGTAGCATGCTGAACTGCTGTGCCCAAGATAGCGGGTTCAAACCTGGCCGAAGTCGTCGGATTTTTAAGAGCGTTAAAATCCTTCAGTATGCCTTCCTTCGGAGGGGAAGTAAAGCCGGCGGTATCATGTCATAGATTTACGCCATGTAAAAGATACTTCCGCAGACGAAACTTGTGTGAAGCTAAATTTCTAGGTTATATTTCCTTGGATCATTCTATCAAAGTTCCAACGTTCACCTCTAGGTATCAGTGACATCTGGTGGCGAAAGTTGGAGCTACTTGAAATTGAACGGAAATTGTAGCTCACCCTATGGGGGTCCGGTTGAAGCAGCTACAGCCTCTGGTGAGCAGAACTTGTCCTCGGACACTCCCGGCACTAAGAGCCATACGATAAATAAAATAAAATAAAATAAATAAATCGGACAGTGATTTTTCAGAAGGTTCCGTCTTATGATCTCTTAAAGTGTAAATTACTTCAAACATTTCATCTTGACCGTATTGTCTTATAATAACAGCTTTTCAGCAGGCACTAAATTTTAAACCTGCCATCGGTGGTCCAAAGCTCCCATGAAAAAAAAAAAGGGCGATGGATGGGAAATGTTTCACTTCTTACGAAAATGAAAGAAAACGCGTATGTCTAATACAAATTACTAAACAACAAAAATTCTCAGACCATACGGAATGGTACGCGCCCATTTTGTTTCACTAGGCCACGTCGCACGAGTTTCCTCGGCCGAGAGCATTGCTCCCGTCGCTAGCTACGATAATTTACTTTCTTCTCACATAACTACTCGATTAAATATCAATCCATATAAAATCACCAATCACGTGTAAATGAAACGTCATTTTTTGTTTAGCTTTGCTTTGCTATGAGCCTGATAACAAGCTATATTTTATACTGTTACGACCATCCAGGCCCGAGAAAAAGTTGGTTAACAAAATTAACAATAACTATTTTCAGAACCGTCAGGTCTGATTAAAACTCCATATACACGTTAACAATAAGTTTCCTCAAGACGTATTAAAGTTGCATTACGATCTGTTTAATACTTTTAATGGAATGATCTCTTTAATAGAGCACTCCGTTAGACTTGGTGAAAAGATCCGGCACTTGTTTTATTCAATCAGCTATACAATTTTAAGGGGTTACTATAAATATGTTTACGCTACATAGATAAACGCAGAATAATATAATGAAACGTTTGGTGTAGCTTGTTTGTATGTAAGACTACGGGTAACGTTTTCATTGACGTCTAAACTCAAGTATCTATACTTTTTTCCCCGACAGATACGCTGATGCTTCTATGTTGATCAACGCACAATATCAGTTTGGGGGTAAATTGTAACCTGTATTAATTTTCGAATATAATCATCTGCATCACTATTTGAATTTTCTGGTAGATGGAAGATGCCTAGTCATACCGTATCCTACCGGTTCTTAGTGTACGTAGGCGACAAAATTGTTAATCTAATAGTTCTGTATTTACGTTTCTCCAGATAAGTATAGAGACGGAAATAGAAATAAGATTGATAATTCATTTTATGGTGCCTTATAAATTAATACGGTTATTTTTAACAAGTCCTACGTGTATTGTGGAACGGTACGGTATTGGCAACTCCAGCTATCTGATATGCCATCTAGCGGTAAAAATAAGAATCTCACCAAGTAGGATAAATCTACCACGTGGTGACAGTTTGTATTGTTTTTTGTATGGGTGTACAGAGCGTGTTAATTTGTTAGTGTTTTTATACACAATGAGTTTTACTCAATGTTAGAATACAAAATGAGTAAAAGCGAAGTGTATTTCTCAGTTTACGGCTGCAAGCCGATGTATAAGAAGGCTACGGATATAAATTTACATTATATTCCAAACGATGCAAATATCAATGGTCGAAAGGTGGCGATAACTAATAAATACGGAGAACAGGAACGATTTGGAATACAGTTGGTGTGGTCGTTGGGGGACAGTCTAGTCACTTAAGGTACCGTAATAATAATAATAATAATGGACTAATAGGCCCTAATTACCTGTGACAGAAAAGAAGCAGTAATAAAACATGTTTGCAACATTCTGATGCACCTGCCTTACAGGAACATTGAAACTGCTTAATTGTTAGCTTTCTCCTTTCAATTTCTCTCGTAACCATGTGGGACGGAGCAGCGACGTATGGAGCTCAAGAGCGTAAATTGACCAAAAAGTTGTGTCATTGTGTACCGTACTCTTTCACAAGACATATACTATGTATGCAAATAACACTTCTACCCCTTCTGTAAAGTTTCTAGAGTCTATGGTGCAGGTACCAAACTCGAATATAGCTTTGAAACGTAACAGTAACATGATTCGAAATGCACAAAAACAAATCCGAGCATACAATCAATGCTTGATAATACGTAATACACACATAAAATTCAGTATAACACACAAATAAGATCGCGTGTATCGCACTGTTAAATATACGAAGCATGTGCGGTAATATAAGACACTCCGTAATTTAGGGATCACAATTACTGATTATAACAGGATAATACGAAAGTGTTCCATAGCAATCCTGTGTTTTTGAGTGTTTTAACCTACCTATCCCCGCCATGTTGGACCGACCGCAGCGCCCCAAGTGATAGTTTGAATTGCCAATAGGCCTACACATCCGGAACCTCGATTCTTCTCTCAGGCTTGTTGTCATGATATTAGCATGTCGATTTGTAGATCCATTTATCGACCTTGTTGCCATGGTAATCAACAAACTAAAACAAGGGAAACCATGTTCCGGCATAGTTCTTTCGTTTATTATGAAGCAAATAATGTTATACAATATATTTGATAAAATGAGGGCTCTAGAAGGACATAAGCTACATTATTTATCCCCTTCATCTATGACGAGGAAGTATATGATCTGTCAGACAGGGGTAAACCTTTTGGATCAGCCGCGTAAGTACCAGCCTAAGTTATAAATTGTACGGCAAGGAAAGCCACAATAATTATCGCAGTTCATTTGTTTTATTTTCTACATAATTTAGTTGGTCAACTCACCAATATAAATTTCACTGTAACCATCAAACTTAAAATAGAAATATGTTCGTTTTCGAGTATATAACATATGCATTATTATTTGAAATATTCCGGTAAATGGGATGTAGGTCTACATACGTACCCTAGGCTTTTCATATCGATCTTAATTTCCATAGCAGAAGCGGGTATTTCTAGTCGATGCCCGAGGGCGACCTGCGCGCCGGGATGAGAGATGCAATGGATGAAGATGAATGAAACTGGGCTGTGGAAGGAAGCGGCCGTGGCCTGGTGTTGGAAATGGGAAACCATGGAAAACCATTTCAAGGACGGCCGACATTTTAGCTAATCAATCACTAATAACAAATCTGCTTTAAACTGTTACCTCTATTTGTGAGGATGTTTCATTTTAGAGTCGGCCTACGTAAAATCTAGTCTACATTATTAATATTTGAAATTTTAAGGTAAGTGACAGGGACGGTAAGTCTACATACTTATTGGAATTCTAACCTATTTTATTTCAATTCTCAATTTGGATGACTGATGTTTTTTATCTTATGGCTCTTCATTTGCTATGGTGTAGGCCTATTCTTGCAGAAATGTTCGTGGTCTTCAAATGTTTCGCTTTTCCTGGGAAATTGACATTCAGCGTATGAACTTGTCTCTCTCTCTCTGGGGCGCCAGGAAGATCCTGTTATACATGCGCTCAAAGACATCGACCATGAAATTCAAGAGTGCCTTAGTATTCTAGATGTCCAGATTCCTGTTGATGAGGTAAAACTGAGGATTATTCGTGATGAACTTAGGGAGAAAGAGTTCAAGAAATGGGTGGCATTGAAGCTGAGGGGCATTGGAAGTGCATTGGTGAAGTGAAGAGTCATAATAAATGTGTGTCCACTAGTGAGGGACTAACAAACAGTGAATTCACAGAAGTTGTGAAAATGTGTACAAATACTATTGGTGTGAGAGGAATCCCCGGCAGACCTCAGTATGGTGCACAGTGTCGCCGTTGCCCCCAAAGCATTGAGACCAAACCCACAGAAACACTTGCACATGTCCTTGGAAACTGTCAGTATGGTCATCTTACTCGAATTAACCGTCACAACTCCATTTGTGCAATTCTTGCACCAGAACTGAGAAAGAATTCCAACTTTGAAGTTTATGAAGAGGTATGTGGGATAGCAACTGATGGATCTACTCGTAGATTTGACATTATTGTGATTGATCGTAGAACTAAGAAAGGAGTAATCATTGACCCAACAGTTCGCTTTGAATTTAACTCCAATTTACCCCTTGATGTCCACGAGGGAAAAAAAAGAACATTTATGTTCCCACAGTTCCCTACTACAAATAAAAGTATGGGCTTCTTGACATTGAAGTTATTGGATTGATGATCGGGGCGAGAGGAACCATTACTATATTCTTCTAAATCTTCTGTGTGCGATTCAACATTAGGGAGGAGACAATTAAGAGGAATGTTAAATCTACTGTTCGAGATTCGATATGCATTCTGAAGAATCATATATGGGATGAACTAGCCATCTAATAAATATTGATCTGTTAAACTGAACATACATACACCTATATTCCATATCAACATGTATCCAGCCAATTGTGTTCAGTATCCTTCGTCACTGAGGCGGCCTACTGTTGAGTGGGAAGGTGTCATTCAGTGAAGTGTGTGTGAACTTTCATTTAAATAATGAAGCAAATAATGGTATATATTTGTTAAATTGAGAGCCAGTACGGGGGTAATAGGAGTTCTAACCCACAGCCTACTTTCCTGGTGACGTCACATACTAACCCGCAATACATTCAGGGGCAAAGTCGATATCTCCCGAAGCCATGGTCCGATTTTGACAAATGAGGTGTCGTTGGACTCGGGTTGACGCCCTCTTTTCAATGGAGCACTCATTTCAACCCCTAAATAAAACCTACCCCTACTAGGGGGTGAAATTGTAATTTTTTAGTGAAAGCCTCTTTTCAAATGCGACATGTATAAGGTGCGCTGCTAAAATGAACTTAAAGGTTGTTGCTCATATAGCGCATGCGTTTTGCTGTAAGCCGCTATGGATGAACATTTTTGTTTTTGTTTTTTACGCATGCGCACTTGGGATTTTTGTAAGAGGGCGAGCTCTTTGAAAAAAATGATTGATAAGAAGGGGTTTTGGTGGTGAGGAGAGAACCAGATAGTCGCCTACTTTCCTACGAAGATTGCCGATATCTCTCGAACGCAAGGTCGGATTTGGACGTGTGACTTGTCAAATCGCTTGTCTCGAAGCCCTATATATGCTATTAATAGGTTAAAGTTTTGAGAATGAGGGAAACAGGCTTTTTGAGGGTAAAACCATGATTTTAGACTTTTTCCGATATCTCACGAATGCATGGTCGGATTTGGTCCTATGACGTGTCAAATGGCTTATCTCGAAACCCTCTATATTTTGGTAATAGGTTAAAGTTTTTGAGAATGAGGGAAACAGAATGTTTTGGGGTAAAACCGTGATTTTTAACTTTTTGCTATATCTCGCGAACCAATCATGCTAGAGGCGTGTACGACGGGTCCAAGGACTCGGGCTGACGTCCTCTTTGCTATGGACCATGCGTTATATTTTAAAAAAATGGAAACTCGATTTTGGGGTAAACATGTGTTTTTTGTGATTTTGCCGATATCTCAAGAACCAATAACGCTAGAGACGTGTACGAGGTGTCCTAGGACTCGGGCTAACGCCCCCTTTCAAATTTGGTAGATATTTTTTCCAAAAAATAATTCACAAAGGGCCTAACGCCATACATGTTGAAAAAACTTTTCTTTTTCTTTACCTGTTTATAATGTCCATGAAGCGTGGTGGTTGAGAGAGACGATACGGCTGTGTGTGTGTGTCAACGAACGTGTCGCTAACCACAAGGACCATGCTTAATAGAACAATTGCTATTTCGGCGGATCGGTGTATGACAGAGCGAGGGTGTGTTTTTTCTGATACTTTACCCCGAAGATGATCTTTAACGTGTAAACGGTGATGAGAACTTGGTTCTATGTTGGTCGAAGCGAGTAGAGAAAACAAACTTGCAGACGAGCAGGAGGTGAATGTCATTTGAGGTTATTGGAATGCGCTGATCTGACTTGACAACAGGTGCAATGGAAAATGACAAAGACGCTTGAAGGTGAAATAATCTGACCATCGTGGTGGCAGGAAAGAGCGAAATGCATGCATACACGTGTGAGATGACATGTACGCTAAACAAGTTACATCCTGTTTGCTTTGTACGTGACAAAATGCAAGTTTGCTTTGTACGTGACAAAATGCAAGTTCTTGTGAAATTTGATCCGGCACAGGTGTTCACTTTGGGCGTTAACTGTCCACGTGACCGATAACAGGATGTTCAAAGCGTGGGAAAAATGATTATACATGCAATGTAACATATATATAAAGACATGTCGTTATCATTTCCACTCTCACTTAGGTGACTACCTTTGAACACATTGCGTTGCGTGAAACCCCTGGTCTTGTTTAACAGTTTTGGTGTTGGTGGAAAATACTTAACCTTGTTGTGGGGTAGGTATTTATTTATTTATTTATATATTTATTGATTTATATATATTTACAAGCAATTATTTATTGATTAGGTTATTAATGATTTTATTTATTTATTTGTTTGCAGATAACCGGTATACCTTACATGTCTGAGAGAAAAGAAACCATTGCACTTTTGAGCCCACTAGAAGGAAACAGCAACAAGCCACTGCAAGTAAAGGTGAGATGAATTTTTTAAACTAACTTGTTTAAATTTTTTGTTTTATGTTTTATTTTATGAAATGCATGTATTAACCTGAATTTAGGTATTTATAGCGGTTTATTTTATTTATTTTTAGAAACTTGGAAAGAAAAGCCTTACCGCCGTAGCAATTGCTGAAAAAAAAACGAAACGCACTAAAGCGAAACCACTGCCAAAGAGTGAACTGTTTAAAACTCAGGTAAGTCTAACTTAAAAATGCTATTCCATTTTACCACTACTGAAAACTCGTAGACAAAAAAATCATTACCTGTACATGACTGGGACAATGATTGCTTTCTTGATTAATGGCTATGTTGTTGTTGTTGTTGACTGGGAAAAGTACAAGGCCATGTTGGATTTTCTAAAAATAAAAATAAAAATTAATTTATGGGTGGTTCCCTATGGACTCAACGAATATCCACAGGTTTGAACATGATAATGTGAACAAACTGATATGGCATTCATTTTTGTTTATATATTGGTTAAAGGGGGATGTAAATTACTAAAGCTTTATAAAAAGAAAAATAAGTGCATGGGTTAATGTTAGTGCCAATATACAGTTTATTTTAATGGTGTTTTGATTTATTAATGTCAATTAACGTTAAAGTTTAATTACATGTATTGATTGATTGATTGAGTGATTGGTTATTTTGTTTGCTATTAGGTGTCGTCATGCGCCATTAACGTAATGAACAGACAGTGAACAAGCATACATTGTGCTTTAAAGTACTCTGTGCAACGTTAATGACTTACAATAAGAAAAAGTTTTATTATAACACATGGCGTTAGTACCAAATACAACAAGTGAGCAAGTTGGTTTACCACGTGGGTTAAATTTAAAATGAGAAAATGACC
This sequence comes from Meconema thalassinum, assembly GCA_946902985.2. Classification (NCBI taxonomy): domain Eukaryota; kingdom Metazoa; phylum Arthropoda; class Insecta; order Orthoptera; family Tettigoniidae; genus Meconema; species Meconema thalassinum. Next base: position 924,295,631 of record OX336389.2, read on the forward strand.
GTTGGTTAACATTTGAATCCTGGCCTGTAGGCTTTTTGTCGACACATGAACTTGCAAAAGCCGTTTTTTTTTACTTGAACCGAGAAGATGTGGTGCGCTGTGTGTTTTGTCGTATTGAACTTTCACACTGGGAAGAAGGGGATGATCCCTTTAGAGACCATTTGCGATGGTCTCCTTGTTGTCCTTACATGCTTGGAAAGCAAGTGGGTAACCTACCCGTGCATTCATTTTACAGAACCACAAGACCATTGGCCGCTACTTACGTTGCTGAATCACAAATAAATAATAATGATGTATTACCAGCCAACAACGGTAGTGTCGATATATGTGGTCCATATGCCATAGACAGTGTTGAATTGGCATGTGCTTTTGAAAAATTGGGAGTTTGTAAGACTAATGCACTAGGACACCCAGAGTACAGCTCTGTTGAAAAACGTTTAGAATCTTATAAAAATATTTGGCCATAAATATTGAAACACCTTACCAAACAACTAAGTGAAGCTGGATTTTTTTATACTGGTGAAGGGGATAAAACAACATGTTTTATTGTGGATTTGCTTTAAAGGATTGGCAAATGACTGATGACCCTTTTGTGCAACACGCTCGTTGGTTACCAAACTGTAAATACATGGTGTTGCTTAAAGGTCAGGAATTTGTGAACACTATTCGTAAAGAAAACGTGATTGCAGCAAAAGACATAAAAGTGCCTTTAGAGTTAGAACATGCGGTGCAAATACATGAGGCTGAAAAAAAAGACTTGTCTCACGAACAGATACAAAAGTGTGACCAACAATTATGTAAAATTTGTTATCAAGATGAACTAGGTGTTGTATTTTTGCCTTGTGGACACATGATAGCCTGTGTCAAGTGTGTATTAGAACTCAAAACTTGTGCTATATGCAGAAAAGCAATATCTGCTACAGTTAGGGCATTTCTTGCATAAATAGTAAAATTTATCAGCCATGCATAGTGCAAAATCCCTAATTGCACAATATTATTAAAGCTGTTTTAGAGTGTAATAGATATGCTTTTCTTTTGTTTATAGACTACAACAATGAATGTTTTGAATGCTGTGGGTCAAGCATGTGGCTTAGAGACAAAGAAGCTCAGCGAATTGCCAACGCATATTCCATTCCGCATTATCAAGTTTCGGAAATTGAAAACAGCATATGGTGATCGTGTACTTTGTGTATGTGAAAACTTTGAGACATTTCTGCCTACACGGTTTAATGATATGTCGGAGAGTGTTTTTGATGAAGTCAATAATGCTGTACAACCTGTACACTTAATTTATGAAGGTTTTAAAAACAATAGGTGCATGGTTCGTTTTAATTAAATAAATAAAAAATGTCAAATAATAATGGAAGATATAAGTCATACAATGGACTGAAAGAAAAATATGTGTATAGATAATAATGTTTTAGTGTTTAGTATTGTCTTAAAAAATATTATCATGAAACAAAACAAAATGTGTATAAAGTTTGTAAATAAATGAAAATAATGGTACAATGTTGTTTTATTTTCTATAGAAGTCAGAATATTTAACATTGCAGAGTATACATGATTACGACAATAAAAAGCACACTTCATACAAGTCTTTGCCTTTACGATAGTGTGTTATATTTTAAAAACAAAGCTTGTTGTAGATCTTTTTTCTTCCACGATGAACAATAGGAATGAAAACGTTATTGTCTTGTTTTGGATCATTATCACTATCATAATCATAAGCAGCATGATCTATATCACTATTATTATAATCACTATAATTATCCTCAACATAACTAAAACCAGTTAAATATTCCTGGTCCTCTTCCTGTTCCTCTTCCTCTTCCTCTACAGTGTCCTCATGTAGAGTCTGCGTGGCTTTTGATAATGTTAAGGGTTTTTTGAACATTGAATTAGTTTCAAAAGTAGTATTGTTTTGTAGCACTTGCTTTTTAACATTTTCATGATTTTCTGTTGACAGAAAAAGTGTTTCATGCAGTACACTACATTGATGTTCACTGACACTTAAAAACACACTATTTTTGCTTTTTAGCTCACTGCGACATTGTTTTGAACGTTGTTTTGTACAACGCCAAATAATAGTTCCATTTTTATTGGTTCGTTTCACAATATATGAATATCCTTTATAGAATGCATGAGGCTTACCATACCTAGTCACAGTTACTTCCATATCAACTGTCAAGCTTGGACTAAGCTCTAGTAAAGACAAGTTGGTAATAAGAACAATAGTTTAATGTGCGAGCATATATGGGTGCAAATGTGGGAGCAAAAAAAAAAGTGTGAGCAAAATGTGGGAGCAAAAATTGGGAGCAAAAAGTGGGAGCAAAAAGTGGGAGCAAAAATTGAGAGCAAAAAGTGGGAGCAAAAAGTGGGAGCAAAAAGTGGGATCAAAAAGTGGGAGCAAAAATTGAGAGCAAAAAGTGGGAGCAAAAAAAAAGTAGGAGCAAGTGTGGGAGCAAATGTGAAAGCAAAAGTGGGAGCAAGTATGGGAGCATATGTGAAAGCAAAAGTGAGAGCAAAAAAGTGAGAGAAAAAAGTGGGAGAAAAAAGTGTAAGCAAAAGTGGGAGCAAATATGAGAGCAAAAAAGTAGGAGCAAGTATGGGAGCAAATGTGAAAGCAAAAGTGGGTGCAAAAAGTGAGAGAAAAAAAAGTGGGAGCAAAAGTGTAAGCAAAAGTGGGAGCAAATATGAGAGCAAAAAAAGTGTGAACAAATATGGAAAACAAAAAGTGGGAGCAAAAATTGGGAGCAAAAAATGGGAGCAAAAGTGGGAGCAAAAAGTGGGAGCAAAAAGTGGGAGCAAAAAAAAGTAGGAGCAAGTATGGGAGCAAATGTGAAAGCAAAAGTGGGAGCAAGTATGGGAGCATATGTGAAAGCAAAAGTGGGAGCAAATATGAGAGCAAAGAAAGTGTGAGCAAATGTGGGAGCAAAAAGTGGGAGAAAAAAGTGAGAGCTAAATGTTTAAGCAAAAGTGGGAGCAAAAAATTGGGAGCAAAAAGTGGGAGCAAAAATCGGGAGCAAAAAGTGGGATCTAAAGAAAGTAGGAGCAAGTATGAGAGTAAATGTGAAAGCAAAAGTGGGAGCAAGTATGGGAGCAAATGTGAAAGCAAAAGTGGGAGCAAAAAGTGAGAGAAAAAGTGAGAGCAAAAAGTGTAAGCAAAAGTGGGAGCAAATATGAGAGCAAAAAAAAGTAGGAGCAAGTATGGGAGCAAATGTGAAAGCAAAAGTGGGAGCAAAAAGTGAGAGAAAAAAAGTGGGAGCAAAAGTGTAAGCAAAAGTGGGAGCAAATATTAGAGCAAAAAAAGTGTGAACAAATTTGGAAAACAAAAAGTGGGAGCAAAAATTGGGAGCAAAAAGTGGGAGCAAAAATTGAGAGCAAAAAGTGGGAGCAAAAAAAAGTAGGAGCAAGTATGGGAGCAAATGTGAAAGCAAAAGTGGGAGCAAGTATGGGAGCATATGTAAAAGCAAAAGTGGGAGCAAAAAGTGAGAGAAAAAAAAGGGGGAGCAAAAAGTGTAAGCAAAAGTGGGAGCAAATATGAGAGCAAAAAAAAGTGTGGGCAAATGTGGGAGCAAAAAGTGGGAGCAAAAAGTGAGAGCTAAAAGTTTAAGCAAAAGTGGGAGCAAAAAATTGGGAGCAAAAAGTGGGAGCAAAAATTGGGAGCAAAAAGTGGGATCTAAAGAAAGTAGGAGCAAGTATAAATGTGAAAGCAAAATTGGGAGCAAGTATGGGAGCAAATGTGAAAGCAAAAGTGGGAGCAAATGTCGGTGGGAGGCTGGCAAAAAGGAAAATGTTTATGTGTAATAAAAAGTCATGTCCAGCCTCCCACCGCCATTCATCTGTGACGTCATAGCCAGTCTCAAAGCTAGTCTATACTTGTAGAACCTGTCATGTGAGAAGGTTAGGTTTACTGAGCTGAGGTTAACTTAGGTTAGCTAGCTCTATCTCACTCCTAGCCAATCATTAACCTTAAAAACACTCTAGAGTTCTTGGAATCTGTTCATGTAATTATTATTCTTGACAGTACTTTGGAAATTACACCCTGAAAAATATCAATCCCTTGAATTTTTTTTAAATTGTTAATACTATTATTATTATTAGCCAAGTCACTTTACTAAAATTTAATTTATGTGTATTAGTTGATATGAAAGTCTCTACAACCAGCCATGCTTGCACTCACTTTTTGCTTTCACTTTTGCTCCCATATTAATGCCAACTCTTATAACTATAAGCAACAGCAGAATGTAAATGGAATAATATTTCTGATAATGTTCAAACAAAAGTCCTGAGGTCTTGGGTTTGAATTCTCAACTATGGTTGTCAGCCAATGTGTTACACTACAGAAAACTTTTTATTTTTGTGTTGTGTTGCATGATAATTTGCCCATTTCGCGGTGTAGTGGCTAGTTACTTGGGTGTTATCCCAGAGGTTTTGGGTTCCAACTCGACTATGGCCAGAATTTAATTTTTGATCTGATAGTTGGAAGGTTAGGTTAGGTGAAGTTAGGTTAGGTGAAATTAGGTTGGGTGAAGTTAGGTTAGGTTAGGGGAGATTGTTTTAGTAAAACACCACATTTGCCCCCACTTTTTACTCACACATTTTGCTCCCACTTTGTGCACTCACTTTTGCTCGCTCTTTTTGCTCCCACTTTTGCTTTCACATTAGCTCCCACTTTCTGCTCCCTTATTTGTTCACACTTGTTTGCTCCCACTTCTGCTTACACGTTTTGCTCCCACTTCTTGCTCCCACATTTTTGCTCTCACTTTTCTTTGCTCTCATATTTGCTCCCACTTTTGCTTACACTTTTTGGTCCCACTTTTTTTCTCTCACTTTTTGCTCCCACTTTTGCTTTCACATTTGCTCCCATACTTGCTCCTACTTTTTTTGCTCTCATATTTGCTCCCACTTTTGCTTACACTTTTTGCTCTCACTTTTTTCTCTCACTTTTTGCTCCCAATTTTGCTTTCACATTTGCTCCCATACTTGCTCCCACTTTTGCTTTCACATTTACTCTCATACTTGCTCCTACTTTCTTTAGATCCCACTTTTTGCTCCCAATTTTTGCTCCCACTTTTTGCTCCCAATTTTTTGCTCCCACTTTCGCTGAAACTTTTAGCTCTCACTTTTTGCTCCCACTTTTTGCTCCCACATTTGCTCACCCTTTTTTGCTCTCATATTTGCTTCCACTTTTGCTTACACTTTTTGCTCCCCCTTTTGTTCTCTCACTTTTTGCTCCCACTTTTGGTTTCACATATGCTCCCATACTTGCTCCCTCTTTTGCTTTCACATTTGCTCCCATACTTGCTCCTACTTTTTTTTGCTCCCACTTTTTGCTCTCAATTTTTGCTCCCACTTTTGCTCCCACTTTTTGCTCCCAATTTTTGCTCCCACTTTTTGTTTTCCATATTTGTTCACACTTTTTTTTGCTCTCATATTTGCTCCCACTTTTGCTTACACTTTTGCTCCCACTTTTTTTCTCTCACTTTTTGCCCCCACTTTTGCTTTCACATTTGCTCCCATACTTGCTCCTAATTTTTTGCTCTCATATTTGCTCCCACTTTTGCTTACACTTTTTGCTCCCACTTTTTTCTCTCACTTTTTTGCTCCCACTTTTGCTTTCACATATGCTCCCATACTTGCTCCCACTTTTGCTTTCACATTTGCTCCCATACTTGCTCCTACTTTTTTTGCTCCCACTTTTTGCTCCCACTTTTTGCTCCCAATTTTTGCTCCCACTTTTTGCTCTTAATTTTTGCTCCAACTTTTTGCTCCCAATTTTTGCTCCCAATTTTTGCTCCCACTGTTTGCTCACACTTTTTTTTTGCTCCCACATTTGCACCCATATATGCTCGCACATTAAACTATTGTTCTTATTACCAACTTGTCTTTACTAGAGCTTAGTCTAAGCTTGACAGTTGATATGGAAGTATCTGTGACTAGGTATGGTAAGCCTCATGCATTCTATAAAGGATATTCATATATTGTGAAACGAACCAATAAAAATGGAACTGTTATTTGGCGTTGTACAAAACAACGTTCAAAACAATGTCGCAGTGAGCTAAAAAGCAAAAATAGTGTGTTTTTAAGTGTCAGTGATCATCAATGTAGTGTACTGCATGAAACACTGTTTCTGTCAACAGAAAATCATGAAAATGTAAAAAAGCAAGTGCCACAAAACAATACTACTATTGAAAATAATGCAATGTTCAAAAAACCCTTAACATTATCAAAAGCCACGCAGACTCTACATGAGGACACTGTAGAGGAAGAGGAAGTGGAACAGGAAGAGGACCAGGAATATTTAACTGGTTTTAGTAATGTTGAGGATAATTATAGTGATTATAATAATAGTGATATAGATCATGCTGCTTATGATTATGATAGTGATAATGATCCAAAACAAGACAATAACGTTTTCATGCCTATTGTTCATCGTGGAAGAAAAAAGATCTACAACAAGCTTTGTTTTTAAACTATAACACACTATCGTAAAGGCAAAGACTTGTATTAAGTGTGCTTTTTATTGTCATAATCATGTATACTCTGCAATGTTAAATATTCTGACTTCTATAGAAAATAAAACAACATTGTACCATTATTTTCATTTATTTACAAACTTTATATACATTTTGTTTTGTTTCATGATAATATTTGTTAAGACAATACTAAACACTAAACCATTATTATCTATACACATATTTTTCTTTCAGTCCATTGTATGACTTATATCTTCCATTATTATTTGACATTTGATTTTTATTTAATTAAAACGAACCATGCACCTATTGTTTTTAAAACCTCCGACATATCATTAAACCGTGTAGGCAGAAATGTCTCAAAGTTTTCACATACACAATGTACACGATCACTATATGCTGTTTTCAATTTCCGAAACTTGATAATGAGGAATGGAATATGCGTTGGCAATTCGCTGAGCTTCTTTGTCTCTAAGCCACATGCTTGACCTACAGCATTCAAAACATTCATTGTAGTAGTCTATAAACAAAAGAAAAGCATATCTATTACACTCTAAAACAGCTTTAATAATATTGTGCAATTAGGGATTTTGCACTATGCATGGCTGATACATTTTACTATTTATGCGAGAAATATCCTAACTGTAGCAGATACTGCTTTTCTGCATATAGCACAAGTGTTGAGTTCTAATGCACACTTGACACAGGCTATCATGTGCCCACAAGGCAAAAATACAACACCTAGTTCATTTTGATAACAAATTTTACATAATTGTTGGTCACACTTTTGTATCTGTTCGTGAGACAAGTCTTTTTTTTCAGCCTCATGTATTTGCACCGCCTGTTCTAACTCTAAAGGCACTTTTATGTCTTGTGCTGCAATCACGTTTTCTTTACGAATAGTGTTCACAAATTCCTGACCTTTAAGCAACACCATGTATTTACAGTTTGGTAACCAACGAGCGTGTTGCACAAAAGGGTCATCAGTCATTTGCCAATCCTTTAAAGCAAATCCACAATAAAACATGTTGTTTTATCCCCTTCACCAGTATAAAAAAAATCCAGCTTCACTTAGCTGTTTGGTAAGGTGTTTTAATATTTATGGCCAAACATTTTTATAAGATTCTAAACGTTTCTCAACAGAGCTGTACTCTGGGTGTGCTAGTGCTTTAGTCTTGCAAACTCAAAATTTTTCAAAAGCACATGCCAATTCAACACTGTCTATGGCATATGGACCACATATATCGACACTACCGTTGTTGGCTGGTAATACATTATTATTATTTATTTGTGATTCAGCAACGTAAGTAGCGGCCAATGGTCTTGTGGTTCGGTAAAATGAATACACAGGTATGTTACCCACTTGTTTTCCAAGCATGTAAGGACAACAAGGAGACCATCGCAAATGGTCTCTAAAGGGATCATCCCCTTCTTCCCAGTGTGAAAGTTCAATACGACAAAACACACAGCGCACCACATCTTCTCGGTTCAAGTAAAAAAAACTGCTTTTGCAAGTTCATGTGTCGACAAAACGCCTACAGGCCAGGATTCAAATGTTAACCAACGGTCATGTTCTCATTTTAAATTTAACCCATATGGTAAACCAACTTGCTCACTTGTTGTATTTGGTGCTAACGCCATGTGTTAAAATAAAACTTTTTCTTATTGTAAGTTATTAACGTTGCACAGAGTACTTTAAAGCACAATGTATGCTTGTTCACTGTCTGTTCATTACGTTAATGGCGCATGCCGACACCTAATAGCAAACAAAATAACCAATCACTCAATCAATCAATCAATCAATACTTGTAATTAAACTTTAACGTTAATTGACATTAATATATCAAAACACCATTAAAATAAACTGTATGTTGGCACTAACAGTAACCCATGCACTTATTTTTCTTTTTATAAAGCTTTAGTAATTTACATCCCCCTTTAACCAATATATAAAGAAAAATGAATGTCATGTCAGTTTGTTCACATTATCATGTTCAAACCTGTGGATATTCGTTGAGTCCATAGGGAACCACCCATAAATTTTTTATTTTTTTTTATTTTTAGAAAATCCAACATGGCCTTGTACTTTTCCCAGTCAACAACAACAACAACATAGCCATTAATCAAGAAAGCAATCATTGTCCCAGTCAAGTACAGGTAATGATTTTTTTTGTCTACGAGTTTTCAGTAGTGGTAAAATCGAATAGCATTTTTAAGTTAGACTTACCTGAGTTTTAAACAGTTCACTTTTTGGCAGTGGTTTCGCTTTAGTGCGTTTCGTTTTTTTTTTCAGCAACTGCTACGGCGGTAAGGCTTTTCTTTCCAAGTTTCTAAAAATAAATAAAATAAACCGCTATAAATACCTAAATTCAGGTTAATACATGCATTTCATAAAATAAAACATAAAACAAAAAATGAAACAATTTAGTTTAAAAAATTCATCTCACCTTTACTTGCAGTGACTTGTTGCTGTTTCCTTCTAGTGGGCTCAAAAGTGCAATGGTTTCTTTTCTCTCAGACATGTAAGGTATACCGGTTATCTGCAAACAAATAAATAAAATCATTAATTACCTAATCAATAAATAATTGCTTGTAAATATATATAAATCAATAAATATATAAATAAATAAATAAATACCCCACAACAAGGTTAAGTATTTTCCACCAACACCAAAACTGTTAAACAAGACCAGGGGTTTCACGCAACGCAATGTGTTCAAAGGTAGTCACCTAAGTGAGAGTGGAAATGATAACGACATGTCTTTATATATATGTTACATTGCATGTATAATCATTTTTCCCACGCTTTGAACATCCTGTTATCGGTCACGTGGACAGCTAACGCCCAAAGTGAACACCTGTGACGGAACAAATTTCACATGAACTTGCATTTTGTCACGTACAAAGCAAACAGGATGTAACTTGTTTAGCGTACATGTCATCTCACACGTGTATGCATGCATTTCGCTCTTTCCTGCCACCACGATGGTCAGATTATTTCACCTTCAAGCGTCTTTGTCATTTTCCATTGCACCTGTTGTCAAGTCAGATCAGCGCATTCCAATAACCTCAAATGACATTCACCTCCTGCTCGTCTGCAAGTTTGTTTTCTCTACTCGCTTCAACCAACATAGAACCAAGTTCTCATCACCGTTTACACGTTGAAGATCATCTTCGAGGTAAAGTATCAGAAAAAACACACCCACGCTCTGTCATACACCGACCCGCCGAAATAGCAATTGTTCTATTAAGCATGGTCCTTGTGGTTAGCGACACGTTCGTTGACACACACACACAGCCGTATCGTCTCTCTCAACCACCACGCTTCATGGACATTATAAACAGGTAAAGAAAAAGAAAAGTTTTTTCAACATGTATGGCGTTAGGCCCTTTGTGAATTATTTTTTGGAAAAAATATCTACCAAATTTGAAAGGGGGCGTTACCCCGAGTTCTAGGACACCTCGTACACGTCTATAGCGTTATTGGTTCTTGAGATATCGGCAAAATCACAAAAAACACATGTTTACCCCAAAATCGAGTTTCCATTTTTTTAATATAACGCATGGTCCATAGCAAAGAGGACGTCAGCCCGAGTCCTTGGACCCGTCGTACACGCCTCTAGCATGATTGGTTCGCGAGATATAGCAAAAAGTTAAAAATCACGGTTTTACCCCAAAACATTCTGTTTCCCTCATTCTCAAAAACTTTAACCTATTACCAAAATAAAGAGGGTTTCGAGATAAGCCATTTGACACGTCATAGGACCAAATCCGACCATGCATTCGTGAGATATCGGAAAAAGTCTAAAATCATGGTTTTACCCTCAAAAAGCCTGTTTCCCTCATTCTCAAAACTTTAACCTATTAATAGCATATATAGGGCTTCGAGACAAGCGATTTGACAAGTCACACGTCCAAATCCGACCTTGCGTTCGAGAGATATCGGCAAACTTCGTAGGAAAGTAGGCGACTATCTGGTTCTCTCCTCACCACCAAAACCCCTTCTTATCAATCATTTTTTTCAAAGAGCTCGCCCTCTTACAAAAATCCCAAGTGCGCATGCGTAAAAAACAAAAACAAAAATGTTCATCCATAGCGGCTTACAGCAAAACGCATGCGCTATATGAGCAACAACCTTTAAGTTCATTTTAGCAGCGCACCTTATACATGTCGCATTTGAAAAGAGACTTTCACTAAGAAAAATACAATTTCACCCCCTAGTAGGGGTAGGTTTTATTTAGGGGTTGAAATGAGTGCTCCATTGAAAAGAGGGCGTCAACCCCAGTCCAACGACACCTCATTCGTCAAAATCGGAGCATGGCTTCGGGAGATATCGACTTTGCCCCTGAATGTATTGCGGGTTAGTATGTGACGTCACCAGGAAAGTAGGCTGTGGGTTAGAACTCCTATTACCCCCCTACTAGAGCCATATAAGGACTTTAACTAAATGATTTATCCTTCATCAATGACGAGGAAGTATACGATCCTTCAGATAGGGGTAAACCTTTTGGCATAGCCACGTAAGTATTGGGTTATAATTTGTACGGTAAAGAAATTCACAATTATTGAGGTTCAATTGCTTTATTTGACTACGTACTGTATCCGAAATACCTACCATCAGCATGTTGGAATCCCACGATGACAACTGGATCGTAGAACCTGGAAACCCCGGCTATAAAATCCCCCAGATTCTACCCAACCTGAGACGAGGAAATGGCGTACAGGAATTCCTTACTGAGACTACGTTAAGAAAAATCATGGTCAACGACATAAGAAAGCTCAAAAGCACAAGAACAACGATGAACGCAATCTCTGGTGTGTGGAAAACCACTGAAATACCCACCACTGGCCTTCTTAACGTGTTCTCTTATCGTTTCTATAAAGTATCACACTTCGAAGATTTAAAATTAAAAGAAAAAAATCAGGAAAGGAAAATATAGTGTAAGTCGCTATATTATAATTTAAGGCAGAGTGCCCAACTTCCAACTGAAGTTTCATGAACATTGGAGAAAAATGCCACCCCCACATTCATCAATGTTACTGACTGCATTTTACCCAAATATATGAACAAAAATCATTTACATGGTTCAACAGAAATGTTGACAACAATTGAAACATTTAAATAGAAACCCTGAAAATTTTCATATTTACAAGACATACAAACTTATACCCTGAAAAATAATTATCTAAAGCTATAATACAAATGTACAGTCATTTTGTAACACCTTCTTAGTGATTTTCGTAGGATTCAGAAGTGACACCTTCCATGTGTTTTACTATAGTTTGTGGTTGCTGTATTTTTCTGGTTTTATTTATCTCTTCTGACCAAGCAATTAAGCTAAGTCAAAGTTAAATTCTTTATTTTAATTTTTACATCCCTTTTAAATGAACAGTCATCACCAGATCGTAATTAGTGATTATTATAACGCCTGTTAAGCATTGCAGTGATACAAATATTCGAAAATTTTACCAGGTAGGTTTAATTCAACATGCCAAAAATGCATGATTTCCACAACAGACTATTAACGTGAACCGATACTGAAATAAAATGCCTTAAGCCGTAACCATTCTTACTTTCAAAATCCATCTAAATGGATTGTTATTCATACTACAACTTGGAATATTCCATTGAATACCCTTTTAATAATAAAGGACGTTAGCCTTTACATGGCTTTACCATTAAGTATCATGCTACACCAAGCATTCATATCGTTTAAATTATCAGGCACTACTATAATTTTAGTGCTTCAATTAATCACCTCCCTTGGTGAACGAAGAATTCGGCTTATTTAACAGATCAAATTCACAATGAAATAGTGTTGATAAATTATACAAGTTTCTTTACAATTCAATTAATCACTATTAAATTATTATTTCATTTGCTCTTATATTATTATTATTATTATTATTATTATTATTATTATTATTATTCACGATCAATATGCATAGCTTTCAATAAGTGTTAAATAACAATTACAACTTTGGCGATAGATCTGCCTCCGCATAAATCTAGTCTGGGATTCGCGTTAATAAAATAGGGTGAATGTATGCAAAGGTCTTCAAACTGCGTTTAAAAACACCTGTATAGTCCATCTATAATGGATCTTAAACGAATCTATCAAAGCAATCGTAATATAGAATCTCAAAAAAAATTACTGAAGAAACTACTTAGATCAAGTCAAAGTTCGGAATAAATTCCAAGCAAATCAAAAGAAATCCGCTTTCTTCACTGAACCTGCTTCAAAAAGCTTACTGCAGTATTCGAAAATCAACCTGAATACTGAAATTTCACTTTCGAGTGTATAACAGTCTTCTTAGTAGACGCACTGTAGTAGAAACTCCAAATTGAGTCTACCACAACTTGAGTAATGACATATAAAGACATAAAAATAGTGTTCATTTACTATATAAATCAAAACGAACACGAGGAATGACGAATCTTGAGTGGCCTAAAGTTCCTCTTCTCTACATTAAATAAATTCCCCATTAAATGAACTTGAATTTACAGTCACCAAAAGAAAATTAAACTACAATACATTTAATTACAATGGGTGCATCCTTTAAGTAGAATCAAAACCCTGTCCAGAATAGAATCAGACTTGACACTAGGATCAAACCTTAACTCCATTCTTAAACATTCTACAGAAATCCTATATATATATATATATATATATATATATATATATATAAGTGGCAGTGTGACAACGTTAGAATAAACATGCTTAGCTACGATTGAAGAGGGTCAATTCTGTACCTTGGATGATTCTTGTAGATCACGAAATAACACAGTCATGTCCTTCATGACTATTTCCTCCCTGTATGCAATAGAGGTCTTCACTGTCCAGGAAAACGAGAAACGAACCCTGGGTCTCCAGACATCTCCCATCATGACTGATTGTTCCACTCTAATACCAACGTCAGTTCTTTTCATCTTCAGATAACGTCCTACCAACCGCAGCACGCAGTGACGTCCATATCGGCTCGAATAACAAAGTTCACTGGCCTCGAGAAACCGGGTCATTGTGAAACATACTGTACTGCGATACAACAGCTGTGTTCACAGACACTCACCAGCGCGAGCCGCAATGCCGATATCATCAAAATGATCGTGACCTCGCCCGTACAGTGACACTCATGTCTGTCGCGCCTAACCGCCCATGGTTAAATCAAAGAAACACATAACAGCCTTTCCTCTCGACATGAAATTGCTCAACATGATTGTGAGGTCACACACACATAAGTTAGGCCTTGTGTATGATGAAGTAGTTTCAATATCCATGCACTCGTATTGAGAAATTCTTCTCGGATAGAGGTGTTAATTGTTCTCACAACACACACAAGATGAGTGTATCGATACAGCCAGTTCCAATGCGATGAATTGAAACTGAATGAACATCATGTCCATATGCTTTAAAAGCAAATACACTCTTCAAGAACAATATAAGGCTGGCCTATAATGAACAGTTATCTAAGAAGACAAACTGCATTTTCATTTCGTTCGCAATAGCCTAGGCGATACTGAAACTGGAGTCCTCTCCGACACTAGGAATCTCCCTGCTGTACACTGGTAGTACAATCTACTCAAAACGAACTTTCACTCACGATTCACGTGATATTACCCGCCGATCACAGGTGTAACTCGATATATGTGTATTCGTGCGTGATACAATCCAATCTAATCTCTCCGTTGTGCAGGCAAGTTCACGTCTGCGATGGCACCGACCGTCGCGCCACGAGTGCTCAAAATTGGTACTGATAAGATAAAAATATCTTATTTCCGTGTTTCTGAGCTTTCAATTATTTGAAAGTAGTTAATAATACAACACCTGCTATAATTACAAACAAGTCAAAATACACCAGAACGTGTAAAACTTTTATTCCCGTTTTATGGGCATAATTTATCTCTTGTTGTTGGTCGATAAAATAATCAATAGCACTGACCAATCAACGGTGACGTCAGTACTGGCAACGCATGCGCCCCGCTTCTCTCGGTCTGACCGCTATCCAAAGTCAATTTGTGGATCGCGAAACATATGATCCTGTATCGCTCTTCATGTTCACAAGTGATTACATATTATCTTCCCATAAAGGCATTCCAGTCATGAGAATGAGTGTACATATTCCTCTTGATGTGATAGATAAAGTCAGAACAGACTTATATGTAACTTACACAAAAAACATATCTCTCAAAATAATGGAACATCATTCTCATATATTCATGTTATCTTCTTGTAATATTTTCTAATGTTTTTCTATTGCCACCTCATCTGTAGCATCTTCCTTGATTCTCTCGTTCTTCTATTGCCACCTTTTCTGTAGCATCTTCATTAAATCTTTATATACAGTATATATATATATATATATATATATATATATTATGGAAGTATCTAGTTCTGAAATCCTACTTCCGTTTTGAAACTGAGGTTTTACTTTTCTCTTCGTCAGGATCTCGTTCATTTCTCCTCTGACGACTAGTACTCGTTCTACTTTCTCGCTCATCTATCTCCTGATTTTCCCTCTCTTCTGATTTTTTTCGTATATTATTTTTAGACTTTTCCTGCTCACATCTGAGCCTTTCTCTCGATCTCGTTCAAATTCCTCCGTCCTATTGTTTTTGTACCTGCTATAACCAGGACGTGGTCTATAGTTGGGATTGTATGGTTTATCACGATACTTATTTCGATCATATTCATTATTCCGACGATAGAAATTCCTCTCTTCGTATTTTCGTTGCCAGTGTTGTTCATTTCGTTCTGCGTATCGATCGTTCTGACGATCGTCCCTTTGGTAATTGTTCCTATTCCACCCTGGTTTAATATAATTTCTGTTCTCTGGTTTGACTTGGTCAGTTTGCTGTGTTCTGTCCATGACGATAGTATTCACGGATCTGTGTTCATGTCGATTATTTCTCGCGACTGTGGGTGTCGTAACCGCACTCACATAGTCCAGAAGTCTCAACAAATCGTCCATCGCGGCTAAACTAGTGATTCCGGATGAAAATATGTTCCTCCTTACGTCAACAGGAAACTGTCGAGATATCGCCTCGATCAATTGTTCTTCAGTTAACGGAGGCAGAAGAAATCTTAATTTCGATAACTGAAAGGAAAAATACTCAGAGTAACTGGTCGGACCAGTACTTGAGTACTTGCTCGAATAGATTTCGGAACGAACGTTATTCTGAACTTCTGTGGACCAAAAACGATTGATAAACGCTTCGGCAAACTCCTCGAAGTCGTTAAACGTGTATCTAAACGCTCTGTGCCACTGAAGCGGTGCATCGGAAAGAAAACGCTCTACCACTCGTAGTTGTCTTTCCCGTGGCACGTGAGATTCAGTAAAGTAATCACGCATACTTCGTAGGAACTCTATAGGTGTCGTCCAATCAAGATTATTGAAACGACGAGGCTTATCCTCAAAATTCCTAATAATCGTAATGTGGCCTGCCCCATTTGATGTGTTCAGATTGTAGGCTCCTGTTCCTGTATGTGTCATTGGTGATGTATATGTTTGGATACGTGGATTAGCTAAGCTCAAATTTGGATTAATTTGATACTGTGGACTACTACTGTATTTGCCATAGGAGTTGGATATTTATCACCTCCTTCCCTTTCATGCGAAGTGAGATTAGTCTCATTAATCGTGGTTTGAAAATCTGTAATCCAATTTACCCTTAATTGGTCCCTTAACTTATACAGATCTACACGTTCCCCAACTGTTAGACTTTTAAGTTGATCTCTGATTTGGTTGATTTCCGAATTCTTTTTCTCACGCAATTCAATTAATTCCGTTTTGCCTTGATCAAATTTTACCTCTAAAGTTTGAATTCTATCCTCCATGCTATCATGGTTTGTAGTTTGATTGGATTGAATAACATTCAACCTTTTTATCAGGTCCTCCCTTACAGCTGTGATTTCCTTGCTAGATCTACTTTCACCTTCTACAATTTTCTTATTGGCCTCTAATTTGAAGTCTTTAAAGTAGTCTTCGTTTATTTTAGTCATCTCTTGTTTAAATTGACTACATTGTCGTTTATGTTTCCTTTATGTCGACATCAAAGTCGTCTTTAATAAGTTTATTGTGGTCCCTAACTTGTGTTTGCAACAACAATAACTCCTCTTTTAAGTTTTCTAAAGATGCTTGGGTGTGAATTGTGTCATTTGACACTTGTAATTGAAGGGCTTCAATATTATTTTTAGATTCTCTCATATTATTGGATAATTCTAATCGCATTTCTAATTGAAAATCTTTATTAAATTGTTCAGCTTCATTCAACTGGACCTGTAATAATTTCTGGCTGGCATCTACTATGTCTATCTTGGTTTGTATATTTGACTGTGTAGATTGCGTTAGATTCTGGATGGATTGCATCTGATTTTGGATTGATTGCATATGACTTTGTGTTGATTCAATTTTAAGTAACTTTGATTCTGTTTTATCTAGGCTGGATTCCATTTTACCTAATTTTATTTCAAGATTATCCTGGCTAGTTTTAATTTTGCCTAGTTCTGTTACAAGATTATCCTGGCTAAGTTTAACACAATCCTGACTGAATTTAATGCAATCCTGACTAGTTTTAATTTTACTTAATTCAGGTTGATGATTATCTTGACTAGACTTTATTTTACTTAATTCAAGTTGATGATTATCTTGACTAGAATTGACTTTACCTAATTCCAATTGAAGATCATCGACTGTGGATTGAAGTTTATTACCACATGATTCTAGTTTCATTTGACCAGTTTGAACTGCGCCTAAGTCCGTTTGTACTTTATGAATGTCTATATGAGCTTGTTTTACGTCCACTTGGACCTCATCTACTGTTTCATCTACCCTATTCACTTTGGTTTCTACTCTTTTAGAACTATCTTGTAATTCCTTTAAAGTGCCTTGAATGCCAGTAATATCTTGCCAAAGATTCTCGGCAACTACATCTTGTATAAGACTTTTACTTGTATTTGTCCAATGCTCATGTATGCCATCGATTTTATTTTGTAGCATACGGTACAACGACTTAAGGTCCACTACCTCCTCTTCTCCAGACATGGTATAATTAATATAATTCACTAAAGACAAACAACATGAGTATCACTATAACTAAGCAAAGCACGAACATTCCAATGAAATCCACTGCCACATGGGAATTTATTTAATGTATTGCAATACCTTATAACTATGCTAACTTAAATATAACTAATAATAAAGTCAGCTATAAATATGAAATTTTTCACTCCTAAACGTGTGATGCTTTATATCGACGATAATAATATTAAAGATCCTAATTTGACCATAATTTAAATGAATAAAGACCTTCCTAGATTACGATGAGTTCAAAAATGCTCATCAGCAATATGTATGCAGCTCAAACGTGAACTACATCAAATGCCCCAGTCGACCAAACACGTCAGTAAAGATTCCGAAGTATTCCTTTCACTGTTCATGTTCTAATCGTATATGTATTACAAACTAGTGTGGCACCACTATTAATAAAAAGAAAATCTATTAATGGTTGCGTATCTACATGTATGCCATGCAAATTGAGTATTCTCATGTACGCTTTGTTCACAAGTGAATTCCAACATTTTGTGCTAAAAATGTCAGTACACCATTACTTTCTGACGTTCATTCAAAGAATTCGCAATGATTGATGTAATGGCGTCAGAGTATACCCGCTCATGACACCTTCCACGTGGTTGACAGCAATGTCAGACACGAGCATTAAATGGCGTCATTCAACCGGCCTATAGAAACATCATGGAGTATGACATCTCTGGCTCTCTCTCTGGTATTCCAGTTATATCTCTTCCAACATTGGTCTCAAAAAACATGGAATTTAATGGTATTCCAGTAAATTCTCGCCCCTAAACGATGAAAGCCATAATTATATGTACCCGAAATACCTACCATCAACATGTTGGAATCCCACGATGACAACTGGATCGTAGAACCTGGAAACCCCGGCTATAAAATCCCCCAGATTCTACCCAACATGAGACGAGGAAATGGGGTACAGGAAATCCTAACTGAGACTACGTTAAGAAAAACCATGGTCAACGACATAAGAAAGCTCAAAGGCACAAGAATAACGATGAACGCAATCTCTTGTTTGTGGAAAACCACTGAAATACCCACCATTGGCCTTCTTAACGTGTCCTCTTATCGTTTCTATAAAGTATCACACTTCGAAGATTTAAAATTGGCCAAAAAAAATATTCAGGAAAGGAAAATATAGTGTAAGTCACTATATTATAATTTAAGGCAGAGTGCCCAACTTCCAACTGAAGTTTCATGAACATTGGAGAAAAATGCCGGCACCCACATTCATCAATGGTATTGACTGCATTTTACCCAAATATACGAACAAAAATCATTTACATGGTTCAACAGAAATGTTGACAACAATTGAAACATTTAAATAGAATCCCTGAAAATTTTCATATTTACATGACATACAAATTTATACCCTGAACAATAAGTATCTAAAGCTATAATACAAATGTACAGTCATTTTGTAACACCTTCTTAGTGTTTTTCGTAGGATTCAGAAGTGACACCTTCCATGTGTTTTAATATATTTTGTGGTTGCTGAATTTTTCTGGTTTTATTTATCTCCTCTGCCCAAGCATATAAGGTAAGTCAAAGTTAAATTCTTTATTTTAATTTTTACATCTCCTTTGAATGAATAGTCATCACCAGATCGGAATTAGTGATTATTATAACGCCTGTTAAGCATTGCAGTGATACAAATATTCGAAAGTTTTACCAGGTAGGTTTAATTCAACATGCCAAAAATGCATGATTTCCACAACAGACTATTAACGTGAACCAATACTGAAATAAAATGCCTTAAGCCGTAACCATTCTTACTTTCAAAATCCATCTAAATGGATTGTTATTCATACTACAACTTGGAATATTCCATTGAATACCCTTTTAATAATAAAGGACGTTAGCCTTTACATGGCTTTACCATTAAGTATCATGCTACACTAAGCATTCATATCGTTTATATTATCAGGCACTACTATAATTTTAGTGCTTCAATTAATCACCTCCCTTGGTGAACGAAGAATTCGGCTTATTTAACAGATCAAATTCACAATGAAATAGTGTTGATAAATTATACAAGTTTCTTTACAATTCAATTAATCACTATTAAATTATTATTTCATTTGCTCTTATATTATTATTATTATTATTATTCACGATCAATATGCATAGCTTTCAATAAGTGTTAAATAACAATTACAACTTTGGCGATAGATCTGCCTCCGCATAAATCTAGTCTGGGATTCGCGTTAATAAAATAGGGTGAATGTATGCAAAGGTCTTCAAACTGCGTTTAAAAACACCTGTATAGTCCATCTATAATAGATCTTAAACGAATATATCAAAGCAATCGTAATGTAGAATCTCAAAAAAAATTACTGAAGAAACTACTTGGATCAAGTCAAAGTTCGGAATAAATTCCAAGCAAATCAAAAGAGTCCGCTTTCTTCACTGAACCTGCTTCAAAAAGCTTACTGCAGTATTCAAAAATCAACCTGAATACTGAAATTTCACTTTCGAGTGTATAATAGTCTTCTTAGTAGACGCACTGTAGTAGAAACTCCAAATTGAGTCTACCCAAACTTGAGTAATGTCATATAAAGACATAAAACTAGTGTTCATTTACTAAATAAATCAAAACGAACACGAGGAATGACGAATCTTGAGTGGCCTAAAGTTCCTCTTCTCTACATTAAATAAATTCCCCATTAAATGAACTTGAATTTACAGTCACCAAAAGAAAATTAAACTACAATACATTTAATTACAATGGGTGCATCCTTTAAGTAGAATCAAAACCCTGTCCAGAATAGAATCAGACTTGACACTAGGATCAAACCTAAACTCATTCTTAGACATTCTACAAAAATCCTATATAATAATAAAAAATATGTGGCAGTGTGACAACGTTAGAATAAACATGCTTAGCTACGATTGAAGTGGATTAATTCTGTACCTTAGATGATTCTTGTAGATCACGAAAGAACACAGTCATGTCCTTCATGACTATTTCCTCTCTGTAGGCAATAGAGGTCTTCACTGTCCAGGAAAACGAGACACGAACCCTGGGTCTACAGACATCTCCCATCCTGATTGAATGTTCCACTCTAATACCAACGTCAGTTCTTTTCACCTTCAGATAACGTCCTACCAACCGCAGCACGCAGTGACGTCCATATCGGCTCGAATAACAAAGTTCACTGGCCTCGCGAAACCGGGTCATTGTGAAACACACTGTACTGCGATACAACAGCTGTGTTCACAGACACTCACCAGCGCGAGCCGCAATGCCGATATCATCAAAATAATCGTGACCTCGCCCGTACAGTGACACTCATGTCTATCGCACCTAACCGCCCATGGTTAAATCAAAGAAACACATAACAGCCTTTCCTCTCAACATGAAATTGCTCAACATGATTGTGAGGTCACACACACATAAGTTAGGCCTTGTGTATGATGAAGTAGTTTCAATATCCATGCACTCGTGTTGAGAAATGCTTCTCGGATAGAGGTGTTGATTTTTCTCACAACACACACAAGATGAGTGTATCGATACAGCCAGTTCCAATGCGATGAATTGAAACTGAATGAACATCATGTCCATATGCTTGTAAAAGCAAATACACTCTTCAAGAACAATATAAGGCTGGCCTATAATGAACAGTTATCTAAGAAGACAAACTGCATTTTCATTTCGTTCGCAATAGCCTAGGCGATACTGAAACTGGAGTCCTCTCCGACACTAGGAATCTCCCTGCTGTACACTGGTAATACAATCTACTCAAAACGAACTTTCACTCACGATTCACGTGATATTACCCGCCGATTACAGGTGTAACTCGATATATGTGTATTCGTGCGTGATACAATCCAATCTAATCTCTCCGTTGTGCAGGCAAGCTCGCGTCTGCGATGGCACCGACCGGCGCGCCACGAGTGCTCAAAATTCGTACTGATAAGATACAAATATCTTATTTCTGTGTTTCTGAGCTTTCAATTATTTGAAAGTAGTTAATAATACAAAACCTTCTATAATTGCAGACATGTCAAAATTCACCAGAACGTGTAAAAACTTTTATTCCCGTTTTATGGGCATAATTTATCTCTTGTTGTTGGTCGATAAAATAATCAATACCACTGACCAATCAACTGTGACGTCAGTACTGGCAACGCATGCGCCCCCTTCTCTCGGCCTGACCGCTATCCAAAGTCAACTTGTGGGTCGCGAAACATATGATCCTGTATCGCTCTTCATGTTCACAAGTGATTACATATTATCTTCCCATAAAGGCATTCCAGTCATGAGATTGAGGGTACAGTACCCAATGCTTCAAAGTTGGTCAACTCACTAATATAAATGCCGCTGTAACCTATTATGGTTACGTACGAGTATGTACGTTTTCGAGTATGTAACATCTATATTATTATTTGAAATATTACGGTAAATGGGAAGTAGGTCTACATACGTACCCTAGGCTACTCAAATCGATTTTTAATATCGGTAACAGAAGTTGGTGATCTTACAGTTTTACATAGTTATATCTTTTTCCGGACAGATATTTATATAACCACAGTATATAAAAAGTATATTAATAATAATTCATTTTATGTTACCGTAACTCATACATTTCTACGGTATTGTTTTCAAATTAATGTGTATGTGAAGGACATGGTGGTCAGAAGGATCGATTTTTCTAGCATCTTTCTTGTCACGTTGTAATATAACGATATTTAAATCCATTAGATCATCCTCGTTGGCATGGTAATCAACTAACAGGGGCTAGGGAAGCCATGTTTCGTCATCATTCTTTCATTTAATAATGAAGCAAATAATGTTATATATTTGTTAACATGAGGGCTCTAGAAGGACTTAAGCAGAATGATTTATCCTTCATCAATGACGAGGAAGTATACGATCCCTCAGACAGGGGTAAACCTTTTGGCACAGCCACGTAAGTATTGGGTTATAAATTGTACGGTAAAGAAATTCACAATTATTGAGGTTCAATTGCTTTATTTGACTACGTACATTAGTCAACTCATTCCCTAAGCTATTTATATCGATTCTTAATTTGATATCCTAAGTTGTTGATCTAATAGTTCTACATTGTATATCGTTTTCTAGACAGATATTTAGATAACTAAGTAAAAAGTAGATTAAGTACTAATTTTATGTTACCGTAACTCAAACATTTCGACGTTATTTTTATCAGGTTAATATGTATACGGAACGGTACGGTGCACAGAAGGTTCGATTTTTCTCGGATTTATCGTGTCATATTTGCAATATAAATCGACTTTTAGATCTGTTATATCGATCTCGTTGCCATGGCAATCAACGAACTAGGATAAGGGACGCCATGTTTCATGATTGATCTTTCGTTTATTATGAAGCAAATAATGTTATATATTTGTTAAAATATGAGCTCTAGAAGGACTTAAGCTAATCGATTTATTCTTCATCAATTTATTTACTTTTTATTTAGCGTATGGATTTTAGTGCCGGGAGTGTCCGAGGACATGTTTGGCTCGCCAGAGACTGTAGCTGCTTCAAGCGGACACCCATTGGGTGAGCTACAAGTTCCGTTCAATTTTAAGTAGTACCAACTTTCGCTACCAGATGTCACTGACACCTAGTCGTGAACGTTGGAACTTTGATAGAGCGTTACAACGAATTCTAACCTAGAAAATTAGATTCACACAAGTTTAGTTAGTGGAAGAATCTTTTACATGCCATAAAATATGACATGGGACCGCCGGCTTTACTTCCTCTACGAAGGAAGGGTTTTAACGCTCTTAAAAAATCCGACGACTTCGGCCGGATTTGAATCCGCGATCTTTGGCACAGCAGTTCAGCATGCTACCAACTACGCCACCGAAGACGCTTCCTTCATCAATGACGAGGAAGTATACAATCATTCACACAGGGGTAAACCTTTTGGATCAGCCGCGTAAATATTATCCTAAGTTATATATTATACGGTAAGGAAAGCCTCAATTAACGGGGTTCATTTGCTTTATTTGAATACGTTCATAATCTTCCACGTTGGTCGACTCACCAATATAAATTCTACTGTAAACTTTATGTACGAATATGTTCGTTTTCGAGAATGTAACATCTGCATTATTATTTGAAATATTACGGTAAATGGGAGGTAGGCTAGGTCTACAGACGTTCCTTAAGCTATTATTATCGATTCTTAATTTGATATCAGAAGTTGGTGATCTTATAGGCTAGTTCTACATGTTCCTTCCTCCAGACAGATATTTAGATGTATGTATGTCTACCCCTTATTATTCCCGTTTCTAACGGGGTCGGGGATGAGATGCGAAGAAATTCTATTTGGCAGATGGTTTTTTCGGCCGAATGCCCTTCATCACGCCAACCTCTTGAGAGGAGTTAATGAGAGATGAAATGAATAAAGATGAATGAAACTGGG
The DNA here is from genome assembly GCA_946902985.2 of Meconema thalassinum. Lineage (NCBI taxonomy): Eukaryota > Metazoa > Arthropoda > Insecta > Orthoptera > Tettigoniidae > Meconema > Meconema thalassinum. The sequence goes on from OX336389.2 coordinate 924,319,599, forward strand.
TAAGGATGTGTTAGGAAGCGACCGTGACCTGTCAGAAGGTAGCGTCCCAGCATTTGCCTGGAATTGAAGATGGGGAAACCACGGAAATCCATTTCAAGGACGGCCGACGGTGGGGCTCAAACCCACGTCTACCGAGTCCGCAGAGAGCTTGGTCCCATGGACTAGCGCAGTGCTTTAGTGAGCGTAGCTACCGCTGTCGGTCCAGAAAGATATTTAGATAACTACATAAAAGTAGATTAATAATTCTTTTTATGACGCCGTAGCCTAGTCATACATTTATACGGTAGTGTTTTTTTCTTCAGTTTTTTATATTTATTTATGTGGTACGGTACGGAGGACTGAATGTTTGTAATGTATATCTAATTTTAGATCTATTTATCGACCCCGTTGCCATGGCAATCAAGTAATGGAGACAAAACGCTATGTTCATCATTGTTATTTCGGTTAATAGTCTAATTAAGCAAATACATATATAAGCCTATATTTCTTAAATTGATAGCTCTACATGGACTTACACTAAACGATTTATCCATCATCTATGACGAGGAAGTATACGATCCCACAGACAGGGGTAAGCCTCTTTGCTCACTCGCGTAAGTAGCCTATTATAAGAAGTGCGGTTCGAGAACAATCAGGTTATGTTTGTTTTATGCTATAATGGCGCACTTATATACGGTTTTCCTGTAACTTTCATGTAAGAACGTGTTTGGGTACCGTATAAAGCAAATATTACCGGTATGTATCATTACGGTGCCTAGGATATTTTGTAATTGGGTGGTGCAGGTAATTTGACGACGGCATTTTCATCTAATACCAGTTCCTATCGGTAGTTTTACGAGGGAAGTTACGTAAATAAGTTTCGTCATTTTTCCCCCAGAGACATTTTATTGCCAAACTGACATTCACCATGGCATCATGGACTATACACCTTGCAGTATTTTTTGACACAGTCGCCACCGACATTGAGACACTTGTCGTAGCTTGCAATCAGTTTGAAGAGATCACTCAGGTTTCATAATGCTGGTGACTTGTGTGATAAATTTCGGTGTACGGTACTTAACGTGTAGCCTACGGTATGCCATTCGCGCTCTCCGTGCGATGCAACGAATTGTCGCACAGCCTGCTCGACCTCAAAATTGGTGTAAAAGTGACGTCCCGAGAGAGCATGGAGCATGTGCTGGTCCCGGATACGACCAATACGCAGTGTGGATGCTATCTGCCACCGTTATGCGCCTGTCCGCTAACATTTATATCGTGTACTCGAGCAATGTTGTTTTCATTCGTGGATCCGTAGGGGCACCTACTTCATCTTCATCCTCCACGCTCTGCCGTCTTTCACTGAACATGCAACACCAGCGACCGACCATTTGACGAGACATGACCGCTTCACCAAACACGGTCTGTAGGCGTTCACGGATGACTGACACACTACTGTCGACCAAAGTATTATGTGCACTCGAGTTTGAAGGTTGTTGGTGAAGTAACCAATAGACGTACATAAAATCCAATACCATCAACATTTTCGTCGTTCCATTCTACGTTAGTTCATGTAGGTTTGGATTTTTTAATTTATATTTTAATATTTTTTATCGCAGTTGGAACACAAAAAGTGCACGTTTTTAAGCGTGTTTCAACCATGCGTCACATTTACGAATTATTATCTCAAAACCCCGTCATTAGCTCGAATCCAAATTTTAACACAATATACATTGGAATGATGTATAACTGGTTTATTAATTTCACAATTGTGTGTGTCCAAGAAACAAAGTTGTTATCATTGTTGTAAGGTAACTTTTTCTCGTCTCGGGGTGGTTGGAAAATGTAGTTCTTGGTTGCGTTGTAATCGGTATACATCAAAAAGTTATGCTGTATGACTGTGAAATACGTAGATTAATTCACTTATTTTATATCGGTTTGTACTTCTAGGGGGAAATAACACATGTTTCACCTGCTAGCCGCTCTGGCAAACGCTGTACAGCGTTGCCGTAATGGTGCCCACACGCATCATGGCGCGTCTCGCTCGGAAGTGATGGGCTCCATCTCAGCAACGCTGTACAGCGTTTGCCAGAGCGGCTAGCAGGTGAAACATGTGTTATTTCCCCGTAGAAATACAAAGCGATATAAAATAAGTGAATTAATGTACGCATTTCACAGTCATACAGCATAACTTTTTGATGTATACCGATTACAACGCAACCAAGAACTACATTTTCCAACCACCCCGAGCCGAGAAAAAGTTACCTTACAACAATGATAACAACTTTGTTTCTTGGACACACACAATTGTGAAATTAATAAACCAGTTATACAACATTCCAATGTATATTGTGTTAAAATTTGGATTCGATCTGATGACAGGATTTTGAGATAATAATTCTTAAATGTGACGCATGGTTGAAACACACTTAAAAACGTGCACTTTTTGTGTTCCAACTGCGATAAAAAATATTACAATATAAATTAAAAAATCCAAACCTACATGAACTAACGTAGAATGGAACGACGAAAATGTTGATGGTATTGGATTTTATGTACGTCTATTGGTTACTTAACAAACAACCTTCAAACTCGAGTACACATAATACTTTGGTCGACAATAGTCCCACGTGCCCATTCATACCGGTTAACAGCACGCACTTCCATTGGCAACCATTTTGTCAGTACAAGTCTGTCTGCCAACGTGAGCTGTAGTCTACTCGTATGTATGGCACGCCGGTCTTTTGCTTCTGTCTCTTCGTCGGCACTCTGAGCATGCGTCATTCCCCCTCCACTGACGCCCCTTCGTTGAACCCAAGGAGTTCCTTGGTTAAACCAGCCATGGGTGCGGATTCTTATGGCGAGTGTTTATGTCACCTGGTGTACCATCTGCTTGTGCAATAAAATGACGAAACTTACTTTCGGAGATTCCCTCGTATATCTACCTTCTTTCAAACAGATATAGAAGCCGAAAGAGACAGAAGTTAATTCTGGTGTCTTGTGTGATAAATTACGGTGTACTTAACGTGTAGTCAGTATGCTATTCGCGCTCTCAGGCGACGGTTCTGCCGTTTATCTGGAACTAGCGTAAAGGTGATAGAAACATAAACAAATAGATGTTAGGGCTATAACATGTGATTTGTGTTGATGTATGTACTCTTCTCTCATTTTTTCAGTTATTTTCATAACATTTGAGGCTAAAAGATGAGTAATAAATAATGTTCAGTAGGTTAGTAGTGGCAATCTAAACCCCCACCACTACTCCCAATGCGAGACGATATCTCCCGAACCCATGGTCGGAGTTTCACGAATGAGGTGTTGTTCAACTCGGGCTGACGGGGGCTTTGCTATGGACCACTTAATTACACCCTAAAATAAAACATACCCCTACTAGAGGTGAAATGGTATTTTCTTAGTAAATGTGGCTTTCCTTGTGCGACATGTATGCGGTTCAATGCTAAGATGAAATTAAACATTGTTCCACATGAACATCATGCAAAGGGGTCGACGCCATGATGAATTAACATTTTTGTTTTTTGTTTTTACGCATGCGCACTTGGGGATTTTGTAGGAGGGCGGGCTTTTCAAATAATTAATGAGGTATGAGTTATTTTATAAAAAATTAACTAAAAGATTGAAAACTAATAGGTCATGTGCGTTTTAATATCTTACGAACCAATAAGGCTACGGACTTGTATGAGGGGTCGTTGGATTTGGGGTGACGCCCCGTTTTTTAATTTATTTTCATTTTTGTCAAAAGGGCATAACTGCACATTTGTTAATATTTCGAGAACCAATAAGGCTACGGACTTGTATGAGGGGTCGTTGGACTTGGGGTAACGCCCGTTTTTAAATGTATTTTTGATATTTGTCAAAAAGGCCTAACTGCACTTTTGTTAATATTTAGAGAACCAATAAGGCTACGGACTTGTTTGAGGGGTCTGGTGTATCCCTTGGAATGTATGTTCAGTTAGAGTTAGCTCTTGCTGCTCTTTTCTTTTTTTTTCATTAGTTTAATTTATTTAATTTCCCTCCTTGCAGACACCAACAGCGACCCGCTGTATTCTATTTGCTCTGTACACGCGCTTAAGTTGTTTATAAGTTTGTTCTAGATGTGTATCTTCTATGGAATCTACCTAGTGGCACCTCGCGGCAACACGCCGAAGTTCTTCGGAATCATTGGGTCAAGAGGACTTGCATACCACTCCGATAGGCTTCGCCGCAGTCGTCAGCTAACATCTCCTTGAAGACATTACTCCATGAAGAAAATTACATTTTATAAAGAGTGTTTTTTTAATGTTTCCCATTCTGATATATAATCTTTTGTTTCCTTCCCCTTCCTCCTCGCCTACCTAGCTCTATCGTGTGCTTCTTTGCTCGCTCTCACTTCTAGTTCAGACTTCAAGTGTACATTTCGGCGCTCTCTCTCTTCCTGTCTTCATGAAACAATTTTAAAATAGACGCCATGTCTATATTTTAAAGTAACGGCTACAAGGAACCTTCCACTTCAATCATCATGGCAAGTTAAGTAAACCGCATACTTTGAATTTTAAACCATTTTAGAGGGTTTTAATCAACGCGTTGAATGCTTTTGCTAAAAGTTATAGGCAGTGCGGGAATTTCACAAAATTGTGAAACCTCTGCCACTCGTGGGAATCGCTTTTCTTAGCTAACAAAGCTCTTTACCAGTCATGAAATCTAATATTTTCCACACCAAGTAAGAGAATACTTTCCCGCAACGAGGGATTCATGTCAATTAACTGCTGTCTAAAACTTAACTTGTTTCCGCCGAGGGATTATTACCGCTCCATTTAACTGTCAATACAGTTCTGGAATGTTCCATTCTAAATATACTTCAAACCGCAAAGAACTATGCTCAATACCGTCAAATTGCTGGAACCTCAAGTTAACTAGAACGTAATTGCAACCCACAAATATCCAACGCAATAAACTTATTCAAGTCAACTTCTTCAACTAAATGTTCTCCATAAACTGCAATAGCTTTTCACTTGTTCCATGAACTTTCAGTGCTGCAATAGTGAAATCTTCCAATCTATCAACAAACTTTAGTGCAAAACAGTGTCCGTTCAACTATCTACCGCAAAGCGTTCGATTGAGAGCAATTAAAATTGGCCAGAACTATAAATTCCTCTCTCCTTTTCCTCAAATACCTTTTGCTAACAAATTTAGGTTAATCTAAATATCTAGTTACTATTCTACGAGGCCTCGCCCAAAGTATGGTGCCCTACCATTTTTTCTCCATCTACCACTTATTCATTCTGTTTAAATATTAGTAGTTATAGAAACTACTTATTAATCTTTCTTTTCATATCTTGCTGGCTCAGGAATCATTAATTTTCTAATATTAAACTTGTGTACCTAATTTCTTTTGATCCAGGCTTCGTTAATACGACCTGAGCTTTTTGGAATGTACCATTTGTTAACTTCTGTTTAAATAATAGCGGTTACCTCCGCTTGTAAATTTCTTCCTTTCTTCTGCTACTATCAGGAATTTGATCTATTAGTCTATAGCCTCTTCGCTGCCATAAGGGCATTCTACTCGATTTGGTGTTCTACCTAACTAATTTAACAAAATGTTATACTAAATTGTAATATTTTATAATTAACCTAGCAGGTTCAACACTTCTTAACCATACGCTTGTTAAATAACTCTTGTAAGGGTTTTTGTACAAATAGGGATCTTAGACTTCCAAGTTGTTAAACCAAAATTTTTCTCTTTAGCTTAAAATAGCTAAATTGTTACTCTTAACCCAAAATAAGATACTAAATCTAACAAATTGTTAAATGTTTCAAATTCTATCCTGTTAAATAAATAATTTGTTGTTTTGTTGCTATCTCTACTCCTAGAACAAAGGTTAGGCAGGACCTTCTCTTCCCTGATTTTCTCCCAAAATTATTTCATCTTTCAAAATAAAAAAGGCAATCTCTGAATCAATAAAAACTTTACCACTTGTTGCGTTAAAAACGAAACTTCAAATAACAACATTTTCAAAGTTTATCTTAGCTGTCACAGCTAATTCTAGTAAATCATTAAGGCAAGTACAGCTCGCTCCGCCAACTTCCTATTGTTAGAGACTTCTTCTCTAACTTGTGTTTTACTCCTCAAAATTACAGTTTTGTTTAAGTTAGGTCTGAGGGTTTCCTCCGTTCTAAGCTTTTAGTCGGCACCCTGCTGGGTAAAAGCTTAGCTTACTTTAAGTGCAACAATTGGTATTCTTAAAAGATTCTCACTAATAACAGTAAAAAACATTGCTAAAGGCACTAGAGTTGCTTTATCTCTTCCCACTCTGGAGGTATTCGGCTGTTCTGCCGTAGATCCAACCGTGGTTAGTAATAAAAATATTACGGCAAATTCAAATCCTTCCAGCATTTCAGAATGCTTAGTAAAATCTAACCCTTTTGAAGGGAAACTACATAAATCCACCTCTTTTCATATATCCTTGCTTTCTAGCGTACTACTATCCCCATAGTACCCAAATCCCAGCTCGGGAGGGAAAGAAAACATAGCGATATCTTGCAGGTAACCGTAGCTCCCGCCGCTCTCTCCGTTGACGGTGACCGAGCTCCCTCTTATTTTAGTTATTTCGCGGGTTCTGGCCAGCATAACTTGCCGTTAGATCACTATTTTCGTTCTCTTTTTATTGGATTCTCTTCCTCTTTGCCAAAAATTGTTCCTACTCCTAAACTTAATTCATTTTTCATCATCTTCCCTCAGGTAGTGTTAACACTCAGTATTAACATATCAGGGTCGTTGGACTTGGGATGACGACCCGTTTTTTGAATTTATTCTTGATTTTTGTCAAAAGGGCCTAACTGCACTTTTGTTAATATTTCGAGAACCATTAAGGCTACGGACATGTATGAGGGGTCGTTGGACTTGGGATGACGCCCCGTTTTTTAATTTATTTTTGATATTTTGTCAAAAGGGTCTCACTGCACTTTTGTTAATATCTCGTGAACCAATAAGGCTAGGGACTTGTATGAGGGGTCGTTGGACTTGGGATGACGCCCCGTTTTTTAATTTATTTTTGATTTTTGTCAAAAGGGCCTAACTACACTTTTGTTAATATTTCGAGAACCAATAAGGCTAGGGACTTGTATGAGGGGTCGTTGGACTTGAGGTAACGCCCATTTTTGAATGTATTTTTGATTTTTGCCCAAAGGGCCTAACTGCACTTTTGTTAATATCTTGCGAACCAATAAGGCTATGGACTTGTATGGGGGGTCGTTGGACTTGGGATGACGCCCCGTTTTTGAATTTATCTTTGATTTTTGTCAAAAGGGCCTTACTGCACTTTTGTTAATATTTTGAGAACCAATAAGGCTACGGACTTAAATGAGGGGTCGTTGGACTTGAGTTAATGCCCCGTTTTGAATGTATTTTTGATTTTTGTCTAAAGGGCCTAACTGCACTTTCGTTAATATTTCGAGAAACAATAAGGCTACGGACTTGTATGAGAGGTCGTTGGACTTGGAGCGACATTTACCTTTGTATGCATTTTTTATTTTTAATAAAGAATTGACATAGAGTTTAACGCTATACTACATGTTAAAAAAACATTTTTTTACCTGTTAAATTTGTTATTAAGAGTGGTCGTGGAGAGAGGCGGTACCTCTGTCATATGTTTTAACGGGCCTATTGCCGACCACGGAGACTGTGCCCGGAAGAAATGAATCGCTATTTTGTTGGGACGGCGTGGCGGCTTCTGACGGTTGATTTTGCGATATTTCCTATGACGGATGGAGGCTAATATTTGAAAATATGTCAATCGTGCTAGGATTTTGTACTCCTGAAGGGGATCTTTAACGTGTTAGTAAACGGTTACCCGCGACATGGCTCTGTGGCACTGCAGATGGTTGCAGGATATGAAGCTATAACATGAGCGTGAATGTAAAAAATATAATTCTGAAATGAGATAGATTTAGGATGAAACACAAGCTTTAACACTTGAGACCTCAGTATCCCGCTAGTGAGACTGAGTATTTTGTGGCTTTAAGACACGACACAACAGACCTGCTTGGGGCTAGCCTAGTCCAGTCCTACCACGACCTGATAAGTCTAATCTCAGAAATGTGGTGGCGTGTATGAAACATGATATGACAACTCGACTAGCATGGGACAAAGAGAACCGTTCAAGGTCAAACGATGAGAAAATGCAGACTCACTTTGTTGCTAAGCTGACTAATAAAGACTGTGTTAGTAATGCACTTACTGTTTTAGCAAACAGACGTATACTGTATAGCTCTGTATTGTGAACTGAACTGAACTTAGGAATAAAATCCTTTTTGTTTTCGGTAAGTACATATTAATGATTATTTTAATGATGTAATGTTAATGAACCTTAAATTTTTAGTTATTGATAAGATAATTAATGATATTTTATTTATTTTTTGCAGATAACGGGTATAGCTGTCATGTCTGAGAGAGAGAGAGACCATTGCACTTTTTAGCCCACTAGAAGGAAAAAGGCAAGCCATTACAAGTCAAGGTGAGAATTTTTTAAATGACTTGTTTGATTTTCGTTTCATAGTATTATTCTTTTTTATGAAATTTATGTGTTAAACTGAATTTAGGTATTTATGACGGTTTATTTTATTTATTTTTAGAAAGTTGAAAAGAAAAGCTTTACCGCTATAGCAGTCGCTGAAAACCCAGAACGTGTGAGAGTGCAACCATTGTTCCCAGGCAATGGACTATTCAAAACTCAGGTAAGCCTAACTTAAAATGCTACCCCCATTTTACCATTATTGAATCCCCTAGACAAAATTCATTACCTGTACATGACTTGGAGTATGACTCTTTTCTTGGTTAATGGCTGTGTATTGACAACCGGCACAAGACCATAATGGTTGTTGACCGGGAAAGTACAAGGCCATGTTTGATTTTTTTAAACAAAAATTTAAATTTAACTGATGGGTCGTTCCCTATGGACTCAACTAATATCCAGAGGTTTGAACAAGATAATCTGGAAAAAACGACATGACATTTATTTTTTTGTTTATACTAGGTATATTGGTTAAAGGGGGATGTGAATGACAGCAGCTTTATTAAATAATTAAGTAGATGGGTTACTGTTAGTGCCGACAAACAGTTTTTAATGGTGTTTTGATCTTTTAATGCCAATTAACGTTAAAGTTTTATTTACAAGTATTGATTGATTGGTTATTTTGTTTGTTTTTGGGTGTGGTAATGCGCCACTAACGTAGTGAACAGACAGTGAACAAGCACACGTTATACTTTAAAGTACTCTATGCTCTTGTGCAACGTTAATAACTTACAATAAAAAAAAGTTTTATTATAACACATGGCTTTAGTACTGCACCCGAAATTCGAATGTTTTAGGACAAAAATGATGATATTGTTCTAGCCCCATGCTAAAATTTAACGTGTAAAGATTGACGCTGGATCTAGACGCAAACGAGTTTTGTTAACAAGCTCAGGCGAGGGGAGAGCGAGATCACGTGATTTGTGACGCTCGAGAGAGCCTAGCAAGGTAAAAACTTGCGTAGCAACAAGGATTATACCGCGAAATTGATAATAATTATTGTTGTGGTGTTTGAAGCCATATTTTCAGTGTTGCCTTAGTAAACAAGAGTTTAGTGCTTTTCAGTCGGTCAACACGAATGTACCCAAAGGAGATGGGTTATGCCCTAATCCTGAAATAAATTACATGAGATTAATAAAACACTAGGATGACCAGTTTCGATCGTCAAGCGATCATCATCAGATCCATTACACTTAGGCTACAAACTCTATGTTTGAAATACAGGTGAAAATATTTACAATATGTACAATTATTTAGTTGCAGTATTGGTACTGCAACTGTCAGTGTATGCTAAATGCAGTATATATGTTAGGTGAAATGCTAAATGGTGATAGCTATCCGTAGATTGTACTTTAGAGAGATTATATGGTTGTAAACTATGGTTAAACTATAAAATTTAGGCTAACTACTTATCTGATTGTCTTCCGTATAACAGCTACTCGCAGTTTTCGTGCTCACTGGAACTCACTATGCGGTAGACTGCGGTGGTTATCTTAACGACTGGTTTTTCCCTGCTTTCTCCCCCCTGCTCCTACGTGCTGTGGGGAGTGATAGCGATGTGTTTATGTGAGTTGTTGCCAACCTAGATAATTATTGTTCTGCTCCTTTCATTTTACTAGATGTTCTCATGCAATCAAAATATTTATACATCTTTATCAACATGTAAGCAAGCCTCCATCCTCTAAGGTAGCAACACAATCCACCCTCAATAATTCCCCCAAAACCAATTTCCAACATTACTTTTATCGAAGACAGCATCCATCTTGCCACACTTCATTCCCATGGCAACCTAGCAATGCCAAGGAACCTTCGCCAATTAGTCAAAGCCACCTGGTCCACCCACTGACTACCCACCAGCAAAGTATCTCAAGGCACAGAACACATAAAATTCTCTGTGGTGGCCTACCAATAAGTTGCCATGGCTGGCAACCAGCTAAAAATAAAAATAAATAAATACTACCAACAAAACAAAAATTAGTGTCTGTAACCTACTTAAAAATACGGTTACAGAAGCGCCCCCAACCATAGAAACAAATACATAAATTAAAATACATGAAGCAAACACTAAGACAAAAATTCAAACTGAAACAAATTATACATCATAGTCAGAAAAAACCATTGGCACTATCATCGCAGAAACAATTGTTCTAAGTTCACCAGAATCACCGGCATAAATATTTTTTCTGATAGAGTAGCCGAAGCTATCTCATCGAGTCTATCAGACATTCCTGCTCCATCGGAAAAATCCGACAACAATATCGTAGTCAGAAGGAACGGCAGAATCATCATCAGACCTGTCTGTGCCGTTTTCATAATCATCTTCGTCTTCATCATCATCATGAAATATTTTCCTTTCTTCTTCTTTCTCTTATGCTTTCGGTCTTCCTCATCTGCTTCACTGTCTTCCGGTTGTGTCTCGCCTGTTCCTTCAGTCTTCTTGGCTGCCTCCTTCTTCTGTTCCAGTTTCATTTTCTTCATCTGCCTTATATTACGCAACAATTCTTTTCTTCTCATCTTTTCTTTTCTCTTTCCCTTTATCCCTTTTATCTTCTTCTCCTTTTTCTTCTTCTTCTGATCCTTCACTCTCTTATCTCGATCTGCCTGACATCTCTTCCTCTTCTTATTTCTTCTCATTGTCTTACATCTCATCCTTTTCTCTGTCCACCTTGTATTCCTGCCTATCCTCCTCGTCCTTCTCCTCCAACGCTTCATCACGTTATCTTCTATCTCATCTTCATCCTTGTCTTCAGTTTTATTCTCCTCCTTCGTATGATGTCCTCTTCTGTTACGTCGACGGCGACCTCTGTATCTACCTCCGCAACTGCTCTTTCTTCTTCGCCTGCTACGGTCTCTCCGATATATACCTCTACAACCTCGCCTTATCTTTTCCACTTCTTGATTATTTTTCTTATGCCCCCTAGCATCAAGTACTTCATAGATCTTCTCCTCTTCCTCTACAGACACACTCACAGATTCTACTATTTCAACTTTCTCTTCCACAATGCATATGATCTCCACTCTCTGATCTTCCAACTTCCTTTCCACCTCCTCCTCCTGCTCCTTCTTCTCTTTCTCCTCTTCCACAGCCACACACTCAAATTCTACCATCTCAACCTTCTCATCTACGATGCATATGCTAGCCATCTGCTCTTTGACCTCATCAAATTCTCCGTCAACTTCTCTTTAAAACTAAGCATCTGGTAGGTAACCTGGGAGGTGATCCTCTCCTCCATCCCTTCGTACTTTTCGTAGTGGAGCAAAAGCGTCTCCAACATGGCCATCATCTCAGCTTCCATATTTCTATTATTTTCGGCCATCCATACTCCTGTCTTTGTGAGATTCATTGAATTGTTGCTTTCACGTTGGGCGCCATTGTAACTATTATAAAGCTTGACACCTCAGGTTGGTGGGGCAATATACTTGCTTAAAAAATGATATCACAAAAAGAACAGGATATTGTCTTCACTAAAATCCACTATTTATTAATAAAGGCAAGCTTCCATTACCTGCATCTGTTGTGCAGTATCCACAACAATTTTTATGAGTAAAAGGGGCTCTTCACAATATTTTAAGATTCTTCTGCTCCTTTAATTTTACTAGATGTTCTCATGCAATCAAAATATGTATACATCTTTATCAACATGTAAGCAAGCCTCCATCCTCAATGGTAGCAATACAATCAACCCTCAATAATTCCCCCAAAACCAATTTCCAACATCACTTTTATCAAAGACAGCATCCATCTTGCCATGGCTGGCAACCAGATAAAAATAAAAATAACTAAATACTACCAACAAAACAAAAAGCAGTGTCTGTAACATACTGAAAAGTTTGGATACAAAATATAGCATTGTAGATTAGCTAACAGCCAATGAGAAGAGGTTTTATGGAAGAGAATATCACCATTAGCTTTTGCATTTAGGCCCCAAGAAGGACTTTTTAATGATTGGAATACTGAAGAAAATTACGAGAGGATATTATCTGTACTTTGAAAGTCAATAGAAGGGAGAAGTACACTGTAATAAGCTATATTCAGGTACGCGCTCTTTACTTTAGCGGGAGTTAAAATGGCGCCGAATTAGTACGAGATGGAGAAGGGGAACTCAGAGAGAGCGTTCTTAAGCCTAGAAGAGTCGTCGAAGACTGACATGTTACCGGGAGTGTTTAATCCCGAGGAAGTAAAGCCGAGTGAGGAGTTGCACCACACGAGAAGTCAGCACCGATCCCGGCAGAGTTAATGTACGGCCGCGCTTACTGCAAATCTAGTGCAAGTTAAGTCGAGTTATAAATGCACATGTCTGAACTATTATACAGTACAATTAATACTGAAGTGAATTCGAGTGATACTTTTGAGTATAGACAGTCATTTTATGAATTTTGAACGTCGCAGATTTGAAAATTAAGGCAATTATAGACAGTATAACTTTTCTGCAAAAGAAGTAATGCATCTCAACACGAGAAGCTTTTTTTCGGCAAGTTAGCAGCGAACGATCTTTAATGCTACAAGACAACGTGAGTAACAGTGTGTTGTATGAACATTGAAGCCTTTGCTTATATGAAGATTATGATGACTGCAAACATGAATACAGAAACATTATTCGACATTATGAAGATGTTAGTGATTATGGAATAGAAACTTTATGCGACTGGGATATGTTAATGCAGAGCTGTGATTAGACAACATGGAGCAACGATAATTAACTGCAGAATTATATACAACATCTAGAATGTCTACAAAGTCAAGTATACATGAAACATTATGTACATTATCATCTTTAATATATAATCACGTACATGTACTTTTTGACTACGAGCAATTATTATCATTCATTGACCAACTACATAAACACTAATAACGACGATTGTTATTCGATCTACAACTTACAAATTTTATTTGTAATTATGAAACTATATCGACAATATTGCTCGAAAATAATGTGGGAAATACGAATGGAGTCGGCGAATGAAGAGCCATCAACAGGAAGACAGAATATGTCAGGGACTAGGCCCGACAATTGCTTGAAACTTGGAATCCATGTACAAGGGACGCAGTTCGATTTCCGGCGGAGATGGGTGTTTTCCGGAGAGGAAATCCTTCCTTATCCGAGGTCGCTGTACTTTCGCTGGTGTGGACGGATTTGGTTTCAATATTGCATTCGTGGGAAGATGAAACATCTAGGTATTTTCCTAATACCTGATATGAGCTTCAAGAGTCTTCATTCAAGGTAGAAGTGCCCAGCATTATTATGTAGGTAGAGTATTGTGATGGCATTTTGAGCAACATTTCTCCATATTTCATTTATATATTTTCACTTCGATGTGTAACAAGTTTATTCTACAAGATCATGTAGGATGTTTGTCGTTAGTCATCCATACAGAAAAGTTCAACGATTCAGTTTCTGAATTAAAGTTTATTTGTTTGGGAATTTATATTCCACTTTTGAAATTTAAGAAATTAGTAATCGAGGTTTTTCATTTTTTGTGTTAGGATTTCAGACAGTTTGGTCTTAGATCTCTAGTAAATTCATTTTGAGTAAAATGAATTGGGCATCTTATTAGTACAGAGGAAGCAATCTACGTGTGATATATTGTGAAATATCATTTATTACTATGAACATTTCGTCGATCTGGCGAGTAATATTCGTCACGATTATGATATAAAGTCATGTGCTCATGAACATTCTTAGTATAGAATGGCGATACATTCAGGACATACCCATTTATTTGAAGGAAAGCTTTGCACTTTCATTAAATGTAACATTATTTGAGTCATATCTTCTCCGAAGAAAATTTATCAGACAGCAGGGAATTTATATAGTTTATTCCAGTCGTTATAGATATTTATTGGACACTTAAATAACACTTGTCGTTATTTATACACAAATGTAATGCTACGTTATTTTGTGAACGTAATATTGCAACCGTGTAATTTTGAAGCCAAGATCAGTATGGTGAAACGAATTTATGTATAGAAACAAGGAATTGATAACACAGTAACAATATTTAGTAATCCTAAGGAGATCTTTCACAAGCAACTACTATGATCGTTTTGAGAACGAAAGTTAAGTCATAAAAACAGATATTGCTGTTGACAATGTAAGCAGTTTTTTGGAACAACACTAAGATAAATGCTAGTTGAAGATAATGAAAGTAATACAGGAGTATTGTTGGAAATAATTACATTGATGTTATAAAAATTGTTTATTGAATGTACGTGGAGGGTTCATGCCGTATATAGAAGTAGTAGAGTCTGCGAGGAAATGTTTGTTGGAATACGAAGGTGTTCGCCGTATTATTGCATTGTAGTACTGTTGTGTGGTAATTAAAGCATTGTTGTGTTAGTAGAGTTATTGAGAACTCCTATGTGTGTATAGATCCACGAGGAAGAGGGGAAGATAGAAGCGGAGTATGCGGAACGATGTTTGCGAAACGTTATTAATCTTTGTTCACTAAACTTTTATTTAAACTTTATTAAACCTAGAACTATTGAACCCCTGTAAAGAAGCCTAGTGAGACTCTTTTTCATGGAAGTGTTTCGGCCCATACCGTTGTTGTTATAAATATTTGCTTCTCATCATAACAAGGTAACATAGGTAAAAATATCACAAATGAAAGAAAAGTTAAGCCAAGATTTAACTAAACAAATTTAATATCAGATCAAAATAACATTAAAAATAAATAAACATCTCCCAAAACTACACCCACAATTAATTAATTAATTAATTATCAGATATCGTCAAAAATCTCTCTGAAGAGATTATATCAAAAATCAGGCCATCAATGGTCCTATCACTCCTTCAATCCATGTGTGGCGATGTGACGAGCGAACAGAAAATGGAATAAGTAGTATGTTATATGCGACCCGCGACCATAGGCAACAGCTGACAAGCTGCAGGTCCATATATGAGAGGAAGACATGGCACTGGGAATACAAACTACAACTACACAAAAAATTACAAATACCCGACACTCGCTAGCCTTAGTAAACTACAACTGAGATTTCCGGTCGAAATCTTTACCCAATGTCAAAGACACGAACAAATGCCTAAACAAGACTTCATAAAATCAAAACAATTATGAACGCACGAGACTACGCTCCACTGACATCCACTGATGACCGCCGTCGCCTTTTACAAACACACCAACAAGGTGTCAAAAACAAAATCTAACATTAAATAAGAATATCAAATCACACTGCCCAGTGGCAATTACATACAACAAAACAAGTTTATTTTTAAAGAGACGTGAGAATCTGGCCCTTTATATATCAAAGTTTCAACTAAACAGGCATTCAAAATTTACTAGCTCAGAACAAGCCAGCCCCCTCTACACATTAGCGCGCCTTATCTATAGATCTGTGCTCGGTGAGTGTCTCGCCTGCCAAATGTCAACAACCCAATGCGAAAACAAATATCCCAGTGCAGCGACTGAGCACCAAGAGCGAAAATTTATTACTGTACTCCAGTAAAATAATGTGTCATAAAATGTCTCAGGCTAGCCTAATGCATAGCTCCAAGATTCGAAGAATACCAAGTGTGACCCCAAATACAAATAGTTTCATTAATTCACACAGAATTAAAGAACCTAGTTGGGGTCGTAACAGAGTCTCCATAGAGCAACTTCTGAGGCCCATTCACTGCAGCAGACAAGGAAGGTCAAAGCCATTTTCTCCGTGCAAAATACACACAAGTGACACAAACACACAATTTGACACACAACGCATACATCAGGGTTGACAATACCTGAAAAAATACATAATAAATTCGCTCACACGCATCGCACCAGATCCTAGACTCGACAAAAGCTTCACACAGAAATTAATTTAATATGTATCAAACTAGAGAACAGACGGTTCCCTTCAAAATTGATTGCAAAGGCAAACTCAAAATAATAAATGAACAATAAAGCCTGTTTAATCCAAACGGCTACCAAAAATATCTAATTTCCTCCCATCTATTTTAAATCAATATATCAACGTCTCACTTATAACACAATCCGTAACTCAAGTACACGCGGCACTTGTATTAACATTACACTGAAATATTAACAAATAAAAACAACAAATAGTCACGCGTCATCCTACATTTAAATATGAGTGTCGGAACAAACCCTATCAACAGAAATCGAAAAACACACGAGAAAATCTAAATTAAAATATATACAGTTCCCAGACCAACATCTAACTACATGATTGAAATAATTCAATTTTTAGTACTTATCCATTACTGCGTCTCACTCAGCATACGCCACAAGACATGGCCCCAGCAGGATCTCTCTACTCTTCCATGACCATCTCGACAGAAGATTCCACGTTCACCATACCGGTTCTTGACCACGTTGTCAACATCTTGGACTTCTTAAAGATGAAAATGTTCATATAAAATAAATGAATGTACAATAAATAACCTGCTAAAATTGCCACATGAGCTACTAGTTTCACTCACAGTCCTGGGCAATTTATATCGTAGACTTTCCCTAATTATTGTAAATGCCTAACTCGACACGCACTAACACACGCAAAATTCATATTACAAACCTTTAAATTGTTTCAAAGTTACTGTTGATTAGACCCACGGTCTAACTTGAAAATATATAAGTTCACTCGACGTAATGAAGTTGCCTCCATTGCGACCCAAACAAAAGTACTTTAAAATCAGAATATCGTCGGGCAGCAACTTGTCTCCTCAAAGACTTCGAAATATGTGTATCGTTGGGCAGCAACCTGTCTCCTCTTCAGATAATGTGTAATCAGACTAGCATCGTGGTCTCATTTATACAAAATCGGCACATACTCAGGGGTGGGGACTAATACAAATACTTTAATCGAAGCAGATGAGCTACAAACTCGTGCGTGGTATCAATCATCATCATTTTTCGCGCAGGTTACATCCATGGTCAGCGGATCTCATTCCGTTCGGTCAATCAATCAAAACGCAGTTCCCGCACTTTCTGATATCACGCATCTTTGGCGCGCTACGATGGCGTCCCCTCTGTGATTCGTTAGATTCAAGCCTCGGACGTTGGGTTACGGTCCACCACCACGCCCTTTCTGACGTCACACATATCTCCATCTCTACTCATTACAAGTCTTCCTTCTCTGTCCTGACCTGCCTCAACAAAGGAACCAAGCAACGTTCGAAAGTTCATGCACCCAAGTTCCCAGAACTGGCTATTTATATCACGCTTGCCCAAACTGCCTTCCTCACTGCAGACACTTGCAACATCATCCGGCTATCTTGCCTTCCCAACTGAACAATACTTGTATTCCAATTTGATGAATAAAATAAAACATGAATCATTATTATACAGCATGTATAATAAGGGTTCACTATCTAATAATAATATGAACTTATCTTAGATGATTGGTCATATGGGAGAGGAGATGACAATAAACCTGATACAGACTTAAATGGTATAGCATTTTAACAATTTGAAAGAAACTAGAGAAGGGAACTCTAAACTATAGCTAAGGCTATTAGTATCAAGTCTAAAATAGTACACAAGTAAACTTAATGTGATAGACGATGATAAACAATATATATAAACAATTTATAACTATTTAATTAAGGGTTTTATGGTTTTTAATAATAATGTTATATCTTGCGTGTTTAATATGTATAGAACGGTTAGGAGTAGATGTTTTTAGGATGAGAGAGTGTGTTTATTGAAAGACATGAGTAATTGAAACTACGTCAGTTGCAAATGACGCTAGTCCTGTAAATAATTAGAATGGTATTGTATAAAAGTGATTGATAGAGAAACATCAGATTTATCAAGGATTTTGCCATGTATAAATGAAAGAGATTGGGATCTGTCCCTAAACCATCATTGTTAAAGTCTTGCCATGTTATGAAAATTAAACGGGAAGTTGGAGAACAGGTGCAAAACGAGAAAACAGATTGTTGAATCCCAGGCTCGATTATATAAGCAGAGTGCCGGTGTACTTTGTAGTGAAGGGAGTTCTGAATGAACTGTGTCAATGAAACGAAACGGCATTCAGGTATCGTTCTCTACACGCGTAACTATGTGAAATATTTTACAGGAATGTCAGATTCTCCAGAACTTTGTCGCTAATTGTGTTAACGATCTGTAAAAAGCAGAGACCACCCAAAATGTAACCAGCATATGTGTGAAGTCGTGTGAATCTAGTGTTTTGAATGTAAGGATGGATATATGTGATAATTAATTTCTTTAATTATTATTCTTAATCTAGGGAATTTCTATTTATATTTATTTAGGGAATTTTTGTTAATAAATGTATTTCACTTTATAAGTTCTGTGTCGAGTGACTTATTTTAAACTATAAGCATAGATGGTGTTATGGAGCATCCAAATCAGGTAAGAATCCCTTTGTCCTACATAGCCCCGAGATGTAAGGTAAGTTTTCTCACTCTACCACCAGTGTATTTTTGTTTTAAT
Organism: Meconema thalassinum; assembly: GCA_946902985.2. Lineage (NCBI taxonomy): Eukaryota > Metazoa > Arthropoda > Insecta > Orthoptera > Tettigoniidae > Meconema > Meconema thalassinum. Next base: position 924,338,561 of record OX336389.2, read on the forward strand.
CATAACACGATCGTAGCCTACTGTGTATAATTCCGAAGATCTTGTTGGTGGGATATTGACGGTTTATAATGCAGGAAACCTTCATAATTCTACGATCCAGCTGTGCTTTGGATTCCCAGCAAGTAGCTTCTTGATTTTACGGGTACAGTACCAAATACAAGAAGTGAGCAAGTCGGTTTACCACGTGGGTAAAATTTAAAATCAGAAAACGATCATTGGTTAACATTTGAATCTTGGCCTGTACACTTTCTGTCAGCACATAAACTTGCTGCGGCGGGTTTCTATTACTTGAACCGAGAAGCTGTTGTGCTATGTGTGTTTTGTAGTGTTGAACTTTCAAACTGGGAAGAAGGGGATGATCCATTTCGAGACCATTTGCGATGGTCTCCTCGTTGTCCTTACATGCTTAGATAAGAAGTGGGTAACATACCAATGTGTCCAGTTTACCGAACCACAAGTCCATTCGCTACTACTTACTTTGTTGAATCACAAATAAATAACAATGATGTATTACCAGCCAACGGAGGTGTTGATATATGTGGTCCATATGCATTAGACAGTGTTGAATTGGCATGTGCTTTTGAAAAATTGGGAGTTTGCAAGACTAAAGCACTAGCATACCCAGAGTACTGGTCTGTTGAAAAACGTTTAGAATCTTATAAAAATGTTTGCCCATTAATATTAAAACACCTTACAAAAGAACTAAGTGAGACTGGATTTTTTATACTGGTGAAGGGAACAAAACAATATGTTTTCATTGTGGATTTGGTTTAAAGGATTGGCAGATGACGGATGACCCTTTTGTGGAGCACGCTCGTTGGTTACCTAACTGTAGATACATGGTGTTGCTTAAAGGTCAGGAATTTGTGAAAACTATTCGTGAAGAAAACGTAATTGCAGCACAAGACATAAAAGTGCCTTTAGAGCTAGAACACGCGGTACAAATACATGAGGCTGACAAAAAAAGATGTGTCTCACGAACAGATACAAAAGTGTGATCAACAATTATGTAAAATTTGTTATCGAGAAGAACTAGGTGTTGTATTTTTGCCTTGTGGACACTTGATAGCATGTGTCAAGTGTGCATTAGCACTTAACACTTGAGCTATATGCAGAAAAGTAGTATTTGCTACAGTTAGGGCATTTCTTGCATAAATAGTATAATATATTAATAATGAATGGTCCATAGTACCTATATCCACATTATTATTATTACAGGCTGTTGTAATAGATATGCTTTTGTTTTGTTTACAGACTACTACAATGAATATATTCTGAACGCTATGGGGCAAGCATGTGGCTTAGAGAAAAAGAAGCTCAGCAAATTGCCAACGCATATTCCATTCCGCATTATGAAGATTCGAAAATTGAAAACAGCATATGGTGATCGTGTACTTTGTGTATGTGAGAATTTTGAGACATTTCTACCTACACGGTTTAATGATAAGTCGAAGAGTGTTTTTGATGAAGTGAAAATGCTATAAAACCTGTTCACTTAATTTATGAAGGTGTTAAAAACAATAGGTGTATGGTCCGTTTTAATTAAATAAAAAAACAAATGTCAAATAATAATGGAAATATAAGTGATGACAATAGACTGAAAAAATAAGAAAATGTGTGTATTGAATAATAATGTTTTAGTTTTTAGTATTGTCTTTAAATATATTATGATGAAACCAAAAAAGCTGAACATAACGTTTTTAAAATAAATGTATATGGTGTTACAATGCTGTTTTATTTTATACAAAGTTAGAATATTTAACATTGCAAAGTATACATGAATATGACAATAGATGCATACTGAATACAACTCTTTCTCTTTACGATATGCTGTTATAGTTTTTAAACACAAGGCTCGTTGTAGATCTTTTTATAACAATGTCCATTTACTGTTGTTTTTCAAAAAACTGGGGGAAGCCGCAGTGGTTTTAAAGACAAAAAAACGTCATTCTCTTGCTTTTCATCATTATCACTATCATTATCATCAGCAACATCACTATCATTATAATCACCATTATTATAATCACCATTATCATCCTCAACATCATTCTCAACATCACTACAACTATCCAATTCCTCTTCTTCCACTTTCACAGGGTCCTCGTGTAGAGTCTGCATGGCTTTTGATAATGTTAAGGGTTTTTTGAACGTTGAACTATCTTGAGCAGCAATATTGTTTTCTTGCACTCGCTTTTTAGCATTTTCATAATTTTCTGGTGACAGCAACTGGGTTTCATGCAGTACACCACATTGATGATCACTGACACTTAAAAGCTCACAATTTTTACTTTTTAGGTCACCGCGACAATGTTTGGAACGTTGTTTTGAACAACGCCAAATAACAGTTTCATTTTATTTGTTCGTTTCACAATATATGAATATCCTTTATAGTATGCATAAGGCTTACCATACCTAGTCACTGATACTTCCATATCAACTGTTATGCATAGACTAAGCTCTAGTAAAGACAAATTGGTAATAAGAACAATAGTTAAATGTGGGAGCATATATGGGTGCAAATGTGGGAGCAAAAAGTGGAAGCAAATGTGGGAGCAAAAGTGGGAGCAAAAGAGGGAGCAAATATGGGAGCAAAAAAGTTGCACCAAAAAGTGGGAGCAAATATGAGAGCAAAAAGTCGGAGCAAATATGGGAGCAAATGTGAGAGCAAAATATGGGAGCAAAATGAGGGAGCAAAAAGTGGAAGAAAAAAGTGGGAGCAAAAAGTTGGAGCAAAAAGTGGAAGAGAAAAAGTGGGAGCAAAAAGTGGGATGGTTGGTTGCTTACTAAGTTTAGGGGCTATAACAACGCGGTCATGTAGCCCCGTGTACTTTGGGTGTGTGTAGAATCTGTCTGATAACCGGTGTTAATTGTGATGACTGTATTAGTGTGTGTTATCTGTTTTTTATTCAACGACTGCAGACTTTGTATTTTTCAAATAGTTCCTAGTTTTGCCACCAAACGCCACAGTCAACGACTACTAGTTCAGAACTTAGTCACTAGACGCAACTGCAGTCGGCTCTTGACAACGAATGTGGGAACCTAAGAGTGTTGTTTATATTCTTAACCTATACAATTTAGGTTTACACAGGTGTAATTAATCAAAGGTTCTTTAACATGCTATAATGGGAGCAAAAAGTGGGAGCAAATGTGGGAGCAAAGGTGGGAGCAAAAAGTGGGAGCAAAAAAGGGAGCAAATATGGGAGCAAAAGTGGGAGCAAAAAGTGGAAGCAAAAAGTGAGAGCAAATATGGGAGCAAAAGTGGGAGCAAAAAGTGGGAGCAAAAGAGGGAGCAAAAGTGGGAGCAAAGAGTGGGAGCAAAAGTGGGAGCAAATATGGGAGCAAACGTTGGAGAAAATATGGGAGCAAACAGTGGGAGCAATAAGTGGGAGTGAAAGTGGGAGCAAATATGGGAGCAAATATATAAGCAAATGTGGGTGCGAAAAAGTTTGAGGACCAAAAAGTGGGAGCAAAATGCGGTGACCAAAAAGTGGGAGCTAATATGGGATCAAAAGTGGGAGCAAAAGTGGGAGCAAAAGTGGGAGCAAAAATGTAAGCAAATGTGGGAGCAAAAAGTGGGAGCAAATGTGTGAGCAAAACGTGTGGACAAAAAGTGGGACGAAATATGGGAGCAAAAGTGGGAACAAATATGGTAACAAAGGTCAATAATAATAATAGGGTAGTGGTCACCATTCGCGTATAACAAGATTCCCGTGACTTTCACGATCACAAGTTATACTTCGTCGTAAACTGGATAGTCTCTGATCCAGATTATGACCAATCCAGATGGACTTCATTTGTCTCTAGTACGTGTTTAGACGTCTCATCTTGAAACAACATAATATCGCTATTGTTGCACTTACGCTAGAAAAACCTGATTCGTGCTTTAAGATTCATTTTTCACCCATTCTATATGCGAACTGTAGTCTCTGAGAGATCTAAAATATACTGGAATTTGGTCGATTTTCGTTCGGGAAATATACGGGAATTTTAAAACGGGTCGCCACTTGACAACATGCTATAATATGGTGAACAGAGAGATGAAGAGAAGCCTGAGGGGGAGATAAAAGGAAGTGGACAGAAGACCTGGCACACAAAGCTGATTAAGCAGCAGCGAATGGGAGGAGTGCAGAACTGTACAAGACAACAAACCAACTTCCAAACAAACAAGAGCCTTATACCTACCAAACCAGTGAAGAGCAAGGATGGTGAGCTACTGACAAATGTGGAGGATCAACTAGAGAAATAGAAAGTACACTTCCAGACACTTCTAAACAGGCCCAGTGAGAGTGGTGCCGAAGAAGAGCACAATGGGACACCAGGGACAAGTCTGAGAGTGAATACGGAGCCCCCCTCCCGTGCAGAGGTCATAAGATCCATCAAGGAACAGAGAAATGGCAAAGCAGGGATATGGACAACATCCCACCAGAGGTGATGAAAGCTGATGCCCAAAAATCAGCTGATATCCTCCTCACTATTTTCAGGCAAGTTTGGGTGGAGGAGCAGATGCTTGGTGAATGGAGGAAGGGTCTTCTCGTTAAGCTTCCAAAAAAAGGAGACTTGCAAATTTTGAGAACTGGAGGGGTATAATGCTATTGTCACTGCCAAGTAAAATCTTTTCCAGAGTCATCCTTAATAGAATGAAGGAGGCCATTGACCAGGAAGGAGCTAGCTGGTTTCCGAAGAAATCGCTCTTGCACAGATCAGAATAATACACTGCACATCATCGTGGAACAATCTATGGAATATAGATCACTCCTGTACCTGTTTATAGATTTTGAGAAAGCCTTTGACAACATTAACAGAGAGAGACTTTGGGCAGTCATGGACTTAAGAGGTGTTCCAGGGAAGATCATTCGACTAGTCAAGGAGATATATAGAGGTTCCAGGTGTTATGTGGATAACATGGGTCGAACATCGGACCCGTTCACAATAATCTCAGGTGTCAGTCAGGGATGTCTGCTGTTCCCGATGCTCTTCTTGCTCATATTGGATGAAGCTATGGAACGAGTGGTAAAGAACATGAAAAGAGGTATTCAGTGGGTACTAAATGATAGATTAGAAGATCTCAACTTAGCGGATGGCATCTGTCTGCTGTCACACTCGCTCAGGGAGATGAAGACAAAAATGGAGGACTTGGAAAAAGAGTCGCATAGAGTAGGCCTTAAGCAACTCGAAAAATAGGAACAATTTTATTGAGCTAACACAAGGTTGTTTTAGACAATTATAAGTAGAAGGTCTTAAATCAATAACACAATTAAAGGGAACCCTTACAAAGGGATAGATGCTTTGTTTAATGAATTGGGTAGTAAGCAAATTTTAGACTAGAGCGCTTTCGTAATAAAGCGAAAAGAGCTTTAGACAAAACATATAGTTACGATTAGAAATTCCTGGACGCAGCAGAAAAAAGATTAGAAAGTGGAATATAACCACTAATATTTAAACAAACACTAATTGATGCTATATTTCAAATTTGTAGAGGTCACCTCAGTGAAGCCTCGATTATATAATGAAAATACAAAATGTTTTAACAATTGGGAAATTACAAGTTCAACATTCCTGGACGCAGCAGGAGAATGAAAGTGCAGATTAAGATGTGGATGTATAACCACATGGAGTATTCATACAAAGCTACGGAAGTGACACATGAAAAAATGGGAGGGAGTCTTTTATAGACTAAGCCTCATAGAGTGGAAAAATTACAAGAGCAAAAAAAGAATATTTAAACTATTATAAATTGTTAGTAACAGGAAAATTGGGATAGAGGAAATATGGGGTTCAAAGTCTAGCCAACTTTATTTTATTTTCCACACGATCCGCGACGCGGAAGATCGTTAAACGGACACTATTTTGTAGCACTGAAAGTTTTTGTTGAGCATTTGTAAATTGTCACTATTTCCGTTTTGTTGATTGGTTCTGAGTTGAAAATTAGCAATAGTTTAACGTTATAGATTTTTGAGGTGGTAGCTGGTATAGTTTTTCACTGTTTAAAGTCTATTGCAAATGGAAGTTTCGGGAATTGTAGGTAGAGTTGAATGGGGTAAGTAGAAAGGTCCCTCGAAGGAAGCAAAGCTATGTTTTCAAAGAGCTATAAGTTAAGCTGAATTCTCACGGTGGAGAGAAAGTATCCCCCTTTGTTTGACACAAAAATACTAGAAAGCTTTCTTCACCATTTAATGGAGAGCTTGAAGAAGCTTTAGCAAAGCAAGGCAATGTCCCACGATGGGCCGTTAATACAGTATATTACATAAGTATATGAAATCTCATATTTTGCAGAAGGTGTTCATTAAAGTGCTGGTATTTAAATTTCCCTAAGCCCCATAAAACTTGATAATGATGATGATGATGATAATTGTTGTTTTAAGGGGCCTAACATCTAGGTTATCGGCCCCACTTGGTAATAAAACCACTTAGTTGAGTACTTATCTTTTCATTGTAGATATGTTGATGTTCCCGGCCAGCCGTTAGAACATGATTAAAACATGGCGACGATTTGAAATTTTGCCACATAGTGGAGAGTAGTCCTTCTCCGCGTAGGAGAGCTTGCAGTCGACGGAGCACTTAACACGGAATGATCGAGGGAGTCAAGCGTGCAGGCGAACGAAAGCGGAGAGGTGAAGGGAGGGAAAAACAAAAGTGGAAATACAATGTAGGCAACATAAGAAAAATAAATTGTGCATAATGATTATAAACTAAAACGAAGTTGGAGTCTTCATGGAGCATGTAGAGATTGACAATGATGCCATCTGCTTGCTTTTGTAGAACCAGTTCTTGGAACGACTGGATCCAATGCTTCAACGGGTACCGCATGGAGAGCTGTAAAGGAATCTTACACAAGGAATATGCACATCTGCAACAAACTTTCAAAAAAATATAAGAATATGCACAGAGAAAACAGAAAGCAAAAACGTCTCTTTTGGTATTTACGAAAAAAGGGAAAGCTAAAGAAAGAACGAAAATAAATGAAGAAAAATCAAAGAGTAGACTATTAAAGCTAACATAAAGTGTATATTCCAAAGAATATTCCACCAAGCACTGTTGCATAGTCACTTTGTTGACTGAGTCACAATGTTACCCGACAGATGTGAATTCGAAGCTTCTGTCTAGCAACAATCAAGATACAATATGTATGTTAAGACAAACCAAAAGTTGAGTTCAATTACGTCCATCTCTATTGGTTATTGTACAGACAACTTGAAGTTTGCAGCAGTAAATTATACTGCAGAAACCCTAAATGCAGACTGTAATACGTTTCTTTTAAGTTTATAAAATACCACTGAGAGTGCAAAAATCATTCATAATGATACAGTATTTTATTTTGTGAGACATAGTACATCCGCGTTATATTCGAATCCGCGGTATATCGGAGCAGATCATCAGCATAAGCCGAACTGTAAATATGGTTTTCATCTAAATCACATCCGATTCATGTCCTTTGTGTATAGAATGGACAATAATGGTGCAAGATTTGCCTTGTCCAATTAACCTTCCAGCGGGCGCGTGGGCGGCAATTTGGCTGCATGTTGGAGAAAATCACGAGATTGTGCCCTTTATGGACGAATGAGCAGGCGGGATCTTCGGGTATTCATTAATTACTCCCCTTGACGTGAGACAGCGCTTCCGTAATTTTTACAGTCGGTGCCAATCAGCCATTGTTCAGTTGCAAAGTGGTGCATGCCATTGTCGTTCGAGTCAAGCGGCCAGTTTGCCGCCACGCGCTCGATTGTTTTCCATTCTCTCACACTTGAATGAGATATGTAAGTAAATATATTTCGTTTGTGTGTTTATAGGCGCGTGTCTGTGTGTGTATGCGTGTGTTAGAGAAAGAGAGAGGAACGTTTTCTCTTATACAGTACATAAAATGTTCAAACATATTTATATTTTGAAGTTTGGTTAGTTTCCTGTTAGATTCCTTCATTTCCTTCTGAAGGGACCCTATTCAGCGCCGTCACCCCCACCCCCTCTCGTTCAGACTAATAGTTTACGTCATTTTGACCCAACCTTGTTTCAACAGTGGATAACTGATAAGTATAATGTTTTATCTTAATAATGATACCCCTATCATTACCAATAATTACTCGCCCTTATTCGGAACTATATTGATATCTACCCCCCCCCAGTCGGACGTCCTCTTCATACTGGTCCCCGCCATTCCAACATCTCTCGGTGGGACAACGATTGCACCACCTGGATAAAACGACGACAGAGCTATCTTCGTGACCTTCAACGCCTCAATAATTTTGCTGCTTACACTCGCTATAGAAATATCGCGGCCAAAATGCAACGAGTGTTTAATTTGAAAAGGAGAGAGGCATGGAAAAAATGTACACTTTCCCTAGACCACCAATGTCCGTCTTCTAATATATGGAAGACCATACACTCTCTCGACCGGACCTCACGTCCCCACCCCCACCCACCTACCTCTCCTGACGTTCATCTTTCTTTTTTTAACTTCCCTTACCCCTGATTCTGTACCTCCTGCCATTATCTTCCCCATGACTTTCGACCAACCCTGCTTTAACACCCTTACGCTCCCCATACAACTTTCAGAAATACGTCGTGCTGTTGCACTAAAAAAATCTACCTCCCCCGGCCCAGACGTTATCACGTACCAGATGTTTTCTCTCTTACCCCCTCTTGCACTTCAAACCCTCCTTACCTCTTTCAATTCTATTCTCTCTGGAACTCCCCCACCATCTGAATGGAGCTCGTTCCACTTAATTCCTATTTTAAAACCTGGGAAAACCCCTCCGATCCTAGCAGTTACCGCGTTAGGTATCGTGTTAGGTTCTTGTATCCGCAAATTATTTCAAAAAACTTGTTATCACGTCTCACGTGGTGTTTTGAATACTATTTCCTCCTACCTACCTATCAATTTGCTTTTCGAAAAGGAAAAAGCACTATCGATGCTCTTACCCTCTTCCTCACGGACCTTACATTGGCACGTAGCAGGAAGCAAACTACGATCACTGTCTTTTTAGATATACAGGGTGCCTATGATAACGTGAATCTTTCGATTCTGTTATCTACGCTACATACATTTCACCCCCCCCCCCTATTGCTTCACACGTATTGTCCACCAATTACTTACTAACCGCCAACTTTCTTTAAAATACCACTATCCCAATCACACCTTTTGACACACTTCCCACGGCCTACCCCAGGGTGACATCTTGAGTGGGTCTTTACATTTAATTTACACAGCTGAACTCGAACAACTAATTTCCCCTCACGCCACTATTATCAATTTGCGGACGACATCCTCTTATACAGCTCTGCTCAATCTGTGGATGATTGTACCCAAGCTCTTCAAAAAGCCCTCTCGATCTTACATCCTTGGTTTTTTCAGCATGGATTTGAAACTTCCCCTCACAAAAATGCCGGCATGCTCTTTACCACCTCTCGGAGACCTCCACCCCCACAATTAACTTTAGGACCCCACACGATCCCTTTCCGCTCCTCGGTTAAATATCTCGGACTACATATCGATGTCAAATTAAACTGGCAACCTCATTTCACAGCTTTACAAAATAGGATCATTCACAAACTTCTTTTTTTACGCTCGCTAACTCGTCGCCATTGGGGCGCTGACCCTCCCGTCCTCTTACAAGTTTACAAAAATATAATACGCTCTGTCCTCGATTACGGTAGTCATTTCTTTGACTTGGCATCTCAAACTGCATTAAAAATACTAGATACTTTACAATATCATGCACTTTGCATCGTCACAGGGGCCCTACCCACTTCTCCCACCAATGCTTTATTAGTAGAAACAGGTGACTTCCCGTTAAACCTGCGACGAATATATCTTTCTAGTAAATATATTTACAAAACTCTGTCCTTATACAGTACAATCATCCCCTTCTTCCTAAATTACTGCTCATGTCCGATTATCGCAATCGCAATCAATTCTATTCTAAGAATTCTCCTTCTATACTTCAGGCATATGTCCACATTTTACCCTTTAAACATGATATTTTACAAACCCGAATTTATTTCACTAACGGTTTTAGCTACTCAGCTCAACTTTATAAACCTGCAATTGATATTACTACCTTCCAAACTCTCCCCCCACATTCCCACACTTCCGCATATATATATTCCCGCCAGCTGCAGGATATCCTTCAACGGTACCCCCATCATATACCATTCTATACCAATGGATCACAAACTACATCCAGTCCGTTTACAGGAGTGGCCGTATACTCTCCTTCCCTCCTCACGTCATTGAACTTTTCCTTACCTCGGGATCCTTCCATTTTTACCGCTGAACCTTTCGCCATACGCCAAGCTTTATTATACATTAAACAACATTCTATTCAATGTGCCATTATTTTGACCGATGGCCGCAGTGAACTCGCTTCCATCCTTTCCATAGACTAATCCCAACATTGGTATATCTTTTCCATCCAAAAATTGACCTATGGCCTTTCTCTAACTGGTTTTGACAGTCGCTTTGTGTGGATTCCCGTGCATACCTCCATATCCGGCAACGATATGGCTGATGCTCTAGCCAAATCAGCGACTCTGGGCCATGATTCTTACTAAAATATCTCCGTACCTTCCAACGACTTATTAAAAGATTCTTCTCAATATTTGCGGAGAACTTGGTATACCCAATGGACAACTTCCTCAAGGACCAAAGGCAACTTTTATTATTCTCTTCAACAACACATACCTCTCACTCCCTGGTATGCTATCTTTACCTATTCCCGTCGACATATAACTACTATTATTCGTTTACGTTTCAATCACACCCTCACACCTTCCCGGCTTTTTAAATTTAAACTTCGCGCCACAGACAGGTGCGAATGCGGTCTTTTTATTGGCAACATCCAACACCTCCTTTCCAATGTTCCCTTTATGACCGTCAACGCCGAAAATTTTATACCGATCTCTTCCGACATGGATTTCAATTGCCGCTGAGTATCGCTTGTTTGGTCCACGCCCCAACAGTTCCATTTGTTTATGCTATGGTTTGGTTTTAGACGACTGTCATCTTCGATTATAAACGTTCCTTTTTCTTTTCCTTATGTGTCGACCCAGTCTAGCACACCTGTAGTACTAAAGTCGCCTTGGTGGCTCACAAGGCGTGAAGATTACTGATCCGTGTGTTGTTATTACCTATCCCCCTCTACAACCTTGCTGCAATGATGATCAACATTCGTTCTTTACTAGTCTCTGAATTATATCGTTTACTGTAACTTTCAACCACATCCGTTCGCACTACGCGCCATCCGATTATATATTACTTCCGTAATATTCAGTTACTGGGTGAAGTGAACTCTCAGGCCCCCCCAAAAAACACCGGGAAAAAAAAATAAGGTGACATCTCATAGCATCAGTAGGCACATTTGACAGTTCACTGCGCAGTAGGCCGTACCTAGGCCTTGGAACGAGCGTATTGTGTGTTGGAAGTCAGCCGGTGGTGGTTAAGTATATGTGTGTGTGTTGTCATATTCCTTCTATAACCAAGGTCAGTACATTTTTTTCATTCGTAGTGTGATTTAAACATGGCTTCTGCCAGTGATGGTAGTCTGATGGGACGTCCACCAGACCATTGATGAAATCGGGCCCATAGAAAATATGATAATTGTAACGGACTCTTTTTTATCTCAAAATTATGATCAAAATGCAAACCAACAAGTGACTGTAACACAACAAAATAAGACATTATCTAGCTCCAATAGATATGTTGACCATCATACCACACCTTATCGTTTTCGTCCCAGAGGCCGACCCATAAAACATTTCAAATTTACACCCGATGGCCTAAGGGCGGATCTTTTATAAGCACCATATTTCTGGAATTAAGGGAATACAAAAAAGGGTAGGAATAGAGTTCAAGTACAATTCCATAAAGCTACAGACACCAATTCATTTCTAAGTCATCCGCTGCTCCATGAAAGGCATTTAACAGCATTTATACGCTCCTCGAAACATACAAAGAGTTGCCTGATTCGTGGTGTTGACACGTCACTGACTAATGAAGAAATACTCCAATATATCGAATCACCAGTGCCAGGGGTAAGAGTCCAACAGTTTCATCGAAAACATAATATTATGAATAAATTAGAAAATCTAGCATCAGGAAATGTCAATTATTTCTTGAATTGCAACGCTTTCCAGAATATGTCTCTATTTTCAATGTAATATTTAAAGTGAATCTGTTTATTTTTTCACCTATTCGTTGTCAAGAATATCAAAGGTATGGCATGTCCAGTTGCATTGCCGGGCACGAGCATCCAGATGTGGCAAATGCACCCAAGGTTCTACAAATGATGTGTACTGAAACTCTATTGAAATGTGCGAATTGTCAGGAAAATCACCCTGCTGGGGCTACAAGATGTGAAGTCCAACTTCAACAAGTTGCCATAAAACGTCAAAGGTTTGTAGAAAATAAATCATATAACGAAATTATAAAACACCAATCACGTACCCCATTCAACCCTGATGCGATACTTCAACAATTTCCACCTATGGGCGTTCCTGATAGAACTCCCATAATAGAACAACGACATAAACGTAAATTCACAGATGTCATCCAAGAAACTCCCAAAATTGTACAACCTTTGGGTTACGATAGGAGGGAATATTTAAGTATTCTATCTACGCCACCGTTAGGCAGAGATGTTTTGACCAATATCACAGGCGCAGCAGTGGGGTCGTCGGTGTAAACATGGCCCACCCCTGTGGTTTTGTCAACGAGAGATCCAACACGAGCCATCATAGATGAATTTCAGCAATTAATTGAATTGTTGGGACATAATGCCCAATGGAGTCGATGTGTAAAATCTTTGTTAGACAAAATAATCCCCTTGCTACCCAAAACTGATAACCCTAGCAATTTAACGCCTGCTTCAGGGCCTCTTTTGTCTAATTAATATTATTTACGTTACTGCTACAGTGGAACTGTCGGAGCATTGTAAATAAAAAAACATGAACTACTGCAATTAATTCACGATTTTGACCCTGATATTATCTTACTCCAAGAAACTTCGATGTATACTGAGCCCGTCAGAGAAGATTCCTGGGGTACCACCAAACCGTAGATGGCATTCCAGACAAACTCATCCTTCGAACCCACAACCTGAGAGGATCGGATGCACTTCTTTAGGGCTAGCGCCGGCACGAAAATCAAGCACTCAAGGGATCAGGTCCCAACACGGAGTAGAAATGTCAAAGACGCCCAAAGAAGTACACCCCAAACACACAAAGCTAATGAAAGAAAAATCCAGACTTATGTAAAATTCGTGGAAATATTTATTTTCTATCATCAAACCCCTATCCTACTACGGAGGGTTTTAAATCGGCTAGTCCGCAAAGCTAATAAACAAACATAATCAATGAATAATATGCCCTAACTGAAAGTAAGTTAACCCTCACGAAAGTCCTCCTAATTACAGGGAAAATAATCAACAACAGCAACGCTTGGAACGTGGCACGTAACGGATCCCTACGCAACTACAAACAAGACTAATAGTGAATTTACATATAAAATAAAAGCAACGCAAGGCGTAAGTTATGATGGAACCACTTCCGTATTTATAGTTACATTTACTAATCTAGCTAAATCCTGACATTAATGAAAATTACGGCGAGAGGCGTCCGTAAGCAAAATTAGTGAAAAGCTATGACAACAACCATGTCTGATCATAAAAAACATTAACTAATACATCAAAATACAACAAGTTACAGGAACACACAGGGATATCATACATAATAATTATAGACACTACAATTTAATTGTTATTATCCGAACACCCTCCTTACACAAATCGAGGAGCTGTTTGCCCTCAATTGTCATCTACAGCATGTAAATAATGTTGGCGAAAGCGTAGTTACAACTACGTCTGACATCACTTCAATCACGCGGTCCACCAGTTACTCACTCATTGGTCTCCCATGATAACCGCCATGTTGCTTGACAGACGCGTGAAAGCTCGGCTCCTCAGTGAAAGTGAATTAGAAGGTTTTATTGTGTAGGCACATTGAAAATAAGTGGTACACGTGTGAGTAATACAATAAGTGTAAACTGTGTTAAGTTATTTTGTGTGATAACTCCGTAGTTATATAGTAAATATATAACCTAATCAAGATGACCAGAGGCAAGGGCAAGCGCGCCTCCTGTGACGCCAACGGTAGTGCCAACTTAGTTGAGGAGGCCGTAAATAAGGTGCTCAACGAGACTCTCAGTTCGGGTAAGTTCCTCGATACAATTATCTCTGCCATATCTGAGAGAGTGACTGAACTTGTCGTCAAATAACTGGAGAAGTCACTCCAGTTCAATATGGACTTGGTGTCAGATCTCACCAAAAAGCTTGAGAGTCGCGAGAGTGAAATACGAGCCCTTAGAAACGAGCTCGAAGAAAAGTATGACTCCCTAGAACAATAAAGCAGGAGATCCAACATCAGGATTTTTGGCGTGCACGAAAATGCCGAAGAAAATACTGATGAACTAGCTCTAAACATCTTTAGTGATATCGGCGCAAAGTGTTAACCTGCATGATAGTGACAGGAGCCATCGAGTTGGACCTAAATCCCCGGGAAAAACGCGGCCTATTATTGTGACATTTGTGTCATTCCGTACCAGGCAGGAGGTGTTTCTCAAAAAAAGAATGCTTAAAAGGTAGCAAGGTGACAATTCGCGAAGATCTCACCTCCACCAGGCTGGCCATTTTGAAGACTGCAATTTCTCTTTTCTCTGTTGGAAATTGTTGGAGTTCGCAGGGCGATATCCTTATCAAGCAACCCGATGGTAGCAAGATTAGGATTAACCGCATGTGTGACCTACCAAACTAGTTAGAAACTGTAGTCAAAAACATTCACCTAGCTGACAGCGGCCACTGTATGTTACTTTAGTTCTAATTAATATTAGTTCACCTGTATAGTGTAATCTTAGTCTTAGTTCAGTATAGTACAATTTGGTTAGTTTATTTTTCATTTCCCAAGTTGGCAAACCTAGTATGTGGGTCTACGACCTCTGACAGAAGCTCGGTACAGCCTACCCCCTGCAGTGAAAGGAATTCCACCCGTCCCACCCCTCTCTCACCGTGGCCTTGTGAAGGTGACAGAGTGCCTGAAGTAGCTCCAGGGAACAATGACTCCACCCCAGCCCGTGATTACCTGTTCGAAAATCTGTTACTTCATCCGACAGGTCTTCACATAGCGCACGTAAATGTACAGTCCTTATCGGCACATTTTCATGAACTAGAACTTATTATACCTGATGTATTCCATATTTGCTTGATGAGTGAGACATGGCTATCGCCACTCCATCTTTCAAAATCATTTAACTTGTCCGGCTACACACTATTACGCAACGACCGAGTAGGAAAGAAAGGAGGTGGGGTTGGAGCTTTTGTTAAGACGAACTTAAATCCTAAAATCCTAGCATGCTCAGATAGCCAGTACAATAGAAGACCCGAATTTATGTTATTCGAAATAGAGACCGCCCAACAAAAGTGTGCTGTCTGCGTTGTTTACAAGGCACCTTCGCTGGGTCATTTAGAGGACTAGAGAACGCGTTATTACGCATCCTGCCTTTTTACCAGCACGTAATAGTCATGGGCGATTTCAATACCAATATAGGCGATAATACCCAAGCTGAAACTCGGCAACTCTTGAATATGCTCGCGTCACGTGACATGAAAATATTAGACCTACTACCAACACATCACACACACACACATCACACACGACAATTGACCTGATATCAGAAAAGAACACAAAGTGCTTCAATACGGGCAGACATCTGTACCTGGAATTTCTGGCCACGACTTAATCTACTTGTCCTACTCTTCAAAATATAAGAAGACCAAACCAAGGACCATCACGTACAGAGATCTCTCTAAAATTGACACGATATCCTTGATAGAAGACGCTCTCAATGTACCATGGCATGGCATACTGAATATTCACAATATAGATGATAAAGTACACAATGTGAACGACTACTTGACAGGACTATTTGATAAACATGCTCCAGTGAAAACTGTTCGAGCGACGCGACCTCCAGCACCCTGGCTCAGCACGGAACTGAAAGAACTAATGGCTAAGCGAGATTCTGCGCACAGAAAGTTTAAGAAATTACCCACCTAACAGAATTATGATGACTTTAAAAAGCTCCGAAACAGAACATCCCAAGCAGTACGTAACGCTCGAACCAGGTATGCTCACAACTTGCTCGGGCGTAATATCAAACCCTCTGCGGCGTGGAATGAACTAAGAAACATGGGAATAGGCAAATAAAAAAATGACAACCCCATCAATCTACCTCTTGACACACTCAGTGACTATTTTACTAGTACAGGACATTCTGTCAACCCAGACATAAAACACAGAACTCTCACCAACAACTACAACACCCCCACCCCCAACAGAGAAAAATTCCACTTCTCGCATGTTACCCCGTCACAAGTCAGACGTGCCATTCTTAGAATCAAATCAAAATCGAAAGGGATCGACAATATAGAAATAGAAATATTCAAACGAATCATTAACATTATACTTCCCACACTTACACAAATATTCAACTACTCGTTAATGACCGGTACGTACCCATCGCTATGGAAAGCGGCTATTGTCATTCCAATCCCTAAAAACACACAAGCCAAAACGTGAGTGTCTATCGCCCAGTGAGCATATTATCTGCCATCTCCAAATCTCTCGAATTTATTGTGTACGAACAACTCTCCTGCTATTTGCAAGCGCACAGCATCCTTGATGAGCACCAATCTGGCTTCCGGAAAAATCACAGCACTACTGCGGCACTACTTAAGTTCACGGATGACATAAGAAAGGCTATGGACAGTGGGCAAGCAACAATCTTAGCACTGCTTGATTTCAGCAAAGCATTTGATTCTGTTGGTCATGACATATTACTCTCTAGCCTATTCAAAATTTATCTCCCTATGAACAGTATCCAATGGGTGGACTCATATCTACACGGGCGCCAACAGCGCGTTAAAAGTAACTCAAATCAAATGTCTTCTTGGCACTCCGTAGTGACAAGAGTCCCTCAGGGATCAGTTCTAGGACCCCTTCTCTTCTTGATCTACATAAATGATATCACTTCATCGATAACTAAATGCAAATATCACTTATACGCTGACGATGTACAACTCTATATGCATGCTGCACCAGAAAGACTATCGCAAGCAATCAAAGCTTTCAATGAGGACTTAACTGAAATTTGTAATTGGTCCAATTCACATGGACTACGACTCAATGAGACAAAAACCCAAGCTATCATAATCTCCCACCCAAAAATTCTCCGTAAAATAAAAAATAATTCCACCCTACCAAACTTACGCTTGCGCGATTCCCCAATCGAATTCCGAGAATCAGTCAAACATCTGGGTGTGATTATTGACGAACATCTCTCTTGGACGCAGCAAGTCCACAACGTCTCTAGAAAAGTATTTTTCGCACTGAATTCATTGAGACGATTTGGGAATATTTTCTCTCTCGTGTTAAAAACGACTTGTTTCCTCCCTAGTACTGCCTCATTTTGACTATTGCGATGTGGTATACAATGACCTGTCTGCTACTCTTAAAAAACAAACTCCAACTAGCACAAAATGCCTGTGTACGCTACATATGCAACTTACGGTATTACGACCACGTCACGCCTGCGTACGAACAACTCAGCTGGTTACGACTAAATCAACGCCGCGATCTTCATTCTTTATGTCTTTTCCGACAAATACTCTTAAGTTCCTCTCCAGTTTACCTGCATTCTCAGTTTCACTGCCTCTCACACGAACATAGTCTTGGTACACGGTCAAAAATGATTCACTCATGCTCATACCAATACACCGTACGGTACGCTACACTAACTCCTTCGTAGTTTCTACTGCACGACTGTGGAACAATCTGCCGCGCTCTGTCAGAGGAGTAACCCCGGCTAGCTTCAGGCAGCAATGCCAGCTGTACATATCACAAAAGAAATGAAAGCTGAACTCAACACGTCAAATATTTGAATCCTTATGCTGAGTTATGTTCGTGTTTCTAATTTACATTTTATTTATTTCATGTTTAGTTACCTAAATGTTGTCTTACATGCTTTTAAATGCGCATTGCAAAATCAATATTAGGCTATAGTAATAACTCATCCATGATGCTTATCATCATCATCAACATCATCACATCATCATCAGGTTCTGTTTTATTAGTCATTGTGTTTCCCTTTCCTTAGTTTAACAATAATTAACTAATTACAATAATTTTTCCTACGCCTTGCTTACCTGCCATTATATGTATCGTGATCGGATCTGAAATGTATTCCTGTTTGATTTAAATACCATTGTTAAGTTCTGCAAATAATGTAATAATGTATTAATTGTAAAATATGGTTAGATGGAAGAGAGGGCCCAATGGCCCTAATCTTGTCAGACATAATAAAGCTATCTATCTATCTATTTTCGTCGGTCATCAAAAAATGTGTCAGCTCTATCTAAGTCATTTCTAAGCAGAAATGCGATGATTCATGTGTCAGTCAGCATGTAAAAATATGGGCACAAGTTTAGATGAGCATTACGTTATTTATCAATCATTTATAAACGTCGTTTTAGAATAATTAGATTCATGATTTAATTCCAGGTTATATTGTAGTTTAAATCCCTAATAAGGTTTAATGTTGTTCTGATTTGACTCAAATGACACTGGTTAATCATAAAGACTGTAGGTCTCCTCAGAGATCCTTACAATGCATGACGCTAATAGCCACCATAACCTCATGAGCTAATAATCGGCTCAAATACAATAACACACAATACGCGGCATTACATAATTCGCAAACTTCATCAGTACAGTTGGCAACAAAGGCTCGGTTGTAGCGCCTAATTTTGATTTACATTAAATATTTTTTATATTTTGAATTTGATATTCATTTGAGTGTTATCCTTATGCTTTGATCCAAGATACGTAAATCATACAGTGGGAGAATGCACCGAGAGCTAGCGGACTATGATTTACGTATTTTTTGTTCAAAAGGGTACATTACTACCATTCTTTGATATTAGGTAGCATAACATGACTTGTTTGCTCATATTCTCCAGCTCTTCTGTATACCACTTATATCGAGTTATAAGGCCAGAATTTTGACTACAGGAAGGCCTACTATACGTTCTTTTAACAAGAGGAAAGCACTCGTCAAATTATGCTAAAAATGTGTTGACGAAGTGATCAAATTTACTTCCTTTGATGTTTTGAATTCCGCCAATCAAGCCTCCCCATTCTACAAAATTTAACCTTGTTATAAATTCTAGCGTATTATCTACCGAAAAAATTCGCTTGAAAACGGATTATTTGACAATATTTTTGGGTATAGTGTTTCTTAGCATCAGCCAAAGAGCTTGATGATCTGAGCCTAGGCCAATCATGGCCATGTCAAGTGTACCAGTGTTAAAAAGATTTACATCAATATTTGTCAGATATTATCAAGGACTACTTCCCCCTAGTAGGACAGAAGTTAGCACAATACAAATTGAAAGAACGCAGCATATTTAGAAAATAATGATTTTTCTCTTATATTGTGTAACATCAAAATTGATATCTCCACAGATACATACCTTAAACCCTTTATATGAAACCAACTTTAACAACAACTTTTCCATCTGTTCAAGAAAAACATCTTCATTCCCATTGGGAGAATGATATATTGAAACAACAACCAAATTGAGATCATAAATAAGCACTGCAACAACTTCAAAATCTAATTCCACACATGAAAAATGAGATATATATTACTTTACATTTCAAAGCACTCAATGTAAACTTTTGTGCTCCTTTCTACAATATGTCGATTGCAGCATATAACCATCTAAATGAATAAAATCTGTTTGATCATCGACAAGCCAATGCTCTGAAACACACAATATCTTTATAGAATTCTTAGTTAAGAATATGTCCAGCAGTTCACACTTATTCATCATACTCTGACAATTCCATACCAAGATATCCACCTCTAATTTTGAGCTGGACTTCGCTTCAGTAGGTACAATCCTAGGCATATCTAGTTCACTAGAGTGATCTGAACATCCTAATCTAATTGTTTGTCGCCTTTCTTTGGGAACTGTAGGGATATACTGTACATCCTGATGTTTGGAATTTAACTTACTATTAGTGGATTCTGGAATACGAGTAGATACACGTTACAATGGACATAGGAATGCGATATGGAATTTTGTGAGGTTCGTTTGGAACCTTAATTATTGATTTTTGTGGTTCAGTTTTATAATTTGAATAGGCTGAATATGTTCCTATGTCCATTGTAACGTGTATCTACTCGTATTCCAGAATCCACTAATAGTAAGTTAAATTCCAAACATCAGGATGTACAGTATATCCCTACAGTTCCCAAAGAAAGGCGACAAACAATTAGATTAGGATGTTCAGATCACTCTAGTGAACTAGATATGCCTAGGATTGTACCTACTGAAGCGAAGTCCAGCTCAAAATTAGAGGTGGATATCTTGGTATGGAATTGTCAGAGTATGATGAATAAGTGTGAACTGCTGGACATATTCTTAACTAAGAATTCTATAAAGATATTGTGTGTTTCAGAGCATTGGCTTGTCGATGATCAAACAGATTTTATTCATTTAGATGGTTATATGCTGCAATCGACATATTGTAGAAAGGAGCACAAAAGTTTACATTGAGTGCTTTGAAATGTAAAGTAATATATATCTCATTTTTTATGTGTGGAATTAGATTTTGAAGTTGTTGCAGTGCTTATTTATGATCTCAATTTGGTTGTTGTTTCAATATATCATTCTCCCAATGGGAATTCCATATAGCACTTTTCTTAAATCGCAATTTCGAGATCTATCTGGCTCTGTGTTAACATTTATACACTTATAACATGATGAAAACACACTAATTACTCTCTCATTGGAGTATTGTTTTACAGGAATAATTGTTCATAACAATTTCCGTTTTAATTTGGGTCCACATAATGATTAAATGATTAAATCTATCATCTCCCTTCATACAATTCTACTAACTTGGTGTTGTCGGGAAGAATTCGTGCATTCCGTGAGTTTAGGAAAATACTGAATAATTCCATTTAAGATAGACTCCCCAGACCATCTTAATATTTCCATTTACTCGGGAGCAATATTTCTGTTGTTATCAACAATAAGGGATTTTATAATACTCTTATAATCATTATTTTAGCTTATACGGTTTCTGAACGATTCTCAGCAAGAAATAATAATAGTTAGATCTCGGTGCTGATGACCGGTTTGTCTCAAATATTTATGACTTTCACACCGCATAAGGGCGGGCTTGTCCTAAACCTACCACAAAGCAATTAGTGGCGACCTTCACTGCTTGTCAAAGTGCTTCACGCTTATTTACGAGGGAGGGTCGTATGGCCTCCCAGCTCCTCAGACGGGATATTCTTTCACTCCAAACAACTGCTTACTACAAGCTACCTTCTCTTAAACTCGAAAAATACACACACTAGTTCCATTCCTCATTAAATGATGCGGCCATATTTATGCGCTTGTATTGGCTCAGGTGAAATCATTGATTGCGAAATATCATCGTTGGTGGGTATGACATTCAATAATAAAAGGGTCTTTCGACGTAGAAGAACCTTGGTTCATAAGATGGGTCCGCCTCCTAGGATATATTCCATTTTTAGAGGTCTTACCGACACTGATACAGGAGTGGGAACCTTTAACACCAATCCTCCTAAATTTAGCGACTTATAGGAGGGCCATAATGCACTATCCTTGCGCTTTATACAAATATACAGCACCCGTTTCAAATTTGCCTCAATGCAAACACATTCACGTCAACATAACCGCGCCCCAACTACATTTGGCAATCAGTTATAACCTGGCACGAAATCACAGCAACCATTAGCGTGAAATAAGCTATTCTATCGCTTATTACAATAGTATTTGTGTGATGTTTTCGGGCAAGATATTTACTATTTTAACTTCATTTAATCTCCGTCTTATTACATTTGCAATTATAATTTGCCTGGCATTTATTATTCATCTTTGACAATAGCACATTAGAACATTTATTTTTCAACGATCATTTATTATTATTATTTATTCATGGAACCTTCGCGGCTTCCAAATTCATTACTATTATTGGTAATACAACAATTACTTCATTATGGAAGGTTTTATATTTTATTTCTTGCTGTAAAAGGTATGTTATTTTACATTATATCACTATTAGACGTGATTTCAAAAGAATATAACTCCACTGAGTATTTATACATTTAACACTTATTAATCAGTTACTTCATGATTAAATTTTCGTTCAGAAAACCGTATGCTTCGTTTTATACACTTTTATTTCATTATCCCTGTTTTTATATGAGAACACTTTCTCATTTATTTATTTGCACGAACTCTCCCCTCCAAAACACACATAATCAAATTGTTCTACTTACATTACATGAATCCTGAGCTGCTGGCTCCCGGCTCCCAATGAATTAGCATTATAGCCCACATCTTCGGGTTCTAAGCCATCATTTCACAATTCACAACACTCGTGATATACACTAATTCTTTCGTAATATCTAACATTTGTAATACACTGATATCCTCTACTTGAGGTGTAAAATCATATTTTTATTAAACACTTTATACCACTAAATATTTATAAAACACTTGAAAATTATTATTAATACTTGACAAATATTTATATACAAAATTTCACTTTAGGCATCCGACGATGCCTTTTTCACACAATGTGGTAACACTTCCTATCCCACACGTTTTCACAATTTCATTCTTCCCGCCTCCAAAGGGACAGACACTAGTTTCCTCCCCTAGATCTGACTCCTAGCTGGGTTGAATGAAAGTCTCTTTCGCGGCCTTCCCTGACTGGTACGGATGATTTTATCCTACGCCAGTTCCCTTAGTAGTCGGCACTCTGTCAGTCTATTGCGCGATCCTGCACTCGTTCAATTTGCAAGTTTATATCATGCAGAAAGTCTCTACTTGATTCGGTCCTAGAGTCGCTGTTTATGCAGTTACAAAGCGCTCTAACAATGTCTTTGATTTCGCCCACGTTTGGACCTTGCTTGTGAATACTGTCGTATTCTAATCGTGGAGCGATTTATTAAGTTCTCACTTTTCCTTAAGCAGTTACTGCCCTGCTTTGGATTACTCTGACCTAACGTCACTTGTGCTCTAATCTCCTAAGCGCAGGAAGATTAGGCAGTTTATCCTACGTTCTTGACCCTGATGCGGTTCTTTAACGCATTGGATAAAATTTAGAGTTTCACTACTCTTTAAAGTCTCGTTCACTATCGAGATGTTTCGGTTTACTTTTCAAAAACTTATTTTCTAACTGAGGCTTTACAATGCCTTCGTCGGCTGAAGATATTTCTTGGCCAAAGTATAGTGCTTTGCCAAAGTCCAAAGACTAATTATGATTGTTCGTAGCCCGACGAAAATTTCCTTCTAATGAGAATTATGAAGATTCGATGCACGGCGACACAGCATGACCACTCATGGTCGGATGAAGACTGCATTATTACTCTAAGGCTGGCTGCTTATTTATTCATATCCACTAAAAATAAATTAGTTTTGCTTCTTCTCAAAACTATTTTCTAAAGTAAGCGTCGCACGTTTTTGAAAAAAATACCTCCTTGTTCCTCGCGCTCTAAATGTCTCAATGATACTAGTTTTTCCGAAAATCGATCGTGGGAACGTTCTAATAAGATTTAAAATGCGCTCCTGGAGCATGTGTGCGTCGATTCCTTTTTCCCTCTCCCTGGGCTTCTGACTATGTGAATCCCCCATGACGTAGCGCTGACATTGCGTTTCTTTACTGTTCACTTATTATGCAATATTATCACTCTTAAATTCTAATTTCCAGGATAATTAACATTGCCGGTGAGATCTTTTAGTATTTTTGCATATTTCTAGCCAATTTCAATATTTCACTACAGTTTCAGGCCCCGCCTTCCAAACAGCGTTTTTTTTTTTTTAGCTGAGTCAGGACTTTTGCGTGGATTTTCTGTCTCTCTCTTCTCAATGGAAAATTTTCTCTGGCGATTGCATCTGAAGACACAGCATCTTCTACTCACGTAGGCTGGTGACCTCATGCAGGGCTTGCATGGAGTTGCGCCACGCTTACCTCATCGTCCATGCGTCACGCATAGGTGATCTCACTAACCCTCTACTTACTTACTTACTCCATGGCGCTACAACCCGGGGTGGGTTTTGGCCTCTTGGACAACTGCTCTCCATGTTGGTCTATCCATCGCCTTGCTCCTCCATCCTCTCACTCCCATTGCGACGAGGTCTGCAGTCACACCATCCAACCATCTCTTCTTAGGACGTCCTTTCCTCCTCCTGAAGAATAGCCTCCCTTTCAACATTCTCTTGGGCATCTGGCTCTCCGGCATCCTCTCTATATGTCCCAACCATTGGATTCTCTGTGCCTTTATAAACTTTACGATATCTAGTTTTCCAATCAATTCGTTTATTTCTAGGTTATATCGTATTCTCCATCCATCTTCCTCTCTAACAGGGCCATATATTCTTCGCAGTATTTTCCTTTCAAAACACTTCACAGTATTCTCATCATCCATAGTTAATGTCCAAGCTTCAGAGCCATAGGTCACTACTGGTCTTATCATTGTCTTATATATCTTCATTTTGGTTGTTCGCGATATAAGTTGATTCCTGAGCATCTTGATGTTTGCAGCCTGTAATCGATCTTTAATACAGTTTGTTATATCACACTGGTTGTTAATAAGTACTCCGAGATACTTAAATTGTGCCACACCCTCAAATGTCTTATCGCCTATTTTAATATCATGCGGGGCTCTTCTTGTGTTAGATGTGGACATTACCATGCTTTTAGTTTTACTCTCATTCACTAATAACCCAATATTTGTAGCCTCTTTCTCTAATTCTAAATATACTCTTTTCAGTGTACGCTTCTCTCTTGCTATGATCAGTACATCATCTGCATAAGCACAGATCTGACTTGATTTGTTAAAAATAGTGTCTCCCTGGTCCACTTTACTGATTGCTTTATGTAGTGCAAGGTTAAAGAGTACTGCAGACAATCCATCTCCTTGTTTTACACCCATATTAATTGTAAAGGGTTTACTCAGCTTATTTCCATTTTTGACTCGTGCCCATGTGTTATCTAGTGTCATCCTTATCAGCCGGATTATCTTTCCAGGCATCCTCATTTCTCCTAGTAATTCATATAGTCTTTCTCTACATACACTATCGAAAGCTTGTTTAAAATCTATAAAGAGCATGTGGAGGTCAATATCATGTTCATAAAACTTTTCCATCATCTGCCTAATTACAAAGATTTGATCCGTTGTACTCCGGTTGGGTCTAAAACCACACTGATATTCACTCAGAATATCTTCTGAAAATATCTTCATTCTTTCTTTCAGGATACCTGATAGGATCTTGTAAATAACATTCAATAGAGTAATTCCTCTGTAATTCTCACATGCTAGATTATCTCCTTTCTTAAATATAGGACATATTATTCCTCCCCTCCATCCATCTGGCATGGTCTCTTCTCCCCATATTCTTTCCAATAGTTTATGTATTCTATCTTCCAATGCCGCCCCTCCATATTTTATCATTTCTGCTACTATACTGTCTTCCCCTGGTGATTTGTTGTTTTTCATTTTCTTCATTACATTTGCCACTTCAAATCTTGTAGGACTCATAATACTTGCATTCTCATTCTCTGACTCTGTAGGATTCGTAATACTTGCATTCTCATTCTCTGATTCTGATCTAATTACTTCTTGTCTCTCGTTTTGTTGCATATGTTGTTCAATTTCTGGCTCTACACTTTCAGTTAGAAGTTCCTTAAAGTGTTCAGACCATCTATCTAACACTTTGTACTCATCATTCAGTTTCATCCCTTGTCTATCCTTGCATCTTCTTTCCCTAGGTTGGAAACCTTTCCCCATTTTACCAATTGCCGCATAGAATTTTCTTACTTCACTTCCCTGGTTTAATTCTTCTATTTCTATAAATTGTTTCTTTATGTGTTCCTTTTTCTTTCTTCTACATACTTTGTTGGCATTCAACCTCAGTTGCCTATAATGTTCACAGTTGCTTCTTGTTTCTCTCAAGATCATCTTTTCTCTTGCTCTATTCTTCTCTTCTATTGCTTCCCTACACTCTTGATCAAACCATTCATTCCGGGTTTGCTGCCTCTTTCCGATTATTTCTTCTGCAGCCAGTTTAACTACTTCCTCTATTTTCTTACACTCTTCATTGAGATCATCTCTCTCTTTTTCTTCTTCTAATTTCTTTTGTATTTCTCTCTGATATTCCTCCATAATTCTTTCATCTTCTAGTCTTTCAACGTTTATACTGTTCTTCCAGGTTTCAGATTCTGTTTTCGTTTTAGCCAGCTTTTCTCTAAGTACTGCTTTGACTAGATAGTGATCTGAATCACAATTTGGTCCTCTACAACTCCGCACATCTATAATTGACGAAGAGTATCTTGCATTGATTAACACATGGTCTATTTGATTCACGGTTGTAGAATCAGGAGCCTTCCAAGTAGCTAGATGTATTCGTCTATGTGGGAAACATGTGCTTTTGATCACCATATTGTTCCTGATGGCAAAATGCCCAAGTAGTGTGCCATTCTGGTTATTAACTTCATGCAGTGTATGTTCCCCTGCACATCTCATCAATAGATCCTTCCCAATCTTTGCGTTAAAGTCTCCCATTATTATTAATGTATCGTATCTCTGTATCTCACCACATATCTGTTCCAATTGTTCATAGAACTCTTCCTTCTCATCCTCATCTTTCTCTTCAGTTGGTGCATACACTGACAATATGGATATGTTCCTGAATCTTCCTTTGATGCGCAATTTACAATTTTTTTCATTTATGGCTTCATATTCCATAATACTATTCCTTACTGACTTGGATGCCATAAATCCTGTACCATGTTGTCCTGTTCTGCTATTTGGACCACTATACAATAGTGAATATTCCCTTTTATCTATCCTTCCTTGTCCTTGCCATCTTACCTCTTGTAATGGTACAATGTCTAAATTAAATTTAGTTATCTCTTCTCCTATTTCATTCATCTTTCCTGGTCTCAACATCGTTCTTACATTCCACGTCGCAATATACAAATCTCTTTTCCGTAATCCAGGCCGAGGTTGTCTTCTGTTAAATCCGTCCTTCCGAGGCAATTGTCCTTGTTTCGTAACAGGTTCTTTTTTTTATGGTGTGGGGTTGTTATCCCCACGTCCAACCCCCAACCTGGAGGGCCAGAGTATCCCGTTTAGTCTGGATCATCACCTTCGACCTGTCCGGCTTGGGAGACCCTACCAGTAGCTAAGCTACCGCTGGCATAGCTCTCAGGATCATTTGACCACGCAAGCTCCACCACCGCGTCAAGGTAAGGATACCATTGGTGGAGTCACTAACCCTCTAGCTAGCTTTAAAACTGTACTGAAATATTATAATATTTTCTTCCTTCCTTACTTAAAAGATCATGGATTCGAATCTTGTGCACTCCACATGGGCAAAGTAAGGAGTATGTAGATTTAATAAGAATGTAAGGAAAAAATATAAGCAAGCAGTACTTAAAGCAAAGTTGGAAGCCAATGAGATTTTTATAGCTGAAGCAGTCAATAGACATAAAGCAGCATGGCAGGTAATTAATCAGGAGAGTAACAGAAATAGGGGGAAAACCGAAAATCCCCTGATGAATTTAATCGCAATTTTATACAGTCAGTAGCTGATGTTTATTAAAACATAGGTGACTCCTCAATTGATTTTATAGACTTGATTGCCCAAACACATGCAGTTCCAAAATTTGATTTTAGGTGCAAGGCTATATCTATATATGAAGTTAAAAGGGTGGTGAACAAACTTAAAGCTTCATACAGCCAAGACATCTACGACATATCAAATAATTTTATGAAATCAGTAATTGTTCATGTTCGTATACCTCTTACTATGTGTATTAATGACATTTTGGAAACAGGAGTGTTCCCAGAAACTCAAAAGTATTCAAGAGTAATTCCAGTATTTAAAAAGGCGAACACAATGTACTGAGCAATTACCAGCAGGTTTCAATTGCCCCAGTATTTGATAAAATTCTTGAATATATTATGGTTGGGCAACTGGTAGACTTTGTGATACTAATAATCTCTTATGTGAGGAACAGTTTGGATTTCGATTAGGTAAATCAACTATTGGAGTAATTGACTCACTGCACGAACACGTATTCCTTGCTTTTGAAAACAAGAAGCTTATTCAGATTACGTTATGCGATCTTAGAAGGCTTTTGATTGTGTGTCCCATCCAAATCTGATTAAAAAATTACCTTACTATTGAGTTAGAGATAAGCAGCTTGACATCCTGAGGTCATACCTAGGTGGTCGCAAATAAGCAGTTGATGTGGAAGGTCATATAATCTTTATATTTAACAAGGTGTCCCACAGGGCTCAGCTCTGGGACCATTTTTGTTTTTGGTACTAATAAATGATCTAGTTTATAATGTGAACTCTACAGCCAGTTCAGTCTTATATGCGGATGATACAACTTTCATAACAAACGCTAATACTGTAGACAAAGTCAGACAGCAAACAAAGGATACCCTACAATTATGGCAAATGTAAACTCTAGAGAATCATGTAGACCTCTGTTTAAAGATTTAAACATTCTCCCACTGCCCTGCATATATATCTTTGAAAGTATTATGTTTTTTAAAAAGAATTTAATGAATAAAGATGTTTTTCTTAAAACAAACAATGATGTTCATAGGCATAACACAAGACAAAATCAAAACATTCATATTTCACACACACACACAAGCATATATCAAAAAGGAACTTTTCACACTGGAGTTAAATTATACAATAAACTACCCCAGTATATAAAACTTGCCCCAAAAATAAAAACCTTTGATAGAATGTTGAAAGCTTATCTGCAGTGCCATTGTTTTTACTCAGTAGTTGAATATCTTAGCGTATAGGAGCGATGAAATCTATAATTATATTTTACTTTTTTAATTTAATTGTAATACCTAGCTGTATGTTGTTGTATTTATAGAATTAAGTTTTCATATTATGATAATAGAGTGAGGTGTAAATAGTTGTGCAATAAGATTGTATCTATTATGATTTGCTATTATAATAAGTTAAATAGTTATAATATTAGTAATATATACCTGTTAGTTCTTTTATTTTATAGATGTAAATTCTGACGTGTCCTATATCAAAAATGTATTGAATGCATGTATTTGATCAAATGGAATTAATAAAAATCTATCTATCTATCTATCTACATTCAGCAATAGAATGGTTTACAGCAAACAAGCTATTACTTAATTCCTACAAAACTCAAACATTGATATTTAGTTTAAATACTCATCAAATTTATGAAGAAAATGACCCTGTCACGCTGTTAGGAATTTATTTGGATGCTAAACTGTCTTGGGATGCACATATCAATTTTATTACAAGGAAAGTGTCAAAGGTACTGTATTTATTAAGAGCCCTCATTCAGAAAGTTCCAAGAAAGTACCTGCTAAATGTATACTTCGCATTTTTTCAAAGCATCGTGCAATATGGAATTTTACTATGGGGAAATTGCAGTAGAATCTCAGAGGCTCTTGTAATCCAAAAGAAAGCTCTACGTCTTATATCTAAGTATCCACCAGGTACACACTCTAAATCCCTCTTTATTGATAATTCTATTATGACAGTAATTAATTTGCTCATTTTTAATGCAATATGTAAAGTTAAAATCACAGATGTTAAATACCGAAATGTCTTCCATAATCACAACACTAGGAGTAGAAATCAGGTGGATGAACCCTATTGTAGGTTGCAGAAAACAAAGGCAGGTCATTCAATTTATCCGTTGAAGCTCTTCAACAAATTACCAACTAGTGTACAGGTTCTTCCTAATAATATATTTAGGACAAAACTAAAGCAATGGCTCTTACTTCCTTTTTATTTAAGTAAGGTGTTCTTTGATATGGAAGTAATCGGTATTTAATTAAGATTTCTGGAAATATTATGTACTAAAACTCTAATATATACCGTATATATGTAATTATTTGCTTACAACATGTATGTGACAATGTCTATTGCATTCTCTGTGCTTAATGACAGAATAAAGATTGATTGATTGAGCCCACTCTGTCCGATGTAATTAGCTTGACAACCAGTATCTTGGCACGTAATAGAATATACCTCTGACTTTGAATACGTGTCATGTTTATTTAAATTACTCTTTTGCAGGTGCCTACTGGTTGTGTTGTTCGTTGTGAATGCTATTTTTATGCCTTCCTTTTTGAATAGATTAGCGAGTGTTCTAATTCACATAGTTGGAGCGCGCGAATATTTTCTCATTACTGTCCGGTGTACAAGTAACTTCGGTGTGAAGACGTCCTTCCATTTGTATCCCTGTCTAAATATCCTGTGTTTACAAACATAACTCTTTATAATACATGTTTTGAACCTTGTTTACTAACATTCTCCCACACCCAGTGCCCACACCTCCGTAATCGTTTGATACCTTTTGACTGCCAACAAAACTTTAATAAGACGCTACAGATGCCAATCAGAAACAATCCGGTAAAGCGTTTCTACTGTGCCCAGCAACACACCACGTAGAAGATGAGAAGTCGAAGACGAAGTAGAAGGAGAAAAAGAAGAAGATGAGGTCACACTGATTTTTATATTCATTTTAGGATGACTCACGAAACTTTCCATAGTCACAGTAGTGTGATCATAAGGGGGAGAAATGGTAGTTAAGAAAAAACATGAATTTGGTATGGCACTTGGCAAAAGACGGCTCAATGGTGACCATAACCGATCGCTTCAACTGAGGTTCTACGATGAACAGATGGTGTAGCGGCTAGCGGAGGTACGGATTATATTCCCGGCTCTGTCAAGAAATTTGAATTGCGGTGTGGGGGCTGGAACGGGGTACATTCCGCCTCGTGAGGTTAAACTGAGAAGAAGAGGGTTCGAATCCTACCTTGACCATCCTGGAAGTGGGGTTTTCCGTGGATTCCCATTTCTACTCAAGGCAAATGCTGGGATAGCCACTGCCACCTCCTTCCTAATCCTAGCCCCCAATTTACAAATTAAACACACTCTAGTACAGCCATCGCAATAACATATGTTATGAGCCAAATTCCACACTCACACAAATACGAGGCGCTATATGACCGCGATGTTGCAGTTTCTAAAAATAAGCAACAGCAACAACTGATGTTATTCGTAGCGCGCTACGTACGCTATAAAAAGAGCCACCATAATTCTTAAAAGAGCGTAGTCCCTAGCCTATTTCAACTGACCAAGTAACGTCACAACAGCTCGATTTCGAATTCGTCAAATATAAAATTGCAAAAATCACTAAGAATTTGATATTGTATGTTTCCATTTGTTGCGTGCTGAGTGATTCAAGTTCAAATATGATTTCATATCTCGTACTTTCGATAGTAGTTTCAGATTATGTTTGAATTGGCGCTTCTAAAGTGATTAAAATTTTAGTAACCGCAGTAGTAGCTTGGTTACTGATTTCAAGAGCCTGGTTATAACGAAACTATATCCGAGTTAAAACCAAAGCTCGTCTGGTTAACCAAAGTATACCAAACGGAACGCCAAAACGCGCCTTCTTCCATGAATAAATTTCGTTAGTTTCCATAGCAACCACGCCTCCACTTATTGTATACACATCAATGCCAACCTCGGAATTTAGGATATTTATACGCTGGCTCACAAAGCTCATGAAGTATTATTTATGGTATTCATATCCAGATCAGTATTCAAAATTTACGTACGCACGATTCTGTTAAACTTTAGAAATAAGAGTGTTGGCGTACCTGTAGCAGTGAAGTGGGAGTGTGCGAGATTTTGTATGAGGTTATGAGTGTTCGCTTGTAAAATTGTGGATTGGTTTGTTTCGTTAATTATCATGAGAGGCATATCCCGGACATCGTATTGCAGTGTTATCCAAGGTACGAAAATAAGTCCTTTTACTACTGTAATAACCTTGCATAAACATTACATAATTTGGTAGGGAGATTTGAGTTATGGTTTTATTTTAAATCCTTAGTGTCATCCAAGGTGTTAAAAATAAGTGTATTGGCTATTGCAGTAACCTTGCCTAAGTATTGAATACTTTAATAAGGAGCATTCGGTTATGGATTTTAATTTAAATCATTGAGGTTACTTTTTCAAGTTGACAGGCAGTAATGTAGAGATATACATGATCTTGATTCCCTTTAAGCTAGACTAGGTCACACTGTAAATAGCTACTTGTTCATGTTGCTGAAATAATATAACAAAACTCCCACTTAGACTCAAAGAGCTTACTATGGTTGTAAGATATTATTAGAAGCTTTTCAGTTGGTCAACATAAATGTGCCCAAATTAGAGGGGAATTACATTTAATTTCCTAGTGCCTGAAATATTTATATACTTAATAAAAATCTGCATACAGTGTTTGTGAAACTGTCT
Organism: Meconema thalassinum; assembly: GCA_946902985.2. NCBI lineage: Eukaryota > Metazoa > Arthropoda > Insecta > Orthoptera > Tettigoniidae > Meconema > Meconema thalassinum. The sequence goes on from OX336389.2 coordinate 924,371,043, forward strand.
GTGAGACTATAGCGGTCTGCAGTTGATCCAAATTCCAGTTCCTTGTTTGGGGCTGAATATCTTTCTAAGAATTTTGCATTCTTTCCTTTCAATTTCTGCAATTCTTGAATATCCTCCTAAAGTTCTGGTTTGTGATGCATATAGAGATTCTGGGAGGAAGGCGGGTTTGTAGTGTTTTAATTTAGCAATATGTGACATCACTCTTTTATTGTAGTGATTCTATGTGAGTCTGAATGCTCTTTGAAGTCTTGAAGCCGTTTCTGTGTTGGCCAAACTGTCCAACCATGAAGATAGAATTATTTCTGCAAGGTATTTAAACGAGGATGCCTGTGCTGTTTCAATTTTCTTTTGTGCTTTTGTTGAAAGTTCTCCATGTGGTTTTCTAGAATGGTATCTGAAGGCCTGCTAATGATGCTACTATGTGTAACCTCTCAACAGCATACTTTTCCTCCTTGTTCTTAGTGATGATCGCTAGGTCGTCTGCAAATGATAAGCACTTGAGGTTGATTTTGTTCCCAGCAGTCCCAATGTTTATACCTTTTATGTCTTTTTCCCACACTCTGATGACTCGATCTAAAACCAAGTTGAACAGAAGAGGAGAGAGTCCGTCTCCTTGACTAACGCCTGTTTGTACTTCAATTGGATCAGAAATTTCCCAAAGAAATTGAGGATATGTCGGATCACTTCACTAGTGTTCCTGACTACTCGAAGTTCTTCTAGCATGTCACGGACCATGGGTAACACACGAGTTTCTGGAGGCTGTAAAAAGAGAAAATAATTTGTACGGTATGCAAAAACTTAAACAAAAACCCTTCAACTGAAACTATTGAAGAGTAGCCTACACACGACCTAGTAGTATGTAGGCTAACTAGGATAAAGGAAAGGAAGTTAATCTCGCGATCATGAGCGACGGGACCTCCTTTTTACGTGGAATCCGAACCACAGGACTTGGCATTTCACTTTTAAAATCTCACATGTATTGACCGGGAATCCAACCCGGTCCGCCGTGGTGAGAGACCAACAGCTTGTCCGCTGTGCCACCACGCCCAATAACTAGGATGAAAAGAGAGATACAAAAGTTATACTACAACATTGTAGCCTAATTCTAGAAGGGGATACGATGAAAGGAACGTGGGAAGGCAGCCCTCATAATACACGAAACATTGTAGAAATTGAATATGAAATCGTCTAATACACCTCTAGTCAAGATATATGCGAAGCATTCAACATGTATTTCATAAATGTTGTAGAAAACTTGGTTAAAGATCTTACTCCATTTATCCCAATTTGCCATCTAACCAGACGATCTGTAACTCACTATATATACTGTTTGGCTCCAAATTCTGTGAACTTGAGGGGTGAGGTGACGCGGGGGCAGGAAGAGAAGGGTCTGTCATCAGCCCGCCGTGTTATCTGGAATTCCTGTCTGTTCCAATATTGCTAATATTCCCTAAACCACATTGGTGTTGCGAACGAGTGAGTGAATCACCGACCAATGTATTTGGTTCTGTTATGACGCACGGGCCGGGAACCCTCATCACTATCACTCCTCACAGTCCGCGATCCTCATTCCTCTCAGGTTCACTGAGCTTGGACTCGAGCAGTACATAGAACCCACAAATATTACGGAAGTTACACAAATAATTTTATCCCTTGCGAACAAAAATAATTACACATACGATGGAATAAATAACATACTCTTTAAGAAATGTGCCAAATATTTGGCTCCATTGCTTGCAAATATAATTAACTTGTGACTGCAAACAGGAGTATTACCAGATAAATGTAAACTTGCCACAGTGGTTCCAATGTTTAGAAATAGTGCTGTAACTAACCCCAGTAATTGAGGCAGGGAAATCAAAAACCCACTAACTCCAGTAAACCAAATTTTACAGGAGAGAGAAAAAACTGATTATCTTCCTCACTGATCTTAAATCTAATGGGTCTATGTGCTCATGTTAAGTAAACGTATATTCTTTATCAATTAAATACTTCATAACCTAATTGTTTATGTTATTTAATGCTACAATTTGAATTAAATAGGGGTGAAGTTAGGGGTTTTTTGACTTCCAGATTGTATGAAATATGAAATAGACATTAAATATGACAGAAATGATACTATTGTATCACAACTACCGTATGAAACGATAGAATATGAAATTTTATTATGGAAATTAGCATTGTACAATATTAAATTTAAATTTCAAAGGTACAGCGTGAGTCTAAAATCCACTCCAATCTAAATCATTCCAAAATGCAAAAATAAAACCACAAATGAACTTAATACTTTCATCACTCTGATTCGTGGCACAGATATTCTGTTTCACTTTCACTCTCTTGTTCAGTCTGTGAATCAGGGTTATTACTTACAGCAAATAGAGTTTTGTAATACATCCTAATTTCCTCAGAAATGAACTTCATTAAATTTTGCAAGTCCTTTTGCTTTTCTATTTTCAGTGGCAAGTGTGAATTGTACTTTTGTTGAGTGGGAAAAGATGCAGTTGTATTGGTCCCTGGATGTTAAATAGACTCCATATTGTACCTTTCATAGTTTTACTCACATGGATTTTATTTTTGTGGGATGTAGAATATCGTATCACTTTACTTTCTGATATGAGGAATTCCTCAGTTGTACTAGGCTTAGTTTCTTTAGTACTTGGGTTTCTCTTGAATATTTTTGAGAAATGTTGAGGATGGTCATATATCATACTTTGTTTGACCTGTACAACATATCCAACTGAACTTCTTTCAATGTCAAACCACTGGCTTGGTGTTTCCTTAGTTTCTTGTTTCTTTTTGTGACTCAATATGACCAAAATCACTGTCATTTGGTAAGAAACTGTGACCTTTCGTGGGATTATGTTGCTCTATAAAATGAGGCGCCCCTCCTGTATCAAGGTGTAAAAGAACTAGGCCATCAAGCTCTGCTCAGCTGGTTAAGCGATGGTGTTGCCATCTACCGGTAAATAAAGCATGGAAAGCAAGAACACACTAATTCCATGGAATAAGAGGTGTTTTGATTTCCATGGATTTTAAAACAATTTCCTGTATGCAGACGAATGACGGAATTAGGGTTCTCTTGCCTTCCACCCATGCGGAACAACCTAAGAAGCCCCATTCAGCCCATAACTCAATTTCGCCAAAAATTGGAGTTAGTGGTTTTTGATCTCCCTGCCTCAATTACAGACCATTGTGTATAATATCCTCACTTGCAAAAGTACTGGAAACAGTAATCAAAAAACAAATCCTGAATTTCTTAACAAACACAATTTCTTCTTCAAATTTCAGTATGGCGTCCTTCCCAATCAAATTCTGAATTTCTTAAGGCTAAAGGTCCTTTTTTTTAGTTTGTAATTCTGACACCACGTAGCAGCACCAAAGTGAGACAATTTATTTTTTCAGTTTTCTCTTGAACGGAAGCTCGTATTTGCGATCTGAAAACGACTATGTATACTAGAGTGCAATTGAATTGATATTAATTCGATGCATTTTGCAAAATGTGAAAAACAAAAAAGTTACTAACAGTTTTTTATATTTCTGCTTGAAATATGAAAAATAACAGGTAGTACGAAAACGGAGATTTATTTCCTGATTCCAATGCATTTTTCAGAATTAAAATCGGGTGAATGGAATCGTCAGCATTAGTTTAGGAATTGTTTTGAAAAGGGTAGTAGGGGTAGCGGCCAGCTTCACAAGATCTCTTGCGCACGGAAAATGATGAACAGGGCGCAGGGAGAAGGGAACGATTTGACGACAGGAAGGAGTGTTCTTTCTCTTGTCATAAATATTATAGTTCGGCGAGTTACATGTACGAGTGCCGAGGCGTGGAACAATATCTGAGCAATAAAATTATACTGTAGTAGTGTCACGCTTAATGTTGAAACAATGTGTTTGTACAGATACCTTTCTTACTTCCTCAAACATTCTTATTGTTGTCATTCTTGTTGATAACAATACATTGTAGGGGCTTGGGACATCTTGGTCATCAGTCCCTTTGGCTGGCTGCGTGGCTCAGCGGTAACGTTCTCGCGTGCTGTGCCCAAGGTTGCAGGATCGAATCCTGGTGCAGCCTATTGGCATTTGAGGGAGCCGTGTCAATAGATTTACTGGCACGTTAAAGATCCCCTTCGGGGCGAAATTCCGGCACCCCGGCATCTCTAAAAGCCGCAGTAGTTAAAAGGGACGTAAAACCAATAACGTCATTATTATTATCATCAGTCCCATGAAGTTGATTATGTGTGTAACTGTATTATTTATTTATTATTTATTTATTTCGAGTCAGGGATGGGGCAGGTGCCCTGAGACTTCAAGTACGGTACTATCTCGGCATTTACCTGGTGGGAGTGTGGAAAAACTAGTGAAAACACACTCAGGATGGATGCTGACAGTGCTGGATTCGCATTTAGGTAACTGTTTTAGAGTTCTATGAGGATCAACTCTCGAACAAAAAACATTTTGTTCCGACATTAGTAATACATTGTAAGGGCATAATATTCGTACCGCACTGAGTAGCAACTGATTTCACTCGATGCAAAATGGAAAGATATGACTGGTTTGTAGCCTAGTTAGCACGTTCTTGATATTTTAGAAAATACATTGTGTTCGTGTTCAGGTTTATTGGGAACTAGCAGTAGTACTCGGCTTCGCCCGGTGGAATGATGATAATGTATCAAAGTCTCCTTAGAAACATAATGGACTTAAAATTTAGGTCATTTGCCCCCCCCCCCCCCCCCCCCAAAGACAATGAGGGTGTAATATCTAGGTCATTTGCCCTTTTGATAAGGATGATAATGAAAACTACTGTTGAATTGACACGTCAAACTTACAAACTACCGTAATAGAAATACATATTTCAAAATTCACAGGCGAGGAAGACTTATTGTGTGTGGTGATTAATGGTGTAATGAGCGTAACATCTAAGTCATTTGCCCTTATGATGAGGATGATAAGGGAAACTACTACCTGTATTGAATTGACACTTCAACTTATAATGTACACAATGTACTGTAATAAAAATAAATATTTTAAAAATCACTGGTCGGGTTCAAAAGGGTAAGTAACTTACATAAAGATTGGTTGAGATGGGTGAAACTATGTAGATTTTTGCCAAAGAGCCTAAATGCAGTAAATGGAATGGTCTATCCGAAATTTCATTTAGACAGTGTTTCACGTCGGGTTCCAAAGGGTGAGTATGTAAAATTTGGTTCAGATCGGTGAAACAGGGTAGATTTTTGCCAAAGGGCCTAAAGGCAGGGGATCAAGTGGTCTGTCCAAAGTTTTAAGTGTACAGTGTTACTCGTCGGGTTCCAAAGGGTAAGTATACAAATTTAGGTTCAGATCGGTGAACGATGTAGATTTGTGCCAAAGGGCCTAAATGCGGAGAATGGAGTGATCTGTCCGAAATTTCGAGTGGACAGTGTTACTCGTGGAGTTCCAAAGGGTAATTATTTGAGATCGGTGAAATGGTGTAGTTTTGTGCCAAAGGGCCAAAAAGTAGGGAATAGTGTGGTCTGTCCGAAATTTAAAGTGAAAAGTGTTACTTGTCGGGTTTCAAAAGGTATGTAAAATTTGGGTCAGATCGGTGAAACGGTGTAGATTTGTGCCAAACGGCCTAAATGCAGGGGTTGGAGTGGCCTGTCCGCAATTTCAAGCAGACAGTATTACTCGCAGGGTACCAAAGGGTAAGTATCCGAATGTTGGTTCTGATCGGTGAAACGGTGTAGATTTGGGCCAAAGGGCCTAAATGCAGGGAATGGAGTGGTCCGCAATTTCAAGGAGACAGTGTTACCCGCAGGGTTCCAAAGGGTAAGTATACAAATGTTGGTTCTGATCAGTGAAACGGTGTAGATTTGGGCCAAAGGGCCTAAATGCAGGGAATGGAGTGGTCTGTCCGCAATTTCAAGCAGACAGTGTTACTCGCAGGGTACCAAAGGGCAAGAATACGAATTTTGGTTCTGATCAGTGAAACGGTGTAGATTTGGACCAAAGGGCCTGAATGCAGGGAATGGGGTGGTCTGTCCGAAATTTTAAGTGGACAGTGTTACTCGCAGGGTTCCAAAGGGTAAGTAGGCCTATACAAATTTTGGTATGGATCGGTGAAATGGTGTAGATTTGTGCAAAAGGGCCTAAATGCAAGGCATGGGGTGGTCTATCCGAAATTGCAAGTGATCAGGGTTACCCGCAGGGTTCCAAAGGGTAAGTATACAAATTTTGGTTCAGATCGGTGAAACGGTGTAGATTTGTGCCAAAGGGCCTAAATGCAGGGAATGGGGTGGTCTGTCCGAAATTTTAAGTGGATAGTGTTACTCGCAGGGTTCCAAAGGGTAAGTATACAAATTTTGGTTCAGATCGGTGAAACGGTGTAGTTTTGTGCCAAAGGGCCTAAATGCAGGGGATGGAGTAGCCTCTCCGCAATTTAAAGCAGACAGTGTTAGTTGCAGTGTTCCAAAGGGTAAATAATCAAATGTTGGTTGAGATCGGTGAAACGGTGTAGATTTGGGACTAAGGGCCTAAATGCAGGGAATGGAGTGGTCTGTCCGCAATTTCCAGCAGACAGTGTTACTCGCAGGGTTCCAAAGTGTAAGTATACAAATTTTGGTTCAGATCGGTGAAACGGTGTAGAATTGTGCCTAAGGGCCTAAATGCAGGGAATGGAGTGGTCTGTCCGCAATTTCAAGTAGATAGTGTTACTCGCAGCGTACCAAAGGGTAAGAATGCGAATTTTGGTTCTGATCGGTGAAACGGTGTAGATTTGGACCAAAGGGCCTAAATGCAGGGAATGGGGTGGTCTGTCCGAAATTTTAAGTGGACAGTGTTACTCGCAGGGTTCCAAAGGGTAGGTATACAAATTTTGGTTCAGCTCGGTGAAACGGTGTAGATTTGTGCAAAAGGGCCTAAATGCAGGGAATGGGGTGGTCTGTCCAAAATTTAAAGTTGACAGGGTTACCCGCAGGGTTCCAAAGGGTAAGTATACAAATTTTGGTTCGGACCGGTGAAACGGTGTAGATTTGTATACATAACAGACAAACAGACAGACAAACATTGTGCTTTATATATATAGATATCTATTCTAAAAGCCATCCGATGCGGATGTCCAACTCTAGGTATCGTCTTCTAGACATAACAAACCAGACCACAAACCGTGAACATTTCAAATGCGCACGCCCATAGACCTACATACATACTTACTGTACATACATTTTGGTGATTCGTATGGGTCTTTGGTTCTTTTGACTCTAATTCCCCTTTTTAGCCTACTTTTCTCATTTTGCAAAAATGAGGAAAAAGACTTATGAGATCGATCCGGGAAAATGTCTGCTTGTGTCCCCCTATCAACTCCTAAATGGCTGCAGCTATCAAAACCAAATTTGGTAATAGTAAAGATCTATACCTGAATATATCACGGCCATATTTGAAATTGACGTCAGTGCTACCAACTGCTGAAAAATCAGAATTGAAATTTGAGCTCTATGTTGGATATCTCAGAAGTTATGCATGCGAGCTATTCCAAAATTGGCACACATACAGATAATAACATTCCAGAATTTTCAGAAGTCCGTACATGCCAGTGTTGCCAACATGATTCTAAGCCTGCCGATAGATCCAATTTCTAAATGCATGTAACGTCTATACTATCGATTAGAGTTCAACTAAATTTCGTATGCGCTATGTGCACCACAACAGATATGACTGTGCATATTCTAAAGAGCCACCAGGGCTGCTAACTGTGAATGAATGCTCTCTCTATGTTTTAACCCAAATATCAATATATCAGAAAGTATGCAAGCCAACAGCTCTTAAACTTTGCACACGAATAGTAACTTACCTGACATTCTACCTTAGTTTGGTGTAACTTATATACATCAGTGCTGCCAACACGATTCTAATCCCGCTAATAGGTCCAGTTTTTAAATGCATATAACTTCCATACTAACAAATGGATTTCGACCAAATTTCGTATGTGCTTTGTGTACCATAACAGTTAAGACTATGCATATTCGTAAGAACCAGCAGGGATGCCAACTGTTAATAAATGCTCTCTCTAGTTGTTTAATCCTAAAATCAATATACAGTATCAGAAAGTATGCAAGCCATCAGCTCTAAACTTTGCACATGTATAGTACCTGACATTCTAAATAAATTTGGAGTAACTAATATACCTCAGTGCTGCCAACATGATTTTAAGCTTTCTGATAATTTCAGTTTTTAATTGAATGTAACTTCTATACTAACAAATGGATTTTATCCAAAATTGGCTCTATAATAGATCGTAATATTTCAGATTAATTCTGAACATCACATACATGTGACATTGTTCCCAACATGACTTTACGTGCACTGATATTTCCAAATCAAACAGCATGTAACATCCATACTATCAATTTAGACTTCAGCCAAATGTTGTATGTGTTTTCTATACCTTAAGAGATGGAACTAAGAATATATTCAGAGTCACCAGGGCTGCCAACTGTATTAGGCTACACTATTTCAGGTGTATTTCATTCAGCTTTTTGCAGGCTTCCAGTATGGTCATATTCCGTGCAGAATAAGGGCACTTGACTTCGACTATAACGTCGTCTCCTATTAATCCGTCTGGGGAGGCACATAAGAACCCATACGTTTTCTGTACGAAAAGACCACATTCTTCGACTTTTCTACCCGACTTCTCCTCTAAATTTCATTTTGCAATTCGCTCATTATCACTGCCATACTGCATTGCTTTTGAGTGAAATTTGCCGTACAGAATGTATTTTGCTACTGGAGCCCATTTCGAAGTAGGTTTTCTCTTGCATATATATCCAAAATTGGATGCCGTAAGTCTGTCCTTTCTGGCTGTGTGCCACTTTTCATTTTCCATTTTGGCCCCTTGTTCCCTTTTCCAGATTTTGTATATCACCTTCACTCAGCGTTAGTTGATCTTCTCATCACTAAACTCTCTCAACTGCATTGATCGGTTTTCATAATCGCGTGAGACAGTACGTTTCTTCATTAGACCGAGGTCGGGACATTCTTTTCCCTTCTCACGACGCAAATAAACTTTTTCGGCAAGCTGCTCTTCTTCTCTCTCTGCTGAGTGCTGCCTTCTTCACTATTGTGGCAGATTTTTTTTTTTCTTTTTTTTTTTTTTTCAAAAATGATTTCTTTGTTTTATAGTGCCAGGATGGCTCAAACTGAAAGTCCAGCCCGACAGCTTTTGTTCTATGAGTGAAGGAACCTCGTTTCCCTCGATTGATCTCCTTACCTCCCGTGAATTTTGCAACAAGGGTCATATAATTTTCGGCAGCATTGCTGGTGGTGTTTGATACTAATTGGGAACTTTTTGCAATTAGGGGCTGCAAGAAGAACGCACCTTGTCGCAAGCATTAGTTTGGTCTGCAGTTAGCTGTTTGCCTTCACCTTGCTCGCTGGTAGTGCAAAAGTAGTTTGCAGTCTTTATGAATCCCAATCCAATCCAGTATTTCCGGAAACCAATTTTCCATTTTCACAATCGCTACGTTTCACCATTCCACACAACGCATTGTTTTCATTTGAAGTCGAACTTGCTTCTCTGAAAAAAGTTGACACTGAATAGTTACGAACTGTACTCCTACACTTATGTATTAGAAGTAAAAAACAAACTACACCCATGGCGCGACTGCCCATGAAGGGCCTAGGCCTACCAAGCAACCGCTGCGCTGTTCAGCCATGTAGCCTGCTGATTGCGGGGTGATGTTTAGTCATCCTACTTGTACATGTAAAATATAAGTGAAATCATTACAGATTCTCTAATGCAAGCGTAAATAAATACAGTATATAATTTCAAACTAGGAAAAAAAAACTTATGGGTGTGTAGAGGTGTGTTTCTTTTCTTAGGGCCTGGCTTCCTTTTCTTGGTACTTAGTCGCAATCTCCCCTGGGATTTAGTGGAACGCCCTTGAATCGGTATTGGTGGTGGCTCCATTTTCAACAAAAACGAAAAAATAACTCCACGTGATGACTGTAATGCTCTCCACCAGTCAGTCGTACTACTGTATATATGTATCTATTCTACCAGAAATACTGTCCAAAAAATAAAGTGCCGAAAATAGAACACCTAACGGAAATTAAAAAATAATACTGTTGCAGGTAAAATAAACTAAACATAAAGTAATTAAAGATATCGATGAACTAAAATCAAGAAGTCGCAACTACGAACTGGTAAAATATAAAAGGATGACCCTGAAATAACCAGACCTTGACAATAATTCAGAACTAACAAGCATAGTCAATCGCAACGTTGGATTAGATGCTCGGGAATCCCATCACCCTCTCAAATCAGTCGAGCTCCGCTTCCCTCCCCTCCCCCAACCCGCTTTCCCCAACCCCGCTTTCCACGACCTTGTTCTACTGCCACGCCTTTTGTTGCAAGTACAGTGACACTTTTATTCACAAAATTCCCAAAGTGATCCCGACAATTCTATTCAACCAATTTAGGTTTTCGATACGGCTTTGTAATCAGTGAGTAAAACTCAACTTTCGTATTACCCGTTTTTTTTTCGAATTTTAATCAGATGTTTGAAAAACAAACAGCAACTTTTCTGTTTTTGAAATTAAAAAGTAAGCAATGAATTAATCTCAATTTTGCTACTAGACAGAGTACATAGCAGTTTTCAGATCGCAGATCGGAGCACCCCTTCAATGAAAATAAATAAAAACTAAATTCAGCTTCGCTTGTGCTGCCATCTGTTGAAATATTTTCTTACCAAAGTGTCGGGACATTTAGCCTTAAAAACTAGCACTGATTCAGTATTACTCATTTAATGAGTCTGTGCCAATTTGAAGTGAGTGCGCTGTCCTCTGTTTACATGTGTCTTATCAGCAAGTTCGGGTAGTGTGGGGCAAGGTGGGAAAGGCAGGTACACTCCGCATCACGCGCCATTATTCCTCCTATTTTGTACACAAACTTTTGCCCAATCTTCTCCAGTCATTTCACGAATGCAGTGGTGGGTCAATTCTTGCAGAGTTGATAACATTGCTCACAGCTATCTTTTGTTTGACTGTATTCCATATCATTTTGATAGAATTTAGGTCACAGTGATAGGGTGGTAACCGTAGAACAGAAAACCCATTATCTTTCAAAATCCTATCCACGGTGTACACGGGCTCCGGTTTGTACCGTTTCACAATTTTTAACAACTCTCTCCCATTGTTATGTCTTGGTTTTGTTTTGTTTTTTTTTGAGTCGTTTCGGCCATCAATGGACCACGATATTCTTCACTCAAATGATCACTGTAATGCTTGTTTTCTTGTCTGCCAGTAGATCTTCATTCTTGACGAATGTTCAGCTCTCCTTTCTTCCGTCCACTTGCAGTGAGGGCGAGGCAGCACTGATGTTAAAGGGTGTAGATTACTGGTTGATTTAAACGCCTTTCTGAACAGGTTCCTATCCCAAACCAGAGCTTGATTGATTCGAGCTTCTGTTAGGTCCTTTTTAACTTGCATCGACCATTTACAATAGGAATTTTTTTTAGTGTATTCGATATGAAAGTCGATGATGCTCCATCCGTTCCAAATGTCCAAAGAGAGACATTCTCCTTTTTCTCATCACACTCACCAAATCTTCTATATGTTCAAATAATTCATTGTTATGTCTTCTTCTGTAAGTACCATTATCATTAACAGGTCCTAATATTTTCCTTAGAATTTTCCGATCCTTAAGTTCTAATTTTCTCAATGGGCATTTGTTTGTCATCTGTAAGCATTCTGCGGCATACAGTGCTGACGCCCTAATTACTGTGTTATAATGACAAAGTTTGACATTCCGGGACAAGCTTTTACTTTTGTAAATGTTTTTGCAGGTTTGAAAGGCACCTTCCAATGTGTTACATCTGCTCTCAATGGCAGCTATTTCTGAATTATTAGGGGTAATCCATTCCCCTAGGTATTTAAATTTTCGGACCTTTTTGATTTTTTTGCAGACCAATCGTGATGAATTTTGAGGCATCTTTGACATTTGTGATAAAATTAGTTTTATGGAAGGCCACTTTAAGTCCAGTTATAGCAGCTATGATTTGTAGTTTATTAAGTTGGTCAGTGGCCTCTTCCATTGAATTAGCGAACAAAGCAATGTCATCTGCAAAAGCGAGACAGTTTATATTCAGGTCTTCTTTTTTATAACCAATTCGAATACCATAATTATCTGGTAACATTGTTAACCATTCTCTTATAATTTTTTCCAAGACACAGTTGAACAGCATCGGTGATCCCAGATCACCTGTTCTACAGCCAGTCTTGATTGCAAAGGCTTCGGACAATTCACCGCGAAATTTGACCTTAGAAATGGTATTTTCTAAGCTTGCTTTGAACAAATTAATTGATTGTCTAGGCCAAACTCACGTAAGGTGTTAATTATTGTCTCTGTATGAATGCAATCATAAGCCTTTTGAAAGTCCACAAAAATCACAACATAAGGTTTTGATCTTACCGTACAGTAGGAAATTATGGTCTTGGGTCTGATGATGATCGCTTGACGATCGAAACTGGTCATCCTAGTTTATTTATTAATCTCATGTAATTTATTTCAGGATTAGGGCATAACCCAGCTCTTTTTGGGTACATTCGTGTTGACCGACTGAAAAGCACCAAACTTTTGTTTACTTAGGCAACACTGAAAAATTGCTTCAAACCCCACAATTTTGAAAATGTACAGGGATAGGAGGGTGCTCCACAATCTAGACAGAAACCAGACTGCAGTTATTCGAGCGGAAGGTCTTGAGAGAGAAGCTGGTATTCAGAAAGGTGTAAGGCAAAGCTGCAACTTATCACCCATACTTTCCAATCTATATATTGAAGAAAATGAAGGAAATTGGAGACAAATTCAAAGTAGGAGTAAAGATTCAAGGAGAAATAATTTAAACTCTAGATTTGCTGATGACATCGTCATCTTAGCCGACACACCAGAGGATTTGAATGTGTTTTTAAATGGTATGGATTCTGTCTTGGGGAAGGAATTCATGATGAAAATTAATAAATATGAAACAAAATTATTGGAATGCAGTCCAAGGAAATCAGAAACCCCTATGGATGTCTAATTGGCAGGTGAAAAACTAAAGAACGTAGGAGACTTCTGTTACTTAGAAAGCAAAATAACCAGTGATAGATGAAGCCAAGGGGATATAAAAAGTAGGTTAGCACAGGCAAGGAAAGCATTTCTATACAGAAAAGGAATCTGTTGACATCGAATATAGATTTAGGTATTAGGAAGTCATTTTTGAAGGCCTTTGTCTGGAGCGTGGCACTCTATGGTAGTAAAACTTGGACTGTTGGAGCAGCAGAAAAGAGGAGAATTGAAGCGTTTGAAATGTGGTGTTACAGGAGAGTGATGAAGATCAGATGGGTGTATAGAGGTTTTAAGACAAGTGGGAGAGGAGAGATATTTCTGGTGACTGCTAATAAAGAGAAGAGATAGGTTGGTAGGACACATACTATGACATCCAGGAATAGCAAACTAAGTTATAGAAGGAAGGGTCGAGGATAAGAATTTTAGTGGTAGACCAAGTTTAGAATATGTTAAACTGATTGCCTCTGATGTAGGGTGTGGTAGCTGTGTAGAGATGAAACGATTACCTCAGGACAGGGAAGAATGGAGAGCTGCATCAAACCAGTCAAAAGACTGAAGACTCAAACAACAACAGTTACCGGTACCGAATATGAGCAAATACGTAGTTTCTTCTGTAGTCAATTTGGTTCAAAACAATTCTCTTACTTTTGTACAGGAAAGTTTTGCTACTAACTCGAAGAGGAACAGCATAAATATTGTTGTGCCTTAACAATATGGTATTAAAATTAATATAAATTGTCATTCAAAATAAAATTTATCATCTTATGGTTAGCCATTCAGGCTGAGGATTTTTTTTGAACAGCCTTGTTTACATTTAATGAGATTGTAAAATCTATCATTTTTCAAACATGTTCATCTTGGCTATTACTTTCATATGTTAAGAGTTTCATCACAATCCTAAGCAGAAACTTCATGGACTTTGCCTTCCACGTTAGAAATGGGGAGGCATCCAGGAAATTACAACTTAAGTTGAATGGCGTATCACTGGAACATATACATCGCTCCTAATTACCTGCTAGTCACATTGGACTGCTCCCTTGTGTACAGAGTACACTGCTTCAACACCAAGCAGAAGGTGCATGCCTGATAGGCTATAATATCTTACTTGAGTTGTCTGTTAGGTAGTCAACCTGAAGGTTGGACAGATTCTCAAAAAGCATCTCCATATGTTATGGTGTAGAAACCAAAAAAAACAAGGTAGTGTGCTAATGAGGCATACTAGGCAAAGTGAGGAGTGAGGAAGTTTACCTTTGCTTTTTTCATTGAGCCAGTGCAACAGCACATTCACTGCATCCACCAGCACTGGTGTGCCCCAAATGCCATTACTCAGCACTACCCATATCTCAGCAGTTTCCAAATAATTACAACCATAGATGAATGAGCCTCAGACATATGTAAAATGCCACATTTTACATTAATCTTTGCTGACTGATATAAAATACAACTTTTCCACCCAGTTTATTTTTCAACACAGTATTTAAACAAACAGATTGGTATACATATTTCTATCTAATTAGGATCTTCTTCTGCAACAATTTATATTACAAATTGCAAACATTAAAACATCTGTAGTCTGGCCTAGTTAGCACAACAATATAAAATTTGATATGAAAGAAACAGACAAAAATTATTTAAAGAACACATTTGGCCCAAAATTACAAATCTCGCATATCAGTTAAGATGTTCATACTGTATATAAATTTATGTCAATTGTCAAAAAATTCTTACCTTTTGTAATTTCTCACTCGTCTTTATCAATGGAATTAATGATGTCCAATGTTCATTTACACTTCTTCAATTCTTAAACTGGCCTGATCAACAATCCAAATTGATGATGTGATTGTAATTATCAAGAAAGTATGAGATGGGCAGAACTCAGAAATACAGCTTAGGTGGTTTTTCTGTCAAATCGGATCCAAAGATGGTAAAATTGGTAACTTAAGGTGAGTCTCTTAGCCTCTATAGTGTCATCTCTATGATAGAGAAAAGATAATATATAATCAGAAAATGAAATCAGTTTGTATTAACTTGAATGAAAATTAAAGAAATGCAAATGTGAGATAAGACTTACGATGTTTGTGTAGCAAACAAGCCTGTTGTTACTGGAGTATCAGGGGAAGCGTGAGGGGATTTGTTATTGTGAAAACATAATTGTGAATTGAGCTGTTTCTTTGAAAGCCCACAATCCACATGTATCCTTTGCATATTGATAAAATCTCCTTAAAGTAACAATGGTCTCTCTAAATTGCTGACTTATGGTTGATGATTCTGTTTTTCACCTTTTTTGACGGTCATCGTAATGCTGGCATTACACTTGTCAAAGATATTTTACGAAAGCTATACTAAGGTATATAAAAATCTAGTGGTATCTATCTGTTACTCTTTCATGCAAAAACTACACGACCAATTAAACTGAAATTTTGCATGAACATAGTTTATATGCCAGGGCAAGACATGAGACTATTACCATTTCACAATATGATATATATTTCTGGTTTTAGCCCTTTGGCACTCTGCATACACTAAAATGGGCTAAAATATGCTAAATATTGAAGTTGTCGTACAAGGACTGGACACAGCTCATTTTACACCTCTCAGTGCGAGAAACTATACCCTAAGGTTCTGTAGGAGCCCCATAAACCATCATGGCATGATGATGATGATGATGATTATTCTCAAACATCCAGCCCCTGAGCCAGGAAAATGAAACATATAAAGTAAAAAAAAACTCAACCCAACCAGGAATCGAACCCTGGGCACCTCGGGCCAGAGTTCAGTGCTCTTAACTAATTGACCAAGAAACCACCTGCTTGTGGAATCATGTTACATGGTTTGCACTAACAGCAAAAGTAAGGTGCTTATTCACACTATCTAGTAATACCATAAGTGAAAGTGTCGAACGATAATACAAATATTATAATGTAAAATACTTTTCTTCTTTATTCAGCCATTTAATCATTAATTCTTTTTGATATCCTGAAATGTGCAACCTTCAAGTACAGCATTTATATAGCCTTTCCTGTTTTGAAGTGTACTTTGTCTTTTATTTAAAGTTTTAGTGTCTTTATATCATGTATAACATAACATTTGATGCAATTCATACTCCTAATATGAGGATCTTCTTTGCACTAACATTCCAGCAGTCATGGTCCACCATTTTGGATTCTAATATTTTATCAAAGATAACACTTTCTATACAAGATTTTCCCATTACACTGTCAGATATTTTATGAAAGATTATTGATGAATTTCTCTGATAATGTAATACTGGCCTAATTAATGTATTTAAAACATAAATAATTCAGAACATTTTGATAGGTGCAAACTATGATGCTCATTCTGTTTAAATCATGCCTTTTCTCAGAACACCAGTTAAGAAGTTCTGGCCTGTCCTAACATATTTTTTATACATCTATAAAACTCGTCATAATGATCTGTATTGACGTCTTTAGTACATATAACTTTATGATCTTATTCCATTTATCAATACAACTATAAGTGGAATAAAATCATAAAGTTATAAGTACTAACATATTTTGTATGCTGTATGGCTAGTTTTCATGGAGGAAACTTTTTTCACGTAGGACTGCAAGGGCTACGTTCAGCATTGCACTGTCGACTCTTTTCAACTCATGAGACCCCTGGGGAGAAGCTGGAAGAGGACAATGATGGAGTGCGGAAGAGTATTCTGGATGCAGCACTGTCGTTTGTTCCACAGCGAGGTTGGACGACACAAGCAATAATTGAAGGTATGGTAAATTCATGATTGGAGAAATACTGCAGTTGAGACCTTCATTATTAGAGAAGAGAATTTGGAAATTTCACAAAAGTATGATGATGCTCCAACATTAACTAGTTTCCTTTCAGAAGTTAAATATTGACTGTAGTTTTTTTGAATGAGGATTCTAATACTGGCTTTTGTTCGTGCAATTGATATTATATTGCATTTGTTGCTACACACTGACAGCCTGAAGATTGGCTCAAAGTTGACAATTGAGCTGGTGAATAATCCAGATATGCCAATACCTACAAATGTTCCGCTATAATTACACTTTTATGAATGGTAAATACAAAATTATGAATTATAATTTTTTGGTTAGTTACAAAATACTTTCTCGGATTGAGAGGAATGTGTGCATACAGTTATGAGAAGCTTCAGGAAAGATCAACAATTTTTGGTTCCAAAAGTTACTTTATGTTCACATGATCAATCATGTTCACTCTCCCTCAAAGTTAAGATTTGATGGATGTGCTAAATTGTACAGAAATACAGGGAAATGTATTTCAATTGTGCTCTACACAAAGGTTAGGAGTCGGTACAGAGTTTAACCCTGAATAGTTATGTAGGCATCCCGATCAGCTGACTGCCAGACACCCCACTGCGGTCTTGTCAAGGTCTTGACTGTAATTCTTAAATTATCATTCTCTTTCAGCATAGCTGTGCATGTTAGGTTGCATACCACAACTGCGATGGAGAGGTGCAGCTAGCCCAAAGATCAGTGGTTCAAATCCTGATAGCAGCCATCCCAAGTGTGGTTTTCCCCTGTTTGTTTTCTCACTTCCTGCAGGTTAACTCCAGGATGGTACCTTATTTTAAGGGGGTTTGATGGTGCAGCAGTCAAGCTGCTTAACTCTCATCAAGGTGGACCAGGTTCGATTTCTTGTTAATGCATGTGAGATCTTCGAGGTGAAATGTCATGTTCTGTGGTTTGGATTCAATGTAAGAAGGAGGTCCTATTACTTAGGATTGCGAGGTTAAGAGTCGTGTATAATTGTAAGCTTTTGCCTTATTTCGAGGCCTGGGGCACTACCCTAATCCCTGACCCAAATAATTATTGTTACACTTGCTACTATAGTCCTCACAGAAACACAGGTTATCAGACAAATTGAACATGCACACAAACACACAGAGCTGTTGACTAAGAAGTCCCAAGCCCCAAAATAGAAGTAAAAACAGAACAACTGTTCAATCTTTAGCATTTAGTTTAGTTTTCAGTACAGAATGCTGCAATTAAGATTTCTCATTTGTAAATAGATGTGGTGGTAGCAGTCCCCTGCTAATGATGCTTGTAACATTTTGTTCTACAGGAGCTGAGGCAGTCAACCAGCCTGGTGTTGTTCATGGGTTGTTTCCACGAGGAGGGATAGAATTGGTGCAACATTTTTATGAGTCTTGCAACCAACAACTTGCAAAAGACCTCAAAGAAGCTTCCGAAGAGGCACTCACTGATCCAACCAAGTAAGAACATGTTTATTTGGTATGATAAAGATCAAGCAGAAAATTAGTGGAGAAACTTTCAGTAGCACTACTAATTGTGCAGATCTAGCCCTGTAGCATCTATCGTAATGCTAGATCTAAATAGGCTTACTCACAATATTATAGACACCACAGTAAGACAAGTTATCTGACAGGTTCTTACACACAGTACATTGGACCTTCATGTCCTTAGCTCCTAAAATGAATCAATATTAGCAGCAGTAGTCATGCAAGAGGGAATGGTGAGCATTCTATGAATCAGTGTTAATTAAATTGATGAAGTAGTGCAGAGGAGCATCATCTTACTTGTCAAATAGTGGGTTTAATCTTAAAGCATAAATCTACACTATGTGCAGATTATACAGAGTAACTTCACACATGATGGATCATTGAGGGCAAAGAACACAAACATCAAAGAATTGACACTAGCAATAAAGAAAACAGATCTGTGTTTGGCATGAGCATCACTCCAACATCCCTTCTCGCTACAGCAAGCTACTCGATAGTTGTCCCAATTGTATGATTAGAGATGAGAATGGTTTTGTAAACAATTCCGCTGACATTTTGAATGAAGAACAGTATAGCATGTCTATCACACCTTTCTCTCTCGCATCTCGAATTTGATGGTGACACACATCTGTGTGTTTTGATACACACTCCACAATGATCTGATTCCATGAGTCCAATACACCCTTGATTGTCCTCATGCATGAACAGTGGATTTGAAATATATACACCCATGACTATCAACAGTTGCCATAGTCATAGCAATTCCATACTTGCATGGGATGTTGCCACCTATTCTGCTTCTGTTGAAAACATAGCCACTGCAGTTTGCTTGAAACTAGAGCACATCACTGTTCCATTACCAAGAAGGAAGACCTAACCACTGGTAGATTTTCTGTCCCCAGCCCAGTCCACTTCCACTAAACATTTCAGCTCTGTTGGTCGTAGTTTCTCATCAGTGGTAGTTGCAAGCTGCTGAATTACATGTTTAACTGTTTTCCGGTCATGTTCCGTTGGTATTTCCACATCGACTCCAAAATTCAACTGCTGCTGCAGTGTCTGGCCTAGATATTGTTGCAGTATAACAGTGATCCTAAGGCCCGTTTGTATCGAAAGTTAAGAGGCAATTTTTGACTATCCTCTGCGATAGAATCTGGGAATGCAGTTTCCATAGGAGTCGTCGTCGGTGTTGGGCCAAACAGTTCATGTTCCTCCAACATTCTGGCAATTTTCCCCTTCTAGCCTTGTACACCACCTGAATGCCAAAATAGTGACTCACGATTCTCAAATCTTTGATATCGAAATGACCTTGGAGATATCTGGTATCTCTTCAGATGCTCCCGCCACCAATAAATTGTCCACATAGAGAAGTGCATATGTTATGTTGCCATCTTCTCCCTTCCTCGTAAACAGACACTGGTTAGCATTTCCAGGTGTGAACTTCATCTGAGCAAGTACTTCAGTTCCACTTGTGTTCGGCACACACATGCAGATTGCTTCAAGACATACAGACTTTTGCATAATCTCAATACTTCAGGTTCATGACCATGTAGATTTTTCTCATTCATTTCACTCTTTACATCCAAATGATGCACCTTCTGTGCTATGACAACTACTAAGACACGCATGTATTCATGCTTTATTACGGGAGTGAATGTTTCGAAGTAGTCCTTTCCATACTTCTCAGAAACCTCTTCCTACCAATCAAGCCGTGAGGGTATAAACAAGACTTTCATCATCTAATTTTGTTTTGTCAACTTTCGTGGCTGGAGCTACTAGCTGTTGTGTCTCGGGTTTGTTTTGCTGGGTCCGGTGATGGCTTAGTGAAGGCAGAATAGCTAGCAGGCGACCATGTCCCTCGTATTTATTCATTAGTGTCGGACTGCGAAGGAAACTACTTGCTGCTGTGGCTGGCTGAAGCTGTTTCTGAAAGGTGATTTAATGCCAATTTCCAGGCATTGGAAAGATGTATGCCCTGGTTATGGTTGAAATTGTTGAGGTGCTTGGATATCTCTATGGCTTCTCTGATTTTTCTATGGTAGAAATGGCTGTCAGGGGCTGGGAGTTGTGCTTTATCGAAAAGGATGGAGTGTCTGCAGTATGATGAATGCTCTGCTATTGCTGATTTAGAAGCCTGGTTGAGACGTATGTATCGAATGTGTTCCTACAATCTGGTGGCAATGGTTTAGCCCGTCTCCCCACTGGGCACAGTAACATGGTATTTTCTATACTCCTCTGTGGAGCTGAAGATTGTCCTTCTCTGGGCTAACAGGGTCTTGTACTTTTAGTCTTGAGCTCTAGACCACCAGATTGTCACAACACATTCTATATGTACATCTCAACCAGGCTTCTAAATCAGCAATAGCAGAGACTGCTGACACTCCATCCTCTTCAATGAAACACAACTCCTAATTCTCAACAGCAAGAGCCACTTCCACCACATAAAAATCAAAGAGGCCATAGAGATATCCAAGCATTCCAACAATTTCAACTCCATCCAGGGCATACATCTCTACAATGCCTGGAAACTTCCAGAAACGCAGAAACAGCTCCAGCCAGCTATAGCAGCAAGAGGTTCCCTATGTGGCCTGAAACTACTGAATAAATACAATGTTGGCACTGAATCAATACCAGGTGTGGCACAACAATCGGAGTCTCTTGAGCTAACAGCTTCACCATCTAGTTCGACTGTGAAGACCCAGTTGCATACAACTGCCTAGCTTGTTGATCTCTTCTTGAGCAGCAGAAGCCCACAGTTGTCGTTTCCTTGCTGGTAGTTTGAGCATTTCGCTTCAGGTTTTAGGTTTCTTAATGTAGCTTGCCGATTCTTTATAAGACCACCGTTGTGGGGGTATGCATACCTTTACTTTATTCTTACAATGTGAGATGCTTCTTTTGGATGGGGTTGGTAAAATTTTATATGTAGTTCCATTTTCCTCTGCAGGTCTATTCCTTCTGGTTTCTTGTCCAAACTTGACTGTGTCATCCCTGTATATGTTTGATGCCTCATCATCACTTACCCCATTCTCAACTGAGATTATCTTCTTTCGTGCATTCTGCAAATGAACAGCAGTTTCCCATTCTAATTCAGGACTTCCACAATAGGTCAGCTCTTAGTTGTAATTTTCAATTATTCAAACCGAATAACAAATCCCACTCTGTTTCTTTCTTTTTTTTTGAATTCTGTAATCTTTCAAGTTACTGTCATAGCCGACAAGTACACTCTCTTCAGCCTTGTCGTCCCTCTTCCTCCATTTTTGTTTAGGAATAAGAGAGTAAATATTTGATCCAAAAACTCAGATATGACTGTCAGGTTTCCTGTGAACAGCTTGACTGGAGTTCTTTCAATGCTACAATCCATACAACTTTTTCCTAGGAATGATTGTGCAATCCAGCATAATAATAAATAATAAAATTAGCCTATGCACATCCCGTAAGGTCAAAGGCCTCCTGTTTGCAGGGGGACGGGCTCGCGATTAGGCTCCGAAGGTGAGCAATCCCTGGAAGATTTTGTCTTGTTATTGATGCTTTGTCCTGTCTCTATCCCTATTTTTACACTTTTATCACTTCCGCTTTACCTGTCTCCTGACACTTCTGCACTGTACTGTTCACATATTGCACTCACTGTCATTGTCTTTCTGTCCTGTTTGGTGCTTGCCGATTCCTGTTTTGTTCCAGCTGTCTCAATGCTTCTCTGTGTCTTGCCACTCTCGACCCACATTATTTCCGAAGTAGTCTGCCCATCTGTTTTTTTGGCATCCCACGTTTCTTCGTCCTTCTCTCGAATCCCACATTGTGGTGCAATGCGTCCATTTCTGGTGATCCATGCATGATAAGTGTCCTCCCCATTTCCAGTTGGAGTTTTCTGACCTTTCTACCACGTGGCATATGTTTGTCCTTCTTAGTTCCTCGTTCCTGACTCCTCTTTTGATTTGGAACCATTCTCCATCTCTTTCTGTTCTTACTTTCGCTGAGCTGTTTTGGCCTATTTTACCTAATAACCTTATGTATATGATGGGGATACCTTGTTGTTTTAAGGCCTGTAGCACATCTTCATGCTCCACTGAGTCAAAAGCTGTATTATAATCGGCGAAGGTGATGTAGATTTGCTGGTTGTATTCCTGTACGGTACCTTTTCTGTTAGTTGGCATATAGTTTGGAGGTGGTCGATGGTGCTGTAACTGGACCCGAATACTGCTTGTTCTGTTGGTTGCTTGTCGTCAGGTATTTTCTAAAGCCTTTTACTTACGGTATTATCTTCATGAATAGTTTGTATAGGTTTCCAGACAGGCTAATTGGTTGGTAGTTGTTTATATTGTCCCTGGTTTCTTTCTTGTGTAACAATGTACAGTAATGAGATTTTTCCCCCAATCTTCTGGTATTTCTTCCTTTGCGATGATCTCATTGAATAGTTCTGTGGTTGTTGGTGTTAATTCTTTCTCTCCGAAGATGAGGTATTCGTTGTATATGTTATCTTTACCTGGACATTTATCCTTTTTTGAGCTTTGGTAGCCGTCCTCACTTTACTTGGGAGGATGTTTGGGTTGTCCTCTGTGTGTCTTGTGAGTTGGTTCATGGTGGGTAGTGTGTTCTGTGATGTACTGGAGTATAGCTGGCTATAGAATTTGGTAGCTTCCTTTGAGATCCCTTCTCTTGAGGTTAGTTTGTGACCTGCACTGCCTTTGACTCCCAACATTCAGTGTGTGCCTTTCCTGGTCCTTTTTCTTATTTTCTTGATAGATTTTGAGTTTTCCATCACTTCTTTGATTTTGGTGGTAGTTATATTCTCGCAAGTCTCTCCGAATTTCTTTCTTAGTGTTCCGGTTCATTTCTTCGTATTCCTTTTTTTTTTTTGTTGCGGTTTTGTGTCTTTAACGTCCTTCTGTTTTTCCCTTTGTTCTATCATGTTGATTGTTGTCATATTTAGCTTGTTCCTTCTTTTTCCCTGTGGTCTTGCTTCTTGTGATTTTTTGACTGCTTGGTTGATGCATGATATTATGTATTTGTATAGGTCCTGAGTATTGTCCTACTTCGGTTTGAGCTCTTTGTTGGTGTACCTCTTCAGTTCTGATTTGTATCGTTCCTTGTCTAGTAACGCTGGAGTAGCTCCCATTTCTTCGATGAAGTGGCATCTTTTCTTCTGGAAGTTCATCTTTAGTCTTATCATCCTATGGTTGTTGGCCGTTTACTACTTGTACATCCACTATTCCTTCCATTTGGTCCATCAGAATATAGTCTTTTCATTTTTTGTCATTCCATTGAAAGCTGTCCATGTCCATAAGCCTGATTGGCTTTTTTTAAAGAAGGTGGTTGCTATTTTCAGGCTTTTTTTTAAAGAAGGTGGTTGCTATTTTCAGTCTATGTCTGTGGGCGAATTGTAGTAGTTTTTCTCCTCTTGCATTTCTGTGTCCGTAGCCATATAGTCCCATAGGTACCTCCTCCTCTGATTCCTTGTGCCCTATCTTGCTGTTCAGATATCCATGGGATCACCAGAATCAGGCATTTTAGCTAACATACACAGTATATAGATTATTTTGAACACGAGCATGTAATTAACCATGTTCCAGAAATTAATTTTGGGGCAGATACGTCGAGAACATTTTTGCTATCATTAATTCAGAAATAATATCAACACAAATTTTTGACATTTTGAACAACCAGCGTAACATTTACCCTTGAACCGGACAAAGACAACTCGTTAAATAATTAACCATCCATCATGGCTCCATTGACCAGTTTGGAAACAGCATCTCCAGAGTGTTTTTGAAAATTATATTTAAATGTTTAGAACCTTTATTTCTTCTCTTCTTCTTCTTCGTATCCCTTGTGCCTTTAAGCGTCGGGGTAGCCTCGTTCTGTCCATCTCTGCCACTTCGATCTATTTTCACACAATCTCTTCATTTCCAGCATTGTTTTCCCTCGCTTCTGTCCGATTTTCTCAATTCTGTCATCCCAAGTGGTACGGGGTCTTCCTCTTCCTACTCTCCCTTCTACTCGCATTTCAAAAACCTGCTTCGCTTTTCTCTCTTGTTCCATCCTCCTGACATGTCCATACCACTTCAACTGACGTTCCTCAATCACCGTACTTATCGCCTTCTTTTGTCCTGCTTCTTCTCTGATTCTCTCATTCTGGATCCTATCCCTTCTAGTCCTCCCCACTGCTCGCCTTGTATACTTCATTTCAGTGGCAGTGATCTTTCTGAGATGCTTGTCTTGCAGTGCTAAACTCTCTGTGCTCTATAGGGTGATCGGGGCCATAACCGTGTTGTAAATCTGCATTTTGGTCTTGATGCTTATCTCATTCTTCCCTACTATTGTATTATTCATCTGATAGTAGGCTGAGATGGCTTTTTTAGTTCTATTGAGTACCTCTTGCTCTATTTTCCCATCACTACTTAATATGGTGCCAAGATATTCAAAAGTTTCTACTTTTTCGAGAGGTCTTCCTCCACAAATTATGTCAAGTTGTTGTTCCTGTCTGTCCAGTTTTGAGACCCACATTACTTTGCTTTTATCTGTATTCACTACCATTCCTTTGCTTTCCAATTCTTCATACCATTCCACCACGGCCTGCTGAAGTCTTTCTGGTGTATCAGCAATCACTATTATATCATCTGCATAGAGGAGTGCTTGCAAGTATACAGGTCTTCGTCTCCACATACCAAGCTTGGTCCTATGGGTTCGCCGCTTACATATTTTTGTTATTTCATCCAGTACGATATTAAACAGTAGAGGGCTGAGGCTATCACCTTGTTTTACTCCTCTCTCCATTTTGAATTCTCCAGACATTTCACCATCTATACGAACTATTCCCACAGGTTGCTGGTATACACTCTTCACAGCATTTAACATTCTCATTGGTACCTTCTTCGCTGCCAGTGCCTCCCATATGCTCTGCCTCGGTACAGTGTCAAAAGCTGCCTTCAGGTCTAGAAACGCAAGGTAGAGGTCACGGTTTTTGGCAATGCTCTTCTCTATTACTGTTCTAATTGTGTAGATGTGATCTTGTGTCTGACGTCCTGGCCTAAAAGCTGCCTGCTCCTCTTCAATGTCATTTTCCACCACCTTCCTAAGTCTCCTTTCCAGCACCCGAGTGTAGATCTTGTACGCTACAGATGATAGACTGATAGCCCTGTAATTATTACAGTCGTAGCTGTTCCCTTTCTTGTGCAACGGGATAATTAGATTTTTCTTCCATTCCTCTGGTATTCTGTTCTCTTCCCACATTCTCCTAAACAGCTTAGTAAGTTGCTTCACTATCTCAACACCTCCATATTTGATTAACTCTGGAGAAATTCCATCAGGACCTGCTGCTTTCCCAGTCTTAATTTGTTTAATTGCCATTATGACCTCCATTTCTTCTATTTTCCCTTCTACTTCTGGATTTTGCACATCTTCATGTGGTCCATAAACAATCCCATCCTCTTGCTCTGCCGCATTTCTCTGAAACTTCTCCTCATAGTGTCTTCTCCACACTTGAAGCACTTCTGCCTTCTCTGATACTAGGTTATTCCCATTCTTGATTGTCCTAGTCTGCCTTCCATACTTCCCTCTTATAGACTTTATGGTTTTCCAAAAGCTTCTTGTATTCTTCTCTCTAGCTTTGCTTTCAACCATATTCCCAAACTCTTCCCAAGATTTTCTCTTAGCTTCCTTCCCTACTCTTTTCGTTTCATCCCTTCTTTTGATGTATTCTTGCCTGTTTTCTTCCGTAGGACATCCTATGTATCTTGTCCATGCTTCTTTCTTGCTCTTAACCTTCTCCTTCACTTCTTCATTCCACCAACTTGTTCTTTTCTTTCTGGTATCTACCACTGCCTTTCCACACACTTCTTCTGCTGACTTTAGCAATACTGATTTTATGTCATTCCACATGTCATTGATTTCTTCACTTCCATTAGTTCTTATTTGCATCTTCTCCTTCACTAATTCTGCATACTGGGACCTTTTCTCTTCTTTTTGAAGTTCCTTCAATCGGATCACCTCAAACCTTTTGGTTCTTGGTTGGATTGGCCTCTTGAATCTGGTGTCCATTACCAGCAATCTATGATCTGTAGCTAGTTCTGCTCCTCGTATGACCTTCACATCCATGATGTTATTCTGTATGCCATGAGGGTACATAAAGTAGTCTATAACACTCCTAGCATTTCTACCTTCAGCCTCAAAAGTTATCTTATGTACTTCTTTATGGGGGAAAAATGAGTTTCCCAATAACAATTGATTTTCAATGCAGAATTCTATAAGTCGCCTGCCATTTTCATTCAGAGTCCTCTCTCCACCGTGATTGCCCATGCTTCCATGTGCTATTCTTTTGTCCTGGCCTGTTCTTGCATTTAGGTCCCCTTCTATCAATACATGGCGTCCATTCACAACCTCTTTGTCCACGGTCCTTTGGAGTTGAACATAAAACTCCTCTTTATCGAGTAAGTTGGTGTCTTCTGTTGGGGCGTATACTTGTATGAAGGACACTTTCATCTCTTTGTCAAGGTTAATAACCATTATTCTCGAGTTTATTGGTTGCCATCCACTCACTTTGGTTTCAGTCTGCTCGCTGGTGACTATGCCCACACCTTCCTTTGCCCTACTGTCCATCCCAACCCCAGAATATCTCAAAACATACCCTTCTTGTAATCTCTTCATTCCACTTTCTTTCTTCTTCACCTCACTAAGTCCCAATACTTCCAGTTTATGACTTTTCATTTCCTGTATTAACTCTACATCTTTTCCAGCGATTGTCTTGATATTCCATGTACCAAATCTCATATTCCGTTTCCATTGCGGTCGTTGTCGTCGTGTAGATCCGTCCAATCCGAGGCTACTGCTGTTGCTTTGAATCATTTCTACCCCCACATGGGTGATTAGCCCAATGTGAAGTGGTTTGTTGGGTTGCCTTCCCAGCCTCCTTATTTATGTCCCCAGGAGACAGGGTGGCCCAGTTATACCCCCAGGCACCGGGTACCCATTTTCGTCGCCTCTTACGACACGCATGGGCTACGGTGGGACAATTCTAAACCCCGGTCACCACGCGGGGGTAGAACCTTTATTTAATCAAATTATTTGTAAGGATATAGCCTACATTTTATTTTAATATTGTATAAACGCTGAAGAAGATATCATCCCATCGTATATCGAAACATTTACCAACATATGAACAGAATTTGTAATGATTGGCGGAGCATTATAATTAATTATCTATTAATCAATATGGCAATTTTCTTACATTTTCCTAAAATGGTAAATGATGTTGCCTTTTAACTCATTAAATTTCCTAGATGTATCCATGACATAAATGAATGAAAAATTATCCTACAGGATTTTCAGGAAACCAACGCAAACAAGTAACATAATAAAATTTGACTCAGTACACCCAGGATCCCACAAAAAAAACTTCCAAAGCCTGCTTAATAGAGCATATAATATATCCATGTCACAAGACAATTTAAAAAAGGAATTACAAATATTTATACAAATTGCCTTCCAAAATGGACACAAGAAAGGATACCTAAAATCAATAACCAACCGAATCAACACTCCAAAAAATTACAGATCATCATCTTCTACAGTTTCCAGTCCCTGGCTGGGTCTGCTTGGAACATAAGCCTCTCCGTCATTTTCTATCCTCCCTCCACCTTTCACTCCTCACTCTGTCCCACTCCTCTCCTCTTTTCTGCACTTCTTCCTTCACAGCCACAATCTACCTATCTCTTGGCCTTCCTCTTGGTCTCTCGCTCTCCATTTCCATCTCATGCATCCTCCTTGGTATCCTGCCCTCCTGCATTCTCCTAACATGTCCGTACCAACTCATTCTCGACCTCTCTATGATCTCTTGTAAGTGACTCTCTTTCACAATCTCCTTCACTCTCTCATTTCTTACTCTATCCCTTCTTGTTATTCCTAATCTGCTTCTCTGAAATTTCATTTCGCAAGCCTGGATCCTGCTCACCTGTCTCTTCTTCATAACCCACGTTTCTGATGCATAGGTGAGTATTGAGACATAATACTTTCGATACAATACCCGTTTGCTCTTTTGGGGTACGTCCCTGCTCCATACCAGATCTCCCACAATCTGCAGGAAACCATAGGCTTGGCCTCCTCTCTCACTGATATCCTTGTCATTTCTACCACTTACTTCTATTACACTCCCTAAATACTTGAAACTATCCACCTTCTTTAGTACTTCTCGTCCTATCATTATATCTGTTGTTACTCTTCCCCCATTTCTCGTTGTCCCTATCATTTCACACTTCTTTGCATTAAATTTCAAACCATACTGTTTTACTGTCTCCACTAAATAACTTACTCTTATTTCCATCTTGTTCAATACTTGTAATATTATTAGCACTGTTCAGTACTGGTACATGTTTCTAACAATAATGTTGTTCTTCATCAGCCAGATATACACATTATAAACACTTATGGGCATAAAAATTTTTGACGCACAAACCCAGTTTTCGTTTTCTTACTTTCATCAGCCTCATTAATGGAGCAATTACCTTTCCCCTAACAGAAGAAGCCTATAAAAAAGAAATCAACGCAATAAAACAAATTGCAACAACCAATGGATACAATAGAAATTATATAGACAGCATAATTTACAGGATTAACAACAAACCCAAATCTAAATTAACACGAGACAACAAAAAGAGACACATATGCTCTATTTACCTACACCAATAGCCTAACGTACAACATAACCAGTTCTTTGAAGAAGTACAACGTGAAAGTTGCATACAAGACTGATAACAACAACCACGATAAGTTTTTCAATTCCAAATAAATCAATCCAACAGGTACAACAAATCGGGAATTTACATGATGAAATGCAATGGATGCCAAGCAGACTACATCGGTCAAACGGGACGTAGTTTTAGCATACGTTATGCTGAATATTTGAATGCAATAAAATACAGAAATTTTTTGGCTATGGGTACGCACATGTATGAGACAGGTCATAAGTTCACCAGAATTGAAGACGACACGGAAATATTTCATTATGAAAGCAAGGGAGGATCCCTGAATATATTAGAACAATTGGAGATAAACAAAGCTCAAAGATTCCATCCCGGTTCCAATCTTAACAGGTTTAATTTTGATACGAACATTCTGTTCGACACTTTAATTGACATCATTAAATAATAGCAACCTCTGGTTATTATTTCCATCCATGCCATCTCATGTTATTTTACACAAATACAGTAACCCAACAGGCACTAAAACAGTAGCCCAACAGGCACCGAAACAATTTTCTGCCCGCTATCAATGTTTTAATTGCGTCACAATCCTACAAGGTCTTTCACCCCTCCTCCTCCTCCACCTCCCCTCCCCTCCCCACTCCTTCTGCTTGCTCACACGCCGCACGCTCTCCACACACACATTTGCAGTCTGAGCGGCGACACATTCACATCTCGTCTTCCTCATGTCCCGTTGGTAAGTTTTTGACGCACAAACCCAGTTTTCGTTTTCTTGCTTTCTTTCGATCCCATTATTCTCAACTGATCGTTTGATTTGTTTTTCCTTAGACTTATCCCCATGACGACTTGATCACTAAGGATATAAAATTACAACCTCAAGTAAGATTTAATTTTTTTTTTTTTTACATTAAGAATTTCTTCTATAGTTCAACTTTTTCATTTTTCTAAACAATTTTTCCTTTCGTTTTAGGTTGCATTTAACATCAAGAATTCAAACCATTTATACCATTAGATGTAGACATTCAACCTCCACAAGAGTTCCACTCAATAACAATTATTACAGTCTTCCATTTAACCATATATGAATTTCCTAGTTGATCAATATTTATACATAACCTATGGAAATCACAACTAAGGCAAACATCGACCAATATGAGGAAGTGCAACCCATGTCAATCAGTACTGACTAATTTAAACGTTTTTCTCAAGAAAAACTCTAAACGAAGTGTTTATATTTTAACCTTTCCCGAGCGAAATACGGATATATCCGAAGCGTACTTTTCAGCCGAGAGCGGAAAACGGATATATCCGGAAAATTCCTACATTTAAATCTGGCGCCGTTTTCAGCCAAAATAGTTAATGCTAAACCCAGGAGATGGCAGCACTATGCAGACACATGTTTGATAGTCAATTACGTCACCCCTAGAGACTCTTTGACTTCACAAATACCCACAGACAGATGTTGCTTCAGATGAACGCACATGTAACGCACGTGTCGTATTACGTAGTTGGTAAAGTGAGTGTACTTTTATAGTGTTTATTTGGTGATGTGAGCATAATTTCACGGAAATGGCTATGGAATGATGAAGATGTAGTGTCTGCTTTGGATTTGAGTGATGGTTTGAAGTGTTTCCACACTGAATTATTAATAAAATAATAATTATTAATTAATTAATAACTATAATTAATTAACTTTACAACCTTCAGATGCTACTCAAACTTGAATTATCAACAGGTATACGAAATACATGTGAGTTCTAATTAAATTTAGTGCATGAAAAATACAATCTACATGTTCTGAATTTTTTTAAAAATAATCCGCTCAGAGCCATAAAAACGTCCGCTCGGGAAGAGTTAAGCCTCTCAAGTTGCTATGTTTTAGCCAATGTACATTGTAGAAAGGGACAATTTTCCAGTGTATTGGACATGTGATATTTTGATTTTACAAGTGACTTTTTTAATGAACTATGTGTATTTGCAATTTATTTTATGCCCATAAGTGTTTATAATGTGTATATATGGCTGATGAAGAACAACATTATTGTTCGAAACATGTATCAGTACTAAACAGTGCTAATAATATTACCAGTATTGAACAAGACGGAAATAAGAGTAAGTTATTTAGTGGAATTAAATTCAATACGGACCATTATGGACAAAAACAATTACTGTCTCAACCCATACATTCAACCTTTCTTGTACCTCTGCCTCTCCATTGCCCCATATCATTAGATCGGCTGCAACATCATTGCTCTCATATGTTCTTCTCCTATTTGTGCTGCCACTTCTAAAATTTCCTCATCCATCACAGAGATGAAAAGCAGTGGAGATAGTGCACTCCCTTGTTTCAAACCACTCTTCTGCTTTAACCAGTCTGACCTCTCTTCCCCAATTTTCACACAGCTCACACTTCCCTGGTACATCTCCTTTATTCTAGCCACAGTTTGATTTTTAACTCTCTTTTTCTGTAGGGTTTCCCACACCTTTCTTCTATCCAAGCTATCATATGCCTTCTCCATGTCCAGAAACACCATTACCAAATCCTTTCCATATTCATAGTGTTTTTCTTGGAGCTGTCTTATGCTAAAAATCAGGTCCACAGTTGATCTTCCTGGCCTAAATCTATACTGTTTCTCCCTTCTTCTACTACTCTCCTCACTCTCCTTTCCAGGATCTTCTCAAATATCTTCGCAGCATGGCACATCAACGTGATTCCCCTATAGTTCTGGAATATTTTCCTGTTGCCTTTCTTAAAAATTGGCACAATCCTACGACGCCAGCTGCTCTCACCATCTCGACACTTACTTCATCCACTCCATGGGCTTTTTCCTCCTTTCATGGCCCTTATTGCTTCTTCCACTTCCTTCCATGTCAGGTCCCTTCATCTTACTCTACATTACATAATTCCTCATTATTCTTCTCCATATTCCCATTAGGATTTAGTAACTCCCCAAAATACTCCTTCCACATCTCCTTCAGTTCTTGTATGTCCTCAATTTATTTTCCTTCTTTATTTATCATCCTGTCATTTTCTGCTGTGCATCTCTTCTTTGCCTTGACCATTGTATACAGAACTTTCCTACTCCCCTCACTGTCTCTTTCCATAATTTTTGTCCACTCTTCTATCCATTTTCTCTTCTCCTCTGCTACCACTCTCTTTGTCTCTCTCTTCTTTCCCATATACTCCTTTCTTACTTCCTCTGTTCTTTCTTGGAACCATATCCGGGAAGCTTTGTTCTTCATTGCAATCTTCTCCTTCACCTGCTCGTTCCACCAGGGTGTTTCCTTCCACATTTTCTTATCACTAGTTCTTCCACACACACTCTTTCTGCTGCCTCCACCATCGTTGTTTTTAACCGTTTCCATTCCTCCTCGACAGACTTCATTTCATCTGTTGGCATGCTGCTCTTCACTATTTCTTGGAATTCATCTCTGTACTTCTCTTCCTTCAGCTTCCATACTCGTATCCTTTTTTTCCTGTCTCTCTATCCCCTTTCTCTCTTTAACTCCTCTAATAGTCACTACTAAAAGCCGATGATCATATTCAAGGCTTCAGATGGTATTACCTTGATATCTGAGATGGTTTTCTTTGTTTCCTGATCACATATCACATAGTCCACCACCGACTTTTTCGACAGATCATGACTACCCTGTTATCTTGTGGCTTTCCTTCTTCTTAAACCATGTAATTCCAACTGCTAGTCCATTCCTTTTACAAATTTCCAACAGTTTTCTACCTTCTCCGTTCTGACTTCCCCATCCCTCTGCTCCCATCACCTCCTGTCTTTCCTTTCCAACATGTGCATTCAGGTCTCCAATGATTATGACCTTCTGTCCTGTGAGTTGTCTCTGCATTTCATCTTTAAAATTCTCATTTTCTTCCAAAGAGCAACCGATTTGTGGTGCATACACTTGTAGGATTTCCATATCTTGACCCTTCTTTCTGACACTTACCTGCATCATCCTGTCCCTTATTCCTTTTAAGTCTGGCTGCGTGGCTCAGGGGTAACGTTCTCGCTTGCTGAGCCCAAGGTTGCAGGTTCGAAACCTGGCGCAGTCAGCTGGCATTTGAGGGTGCGCAAATGCGAGGGAGCCGTGTCAGTAGATTTACTGGCACGTTAAAGATCCCCTTCGGGGCAAAATTCCGGCACCCCGGCGTCTCTAAAAGCCAGTGTAGTTAAAAGGGACGTAAAACCAATAACATTATTATTATTATTATTATTCCTTTTACCTCCTCTTTCATCCCTTCTCTCACAACCACTGCCACTCCATTTCTCCCTTCATCCTAATTTCCAGTACAGTTTATATCCATTTCTCAATTCCTTCTTCCCTTCACCCCTCCATCTGGTTTCGGACAGTCCTAAAATATCTAGTTTTCTCCTGTCCATTAAGTCCATTACTTCCTCCACCTTCCCTGTCAACGTCTGTATATTTTACGTTCCAAATCGTAGACCTTGAGAGTATCCAGGTCGTCTTCCATTTGATCCATCCTTTCCGAGGCTTGTTCCATATTTGTAAGCATATACATCATCCATTACTGGCTTGCTGGGCCTATCGTAGGTTCACTAAAGCCCCGTCAGCCTTTCACTTTTCAAGGTTCCTGTATAGCCTTCACAGTTACTGTGGCGGTACCAGGGCCCTCGAAGTCCCCACTGTACTTCACCCCTACAGGCAATCCCCTACTTTGTGGCATTACCCATCTCCCACTGTCTCTCACTTACAAAAATATCTACTCACCATATGATAAAACAAATTTTCAACAAATCTGGAGTTTATAAACTCACATGCTATGAATGCAATTCAGTATACAGTATATTGGGCAAACTATGAGAGACCTTTCTACTCGATTTTTAGAACAGGAAAATGCTATACAATACAGAAAACACTCCCCTATGGCCAACCACATAAAAGAAAAAACACCAATATTCAACAGGACATGATTTTATTAATAGCCTAAACAAAGGTCCTTTCATGAATATTATGGAAAGCCTGAAATAATCCTTCCTCAAACACTACAGTACATCCAGATAAAAATGTCAACAACATTACTAACTACAATATTCTTCTTCTGCTGGATGGGGCGCGTCAGCCGTGGCATCATCGCTTTTCTCTCTGAAACATGCTTAACTTGAAATCGCCTGAATTTTTTTTTTTTTTTCCTTTTCTCTTTCTCTAATGTAATGACCCTCGTGGTCAAGCTAGGTTAGGATTAGGTTGTGTGATGCCACAGGGTAGTTCTTTTAAGGTTAAGTTAATTAACTGGTGTTCCATTTTTATATTTTTTCTTTGAGCTTCACATATTCCTTTAATTTTATTTATCAAGAAGTTTTGTTTAAGAACATCTTATTTGAATTTTACATGTATGAATTGTAAGGCTTTTGCAAATACAATCACCGTCTGATAGGCGTTGTATCGTGTAAATAAATTAGTGTTTACACGTTGGAATTTCCTACCTTATGTTGTTCTCCAGCTCCACTAGATTACGGGTAATTGATCTGTACACTGTATTTTAAATTACCCCACAATTAAACATCAAACGGGCTTAGGTCAGTGCTTCGATTAATCACAGTAAACACTCAGGGGGGAACAGGAGTAGGTACATAATGTAACGATGTAACTTCCAAAGTTACTGTCTTTCAGCTGAAGGAGAACATGTTCATCATCTTCTGTGAAAAGGTAAGTTCTATCCTTTAACTGGTGACGTGAGGTCATCCAGATTCCCAAGAAATAAAATTTAAAACAACATCTGTGCTTCTTTAATTAAATCTTGCAGGAAGCTGTTTATGTTACCTTCTTATCTGTGTGCTGACACTTCACACCCTCGTTGATGAAAGTTTAGTGACCCTGGTTAGCTCGCTGCGTTAGGTTGAAGTTAATGATTCTATCTGCGGCCCTACTTCGGTTGGCTGGCGGAAGGCGTGCACGCGCCTGGGCTGGCCGCTGGTCCCGCTTCAGCAAAAGAATCTCACTGTATATGTATACACTTGTTTCAATGATGTGCACTTTGTATATTGCAGACAGAAGGAGCCATTATTATTTGTGAATGATGCATTCAGAGCTCGGATATTAATGATTGCACCGTATCGCAAGAAATGGCCACAGGCTCTGAGTATTATGGCACTGCCTCCTAACATACCTACTGGATTGACCTGCCTGTTCTCTCTTGTGGATGATGTCTCCTACTACGCTGGTGACCGATCTGTCAATGTGAGCACACACATATACTTTATTATTAATGCTTTGGTATTCCATCCCATGTCTCCGTTTTTTTAATTTCCTGAATTGGGGAGAAACTACTTTTGGTTCCTTTAGAGTGTTATTACTTCAGGTATGATGATGATAATCTAAATTTATAAATAAAAGTTCGTCTATTTTTTCAAATTTCCATTGAATTTAGCGTTATTTACGAGTTTCAGATTGATGAATGCCAGCAAAAATAATTTTTTTACTGTAAGTGTGCATGCTTATTAATCGAGACTGGCTGGGTATAATTTGGTATGGGTGTCCATCACAGGCAAGGCACCAATGATTTATACTGTACAACTTTTCACTGTGCCTCTCATAAAAGAGATGCTATGGGGGAAACCTTTTCAAAATATATGCTAAGATAGGCGTAATATCAAAGTTATCGTAGAAGGATGAGACAAAGCTCATTTTGAGCCCCTCAATGTGAGAAACAAAACTTGGGAGGTCCCAATAGGATCCCAAAAACCACCAATCATTTCCAAGATATTTCCAAAAAATACAAATCCCTACTGTTGATGGGCGCAATTTAATCGTTGGTGGTCTTTGGAGGTCTATTCCTGCTAAACAGTAAGATTAATGTAAAGGCGATTTGCACCAACAGAATCGAATTTGGTGAGATCTACAAATTTGGACCTATGCCATTCTGTCGTATCTCAATCGGTTAAGGTACAGGGTCATTATCTATGTGCGCCCCGATAAACACGGGAAGGTTAGCCGGCTGTGACTGGTGGAGATTGCGGGCGCGTGTATGCGGTTCAGCCGGTGGTTGGCACGCTCCGCTGACTCATGTCGTTTGTTCACACGTGTTTTGTCATTCATATGGACGTGTATCTGCAAAGCTTCGACGTTCGTGTCGCACATTTAGTGAGTATTGTGATTACTGTGATTCTTGGTCAGGCCTAGACAACAATTCACATTGCGCAAACGTGTATATATCCATGATTCGTATATGAAAAGCTGAAAATCTTGTTCTGAAACGAGATGAGACTGCCTAATGGCAGTACAATTAGGAGGCTCGCTAAACGATTCAAGGAAAGAGGCTCCGTAAATAATAAAAGAGTTGACATTCTTTCATCAGAAGATGTCAGGTGTGTGTTACAAGAGAGGGAGGACATTTTCAGCATCGCCTATGAGCACTGTAAGTACACATTATTGAACATGTTTGGTAAAAGTGTGAAAGTGCGCGCCACCACCGGCTGAACCGGGTATGCACGACCTGTGCCAGTCACAGCCGGCTTAGCTTGCCGTGTTTATCGTGGCGGACATAGATAATGACCCTGTACCTTAGACAGCCAGATTTGTGCTTTTTCTTAAGATTTCTTTTTTTTAATACATGTTTTACAGTTATTTTCCACACTTAATGAACAGCTACAGCTTCCAGACTAGGCAAGCCAATCCAAGTTGTATAGCTCTACACTTTAGGACCTATGACGTTTTGCCTTATCTCCATCAATTTAATCTGAGATTGCACTAAAACATAGATTTTGAGCAATTTTTTGGTACATTCTTCACAAATTCTTTTCAATTTTCAATATTTTTAGGGCAGCAAGAATCATGAAATTTGGCAGGAATGTTGGTGCATCCAACTGCCACATGCAAGCCAAATTTCATGATTCTGTCTATCCCGTAAGTGTGTAAAAAGGTAAATAATGTGTGAAGAATATACAAATCTTCGTATCATATAACTACACAGCCGCATGTGGAACACTATATAAATTCTAACCTACCTCCAGATGATCTAGCCTGCAACCAACAGAAAAATTCCTTAAAATTTAAATTTTCGACAAAATTCAAAATGTATTCATACAAGTTTAATTTTTTCTGGATATGTATTGACTTGCAAGTAATGGTTTTATATTGACTAGGTGGGCCAATATAGAACCATTACTTGTGTTTTAATATCAAAAAGGTGGATGCAACTTAAATGTTAGTGGTCTTTGGAGGTCTATTACTGCTAAATGATAATACTATTCTAAAAACAATTACACCAACAGGATCAGATTTGGTGAAATCTACAAGTTTGCTCTTAAGACTTCTTGTCACATTCCAGTCAGTTATACTTTACAATGGAATTTTGCAAAGTTGGCAGATGGAATACCCAATAATATTTATATGTCTGTGTAGTTCTTTTACTCATAATACCAAACATGGCTAGTATGCTCTAATTTTTCGCAACTCGTTCTGAAGGGCGTAAGTGATATCCAAAGTAGAAGATTTAATCGTTGCAGCCACAAAACGCGATAGGTAGTGCATATGACTTAGCTGGTTGATCCTGGTTTGAGCCCACCTAGTCTTTACTTTTCATTTTACTTTCGTTTGTTCTTTTTATCTTGTTTGTATTTGTTTCCTTTTTTGTCTTTGTTTGTATTGTGCTGTTTTAATATGCAAGGTTATGCATGTAAACATTATTACCGTATTTTCCCGCATGTAACTCGCCATCGAGTATATCTCGCACCCCACTTTTTAATTTGAAATTGTAAGCAAAACAAATCCTCGCACATATCTCACATTAATATCTGACGACTTCATAAAGATGATCGTAGTAATATTAAGATAGAACCCCCACCCACTGGGCATCACACGTCTTGCCTGCGATGTTTCTGTCAGTCTTGGTGGTGGTACTTTCCTTTCTTTGTTGTCTGTCTATTGCATTGTCGGCGAGTACCAGTATTCTGTCTTAGTGTTCCGTTGTTGTTGCTCAGTTTGTTTCCTTGTGAAGCTCGATCTTTAAGTTATGTAAAAATATGGAAGTTATATGGCTGGGTTTAAACTCAAAGTGATAAAATATGCAGAAGACGATGGTAATAGGGCTGCCAGTCGAGAATTCATTGTGACTGAATTTAATATTCGCTACTGGTGTAAACAAAGAGACGTGCTAGAAACCACTGACAAAATTCATAAGGTGTTTTCAAATGTGGCAACGCAGTTAAACGACCATACAGGTTTAATCGTCAACTGTTTTGTTAGTGCTCCACACACTGTTAGGTTAGGCAAGGCATTTTGTTTTAAGGGGCGGAACTATAGGTTAGGTTAGATCATGTTGAGATCTGGTATGGTTAGTTACGATAAGCTTACAACAGGAGACATGGGTCTGTTTCTTCGGAATCCTTTCTTTGAGAACATCTTTGTGATGTCGTCCAGCTCCTCTGTGTATTCTGCTTTACTCTCTCTCTGGCTACTTGTCAGTCTACCTCCCGTGGTTGCTCCGCGTGCTCTTCTTCACCGTCCTGTCTGCTACATAGTGTTTTGTTTGTGCTTGAGTCTTCTGCTGCCTAGTGTTGCAGATGTACTGTCCACATGTGATGTGGTGGCTGTCAGCCCTGAGGTTTGGGTTCGATTCCAAACTCTTGACAAGAAATTTAATTCTTTTGGGGTAAAATCACGCACCCTAGTATATGTAAATCAATAGCAGTTAAAAGGGACATTAAATTTGTATTATTAGTATTATCATCATCACCATAGAGTGAATTAATGGAAGAGGTATAAGAACCATTTAGATGGTTTACATTTCCCAGATTGATTGGTTTTTTCCCTTATCCTCGGGAATCTGAAATTGTGGTGCAAACGGAGTTAGTAGATGCTTGGATTGGCTTCTTATGGATTATTGTCTATTTTCTCTAAGTTTAAAGAAACCTGGTTCAGAAACCATGCAGAAAACAGTGAGATAGCGAAAAGCATGCAAAGTATGAAAAGAATGTGAAGAGCTTTTAAATATATCAGTAGGGTTTGAAGTACTCCAGCACTAATTGTATTGTTCCCATTGGGCTAGCACCTAGATAGCCCTAGGCCTTAAATGAAGCAACAGAGAACGAAGTCAAGCAACTTTTAGTTTAAAAAATATTGTAATTTAGCATCTGTCAACTGATGTGTTGGTACTGCTTTCTTATCCATTTATAGTTTTAGTTTCAGTGGTACCTACACCGAATGACGTTGGCTGGGATTTACAAGACTAGTGAACTATACTTCACGCAGGATGAGTCGAAAGATTATGAAGCAACTTGGAAGTTTTTAGCTAGACGAGTGGGAGACGCTGCTGCAATAAGGGAATCCTCCAGTAAGATTTCCGAGGCTTCTCGTTTCGCCGGAGACATCACCTCTGCAGCATTTATCACTGTATGTTTATTCTTTTTAATTAGTCATACCTTATTTTGTGATATAGCAAATATAATGTTGATGTGTCTGTTTCAGGTTCGAAACATGCTGGGAATCTCTCTTGGCAGGCAGTGATGGCCGTAAATGGCTTCCGATGAACATCGTAGTTGTACATTTAATCTTCATATTGCATTAAACATGCCCTGTGTTATACATGTACTGTGGTTGTGAATTCACTCTTCAACCATATGTTACCAAGCATCATAACCAACTACGTTAGATACAAACTCCACGACTGCAGTGTGTGTGCCTGTAAGTTGGAGATTCAAGGTTCAGCTCTAGTATACCAGTTGCCATTCTGAGTGGTTTTTTTTTTCCCTTTTCTGCTACTCTGCATTTCGTCTAGGCAATTGCAGGAATGTTGCTTGATTTCAAATTCCAGGGCACCCATCCTGATCTTTGTCTCTAATAATTAGTTTTACTACTAGTCACCACAAAAACACAGGATATCAACAATCTTAATACACATATTAGTACTTAGAGTTGATAACCAAGATGTCCCAAAGAACCCAAAAAAAGAAAATTAATAATATGTTAGACTGAGTAGCACAGCATGGCAAGGGGCTGCCCTATGCCAATGAATTCCTGGCACTATGGCATTTCTAAAACCACAGTCGCTAAAAATGGTACATTATTATTATAACTTTGAAGGGTGAAGTGGGTTCTTTTTCTTCAGGTTTATGGAAATCAGCAAATATAATACGACCTTAGTAACTAATGTTATATATGTGTGCATCCATATGAAAAGGTACCAGTTCTGGCTTGTATTTTACAGGACATTCCAATTTAAACTGAAAACTGACAAATCTTTAAATTTATTTATTATGTGTTTTCTGATTCAAAGCCTAATGCAGACTGCATTAGAAAGTTAAAGGCAAGTGCCAACAGATGTAATTCAAGTATTTAAATTCTTTTTTCTTGATGATAAAATTTTAATTAACAAAAACAACTTAAGTACTTATTTTACCTGATACCTTTACTGTGTTTGTCGGGTTTCCATTCCATCCTACACCATCCACTTTTAGAAGATCTTGCTTTAGAATGCCAACACTACGCATTATTTTGAGCGACTGATGAGACTGGGAGGTCGAAAGGAGCTCCATGGGGTCTAAAGCATTGAAGGGGTATTAATTGAATTGATGGTGTGAATGCCCACCTTTGAAGACAGTGGTGTATTGGATTGTCCGTGTCCTTTTTATTTTGATTATTTTTTTTCCTTTTATCTCCCCCTCCACCTACAGTTGCCTGCCATTGGGTTTTGTCTTTATTTTCTTATGTGCTCCTATCCTCCTTTTTCTGTCCAATGATGTATTAACTAATTAGGAGCAGATATACTGTATACAGTCCAGAAATAATGCTAATTTGATTATACGACAACAGGTCTCTTTTCACATACACACACATGTGAACAAAGAAGGAAGGTAAGTATATGAGATATGACATATTTAGCCAGATGGAGGGGCTCAGGGTATTAAATCCCTCTCTCAAGATTGCTGCCCCTCGCCTCATATTTTCTAGTTTGTACTGTACCCATCTCATACGGAAATGCTCAATCACGTGCTGGCTAGCTGTGCGGCTCGGGGCATGTTACATCCACCCACAACGTGATTTCACATTTGATATGATAGCACTTGTTTTAGGATCTACATGACTACATTGAAAACAAACATGTTATAAAAGACATGAGTTTATTTTAAAAAACTCCCAGGACTATTACAAATAATTTACAAACATTTACATTTTTGGAAAATTCCAATCATCAAATTATCAAATACATAATAAATTTATATTATCGCGTTACCTTGCTTAGGTATCTCTTTATCATTGAGTATTCATCTATATTTCATTTCTGCAACATTTTATTTACTGAGACATAGAGCATGCCTATCACTTTATATCATTTTTATCTAAGACTTTACAGACAATTAACTGTATTATTAACATCCCTTCTGGGCTTTATTCATACTTTATTTACTTTAAATCTCTTTATAATCATTCATTTAAGTTCTGTTACTTTAATCAGTAAGCCTCAGTTTTTACAACAATTTAACACTTTGAAAATAAATACATGCCCATCCTTGAATTCACGTCCCGTCACAAATCATTTCCATGCAGTAGGGTGGTTTATTAGTGATGTATCATATGCTATTATTTTACACTTTTCAGTTACCCTATAAACTCAAATTTGAGTTAACCCGTTTTATATTTCACATGTATCTTTAGGTAGGAATCTAATATTTAATGATCAACTTATCTTTGACAACTATGGTCAAATATTATCCGATTTTTACAAATTTAATGTGGGGATGATTTTCAAAAACCCACTAATTCAATTATTCCATTCACAATTACATAGCACCTCATAATTAAAAATTTGCATGTTCCGCGATAACGCCTAGTATCCATTCAACACCCTAACCTCTGTATACAAAGCTCTATTGTATTCTCCCCTCTTGTTTAGGAGCGATCGGCCAGCGGCTCGAACCCCTCGTTTAACGTGATTTATTACCGTCTTCGCGCTTCATTCACAGACTTTAACTTTCAACTGTTTCGTTTCCCTTTAAAACAAAAGCTTATGAGGATCCAAGCTACCACATTACTTCATTAACTATCCCTTATTTATTCATATTCGTTTCACTTTCCTTGTGACACGTGCCATAGTTTGAGATCATAACTCATTACTTTTCATTTCACATACTTTATTTGGTCAGTTTACATAGCGTCGTTGGCATAGTACAGGCCATGTGAATCTGGGCTCAGGTACACCTCTGTGGACCTCCGGTTGAATCACATATCGTAGGAGCTCTAGTACTTTCCATATACATATTTAGTAATTGCCCGGCGGGACTTAGATTGCAACAACAATACCCTTAACTCGAATCCTTGTTCGATTAAGTGGGTTGAACCCTCGCACAACAAAATCGACGACTTTCCGACAATTATACTTTTTATCTCCAAACCTACGCACGTCACAGGATATATTCATTTCACTTGCTAGCACTTAACTCGTTTATTCTTTATAGGCCTTTTTCAGCAACACAACTTCTAAATACCTTGGATCGTCATAGCTTCTTTCACAACTTTGCTCGCATTAGCATTTTACTTTATCGTAGCTCAATAGCTCATAACTTCACAATTCATTTTTCTGGTGTTTGATAACACCGATTATTTTAGCGCATTATTCTTATTACTTGTTGGATAGCGTTATTTTATCATCATATTTAGGTATCCCAATGATCCTTCAATTATTTTATTTACTTCGTTCAACTCTAGTTTATTATTATTATTATTATTTTTGATCAACATTCATTAATTCATTATTACTTTGCGGAATGCAATTATTTATTTCAACATTAACATTTCGGAGTATAAAACTCAACATTTCTTATTTTGGAATGTAAAAACTCAATATTTATTATTATTATTATTACTTTAACGGTGCTTGTTTTATTCACATCACTTTCATTTATTTGGCATATATTTTATTTGCCAATTGCATTATTACATTCGATTCCTCCTTTTAGACCATTAATTCATTGTTATTTAACCATTTTTACGGGCTTTCAACATTATTATTATCATTTTTGCACTTTTATCATTATATTTTAACATTTCTGCAAACCGTCTTGGCGGTTGCCTTCTGACACATTATTATTATTTGATTACTCATCGTGCATACATTTCATACATAAATTCACTGAAATAGCATATGATACAGTCACTTTGATATTATAAACATTAATTTCAAAGTTTTGTGTGTTTTTG
The DNA here is from genome assembly GCA_946902985.2 of Meconema thalassinum. Classification (NCBI taxonomy): domain Eukaryota; kingdom Metazoa; phylum Arthropoda; class Insecta; order Orthoptera; family Tettigoniidae; genus Meconema; species Meconema thalassinum. The sequence goes on from OX336389.2 coordinate 924,414,238, forward strand.
ACTCGCCCATATTTCAGCTCATGACGTGACTTCTGGATGATTTCACCCACATAATTCCTTCAGCACTTCATTTTTCTATTATAATAGACCCTTTTAAACACTTGGTCATTATATTTACACACGACAATATCTTGATACATTTTCTCAGTTTCACTCTTTAACGCTTATAAAAACACAATAAAAATTCACTTAATTACTATTTACAATCGAACACGGACCAATTCTCAGCGTACAATCTGGTGGAAAACAGCATGGATGGTTTCTCCCGGTACTGCTTTGAGCATGTGATCCTATCTTCCTCCCCTTCGGTAAGTCTCTTCCTAGTACTCCTGAGCTCGTAATCGTCTCTTTTCCGACCTCCTTCTATGATAGCTTTCTCTTTAATTATTAATGTTCCATCTGTCCTTCTGCTATCGCTCTTTACGTTTGCTTCATAATTGCCTATCGCAATTTTATAGTTCTTTTTCCTTCTACTGTGATCTTCCCTGAAGATCGTATTAAATGTTCTGACTGTTGAACCTACGCCCTCCGACGTTTTACTTGGATAATTGTTCTTTAATTTGATTGTCTCTTTCTACGCGCTATGGTTTCTCTTTCTACTGTCAGTGTTCGGAGTTCCTAACCCCTATATTGTCCTTACTTTTCCGCACTTCATCCGTAAATGTTCTTAAGATACATTCGCATCTTCTGCCTTTCCTATGTTAGTGCGCGGTTTGGTTTCGAACCAATACTATTTCGCTGTCTATCACACTTTATACTGGTCTTGTCTCTTGCGAGACTCGAACTATAGTGTTTCTGATTACAGTGCTTATGATTTTCTTGCGGACTTGCGCGCTTTGTTCCCGAGGCTAGACCTAACTTGTTCGTACTGATTAATTTTTAAATAACATGCCTATATAGAGGCTGTAAAAAAAACTGGCTAACTTGCGTAGCGCACTCGAACTCTGGTCTCTGACAATTTTCGTATAACCTGCCTCTAGCAAAGTTTCTCTCTCGACTGATGATTACGACATGCCCTCCGGCATGGCTTCTCGTTCGACTGCCTGATAACTGAACGATGACTGAACTTTAACTGAATACTTCTTCCCTCGACTGCTCCCTATTTATTCGTTTCTGTCTAGAAATTAGTTCTCTATAAATTTGGGAGATGAATTTCTAATTCCCTGGTCTAATCTTCTTCATAATTTAATCTAAAGTGTGTTTTATAAATATATTTTGATTGCCGGCTGGCGGAATGTAAATCCTTCGCTAGTTTATTTTTAATTAATTTAATTAGTTATTATCCCCTCTGCAGGGCCAACCTAAATACTCTTTTCGTCCGCAGATAGTCTTCTGCTTGACTTATGATGACATTTTTCTTAGCTTGCTGTCTTTCAAGTGCCTTCTTCAGGCCTGCCAACTTACTGATTTTTCTCGTCCCCATTCCTTGTCTCACTTTAGATTTAACAATTCTGGTGGGTTTATTTTGTTAAGTTTAATGTGGTAAAGCCCCTCTCTCTTTGCGTGTGAAAACTGCTGAATTACAAATTCCTGGATTAAGTCTTTTAAGAGTCTCTCGAGAAATAGTTCCCCTTCAGCTGTCCACTTGAAATGAAAATCCACAGCCTGCTTCCAGTCTACGACCGGGTCAGGAATGGAATGAATGGAGCCCCTATCTAGCGGCGAGGATATGAACTGTGCCGGCTGCTGAGGCCTGACGCACTCCTCTGGGGCAATGATTAAATGAATGACAAATGAAATGATAGTGGAGAGTGTTGCTGGAATGAAATTTTGACAGGGAAAACCGGAGTACCCGGAGAAAAACCTGTCTGCCTCCGTTTTGTCCAGCACAGATCTCACTTGGAGTGACCGGGATTTGAACCACGGAACCAGCGGTGAGAGGCCGGCGTGCTGCCGCCTAAGCCACGGAGGCTTGCTGTCCACTTGAAAAGTCATAATTTTGGTGAAGTCGCTGGCACATCGGAATTTCGAGTGGTATTTATGGCCTCTCGACTTTGACTCTCTCTAAAGTTTTAATAGTTTCCTTACTGTTTCTTTGCTTTTAAACTGTCACCTTTATTGGTGTTTATGTGCCTGACCTGACTAGCTGCCTCCACTTGAGCTGTCCCTTCGGTCGTTCTACCAGTGGGCTTACTCTTGTATTCTCTGTAATCTTTATAAAGTCTTAGAATATTTCTCTATAAAGGATCAGGGGTTCGATCTTGTGCCAATCCCACATGGGCACAGTACAAAAGTAAAAACTATAGCAGTACAATTTCATCAAGTGTAATCATTAATGAACACTTGACTTCTTCTGAAATTATACTTCATACAAGAGTACTTGGATGATATTGAAATCTGATGGTCGTAACCTTTTATCGGTTACAACAAACTTCCAACTTATACTCTCAGTGGGAGGAGTTAAATTACATCACTTATCTCTTGGTTCGGGGAAGCCTCCGTGGCTTAGGCGGCAGCACGCCGGCCTCTCACCACTGGGTCCGTGGTTCAAATCCCGGTCACTCCATGTGAGATCTGTGCTGGACAAAACGGAGGCAGACAGGTTTTTCTCCGGGTACTCCGGTTTTCCCTGTCAAAATTTAATTCCAGCAACACTCTCCACTATCATTTCATTTCATCTGTCATTCATTTAATCATTGCCCCAGAGGAGTGCGTCAGGCCTCGGCAGCCGGCACAGTTCATGTCCTCGCCGCTAGATGGGGGCTTCATTCATTCCATTCCTGACCCGGTCGGAGACTGGAAGCAGGCTGTGGATTTTCATTTTCATCTCTTGGTTCGGGGACTGGGTGTTTGTAATCTTTACAACATTGAAGGAAGGAAGATTGTAGTTTTACGTGACCGTGAATCTGGTGATTATGAGCCACGGGACCTCCTTTTTACGTGGAATCCGAACCACATGACATGGCATTTCACTTCGAAAATCTCACATGCATTGACCGGGAATCGAACCCGGACCGCCTTGGTGAGAGGCATACAGCTAGACCGCTGAGCCACAACGCCCCCTTTACAACTTTCATTTCATCCTCATCATGAAGCATAGGTCTGAAAGACTGGCCTCCCCGGAGGCCACATGCCATTATTGTTGCACTATTTACAGGGGAGGGACAGATGACCTCACTGTTCCACCCCTTAAAACAAATATAACTAACCGTTTACAGGGTTATCAGTACATACACAGTAAGTATGAGCAGAGGATACCTATTACACAAGTAGTGCCTCTGTTCACACATTATACAGTATAGCCAAATAATGTACAATCACATCTGCCCTGTGCTCAAGGCCCTCAGGGAGACAGGGTGTGTGTAGCACCACCTCTTCTGGTGCACCCTGGATAGTGCTACACCCCGAGGAATTCTTCTGCTGGGTCGGGTTTTCCCCCTTTTTCCATTACCTTTGGGGCAGATCTCTTTCCCTTTCCTATCGGCCTTTCTTGGCTCTGCTTTCTTCCAAGTTCTTAAATTCTAATTCTTTGAGGGTTGAGGGCATTTTCTTCCCTTTTGTCTTTTATTTGCCTTATTCTCTCTTTAGTTTTCCATTTCCTCTTCTGGTATATATAAGTTAGTTTTATTTTCCATTTCATTTTCACGATCACCGAAACCATTGGGGGCCAATAACCTAGATGTTAGGCCCCTTAAAACAACAATCATAATTATCATTGTTTATTCATATAGTCTGATTATTTTAGTCAATTGTCACTTGGGAGAAGGGTTGGTTGTGCTGTGATGGATATGTAGGTCATAATCTGACATTTGGTACCCTACAGAAAATTGTACACTGGTCTACCTATCCAGGGACACCATGTGACAGAATCCGATCAGCTTCTGCTGCAAATTAATTACCTCATTTAACATGATGCGCTTTTCTCATATAATGTGGTTAATCAGTTGTCCTCCAGGGGTAAGTGCACTTTGTTTAACCCTTAGTTTGATCTCAAACGGAGCTGGGTATTGACCTGTGGGGCTCCTAGATAAGAAACAAGCATGCAACCCCTACACCATGGGGTTGAATCGATGAGATACAAAACAGTACACTATTATGATATAGCGCCAACGTCTAAAGAGAAAAATATCGAGGTCTGAGTACTCACGGAAGGGAGGCTCAGAACCCAAAGCAGATTTTTTTAAATAGGAGCTACAGCATCTGCATGCTACTGTATGTACAGTAACGCCATCCTTACTTCCGACTTGAAGTTTCAGCGCGACGCTAAAGCTATCTAGCGGTCAGAAGTGAAATCACTTTAACTAGCCATTCAAATCGATATATCACGACAAATCGAGTGTTGTTCGCTAAATCACAACATCGTGAACGATACTCCACTTGTCATGATATATCGCTTTGAATGACTGCCTGTGATTGGCGAGTTAAAGTGGTTTCACTTCTGACTGCTAGATAGCTGTGGCGTAGCACTGAATCTTCAAGTCGAAAGTAACGATGGCGCTACTATAATCATACATAGCATCTCTACTTAGAATAAAACAAAGTCCCCGATTCTTGGATGTTAGGGGTAAACTCGAGAACCACTGGATGGATTTTGATGCGGTTTTCACCATTCTGTAAAGGATATCTTGAGGATGATTTCTGTAGAAAATAATTTATTTATGATCAAAGGATGCCGAGCAGTAACGATTTCAGTGGAAAAGTTTTAAAAAAACTGGCGTCCGAGCGCTTTGTAAGCTTACGCTGGGCAAACCGTTAAAAATATCTAAATACTATGAGTGTATGAATTGTTCAGCATGAAAAGTTCAACAAAAATTCCAGGAGTCTATCTTCAATACATCGCCCACTATAAGTGTTTTTACGTTTTAATTTCTTCCAACCATGTCCATTCAACTACTGAGGCGACAGTTTACGAGCTAGCTAAGGGCGAGTCTATTATCCCTGTTACAGCCTAGCTAGCGGGCGAACCTATTGCCCCAGATACAGCCACCAGCAAACCGTTGAGTTAAGACTTCTGAGAAGGGTGGTTGTGTTTGGAGTTTCCCTGGAAGTGCAACTCGGGTTTTCTTCATTTCGCCTGTGAAACACTGTCAAGTTAAGATTGGACGGAAGGGGGATTTGAGTTTCATTCATCTCGCCATTCCCTGGAAGTGCAACTCTCATTTCGGCTGTGAACTTTTCGTTCCACAAAATTCACAGTCAATTTAAGATTGGACGGAAGGGGGATTATATTATATTAAATTATACTGATAGGTGTATAATCTCTACTTAGTATAAAACAAAGTCCCCGATTCTTGGATGTCACGGGTAATCTCGAGAACCGCTGAATGGATTTTGATGCAGTTTTAACCATTCTGTAAAGGATATCTCGAGGAAGGTTTCTGTAGAAAATAATTTATTTATAACCAAAGGAAGTCAAGCACAAACGATTTCAGTGAAAAGGTCGGGGAAAAAAACTGGCGTCCGTGCGCTTTTCAAGCTTAGGCTGGGCAAACCGTTAAACATATCTATATACTATGAGTGTAAGAATTGTTCAGCATGAAAAGTTCTACAAAAAAGCCCAGGAGAGCATATCTCTATCTTGAATACATCGCCTACTGTAAGTGTTTTTTAAGTTTTTATTTCTTCCAACAATCTCCATTCAATTACTGAAGCGACAGTTTATGAGCTAGCTAGGGGCGAGTCTATCACACCAGTAACAGCTTAGCTAGCGGACGAGCTTATTGCCCCAGATACAGCCAGCAGCAAACTGTCGAGTCGTGTCGAGTTTAAAACTTTAGAGAAGAGTGGTTGTGTTTGGAGTCTCCCTGGAAGTGCAACTCGGCTTTTCTTCATTTCGCCTGTGAACTTTTTGTTCCGCGAAATCCACAGTCAAGTTAAGATTGGACGGAAGGGGGATTTGTGTTTCTTGCACCTCGCCATTCTTTAATTACGTCTGACAAGATTTTGTTGCACATGCATTTCCATGATAATATAATTAATAGTCCAGTCAGTGATTTTAACCCATCATGCCGAGACGTAAAGCGGATATTGGTCGTTGTTCATTGACATTGGGGAAAAAAAGCGCTTATCACGTAATGCATTCAAAACTGTTCCTGGGCGAAACCGGGTCGGGTTGCTAGTCAAGTATAACTCTTGCCTTCTGGCAACATGGCTTAGTATTAGGTTGGTGCATAAGTCCGTAGCATTTTTGTTTTGCTTGTTGGTATTCCGGTTGCTATGGTATTATTTATCGACTGTCATTGTTGCTTTGTAGTTCAATGTCTGTTCTTGAGTTTACATATTGAAGTTTTGTCATTTGCTAATAGTGAGTGGAGCTGTGGACGCTAGAAAATCGAGTGCCAAGTGGAGAAATAGGAACATTTCCAACATACTCTTCTCTTTGAATTCAATAGAGGGACGAAAGCAGCGGAGGCAGCCAGAAATATTTGCGCAGAGTATAGGGACAATGCTATTGGAGAGAGCATGGCAAGAAAGTGAGTTTCTCGTTTTGAAGTGGGTCGTTTTGACCTTAGTGACTCCCCATGTCCAGGAAGGCCGTCGGAATCTGATGAAGATCGTTTAAACGCATTAATTCACAATGATCCACGTCAGTGTACGCGAGAACTGGCAAATGTGATGAACTGTGATCATTCCCCCATTGTGCGGCATTTGCATTCAATTGGTAAGGTTCAAAAATCCGGTGTTTGGGTACCGCATGCTCTAAGCCAAAATCACAAATTCAGCGGGTGGCCATTATGTGCATCTCTACTTGCTCGTTATCAATTGGCTCGTGAACAACATCGACCATTCGTATCATGTATCGTTACTGGTGACGTGAAATGGTGTCTTTACGTTAACGCAAGGAGAAGAAAGGAATGGGTAAGCCCAAACAAACAAGCAACTCCCCGTACAAAGACCTGCGCGCATCCATTAAATATAATGTTATGCATCTGGTGGAACATCGACGGTGTGCTGTACTACGAATTGCTTCCCCGAGGTGTAACCATCACTGCTGACATTTATTGCCAACTATTGAGAGGTCTTGCAGATACATTCCAAGAAAAACAACCAGCAAGACTGCGTGAAGTGATGCTCCTCCATGATCACGCCCGCCGCTCTATGTTAACCTGACAAAAAACACTATACAGGAGTTGGGCTGGGAAATCATTCCACACGCATCTTATTCGTCCGATCTTGTGCTCTCAGATTTTCACCTTTTCCGCTCTCTACCTCAACCTTCAAGTAACTTCCTTTCCGGATGAAGATGCGCTCCGAACATGGCATGATGAATTCAATTCAAAACCACGTGATTTCTACAGCGTTGGCGGACACTTGTAGATAGTGAAGGAGAATATGTTACTGATAATTAATTACGCTCTTATGTGTATCTGATGTGTTTAATAAACGTACAAATTTGATGTGGATAAACTTATTGAAAACGCTACGGACTTATGCACCAACTCAATACTTGCCATGGATTGGATCAGCATTGTCTCGGAACGTGTTGGGGATTTCTATACTGAAGGAAAAATAAAGCCCCACAAGTATCCGTTTGCTAATCAATATGAAAGTTGATCTATTTACCATTTTTGATCAATATGTGATGTAGTGGCTAACATACTTAGTTATCACCCCGGAGCATCATTGACTTGGGGTTCATCAGTTCTGTGTACGGTGAGTAACATTAAAGTTAAGTGCATTGACTGAGTTTTCCTATGATTAGGTAATTGCAAGGCAAATATGCCTTGCCTGTGGAGTAGTATTGTAAACAACTGCCTCTCTGAACTCCCTGCCCTATTTGCCACTGAGGTCCAGGTTCGATTCCCAGCTCTACCAAGAAATTAAATTCTGGTCTGAAATTTGGAACGAGATTCATTCAGCCTCATGAACTAAAACTGAGAGGAGGGCTCGGTTCTCACCTCAAATTTCACACACACCCAAACATACACAGGGCTATATGACCGCGATGTCACAGCCCCTAAATAAGCAACAACATGTCTTGAATGAATAATACATTAAAAGTCGTGGTGCCATGAGGATTGATGGTGGTACTGTAAATTGAAGCAAAAATGATGGCCTATCCCTTATTATTTCATTTTCTACAGGATCGGGGATGAAGTGTGATAAATCACTATGTGACAGGTGGATTTTATGGCTGGATGTCCTTTCATATCCCAACCACATAAGAGGAGATAATGTGACATGAAATGGATGTAAATGAATGAAACTGAACAAGGAGTTGGAAGGAAGTGACCATGGCCTATCAAGAAATGTCATCCTGACACTTTCGTGGAGTTAAATAATATGACTAGTAACCTACTTGGGATGGACTGGACTACTACATTGCAAACAAATGAATGACCACTTTGTGCTGGCTGCATCTGAGAAATCTATCGCACAGTACTTCCTCTGAACTTTAAAATCACTTTATTTCAGTAGTTTTTCTGAAATATTAACTGAACACTGAGAATGTAGTTGAATACTCATTGCAGGTGAAATAATCACGGCAGGTATTTATCGAAATACCCACAGAAATTGAGATATACACGTATAGGTCTGCCGCGCATTGCAAAGAAAGTAAATACATTACTGCGCAGCGAGGCTGTGACATAATACAGCAGCCATAGCCACGCACTTGAAGCCTATAATGTTTGTAAGAGTACGTGATCAGATCACTAGAGCGCCATTGTGTTTTCTTTTTTTAATTACAAGTATATCCATCGAGCAATCACACTGGCTACTCAAACCATTTTCAACTTATCTGACCTTTCTCTCTCAGATCATGAAGCCACAGTCTTGGCCAAGGGCCTCAGCTTGTGCCCACTCCTTCATCACAAAACTCTGCTGCCATCATCAGTTTATGGACATTTGATTGTGCCCCAGTGGCAATGAACCATCTCTCTGTTAGTTCAAGAGCCTATCCAAAATTGAACCATATTCTTCCTCCAGATTGTCTTCTTCAGACCGTCTCCCAATTTTCTCCTCACCAGTCTCTCCAACAAAAAATTCATCGACTCGCTGTCGACCAGACAACCTGACGAAGAGCAAATCCCAAACCCTCAGATCCCTCTAACACAACCTTATCCTCCTCCTGCCAGCAGACAAGGGGTCCACAGCGATGGTCATAATAACACCTCCACATAGCTCCTCATCCTTGACAAATTCCACAAGTACACAAACCCAACAATCCGGGCCATCTCACTGTGTCAAGCCCAGATTGCTTCATGGAACACATTGCACCCCCCCCCTCTCTGGTTGCCTCTTGGTATTTGTTGATGTCACCTACCTGTACTCCAATATCCCACACACACAGAAAGGCTTGCCACCATCAAAACATTTCTCAAGTCGACCCCTGGCACCCTTGCCTGCAATTTTTTTTATGTAGTGTATATTTAATACAGTAACATCTTCACCCACAACTTCTTCATGTACGATGTCCTCCTTTATCACTACATAGAGGCATCGCCATGGACACCACAATGGCTTTCTCGTGTGCCTACTTATCCATGGCATAACTCGGGGGGAGGGGGGATTTTTTCAATGCCGGGCCTCTCCAACCTGTAGTCTGGTCGAGGTTAGTTAGTAGTCGTTTTGAGGGGCAAAACTGCGAGGTTGATTGACGACATTTTTCTGATGTGACTCCTTGACCCAATTCTCTTACTCACTTCACAACTGCTTCAACACCAAGTACAGAGTCCACTTCACACTGATGATCTCCATCACCTCCACCACTCTCTCTCATTTTTTCTCCACCTCTGTGATGGCACTCTTAATTCTTCTGTCCACACCAAGTCCATCAACCACCAGCAGTACCTCCTCTACACTAACTTTCACCCTCAAAGCAACCTTAGCAGAGCCTTCTATGGCCTAAGGCTATCCCTTCAAGCTGGTTGAACGACCGAGAGTCTGTGCCATGAACCTCAATCACAAATTGCCCCACACTCCAGACCCTGTACCATTCATAATCATATAACACACGGGTCTCAATAATAATATTCAAAGACAAAATTTTCTGCTGTCAACCTCGTCCCTCACTTAGGATTTCCTTCTCATCCTCGGTCACATTCAGATGCTCACCAATCTGGGAAACATTCTCACCCACAATGACCTCGTAGTTCCGCCCCTTAAAACAACAATTACTAACTAACACAATGAACTCCGTCAAGCCACCCTCTCCCCCGCTGCTGCTCACACCTACTATCACATTTACCAGCAACACATCACCAACAGATCATACTGGTACCCCATACCAGGTCTCTAAAATTGCACACCCAGTATCATTATCTGCCAGCTCCAGTGCAAGCTCTGCCCTGCTTTCTACACTGGCTTTACCTCCAATTCATGCATGGCCATCATGGCACCTGTAACTCAATTAGCCCCTACCTCCCTATACCTATTCACACCCACACAAGGTATCAACTAGTACTCAAATCCATGGAAGCTCCCAGCCTAAACATCATATGATTCTCCTGTCCCTTCACCCATCCCAACAGCAGCAGCCTGGCAATCATTCTTGCCAGGGCCGTCCTTGTCCTCTCCACTCAAGAATGTTCAAAAAATTCTGGACAACTTTCAATGTCTTTTCCTTTGTTTCTTTGATTTTCTTACCTGGTAAGTCACTGCTGTCCATCTGTACAATCTCAATTTGAATTAAAGCAAGCTTTTGAGTGGTTAACGAGAATTAAGGTCAAAATGTCTCCTATATTTATTTTCAAAAGAACAAAGTACATAAATAACACAGAATTATAAAGTATATTTCATTTCAGTTTCATTTCATAAGATGCCATAACATAATCAACAATTTCGAGGAAAACCAATTAGGAGATAAGTACAACTCACACTTGAGACATTTCTAATTCAGATAAATAAAAAATCAATAAAAGTCGCAAGTCAATGCAACAGGTTGAATGCATAAAAAAATAAAAGACTGAAGGCAATGCCAATAAAATGCATATTTCATGATTTGGAATGGTTCAGAATACTTAAGAGCTACTTTCATAACAAAGCATGTACAGTATTAAACATCTGGGTAGGGTATATACATTGTATGAAATGTAATGTATGGTAGCTTAAAAAGTTTAATTACACAATATGAAAAATAACAATAAAAAGCACATTCCATGTAAACTCAACTGGTTAAAAAAAAAAGGACTGCATGACTCTTAAGTTGAGCCATTTCTTCCACTCATACAAAACCAATAGAAATGAACGTTTGCAGCTGTAAATGTTGCAAGACAAGTGCACAATATTTGTTTCCCTCTTGATCATGAATCATTTACGCTAAGCAGAAACCATTTTTAATAGCATGAAGTAAAAGCTCAGAATGCTTGCATGTTAACAGACATGCCACAAATTCCCTCTACAAAAGGCAAACAAGTATTCTTCAAGAATTTTGTTCACAGGGAGGTATTCAGTATTCTGTGAGAGAATAAAGACACAATGCGAAAACAAGGCAATTAACTACGGTATTGGAAAGGAAAACTGCTAAATCATCATCACCCCCGCCCCCAATTTTTTTGCACAAGGGCTTCTTAATCATGGTTCTATGGAAGGACTTAGAAAACATCAAGTCTTGTACTACTACTTCGGCGACTTTCCTTTTCAACATCTCGAGAAATTTTGATCTACGATAGCTAATACAAAATGTTGCTTCACTTAAATTATGTATGCTGATCAAAACATCAAACATTCTCATTCTAACTTACATATGGAAGGAAATTTGAGCCTGCTTGTTTTCTGAGTGAAATATTTACTGTAATTCGAAATAAGCCAGCATGCAATCTGAACCTACAGCATTGTTCCCAAATATATATTTGTTAACAAAAGGAACAGTGAAAATTTCAATGGTTTATACTAAGCTATCAGATATTAACAATGTAACTTCACTTTTTGTTAATACGGTATATTAAAGTATATTCCTGCAACAGAAATGCTATTTTATTAAAAAGCTGAATTTTTAAGCATTCAATTCCTTTTTGCCTGTGACTCACAGGCCCGACGAGAGGGAGGGGCAAGCGGGACTGTAGCCCCAGGGCCTGAGGCGGTAAAAGAACTTAAAGAGTGGACCATTTTATTTAATTTAATGTCAAAACTATTATGAAAGATTCTGATATGACTGTTCGAAGTAAATAGAAAACTTTACAAAGAGAACTTAATAATTAATTTTATAAATAACCATTGGGATTTTCGTTTTTCTTCTGAGGAAATTGTGAAGTTTCCAAAGTTGTCCATTTAATTCATAATGTGGCTTCATTTCAAGAGTTATTTGAGTTTCTAATTCAATCTCATTAAAAAAATTACTCTTTATTTCATACATTTCTGAAAGGAGTATGGTTTATTGTTGTGGAGCCTAAACATGTTCAGATACAACGAAAATGGAATTTTTAATGAACAATGATCAAAAGCTTGAAGTAAAAGAACAACCAATGAGAGACAAAATAAGGAGAGTGGGTGCATAACTAAAAACAAAGTAAATTGATACCGTAATCAGTTGTGCAAGCAAATCCACGGATCATAATGATGATTGAAGTTTTAAGGGGTGGAACAGCGAGGAGTATTTCTTTGGGTGGGGGATTAAAATTTTCAAGATTAATACAGTCACTCCAAAATTATGTCCCAGGTTGACTAAAAATGTAGGGGCCCGGAAGACCTGGTCCTAGGGCCCGTGATCGCTCTCTACGGCCCTGGTGACTCTTATCAGACATGATCAACGTTGAATTAAATCACTATCAGTGAATGGCCCCTCTCTCCTTATTGTTGGAAGGAGAGTATTTTAAATGGATTAATAGGAGAAATAAAACCACTTGCAGCCAAAGTCGATTCAAAATATTTAATAAATAATCAAATTGCAGGCATTAATGTACTTGTAGAAGGAAGCACACCAAGCATTCAGCTTTATGTTGCCTACTGCTAGATTACAATACATCACAGGCTAAAAGCATTTCCTGGCATAAAACAATCACAGTTTTGTGCCAAGAAAAGAAACCTTAACTGTTTGAATGTCAACAAGATGTTTTGATATTGGATCATTCCTGGGTATGAAACTTTTCACAATATGGCTAAGTACTTAAAAGCAGGGCAGACTCTGGTCCAGATACAGACCCTGAAACATCTTTTTCCAGATCTTCATGGTTTATAAAATGTCAAGGGTATGAAGAAAAGAAAACATTATAATTAAACTGGTAAAAATATTCCACAGAGGAATGTACTACTTATATGTCCCCTGGTGTACAGATGAAATGGTAGAGAGAGTTGATGAGTCATTTCAACTCTGCCGTGATAGAGATCCATATACTAACTTATGCAAGTTTTCAAAATGTGTTCTGACAATGTTTTGGTTTACATTTGGTGTGTGAAAGAAGTTTCATATCAAGAAAATCTAATGTACGCTAGAAGGACTGTTTAACTATTGTTGGAACTTCAGGCCATGAAAAGATTTCACAAAACAAAACATGACACCTGTCTCCCTGATGAGGTTGGATGGGTGAACTGTATATATCTAACATACATATTGTCATTGAATTAAATATATCATTAATCCATAAACTAATTGTTGTATGTACATATTCTACTGGTAGAATAATAAAAAATAAAAAAGCATGGAAGTACAATGCTAATTGATAGTAACATACACCATACTTACTTTTTTCTGTTAATTATCATATGGAGTAACTTATCATTGGTAAGTAAGACTAGCAACAGCCTTTCTAAACCAAATATTTGTGCCCCAGATTCCCCTTCAATGCAATATTACCATCAATCCAGACACCAAGGGTGGGATGAAGACCCTGCTTTCAAGTCTTTCATAATCCAGTTGGTTTGATCCACAGTTTACACAGGACTGAGCAATTCCAGATCCCTCTAACTGTCAGACTGTGCAGCTCCAGAATGACTGAGAGCTGACTGTCTTAAGGCTGGCAACATGTTATAAAGAAGCAAGGCATGTTTCACACTAATAGCCCTCATCCTTCAACCTTTGATACCTCTGATTGAGATAATAACTATAAAACAAAATATCCCACTACTTGGGAGATAGAGAACAACTGAGTTCATGTTTCTGTATGTTACAATGGTTTTATGTTGAGTTAACATGGAGTGATCCAAAACTGGGCTGATATAAAAACTCATCATGTGTCTCCTTTACTCAAATAAGATAACTCATCAAACGCATACCGGAGACCCAGATGTACATAACAGGGAATGTTTCACTGCACAAAAGTTCCTTAAAGAATTCAGAAGTACATAGAAGGAGAATCAGATTCTTCACTTTCAGGCTCCTTTATCCTAACTGGGGAGGATTCAAGGACTCCCTAGGCTATATTAGGCACTTGCATTTTTGGCTCCACCCAAATGCAATCCAAGTACTTCCATTCGTTTTACAATCCATTAAACATTGGTCAACCCACAGCATTTGGTGAGTTAACTTCAATGTCTCACTTCGTAACTGACAGAAGTTTAACTAGCAAACATTTCAACTGATTTATTCAAAGGGATTCAAAAGCTTTCCTTTTTAAACTAAAGTAACAACACTTGCATAATAAAAGTGTTCCAAAGACAGTTCTCCTAAGTATAGTATAATTTGTTACTTTTAAGTATAGTACTTTGATATCCATTATAACTATCCAATAACTTCAGTTTCCATCAAAGCAATAAAAAAAACCTGCAATATCAATTAGCAGCATAAAAACAACATTCAAATATGAACACTAGTATATTCAATAAAACATCAAAGTATAGTAGCCTATACCAAATATACTAGTGTTCATGAACATTATCACACCAAAGTGACCCATAATATCATTCAGATATGTCTGCCTTAAAATGCCCCTTCCCAAATGAACGATAAGTTAAAGTCTTGACATTACGAAAAGAATTAGATTTTGTTCTGTCAAAGCTGAGAACTTTGAATATAATGTGATTATTCAAGCGTCGTTCATCTTACAACCAGAAATTAAACTTCTAAATCACAGAAATGTAGATAATGGAACAGATCTAATTACAACAAATCTTTATCGCTTGTAATATATACATAAATATAGGCAGATAGCTTTCTCCTGATGTGATGTATTGGTACAAATCTGAGAACTCTACCAAAAGTGTTCTCATTTCAAAACTATATACAGAGACCAACTAGCAACATACCAACAGTCAGCTTCCCGAATACACTTCCTGTTGCCTACACCTCATTTTCATTTCATTCAATAATATATATATTAAACACTCCAATTCTCTTGAAAGTTCACATTATTTCACAGCATGGCCTAGCAGGTCCCTCTTCTTTACCATCCATGCTACTTTCTGCTGCTTTTTGAACTGCTATTTTCCCCATCAGGTCAAAGAACACCTACAAAACAATGTAAATGTTGAATTAATCACCTAGATTTTCAACATATGTAGCAAAGATTTCAAAAACAGTCGACTGAAGCAGATGCGAGGAGTGTTGACTCATCCATCAATAAGGTTCACTTTGCTTCCGGTACCTTAGGGTCAGAATGACGTAACTACAGTAGACTGACTATGGAAGTGGCCATAAGTTAAAAATGTCAAAAATGGCAATAATTGTAGTTACGTCAGTCTTGCCGAGGATACACAGGTTTAAATGAGTAACTAGAAACTTGTAGTCGACCTATCTATAAAATAATATATTTTGTAAGAGTCACACAAGCGTAAAAGCTGTTACGTTTCTCTGCCATGCATTCGTGTAGTTACGTTAGTCTGACCCTAAGGTCCTTGCCAGGGGAAAGTGAACCATATTCATGATTGAACTTACTCCTGAAGTGTACAGTAATGAATAGCATGCCAATTATTAAACTTTAAATAAATGCTCACAAGGAGAGGGAGATACTGAGTAGAATCCATTGCCTATAAAATAATTATTCTCTATGAGCAGGGCAAACAATCGACCAGTAACATTTTTGTCATTTACACAATTTCTATTATCTACATTAATGTCTAAACTTGTGAAATTCGCACATTAACATCAATGTTGGTGCAATTTGTTTTCTTTTAAGACAACTTCAGTTTTTGCTAGAATTTCCTTACTTGTAGTGTCCACAGTGGTGACCCCTCTCCAAGGGAAAATAAAAATCATAAACTGCACAACTGAATTGTTAAGATTTGAAAGTTGTATTGTAAAATCCCATATTCACAGGATATTTTAAAAAACATTAAGAAGCTTTTCATATTTCTAAATTTAAAAAACATTTTTGTTTAAGAGTAATAGACACAAATTAGCTATACAATAAACTTGCAGGCTAATACACTGAGTGGCCAAAAGTCACGCAAAGGGTAGTCTCATGCGAAAATGTGCTGTGCATGACTCCTGAGTGTTACGGCTAGCTGCGGCGGAGCAGAGCCATCTGTCACGGGCACGAGTGTAGTGAAGTTGGCAACACGTTGCAAGTTAACCAACTTTGAACGTGGGATGATCATCGGCGCACATCGCATTTAGGAGATTACACGCGAATTTGGGCTTCCGAGGTCAGCAGTGTCGAGGGTGGATCTTCAATATTGCAGAGATAATGTTACCATCCGCGTAAACCGCCGCACGGAACGACCACAGGTATTTAACGAACGGACATCATGTTGCCTCAGCAGAAGGGCTACTGTGAGTCAAATCACCACCCAGTTGCATGTTGGAAGTATTGCTGCCATTTTGAGGGCTCGCGGAGGAGCAACTAATTATTAACATCATATTCTGTGTCTTCCCATGACTTTTGACCAGTAAGTGTATAACGTATGGAACCTTCATAATACTACAACGTCGATGATGAATCTTGGAACTTTGATGAACAAACTTTAACATAATAATATGTTTCAATTGTAAAATGCACAAATACAGTACCGGTACATTTCCCAATTCATGAAGTAATGTAATGTAATAACTAATTCAGTTGTGCATCACCACTTATCTCTGTAATGGGGATGGTGAACTATTAACTGCAAAACTGGAAAATCCATTCTTGTTCACTTGCACCTGTACATTCCATCCAGCAATGTATGTGTGAAAGGAAATTTGTAGTTCATATTTGCATATATTGCTGGTTAAAGCAACCCAGTTCTACAGCCTAGCTATCAGCATCAAATGAAATCTTCAATTGTAGTTAATTCATTTTAGCTCACCAACTTGTGTGTGTTGGGTTTGTTTGATAATGTGTGTTTCTGGGGTAGCTGTAGTGGTGTGTATAACTGTAATTATTAGGGGAAAAAAAACAAGGAAAAATCACTCCAGGATGGCTGATGTCAGCACCAGGATTAGAACCACATCTTCTGGCTTCATGTAACTTCCCATCGCAGTTTTGGTGTGTGATTTAACAGCTACCCCACAAGGTATTATTTTCATAACTACCAGTATGCACGTACTTTCCAAGGTGCTAAGCAAGAGGAAGGTTTGATCACAAGAATCCTTCATTATTATATTCTTTACGGAATAAGAAAACTTAGGTACCAAAGTTTGTCTCTGGGACTAACGATGTAATAAAGGATGCAATCAAAATCGTAACTATGTCGATTAATCATACTTAAACCAATTTGTATCATTACTCTTACTACCAGGCAATGAAATACTGTCCTCAACATGTAAAATTATTTCACAGAATGTTTGTTTCATTCTTCATGTTATATAGCAGCCTGCTCAAAGAGGGGGGCATGCCCTGCTGGAGGGTAGAGAGACAAATAGAGAGGTGCACCAGCTTTGATTAAGGTAGTCTATTTACATTTCATTATGTAACAAACTTCGTGAACAAATATTGTTATCCTTAGATTCTCATTTCCATGAACCTGGGTAGGAAATTTCTCCCACCAAACTGGTACCGGTACTTATGCTGTCAGGGACAGATGACCTCATAGTTCTGCCCCTTAAAATAACAATAACTAATTAACTTAAGCTGTCTTATTTCACAAACTGACCAGTAGACCCTGCTAGCAAAAATTCTGAGAAAAGGTGCAAGTGGCATTTCCCACATGGCACACCTTCATATTTTTAGAGAGCTCACCCCTATTAACATTATTATGCAGTTTTCACAAGGAACAGGGAGCAACATAACGAACGAAACAGACTAAGAAATTAAGGGGAAACCAATGATAAAGGGTAAAATGTCAAGAGGGAAGGATGTATTTTGTGCCACATTCTCAATAAACCAAGGCCTAATTTAGGGATTATTGTAGAGTGGGACATTGATGATGATGATGATGATGATGATGATGATGATGTAGAGTGCAAATAACTTTCAAAAGTCGGCAGCTCATTATATGGACGATCCGTTTTGCGAGTGATGAACGATAGAGATTGTTCTATAATAGTTGAGAAGGACCAGAACCAATGCCATACACCACTATAAGTTAGAACTCATAGCCTGCTCCACACACATAAGAAGTTATATAATGCAACAACAGATAGCATATCGCCCAATATAGTTTAAGGCACCGCATCAGATAGCGCTAGCAACCAACAAGTAGGTACGATAGATGCGTCAGTCCACAGTGAGACGTGTAGTGAAGTGGACACCAGTACAGAAACAGTTGCAAATCAGCTAAGTCTACAAAGCCACATTGTGAACTCAGTAACATTTAAGTGTTAAACCTAACTAACAAAAGCTTACCAAGGAAATGAGGAATTTGAAAAGTAACGGTTAATAACAAAACAGTCTAGATCACAATCACTTCAATAGCTCGCTATGGTAGAAGTTAATGATTCAAAAAGGTTTTACACATATACCTACACATAAAAAGTACTAACAAGAAACACAACACTTTAGAAGTGTAATAGACTAATGAAATAAATATAATTGGTTAAAAAATCTGACTCATTACGAAGTTTAATTAAAAACTTCTGTAGCTTAATAATAGGAAACACAGTTGCACATAAGTGTTATATTCATATCCGCTGAACCTAAATTTTAAGTGAGCAGGAACTGATGATGTTCACTTGACCAATGAAACTAGTCATCCAATTTAGCCCCCGTTTATGTGAGAAGCGTTTTATTAAGTGTATAAATAATTCATGTAATTTATTCCAGGCACTAGGTTATTAATCGTAATTCCCCACCCAATGTAATTTGGGCACACTCGTGTTGACCGACTGAAAAGCTTCAAATAATAGACACCTGCAAGACCGAACGCCCCCCCCACCCGCAGCAATAACTCATTACCAAACGTGGTCTAACAACCACTAATGACAATAACCTGTTTTACAACGTGATCCCCACTTCCTTGCAAGATTACAAAATAGATTCTTCTATTTCAACCAGAACTTCCCAGTCAGTTCAGAAACAGTGAGTGAATGGGTGAATTCTAATGTGTTTAACTTCATGTGAGACAAAACATCCAGACCATGTAAATCCATGTTATTTTTTAAGTGTTATTAGTAACAATTGAATAGAAATGTCAGTTCTCTTAAAAAAAAGAAAAAAAAAACAGGTAACAGTTCCTAAGAACATCCTTAGAGGTATCATCATCATATATATTATTTCAGTAGTATGCATCCCTCCTGCGGCACTCACAAGAGCCCGATCGTGAAAAATGAGCATTCAAATGAAAGAGAATATACATTGCCAGTGACTCATTGCACTCTAATTTCATAAATATCTATAATTTCTTTAAAAAATGACTTTTAAAAAACTGTATGAAGTGTGCGATTTGCAGTTACTGTTGCTGCAGGAAGATGCGCTCCATAATTGGTGTCCACTTCACATTTTGGCCGCTGTGACGCCTTTTTTATTTCATTTTAACATTCCGAGGTCTTTCCTTTATCATTTTGCATCGATTTCAGAAACAGTAAATCAAAGGAATGTGTACGTTTTCAGAATCAGTAGGCTAAATCAATGGATTGGGTAGTCAAATCGTATAACCGACGAGTGTTACTGCTAAGCTTTCAATCAATGGACTCAGCACAAACATGATTTAAGCTCATCCGTCTAAACAATGGATTTATTATATTCCAGGTTTCTTCTGCATTCTAATTCCATAAATATCGATTTTTGTAAGAATCGTGCCGTTTGCAAAAACTGTTGCTCTAACATGCTGCAATTCTGAGTTGTCGTCTAAAACCTTAAAACATTGAACGTTAATGCTCTAACAGTTTTTCTTCTATCTGATTTTCAGAATCAGTAAATCAATGGATTGGGTACAGGTTTTTCTTCTACATTCTAATTCCATAAATATTGATTTTTGTAAGAAGTGTGCTGTTTGCAAATACTGTTGCTGTATCATGCTAGAGTTGTCTTCTACAACCTTAAAACTATCATCATCATCATATAGGCCTCATAAATTAGCAGTGAAGAATTGCATTGTAATTTCATAAATATCAATTTTTATAAGACGTCTTTTTCCTTTTTGGACAGTTTCACTTAGTTGTGCGAAGAGTTTAAATATTGTATATATTATTTCCTATAGTTATAAGTAGGGCTCGGATTCGAGCATATTTGCATATTTTTTTCCTGAATAGTAGACATTGAAAGAAGCCTTTCGGTGGTATTTTCACCTCTCTGGGACCAACAGAATTGAAATTTATCGAGCATAAAGGGTGCATAAAACCGCGGTTTTCAGAATAGAAGCATATAAATGCATATTCTTGTGGTTTTCGCCTAAATAGTTTGTTTTTCTTCGAATTCTCCCCCGAATTCGGGGCCTGACAATCCCTAAGGTTCGAAAACAGAAATAATTATTGAAAAGCCTGTCTGGTGCGAATAATAGAACCGCAGGCTTTTAACCTTTTGTGAGGTCGTTCTCGTCATTGAAACTTTTATTGACTGATTTAAGAAAATCATTCAAAACTGAAAACATAGAAAATTTCTTGTTGTACAGACCAATGCAGATCTACTTCATTGACTCGCCTAATTCTGAACATTTTGTAAATTAATTTTAAACTGTATATTTTATAAGAGCACTTCACTTATATAGGCTACTTGAAAAACTTGAATGCGAGTATATTGCAGTGTATCATACATACAATTAGAAAATAAATCTCGTATTTAAAGATATGTTATTGGTTTTTTCGTTTCACTTTCCTTTCTATAGTTTTTAACGGTGTTTTCGAGCATATTCTGCATATTTAACTGCATATAATGGGGGTTTCGAGCATATAATGGGTTTATAATGTTTCTTTCGAGCATATAATGGGTTTTCCAAGCATATCTATCGAGCATAAAACACATGGTTTTCGAGCATATCTGGAGATTTTATCGAGCATATCGATCCAAGCCCTAGTTATAAGTGTTTAACCTAACTATCCAACTACAAAAGTATTAAAACCATTCTAAATGAACTAAAAGCAACACAGAAGCCAACAGTTCAAGAACTTCTTATTAAAAGGCAAAAAGTAGTGAAATACACAAATTTGTTCAACTCCAATAAATGTGTAACAAAAAATTGTTGAACTCTGACATGATCTAAGAATATTGTCTAGTTATTGTATATTTCTTAATATAGTTTTTGTAACTGATACAGCAGATCGAAATAAATTCTGTGATTTTCTTTTATGTAATGCATGAGAAATGCTAAAAAAGAGAAGATGAATAAAGACGGTGCTAGATAATTTTATGTTGCAGAAGTGAGGTGCGATGGAAAAAGTTTCAGAACTCCTGTTATACAGCACTGAAAAGATATAAAAAGAATCTTCTGTCGGCTTGCAGTTTGCAGCACACATAATGCTAAAACTTGACAGAAGAAAATTGCCGAATTTTGATAGAAAAATGTTACAAGAAATGTGAACCGTGTCACCAATTTGCATGGCTGTTTGTTACAATTGCAGGACAGGTACTGCATGTCTGGTCCAAGCTAGGAGATGAGAATGATTACATGGCATGCAAGTCACTATGAGGGAATAAATACTGGCTAATAAAGTGCTGGAAGCTGTGTGTTACACCCCCATTGCTGACATAGGAAGTGGCTGATAAGAGAACATAAGAATTAAGAGAGAGACGATTGTTTTGCCACATTAATGAAGAAAATCATATACCACATCAGAACTGTGCTGCACACCAAAGCACGAACAGGGAATAGGAGCACAAAGTTGCATACGGTACATGTTTCACGACAGGTATGCAGCCTAACGTCCAGTATCATTCGTTATAGTTTACAAACTCACTTCGAACTACCACAATATATCAGAGATGTTGCACAGGCCAAGGTGGTTATCTCCTGTTATGATAGTCCAGCAGGGCAGAGCCCGGATTGTTCAAGAGTTCCTCCACTGACAATGAATATAGCTCTTATTCCCATATGTACATGTGTGGAGCATGATAGCATGCCAATGTACTGTGGAACGAGATAGTCTATTCCCTATAATATCCAGGTACTCTTGAACTCCATACCACACTGTGAAGACAGTCTTATTAGTTTCACACAGAGATATCAATTTTTGAAGCAAAAAGTTACACAAATATAATGACCATATATAATTGGCAGATAACCTTGATGTTCCATCCCTTAAAACAACAATTAATATTGTATATAAGTGACTACTAACCTCCTAATTGTTTTCAAAAATTGGAAATGAAAGTTTGGGGTTCGGACATTATTTGAGTCAAGGTTGGTACGGTACTTAACTCCTGCCATCAGAATTTCGAGGACATCATTGGCCCACCTAGAGCACTCTTATTGTCCTTGGGGCAACTTGTGACCAAGATAATAGTAGATACAATCCTACCGACTACCAATACTGTACTCAAACTGCTATGTCTCATGTAATTCAAGACAAATCATGGGGATTCCTTAGCTGTTATAAACCCTATAATGCTTTGATGCTGCTATTATTACCGACAATTCTGTAAATACAATTTCAATTCCTAAAACTTGCAAATATATTAAGAACTTGTTGCTAAGAAAGTTTAAGTTAAAAGTTCAAATTTGATATCAAAACAGGTTTCATGTGAATTGGTGCTGTAGTCCTCAAGAATGAATAAAAACCCTGCTGAAAATATTCATATGTTTTATAAATTGATAATGTATTGTTTTATTATAATTTTAGGCAATATCAGCAGTGACACAATATTATTTGTTTCATTTCAACTAATTGAGATTAATTAGCAATTATGAGATAAAACAGTTAGTGCTGTTTACGGTAAGGTTGTCTCTTGGATACAAGATGACCAGTTATAGCATGCTCGCGTTATAAAGAGCTTTAGGCCCACCTTACGCGATATTCGGCGCCACGGCGCGCCGACTGCTCCGAGCATGTACGCACACTAATATAGCGATACAGACTCCTGCGGTGGCCAAACCTATACCCTGATGATTGCCGGAAGAACGCATTCTTACCGTGAACTCGCTAGGTTTTTGAGATACTGCGACTCACTTAAAGTTCGTGGGTAAAGCCGATTTCATTTTCGAGCTTTTGCACCCATTATATCACGATACTGACTCCCGCGGCCGCGTAAAATATGTCCTTATGATGGTCAATGAAATGCATATCACTAGTTAAGCGATGGTGAGAATCTCAATCAGCTCGTGAGTGACGCCCCCATCTTATTTCCCATCGTGTGCGCAACGTAACATCGTGCGGCTGTTTATAATGGTCAGCAGAACAAAATTAATGTCTTACTCCGGATAAGGTAGGGTACATAACTTTGAGGGAGGGGGGGAAAGGTTAAGAGACACCAGCGTCAAAACATTGTGATAGCTGCTCTCACGGCCGCTGAAAGCCACAAAACTAAACAAAATCAATTTCCTTCCTAAAATTAAGGTGGTGGTTGTTAATTCGTATGGGTGCTTGGGGCATCTTTGGTCATCAGTCCCGTGTATTTGTGTGTGTTGAATTTGTCTGGTGGTGTGGTGACTGAAGTAGCATGTATAGCTGTAATTATTAGGGTCGGAGATGGGGTAGGTGTTCTGGGACTAGAAACACGGTCACTATCCTGACATTTACCTGGAGGGTGTGCGGATAAACCGCACTTAGGATAGCCACTGTCAGTGCCAGGATTCGAGGCTCCAATCTCTGAACTGGCTGCAACTCATCACAGAGATTATTCGACGGTGGGTGGTATTCGCGTATATACGGAATTAATTACGGTACATCAACTAACTAAAAGTACCAATCATTGGTGAAAACTGCAGAGATTTTCTAGTTAAAGTACGCAATCCAATAATATGAGAGAAGTTGTTTTTCGGCATTGAGGGTAGTCCTCCTCCTCATATACCTGATCTAGCATAAAGCCAGAGACATAAAAGGAACAATGCTAAGCTATGACTTGTCTGTAGCACTTGCATGGCTCTAAGTTTGAAAATGTTCCCATTTCATCACTTGTTCTCTCTGAACAGTGCACACCTAACTGTAAAAATAATGATACCGCTAAATATATCTAAATGCAAGTCCTGATATGCAGGTGGCAGAGAGGCATCTATTTCTAGATTAGAGGTCTTCAACTCGTGGCCTGCCGAACTGTTTTCTGCAGCCCTTGAAAGATTTTCTTAAATTCTTGGAAGCCCTCATTATAATTGTGTAAATATAAATGATAGATTTACATTGTACAGTGGCCTAAAATCATTAATGACAGACTGATATTTGAAGTTTGTTATTAAATAGGTTGCACCTAGTCAACACTTTCATTTATTCTCTTGTATACACACTATACCCTAAACAAACATGTTTTGAGCCATTTTATAGCTCTTCGCCAGCATTGGTTTTCATTTATAGGCTAAAGATCATATCCCAATTAAACATATAGATCTAACTACTTGATTATGTACATTTGCTGGTTATTATGCACCATTTGAACTTAAAAGTAAAGGACATTATGTGAAACTGTTCTGTGTCCAATAAACAAGTTTCTACTGTATCTTAAAAACATTAAAAAACACTTGTTTCCATTTTTAATGTTTTGAAATAATGTAACAGAAGAATGAAGAAGCAGTGTTATTTAATGTCTTGAAGATATATCCTTGTTTATAGACACCGAACAGTTTCGCACAATGTCCTCCATTTTTAAGTTTTAATGGTGCATAATAACCAGAAAATATGCATAACCAAGTAGTTAGATTTATATGTTTAATTCGGATATGAGCTTGAGCCCACAAATCAAATCCAATGCTTAAAAATAGGTATGAAATAGCTCGACATGTTCGTATATTGTGTATATAAGAATAAATGGAGGTGTTGACTGGGTGGAACCTATTTAATAACAAAATATTGTAAGTCAACACAGAAGCATCCATAAAATTGACCAACATGGTTAATTTTAAATCAGTCAGTTGACTATGATATTTGAAGTGCGTTCAAACTAATAATTTTAAAGTTATTTGACTTGTCGTACATGGGTTGGTTTTTTAGTTTTGGCACCTTAGTTATAACTGGATTAATAACTCACTTAGATGGTTCCAAATTTCACAGGCCCTCGATGTAGTCCCCACCGTTGCGTACAACGTGTTCCCAGCGATGCGGAAGTCGTTGGATCCCGTTGGCACTGCCCAATCTATTGATGGTACGAAGAGAGCGCTCGGCAGCCTGATTAACGTCTTCAATGGTACGGAAGAGCTGCCATACTGTTCCCCGAGGGCAAACTGTTAATGCGGCGTACTATTGTTCGTTTCTGCAAGACCGTCTCCGAGGAGCTCTGAGAAGGAAACAGCGCCACCACATGATTACACCGCCCATCGTTCTGCATGACAATGCTAGGGCACACACAGCAGACGTTGTGTCGGCATTGTTGGATCGCTGGGGCTGGGAGATCCTCTATAACCCCCCATATTCTCCTGACATCAGTCCCTGCGACTATGATCTCATCCCGAAGATGAAGATGACAATGACGTTAATCAGGCTGCTGAGCGCTCTCTTCGTACCATTAATAGATTGGGCAGTGCCAACGGGATCCAACGACTTCCGCATCGCTGGGAACACGTTGTACGCAACGGTGGGGACTACATCGAGGTCCTGTGAAACTTGGAACCATCTAAGTGAGTTATTAATCCAGTTATAACTAAGGTGCCAAAACTAAAAAACCAACCCATGTATAATGTATGCACTTTGCAGAGAGCTTTTTCTTTGCCTTAAGAATAAAAATTCATAAAACATTCAAGACTCCAATAATATAGAACTCTTAGCTGTATTCAGAGATTAAACCAACAAGTTCCGGAACAATGAAGTTCCTATTTATCTGTGAAAAATTCCTTTTGCCTATAGTCATTTATCCCGAACACAAAAACCAAGATTAACGCCGAGGGGACCTGATGCGCTGATCACGTGTCACCCCAATATCTGCAGGCCAAATGGCTGGGCAGCGTTCGCTTGGTAGGCCTAGGCCCTTCATGGGCTGTGTGTTAGGGGTTATTTTTATAGTCATTTATACAAGGATATGTTCAGATTATGGATATACATACTTGTACCTAAACAAAAATTGTGCCAGTTTTCTGGAAAAATGATGTTGAAATCTATATATAAAAAATTGATAAAAACTAAAGTCAGTCATTCCGGACGTTCTACCTGGCCGATTTTCTCAATTATTATTTTAAATGAAAGGTATACCGGGTGAATCAGCTGCCCCTAATAGTATTGTTTTATGCAGCCCAACTCACACGTGTTGTCAGGGAGGTCGATATTTCTCTGCTCGCATCCCATATGGTACTAATGCACTGCAAGCTTATCCCGCAAACGATACTGAACACTATTATGTTTCCCTCGTATTAATCTGTAGCCACATCAAGGGAAAAATAATAAGGTTCAGTATCGTTTGCAGGATATGCTTGCAGGGCTTTAGTACAATACAGGATGCAAGCAGAGAAATATCGACCTTCCTGATAACAACACTAGTTGGGCTGCATATAACAATATTATCAGGGGCAGCTGATTCACCTGGTATATGCCCAGATATGTTATCGCTTATCGGGCATATAAAACCACCTACCTCCCACCTTGAGTTATATTAAAACACCATTTTTCCCTGGTATTTTCCACTGTGCCACCCTTACCATAGGCTGTAACTGCTATACACCGTTGGTTTGTGTCTTAAAACACTCCATGAATCAAGATCACTCTTTTGTGCTGTTGATCACTCAAATCGGTTGTGTCTGAGGAAAGTTTTGAGGTAACAATCAAATCAATGTATGCTTTTTTCGAGTTTCTTCCATTCAAGTGACCATATCCCAGATTGTAATTGCGTCGGTTTAAGTCTTAAAACAATATATTACGATCTCTCTTTCGCGCTATTAACCACTCAAATTGGTTGCATCTGAAGATTGTTCCGAGGTAACATTGAACTCAAACTATGTACCCATGCTACCGCTAGCTGCCTCCATGTAATGCTAGCGCTCCGCCACAAACCTTGGCAGTTGACTGAGGAATGGACGGAGCATCAACGTTGCTAGAATATCTATGAATAAACAGAGAGCCCCGACTTTGTAGGAGAAAGTAAAAAGTAAGACCTCAATAGCGGTAGGTTAAAGTATCGTAGAAGAACACGTTCGTGCAAAATACAAACAAAATTATTCACTTTAACAACAGAATAAAAGCAAACGATCTAGACTCGGCTGCATCTGCTCTTGAGAAAATCATCAAATCATCAACTACCATGAAAATAGATAGGACATCTCAAGAATGGTTCTACCAAAACTGCTACATGGATAAACAACGAGTTCTACAACCCCTACACATAGCAAAAGACAGCAATAATTTGAATGACTTAGCTACCTATAGTGCCCTATGGAAGAAATACAAAGATCTACTTCAGACGACTAAGAAGAATTTCAGTACATCGAACTTAAAATGGCCAGAATGGTGGAAGATGCCAAGAATGATCCATACTTAGCCCTGAAACAGTGGAAAGCGCAAATCTCGGGTAAAATCGACATCACCACATGGGTAGAACACTTCACTTCTATCTTGAATCAGAATGGAACCACGGTTGCATACCAAAAGAAAATTATTAATCCAGATGAATCAAATATTAACAAGTTCACAACAAGGGAAGTTTGCGATGCTATAATGAGCTTCAAAAATGGGACAGCATCTGGACCAGACGGCATCTTTAAAGAACATCTCAAGACAGCAGCTAAAACGTTGCTCCCAACATATACCAATCTCATGAATCTTTACCTGCAATCGGGGGACATACCAGGGACATGGAAAACTTCAACTTGAATCAGAATGGAACCATGGTTGCATACCAAAAGAAAATTATTAATCCAGATGAATCGATTACATTTTTACAATGCTATACAAAGGGAAAGGAGATCCACGTGACCCAAATTCTTACAGAGGAATAACCTTGGAGAACAATATGAAAATTCTGACAAAACTTCTAACAAGACGACTCACAGAACAAATCGATATCAAAATTCCAGAAGAACAATTCGGCTTTAGAAGAGAAAGAAGTACAATGCAACCCATCACCAATCTCTTAAGAGGACATAGAGAACAGTCTCAGAACACGTCGAGGTAAATTCCATGCAGTATTTGTGGATTTTACAAAGGCCTTCGACAACCTAAGTAGGACCATCATCTCCACGAAACTGGACTCGATTGTACAGGAAAACAAAGCACTCTCCATTCTGTTTCACAACATGTTGAGGAGTAGCAACGTCCACATCTCCGACAATGTATCAATTTCAAGGGAGATAATACAGATAAATGGCATATTACAGGGAGACCCCATTAGCCACCTGCTTTATAACGTCACCACATATGACATCGTCAAAGAAATCAGAGAATATTCAAAGGAAATAAAGATATACATCTATGCAGATGATTTAGTCATGGGATCTGATGACATACAAGAGCTACAAAAGGCACTCCACACACTTGAGCAATGGGCAAACAAAAATAAATTAGAAATCAACACAGACAAGACTGATGACATGATATTCAGGAAAGGTGGACGGATAGCCCAAGACCACACGGTACTCTACAAACAAAAACCCGTACGAATAGTCAACAGCTTTAAATACCAGTCCGGCTCCGTGGCTAATTGGTGAGCGTGCTAGGCTTTGGTCCGAAGGGTCCCGGGTTCGATTCCTGGCTGGGCCATGGGGAATTTAATCTCCTCTGGCTCGGGGACTGGGTGTTTGTGACGTCTTCAATGTACAGTACAAAGAAACCAAACACTGGAAACAAATAACAGTAAAAAAAAATTAAAAATAAAACCTGGGCTTGACCATGCAAACAACAATGAACTCGTTCAGAATTCACACAAGGCAGCGAGTGGCAGCAGCTACAAAGGCTATATTTGACAACAGAGCATTAACTAGGCTATCTCTGAGGTCTGCCATGGCGCTCTTTGACGCCTAAATTGTGGGATTGAGGTGACATGGGACAAACTAAGCATCGGAGATCGTCTAACAGTCGAGAAGGTCAAAGCTCAATATTTGAAAGAGGTGCTTGGTGAATCTAAATACAGCCGCTCAAGGCTGGTATACACACTCGATGGTGAGCCCTTCCTCTTAGAGGACCTTAGACATAAACTCTTGCTACCACCTACGGATGCTCAGAGGAAGTCAATAGAAGAAAGAACGCACAAAAGAGAAGATACCTGATGCACAAAAGAGAAGATATCTGGATGGAGTTCTACACGACAGAAGCCATGACAAACAGAGCCTGGACTGAAGCTAAGCAGGATCTCCGTCATTTTGTAAACTCCATGGCAAGATGAAAGGTTACCATGACCCCAACCTGATGTGCGACTGTGAGTTCTGCGAACAAAAATGTCACAGATATCATGTGCTTCACTGCAAAAAACGTGGGAAATCAAATAAATTAAAGACTTTTGCACAAATTGAAGAATAGACATGTTCCTATATCATTTATTGTATCTTTATAATTTGCACAATTTGTGCTTGCTTGTAATTAATAAATAATAATAAGAAAGTTAAGACGAATGTGAAAAAAAAGATAGTGGGGGGTGTTAATTATTTGTCTTGGCAGGACAACTAGACGTGCTCAGCGTTTATGTGAAAAACGACAATGCGAAATGCGCAAAAGTAGCTAACAACAACAACTAATATTGTCTCGAAGGAAGTGTTATGAAATTTGTATTACCTAACTTTAGATTGTCTTCTGTAAATCTACGAGCATCAGTTCATTATGTGTAGGTAACCGTTATTATTTTTGTGGAAACTCTAAACCATAAGCTGGGCATTTTTGATTGAATGCTCGAGGGCTCCCAACAAGTTCAATTTCAAGTAGTTCCAACTTCGGCTACCAGATGCTACTGTCACTAACACTAGCGGCGAACGTTGGAACTTGATAGAGCATTTCTTAACCAGCCAAATATAACCTACAAATTTTGCTACACACCACCAATTGCAGTGGTAGGTATTTTACATGCCACAAATCTATGACATGGGCCCGCCGGCTTTACTTCCCCTCCGAAGGAAGGCATACTGAAGGATTTTAACGCTCTTAAAAATCCAACGACTTTGGCCGGGTTTCAACCCGCCATCTTGGGTACAGCAGTTCAGCATGCTACCTACAATGCCACCGAATTATTTATTATTCATAATGAAATTGATATCTTCGAATCCAAATATTGACTGATGCTGCTGAGCAGCACGGGTTGTCTAGTCTATATATTAAAAGAATTGATGAAAACTAAAGTCAGTCATTATGTTCTACCTGGCCGATTTGCTCAATTCCTTTGTTAAATTATTTTTAAATTGTTTTTTATACGGCATATAAAACCACCTACCTCTCACCCTACTTGAGTTATATTAAAACACAATTTTTTCGTGATATTTTCTACTTTTCTTTTCAATCACCCATATCTCAGGTTGGAATTGCTGTATACCGTTGGTTTAAATCCTAAAACAATAAGTCAAGATCTCTCTTTTGCGCTATTGACCACTCAAATCTGTGACGTCAGGGAAGTTCTGAGGTAACATTCAACTCAATTCAATTTATGTACCCATGCTTCCACCAGCTGCCACCACGTAATGCTAGCGCTCTACCAGAAACCTGAGGAACTGACAGAGCGAGTAATATCAACATTGCTGGAATATCTATGGAGGAACAGAGAACCCCGACTTCGTAGGAAGAAGTAAAAAGGAAGGCGTGAGTGGCGCCAGGTTAAGTATTGTTTTTTGTGAAAGTTAAGACGAGTGTGAAAGAAAGATACTGGGATGTTGTTAATTATGGGTCCTGACAGGAAAATTAAATGTGATCAGCATTTATGTGAAAAACGACAATGCGAAACGTGCGAAAGTAGCCAAGAACAACAACTAATATTGTCTGGAAGGAAGTGTTATGAAATTTGTATTACCTAACTTTAGATTGTCTTCTGTAAATCTACGAGTATCAGTTCATCACGTGTAGATAACCATTATTATTTTAGTGGAAAACTCTAAACCAGAGTAGTAACCGAGTTAGGTTACGTATTGCTCATAATGAAATTGATATCTTCGAATCCCAATATCGACTGATGCTGCTGAGCAGCACGGGTTGTCTTGTAATAAATTAATTAACTTGACCTACTATTGTTTATTGGTTTAAGGAGCCTAACATCTGGGTTATTGGCTGAATTAGTTACTGTATTAATGAACTAGTTTAATTATCAATTAGCAATTCTTTAATTAATATTGGCTGACATTTCTCTACTTAAAAACATGCATCTTTCTGTTCAAATGCAGCCCTTCAGTAAGAAGCGGTTGAAGACCCCTCTTCTAGATATAAAATTTAAAAATATGCACGACTATCTCCATTATTATCCACATATTAGACACTAACTAGCATCATTGTGTGTACCTCTTCATAGCACTTATCATAGTGGTGAGAACATAATACAGTAAAACTTCATTAATATGTGCTGAAGCTTGTCCAAATCATATAATACATTCGGAAATTGTTCCTCTACAGCAGGGGTTCTCAAACTTTTACTGTCGCGCCCCTCCCTTCTGAAACATGAAATATCTAGCGCCACCCTTCCCCTGTTCTTTCTTCCGAAGGAGGGCAAGCACTATCACTTTCATGGGGTCTCTTTTTACCACTGTTAATAAGCCACCTAACGATGGGTAATGGCGTTACTTGTATCAGTTTATTGTAAATTGGGCTAACCTTATCCATTGAACACGCACTAGAATTCACCTGTTCACTCAGTGTCTTTGAACTGACTGCAAAGGCCTGGCTTAATTCGAGTCGACAATGGCAGAAATACAGTACTGTTTGTAGAAAGTGAAACACCCAGAAGAAATGGTCGGAGACACTTCCAGAACAGGGGTCGTGTAGGCCTGCGGTACCATACTAAGTGATTGAAATCGCAGAGAGATGGCGTGCACATTGGCCCACCAGTGCCCTCTGTCATAGGACCAGACAGATCAGTGTTCCGCACAGCTTTGTCGGCCTGGGGCCATCATACCAAGTGGAAACGTGTAAGTAAGTGCAATGACGCCTCGCCGACATCACAGGGTGGACTATCAGCATGCGAGTGTGGTTGAACGGGGCAGAATGCTTTGGCTCCGGGAGGCGGGTCTGTCGTTCCGGGACATTGAGGCTCGTACA
Source organism: Meconema thalassinum (assembly GCA_946902985.2). Taxonomy (NCBI): domain Eukaryota; kingdom Metazoa; phylum Arthropoda; class Insecta; order Orthoptera; family Tettigoniidae; genus Meconema; species Meconema thalassinum. The sequence goes on from OX336389.2 coordinate 924,446,570, forward strand.
GGGCACGCTGCGTCAACAGTAAGGCGTATGTGGATCCAGTGGAGAGAGGAGGGCCATACACAGCGACGATGCAATGTGACTACAGTGCGAGATGACCGCCATCTTCTCCGCATGGCCGTATCGGACGGAACAGCGTCGTCCTCGGTGTTGGTTCGACGTTGGAGCACTGCAACGGGGGTGGACATGTTTGTGTCGATGTGCAGCGCCGTCTTCTGAGGGCTGGGCTGGTAGCACGCATGCCACTGCGTCGGCTTCCATTGACTAGTAACCACCGACACCTCCGACTACAATGGTCACGTGCACGCCGACACTGGCAAGCTGAGTGGCAAAATGTAGTGTTTTCGGATGAGTCCCGCTTCAACCTGTCCTACAGTGATGGCCGCATACGTGTTCGGCGCCACCGTGGAGAACGCAATCAGGCGGACTGTATTGTTGAGCGGCATAGCGGACAAACATCAGGTGTAATGGTTTGGGGCGCAATTGCCTACAACAGGCGATTGCGCCTCATATGTCTTGCGGGCAATCTGAACAATGACCGCTACATCAGGGAAGTTTTACAGCCCGCGGCACTGCCCCTCTTGCAGGCCATATTTCAGCAGGACTATACCCGCCCACATGTGGTGAGGAATGTGCAAGCCTTCTTCGCAGAACGACGGATACCTCTGCTTCCCTGGCCTGCCCATTCGCCTGACATGTCGCCCATCGAACATATCTGGGATATGGTCAGTCGGCAACTTGTTCGTTCAGGTCCATCTGCCACCAACGTTGATGCATTGTGGATGTGCCTACAAACCGCGTGGGACAGTATTCCCCAGCAGCATATTCAAGCGCTGTATGATTCCATGCCACGACGTCTAGCGGCTCTGAGTGCAGCACGTGGTGGCGCGACGCCGTACTGAAGATCGACCGTCAACGTGCATGTACCGGACTGTCCTTCTAATCAGTAATATATTGTCATGTCCCTAATCTGTGGTATAAAGTGCAAAGTGGTCACATCTCTTGTTCTTGGTGTTTCACTTTCTACAAACAGTAGTGTAGAAGAATCTTTTCTTCTAAGGAAGTGGCAGTCACATTGTCAAGCGGCTTATTGTCATTAGTGGTTGTTGAGTGATTGGTAAGGAGATATCGCTGCGTTTGAGTAGGTGCAGTGTGGGAAATGTTACTCTACACCTTTTCTCAGAATTCCTACTGGCAGGATCTACTGGTCAGTTCTTGTGAAACAAGACAGCAAAAGTACGAGTTTATTAGTCTTAAATGGTCGTGGGAGATTCCTGCCTATGATAGGTTCATGGATACGATAGCAATATTTGTTACAGAATATGAAATATTAATATTTCAATCAGAGCCGGCGCCCCCCTCCACCCTCCACTTTGAGGACCTCTACTCTACAGGTACAGATAATTGATTTAACTCGATCCTTAACTCTTAACATTCATGTATTCAGAATAGCTAAGGAATAACAAATGAAACATGCCTATTCTTCTTATCAGGCATAGTACCAGTAATGATTGAGCTATATGAAGTAAATTACGAGGGTAATTCCAAAAGTAAAGTCCGATTCGCCGTAAATATTTGAAAGCGGCGCCAAGGGCAAAACAAGCATGCGCGCCGACTCCTGGCATGCCTTGCGCGGTAAAAGCCGCCAGTAGCGTTGTTACTGTTGCTGTGTGCTGTCGATAGTGTCAGTTCACAATGTTTAAGACAATTAATCAGCCCACCGATTGTGAAGTAAGGGCAGTGATACGGTTTCCGTCTGCAAGAAACATTTCTGCAGCAGAAATTCATCGGCAGATTACTGAAGTGTACGGTCCTAACATAATGAGTGACAATAAAGTGCGCAAGTGGGTGCGAGCCTTTAATGAAGGACGGGAAAATGTGCACGATGAACCCCGCTCTGGCAGACCATCAGTGATTTCAGACGAGTTGGTTCATGCGGTCGACGACAAAATCCGTGAAGATCGACGATTCACTATTTCAGGAACAACGATCAATAAAGCCGCCTACTGCGCTACCCTGACTAAACTTCGACGTGCAATCCAGAATAAGCGACGTGGTCTTTTGTCGTCTGGAGTGTAGTTGTTGCATGACAATGCCAGACCCCCATACTGCGAATGACACGCAAACTCTAATCAAGAAATTTGGATGGGAACAGATGGACCACCCACCGTACAGTCCGGACTAGGTGCCAAGTGATTTCCACCTGTTCCGCTACCTAAAGGAGTTTCTTGGCGGCAAGCGCTTCGACACAGATGATGAAGTGAAAGAAGCTGTTCAAGACTGGTTAGCTTCGCAGGCGGCCGAGTTCTACAACTTAGGCATTCAAAAACTTGTGGAACGATGTGACAAATAAGTATGGAAATTGTGTAGAAAAATAGAGAAAGACGTAAGGAATGTCAATAAAACAATTGTTTTGGAACCAATTTTGATTTTGGATGTTTTTTTTTTTAAACCGGACCTTAGTTTTGGAATAGCCCTCGTACCTGTGGAATGTCCTGTAGAGTAATTTAGGCCTACTGTAGCTCTAAATCGCCCATACACATACACACACTGAATACTAAATGAAAAAGAAAATCCACAGCCTGCTTCCAGTCTCCGACCGGGTCAGGAATGGAATGAATGAAGCCCCCATCTAGCGGCGAGGATATGAACTGTGCCGGCTGCCAAGGCCTGACGCACTCCTCTGGGGCAATGATTAAATGCATGACAGATGAAATGAAATGATAGTGGAGAGTGTTGCTGGAATGAAATTTTGACAGGGAAAACCGGAGTACCCGGAGAAAAACCTGTCTGCCTCCGTTTTGTCCAGCACAGATCTCACATGGAGTGACCGGGATTTGAACCACGGACCCAGCGGTGAGAGGCCGGCGTGCTGCCGCCTAAGCCACGGAGGCTTCTACACTGAATACTAAATAAGCTTTTAAAAAATTACCATCACCTTTTGAATCCACTTTCTCCACAGGGTTGACAAATTTGAAATAATTTAACCCTGTAATTGTGTCATCTGGTCACTTATACACGCATTTCTTCAATTGTCAGGTCAATGAAATCCAGATCCGAACCAAAGTTTTCACTCTCTCTAGAAAATGTTCTGCTCGACATCCCAGATGTTCCTGCCTCTTTGACTGTTTCTTCATTTCCTTGCACCTGATTGACAGTTTTGACACCAGGCGAACAGACATTCAGCTAACAAGAAACCGTGACATAATTAGCTCCAACTGAGCAAGAAACTTTGGGAACCCCAGCGTGTCTAGTACCAAAATACATGTTTGAATTACGGTATTGGAAATTACGAATTAGTTAAGTTTTACTGAATTTGCAATGGATCAAGAAAATTGCGAGGTGAAAATTTTAGGTGTCTTACACCATATGTTACCCTTTACTTTTCCTAGAACTAGGGAAATAATTTGACTTTCAATCTACTTGCTCCTTATTTATATTGTGGATTTTGTATCAATTTTTTTTAATCTCATAATAATTTGTATTTTTTTAATAAAAATATACTTACTACTGACCACTAGGTACATTATTCATTGTAAGCATTAAGGAAAAGGATAGAAATACACATAACAGGGGCTGGTGTTGAGCAACAACAGATCTGTTTGCTCCCTATGAGACTTGGCGGCTGAAATGTGCTCATCAGGACCTGTAGCATTGACTATTGGTGATGAGTACTCTTTCTTAACCTCAGTTCATTCTACGCCCTAATCAGCCAGTCGTGTTTGCCCTTATTCTGTGTTTCAATCCTTTACCTGTCCAACGATTGATTACCACGAGGTGTTTTCCTATATACTACTTCGGTGCATAAGTCTGTAATGTTTTGCAATTTTTCGATATCAACGTGTCTATTTATATATAGCACTATGATACTTCACTGAAGTTGAAATTTAACAGAAATGAAAAAGTGTTGTGATTACAACTCATTGTTTTTGCCAGATCCTGCAATGTTCGACATGGATTTCGGTATATTGGCTTTCTTGGCCTGTGAATTAAAACTCAGCAATTTTCCTAGGTTTGTGCCATGTCTTGTGTGGGGTTTCACCTAGGACACCAACCTGGCTCATCAGCGGGCTCTTGGTGTCCCCGCCCGGACCCCCACAGGAGTAGCAAACTGCGCGCTACCTCCCTTCTTATGAAGCGAACCTTCACCTCTTTACTGCGAGAACTAAAAGCTTAAGCAGCCATAACCTCCGTATGAAGGTTTCCAAAAAGATGGTATATTGGCTTTCACGGCCAGTGTATTAAAACTCTGCAATTTTTCTAGGTTTGTGCCGTGTCTTTAAGGAATGGTTTTTACTATTCAAGATTTTTCAGAAAAAACTCATAATTCCTGGCTCAGGAAATGGGCACGAGAAGTGCTCAAGAGGATCAGCATACACACCAAATATGATTACAGTAGAGTCCCACTAACCAGAACTAATTGGGACCAAAAATTCGGATTAGGTGGAATATCGTCAAATACGACAACGTATTGACTTTAAGGCTCGAAAACCAATTAGACTGTACTTTTAATGTTTTTATAAACCCTAGCGCTAGAAGATCACTGACTTCACTTCTTAAGTGTTGATTTGCTTTAACATAAAAATTGCATTCAAACTTTGTTATGGACATACTGTAGTTAGTAGGTCTAGACCTTCCGTTTTAGTTTTTGTGTACAGTATAAGATAGCTGACAGATTCACTGTTTACGCCTGTAGCAATTATTTCATGTTTTTCTGTGCTAATAATTTTACATTTTACTTGGAAAAACTAGTTTAATGTTTTTTTTCTTCCTGTTTTAAAATTCAAAACAAATTTGGTAGATATTTTTTCCTAACCCTGTTCGACTATGATGGATTTTCGGATCAGTGGGGGACTACTGTACTATGTTTCAAAACGACAACATGTTTTGTGGAAGCTTAACATTTCAAAATTAAATTATACATTAAAAAATGCTAACTTTCATCCAAACAAATGATCAAAGAACACCAGCAAAATTCATTTGAATTGTCTAATTTTAAAATTGTGGGGGACTGGATCCGAGTATCTGGTTAATTCTAACTTTACACTCCCATTCTATCCTGTGACCCACTTCTTTAGCATATTTAATAGAAACATTATCCACTTTTAAAAAATAACAACCATAGGAACAGTTTCAAATGGTTAGCCGAGTTACGTTAGTTCCCGAGACGGTGGTTGGATTTAAAAATGAAATCATTATACCGTAAGTCTTTCTTTAACATCTGTACAATGGAAAACTTCATGCGCATCAGTCATCTGTGTCCAGAAAAGCAGGTCAAGTATCATATTGTACCTATTAGTAGAGTTATCTTCTTTTGACCGTTCATCAATTTATAGTTTCTGCAAACAAGGCACAATTAGGGAATCCCTTCTATTTAGATAGCATTTCTTCATCAAGCATAATACTGCAGGTTAATATTTGTGTAACATACAGCAGTGCTGTAGTTGGGCCGGTACGGCGTACCCCATAAAATCCAAACTCGTTATAAGCGTACCGGTTAAACTACCTTTTTAAATCTGTAAAAAATAGCCCTACTATAAATTGTCCAACGGATTTCAGAAAGAAAAATCGGAAATGATTATTTACTTGTTCAGAGTTATCTCGTGGCACAACTTGGAACTAATTGGGCCCATAAAAGTTGGAGTTTGACATTTCAATCACGCCCGGATGTATAATACATGTTCAGCTGTTGGCAACATTGTGAACTTGGTTTCTTTTGGCGGTAAACGCTTGCTTGTGTGTATTCAGTGCCATGCTGTGCCGTTGTTTGAATTGAGTCTGATTTGTCGTTAGGTACTGTCTGTGTAAAGACGTAAAGTGTGTGTGTGTGCGTGTGAAAGTACGTACATCATAATTTCAAAGTAATAATGAGCTTTATTAACTGGTTAAATAGTGGCAAACGAAAAACTCCAGATGATAACTGGCACGTTGAAGAGAACAGTGTGACCAACAAGGCCCTTCGAAAAGATCGATCATCTCAAAGGACAAAGATTTTGAGGAGGAACTTAAGAATGTAGGAAGTGATTCAGTTATTCCTTCTGGTCAAGTAAGTTCAGTGATTCTATATTATCCAGAATGCTGGTCGGAGTCTCAGCCCAATTACTTTAAAACTGAAAACAGCTGGCTAGTAATAAAGAGCAAAAAACTTGGTTGTTCTTATTGTGCTGAAGCTGGCAGGCATGGTTTGGGACCACAGCAAGGTTCAGGATTAAAACCAGCTAAAGAATGGGTTGATGGGGAAATTACTTATTTTGGAAATACTAAAGATTTGCAGCAAAATAGTTTAAGAAAGAAAATATATGAACATTAAAAATCTATGAGTCATATACGTGCAGAGCAGGCTAAGGCTAGTGCTGAGAGCAAACTTTTAGAAACAGGAGTAGATAAAATGTTAGTTAATCAGTGTGAGACAACAAGTAGACTGTTTAGGACAGCATATAAAGGGGGAAAGCTAGGAAGACCATTCACTGATTTTCCAATAGACATTCAAGTCCATGAACTTAATGGTTTGGATATGGAAAGAGTCTTACATTCTAAGTTCAGATCTACCAACATTACGGATCATATAGCCACAGAAATGAGGAAGAAAATAGCTAATCACCTTATAAAAAATAATATTAAAATGAGTGTTATGGTAGACGAGTTAACAACCGCAGTTGTAACTCGGAGCTTGCTCCATACAAGGTTGACTACCTTTGAAAGTCAAACATGGAAGGAAATCTTTTAAGGAATAATCCACCGAGACTGCATTCGGATACGGTGGGCAGTCACCTGAAAGATACCCTAGATAAGTCGGAGCATCTAAAAATACCCCCCACAGATAGAAAACCCAAATTTAGACTGAAGATAGGACAGATACACTATATAGCAACACACAATATGAATTCCATCATACAGCCAGGAAAACTCAAAATTTTGACAGATGAAATGGGTCGCAAAGGGATTCTAATAACCGGGCTTCAAGAAATGAGAAACACTGATCAGGAACCAATAGAATCACAAGGGTATAGAATTTACAAGGGAATACCAGGAAAAAGAGTAATGAAGCAATGTCCACAATTCGGAACAGGATTTGTAGTCAATCTCAAAATAATTGAATCCATCATAGAATTTAAAGCATTATCCCCTAGGCTCTCGACACTAACTCTAAAAGCTGCCAATAGAACATTTACCATTCTAAATGCCCATGCCCCAACTAATGATAAAAATAATAAGAAAGAACACAAAGATGATGTGGAGGGATTTTGGGAGCTTTTAGATCAGACAGTAACAAACATAAATAAAAGTCACACCAAAATTTTAATTGGAGACTTTAATGCCCAGTTAGGAAAGGAAAAAAGATATAGAGACATAATAGGAAAATGGCCAGCACAGAGAAGAACAAACAGGAATGGCATAAGACTGGTGGAATTTTTCAGGAACCATGATATGATCTCCAAATCAACTTACTTCAAGAGAAGACCGAATAAACTCAAAACTTGGAAACATCCAGATTGGAAAAACGGTGAATGGCAACTAGATCATGTTTGTATGGATAAGAACTATCACAGGGAGATCTACAATGAGAAAGTTCCGAGAGGAACAGATACTGGATCGGATCATTACATGATAAAGATTAAAATTAAATTTACCCCGTTGACAAAGAAAAAAACTCACCTAAAAAAGAAGAGAACATACGACCCTCATAAACTAATAAATAACAAGGGATACAAAGAACGAACTAGATATATTAAAATAACAGATGACCTAGAGGAAATAGTTCCCGAATTGAAACAAATAGCTGAACAAGTAGCCCCAATAAATCCAAGGAAGAAACACCAATGGTGGAACGATGAGTGTGATAAAACAGTGGAAGATAAGACATCAAGCCTGGTTACGGTATCAGAGTAAAAAAACAGATGAATCACTCTTCGATCTCATAAAACAAAGGAAGATAACTCAAAAAATAATACGAAGGGTTAAACGGCTATACCAAAAGTATATACTTCTGATGATCGAAACAAATAGCGCGAAAACAAACTCAAGAGATTACTACAAAATTTTTAGCAAACAACTACAAAGATATGAACCTCCAACATTAATGTTAAAAGACAAAAATGGCGAGTTAGCTCATAGTAATAAAAGAAATACAGAAATTTTAGCAGAAACATTTAACAAGTTGCTAAATTGCGAAGATCCACCAGAACTGCTTCAAACAAATACAGACACCACTATTAAAACACCATCAGAAAACATAAATCCACCCACAATCCAAGAAGTCTACAAAGCTCTGAGAGCTCAAAAACTACAAAGCAAGTGGAGAAGATCAAACATTTGCAGAATTGTGGAAGTATGCAGCAGAACCAGTAAAGATTTCATTACACCAATGGATAGTGAACATTTGGATCAAAGAAGAACTGCCAGACCATTGGACTACAGCTATAATACATCCATTACACAAGAAAGGAGAAAAATCAAATCCTGACAACTATCGAGGAATTTCCAAAAAAAAAAAAAAGGAAGATTGTAGTTTTACGTGACCGTGAATCTTGTGATTATGAGCCACGGGACCTCCTTTTTACGTGGAATCCGAACCACTGGACATGGCATTTCACTTCGAAAATCTCACATGCATTGACCGGGAATCGAACCCGGACCGCCTTGGTGAGAGGCATACAGCTAGACCGCTGAGCCACCACGCCCCTCAAAAGGGATATCACATATAAAATCATGTCACGAATTCTATATAATCGTTGTAAAGATCAATTAGAACTGGAAATAGGAGAATATCAAGGTGGATTTCGGCACTGGGGAAGCTGCCCTGAACAGGTAATCACCTTAAAATTAGTAATAGACTACTACAAACGTAGACAAAAACAGCAAGTCATAACCTTCGTAGACTTCAAAAAAGCTTATGATTGTATACATAGATCTTTATTGCTGAAAATACTAAAGAATTTTGGACTTCATCCCAAATTAATAAAAATTATAAAACTAACTCTAACAAACACCAAATCTAAAGTAAAATTCAGAGGAGAAATGTCTGAACCATTTATGATTAAAACAGGATTAAGACAAGGAGATAGTTTATCACCTCTACTTTTCAATTGTGCTTTGGAATATGTAATGAGGGAATGGTACAGGGAAAATCCTAGGAGCATAAGAATTGGAACCAAGAAAGATCAAATAGACTTAAATTGCTTGGGATTCGCAGATAACTTAGCGTTACTGGCTAATAATATTCAAGAAGCCAGAAATCAAATAAGCCTACAAAATATAGCACAAAAATTGGACTTCAGATATCATTTGAAAAGACAGAGATAATGGTAGCAAATCCACTTGTAATCAATCACATAACAGTAAATAACAAGAAAGTTAAAATAGTGAAGCAATATAAATACTTACGAGAAATTATAACTTACAACTTGGATGAGAAACCTGCATGGCAAGAAAGAACTAATAAAATTATAAAAGCCCAAAAATTAACATGGTCTACATATAAAAGAAAATGTCTTATCAATCGCAACAAAATTAAAACATTACAAGACGGTGGTTCAACCAGAGGTGACATATGGAAGTGAAACTCTTTTTAAAGTTACTCAGAAAAACAGAATCGACAAAATTTTAAAAGTAGAAAGAAGAATAGCTAGAACATGCATAACTAAAAAATATCAGAAAGATGGACAGTGGCGGATAGTACCAAATGAAGTGGTATACAGAGAACTTGAGCCCATCACTGATACTATTCGGAAGAAACGGATTTCTTTTTTTGGTCACATCATGAGGACACCAGAAACCAGGTTATCCAGAAAAATTGTAGTGAAACTTTGGAATATGAAACAACAAGTAGGATGGATTAAGGAAATTAGAGAAGATATGAAAGAATTAGAAATAACCTTGGATGACTTGCAAAACAAAACAAAAAAATTAAAAAACAGAGATATAAAAATAAGATTTCAGGCTAAAATAGACAAACGTAATACGAGCCCCGTGGTCCTAAGTAGGCTTAAACGATAAAGAAGAAGAAGACAAACTTAATACAGTAAAAAGGGTATTTACAGATGAGGAACGCCTGAGAAGATCAGAGCAAATGAAAAGCTACTGGGCGACTCGGAAAGGAAACTTACTGAAGAAGAGGACCAAGAAATGATTGAAGTGGTCCAATGAGGCCGTAAAAGCAGAAGAAGAAGAAGGTAAAAGAGTCCACTACCTGCAGTAATTTACCAGTACTTATGTTATTTTTGAGATGTGCCATATCAGAAAACACTGTAGTTCAATCATTTTTTTGGGATCTCATTGAACTTAAAGACACGAAATCCAGTTCAATCATGGATGCCATATTGCAGAATCTGAGTTCTTATGGTTTTTCTCATTCTTACCTCAAAGATAACTTTGAAGGATTTGCAAGTGACGGAGCCTCGGTAATGTTTGGAAAGAGAAATGGAGTTGCTGCGGCGTTACAGAACATGTTTCCTCACTTGATTGTTTGGCACTGTGCTAACCACAGACTCAAACTAGCAGAACATGACATGAGAGATGAGGTTCAAGGTCTTACTCATTTCCATTTTTACTTTGATAAACTGTATTCTGTCTATAACATGTCGCCTAAAAATGAAGCTCAGGTTAGAGAATGTGCAGCAGATCTTGCTGAAAAACTAAATAAAGTTGGGAAAATATTTATAATCAGATGGGTTGCCTCAAGTGCTAGAACTGTGAAATCTGTTTGGAATAACTATAGATCTCTTGTCAAGCATTTCACAGAAGCTGCTGCTGATAAATACAGGGATTCTAGAGAAAGGTCTAAATATGCAGGCCTTTGCAAAACTTTGAGTTCTTCTGAATTTGTTATAAATTTAGCAGTTGTATACGATGCTTTAATTGAGCTCTCAGATTTATCTTTGTTTCTTCAAAGAAGTGACATGACAATTTCCGAAGCTGACATGACTATAAAACGTAGTATCCGGGTACTGGAGTCCATGGCATCGTCTCCAGGTTCTCATGCTGAGGACGCAACTAAAGCAGCTAACAACAAGGTCTTTAAAGACATTGAGTTACACAACAACCCTAAAGTTGTTCAAATAAATAGCGGCCAGTTTTACAGAAGTCTAGCTGAAAATCTCAAACACAGACTTATCGCCAATCCTAGCCATGCATCCCATATAGGTTATCAGACCAAGCAAAGCAGCACAGAAAACAAAAAGAAGCTGAGGACTGAAGTATTGTTGAAAGATCTTGCTCTTGTAGCGACAAAGCATTGGCCACAAGATACTGACATAACTTGTTGGGATAGGAGCATCTGTAATATATGTGAGGTTTTTCGACTTCAAGACAAGAGAAAATACATTCAGGCATTCAGGGGATATGTGGACTCGAACATGAAACCTAAAGACCTTGAACAATTACTACAAATAATTGATTCAATTCCAATTTCCACATCAGAATGCGAAAGAGCATTTAGTGCTATGAATGACATTATCATTAAAAGTTTTTTGGTAGAACGAACCGGAAGATTAATTTTCCTCAGAAGTGTTGGGCTGCCATTGGAAAAATTTAATCCAGAAATGTATGTGCAGTCTTGGCTCAGATCAGGAAGAAGATCAGCTGAAGAAACAGCGTGTCGAAAATGTGACCCACTCAACGAAGTCCACTACGAGTCCATCTGGAGAGCCTTAAGTGATTTTTGGTGAGTACCGCCTAAATTTTTTTCCCAACTACAGCACTGACATACAGTATATATAATATGTTGCCAACATAAAACTATGCATGCCAATAGGTTCAATGTTTAACTGCATGTAACTTCCATAGTAACAAAGGGATTCCTTCCAAATTTGGCACATGTATATTGCAAATTAATTTTCAACACATACTGTACATGACAGAGTTCCCAAAATGATTCAATGCATGCTGATAGATTCAAGTGTTTAACTGAACATAACTTTCATATTATTTATTGGATTTCAACTAAATTTTACATGTCCAGTGCATACTTTAAGAGATATACCATGTATATTTTCATACTCAATATGGCTGCCAAGTGTTGATAAATGCTCTTTTAGAGTTTTCAACCCTAGTTTCAATATCTCTGAAAGTCTACATGCACATATACCTAAACTTGGCACATGAATTGTCCATAATTCATACCTGGCTCAAGATGGCGGCAAGTGTGACGGTTGAGTGAAGTTGCTCTTGCTTCACCCTGCTTAAATAGAAAGTTAAGTTGCAGAAAGTGCTGATTAGTGTGAACTAAGTTATATTATTAGGCATCCTCTTCACTAAAAAGTAAACGCGATGTCTCTAAAGGAAGTAGCTAGGAAGATATCGGCTTTCGAAGATTCCTTGAAAGAATATCAAGATTGTCTAGATTCAGCTGTCAGTGCCGCCAACCCACCAAACGTGCTCCAAGCGCTTGGCGATGAGTTCCAGGCGTTCAAGAAACAGGCCAGTGATGACATCTCCAGGCTTAAAGGGGAGTTGAAGGAACTGGAAAACCGGCTTCATAAACAAGACGAGGTATTGGATGAGGCTGACCAGTACAGTCGCCGAAACTGCCTCTTGTTGCATGGGGTCCCCGAGCAGCCGTCTGAGGACGTCTACAACAAAGCCCTCGAGACACTGAAAAATAAACTTTCAATTGATATCTCACTGCTTGATGTGGATCGCTGCCACAGGCTGGGCCGCCGAAATCGAACGTCTGCTGAGGTGGTCTCGCATGGAAATCGACCGATTATTATTAAGTTCCTTCGGTATCATGATCGAGATCGTGTGTGGCGTGCGAAGCGAGCTTTTAAGGGCAGTGGGCTCATGCTAACTGAGTCACTCACAAGTGTGAGAAAAACTATATTAAATCAGGCACGGGACATATGGGGACTGCAGAAATGCTGGACTCAAGATGGAGGTATTTGTGATTTAAGGGAGGATGGAAGCAAAATTCAAATATGCACGATGATGCAGTTAAACAACATGGCAGGGAGTAGGATGAACAAGTGACCCTTGGAAATAAATTATGTGTATAGTAATTAGCTTATATTTGTGTGTGTGTATGTGTGTGCTTGTGAAAGTCAGTGGATCTGCTCACCAGGTTGCTCAGGTAAGCTCATTTTACTTCTTACTTAATTTTATTTCCCACTGCATACTTTCATATGTTTGTTGACCAGGACAACGGCAATACCATTGACCTGCATTCCTCTCCACTCACCTCGCCCACCCCTTCTCTCCCGTCCCTTCCACCTTCAACGGGACTTGTGTTGCAAGAGCAGCTTAGTAACCACCCGCGGTCGTTACAATGTTGCCATCTAAATGGACAGTCATTATTAGCACATCTGGAGGAGATACAGGCTATTTTTTAAGTAAACAATGTACATATTATTGGAATCAGTGAAAGTTGGATGCGTAAAGACCTGCCGTCATCGGCAGCTAACCTTGATGGATACTCTATATTACGCCATGACCGTATTGACAAAATAGGTGGTGGGCTTCTACTTTATTACAGAAACGACCTAAAATGTAAGATAATTTCCACTTCCGACCCAACACTTATACTGCGACCAGAATTTATGTTTGTTGAATTAGACTGCCATAAAAAGATATTAATAGGGATTGTATACAAGCCACCTAAAATAAGACAGACTACTGATTTTGAAGATGCATTAGCAGGTCTTGCATCGGCATACGACGACATTATAATCATGGGTGATTTTAACACTGACCTCTTAAAGCAGACTGGTGAAGCTAACAGCCTACTGAATTTATTTCTCGCCACAAACATGACGGTTTTACCCCTGAACGCTACTAATCATGTTCATTACTCTGACCATTCGAGCCATACCTTAATTGATCTTCTTGTGACAAATCAACCTCAGAAAGTAATTAAACACGGACAGATCCCTGCTCCTGGTATCTCTTCACATGATCTATTGTACGTATGTTATTCTATACGAATACCTAAGTATAAACCACGCTACATTACAATACGAGACTTACGACATATTGACCAGAATAAACTACGCTATGATGCATATAATTTGCCTTGGGATAATATACGTAATTCTCAGAACATAAATTCTAAAGTAAATACATTCAATTTAATGGTACTAGAAATATTTGACAAACATGCACCAAAGAAACGGGTAAGAATTACCCGCTCTTCATCTGCGTGGCTAACGGCTGAAGTAAGATCTGCTATGGCCAGTCGTGACAAACTATACAGACAGACACATGATGCAGTTGATTTTGAGAGATATAGAATTCTGAGAAACAGAACCAAGCAGCTAATTAGAAATTCTAAATATAAATACTTTCATGAACTGATGAAAACCAACAGCCCTAGACAAAAATGGAGTAAATTACGTGCGTTAGGGATAGGTAAGACAGTTGAACAACATGTACCAAGCATATCGCTAGAGGCTCTAAATGATCACTTCGCACGGCCAAAAGTAGCCTCTACCTCCTTCCCTAATAGTTCACTACCGGTACCCTTGTTACAACAGCAGTCTGTTTTTGAGCAATTCTCTTTTAGAAATACCAGCTCGAATGAAGTTAAAGGTGTGATATACGGTACTCTATTTCATCCAATGCCACAGGTAACGATGACATTCCTATATCACTGATTAAGCATGTCTTGGGAGCTGTTCTGCCAATACTAACTCATATATTTAACTACTGCCTGACAAACGGAGTGTTCCCAGATGTTTGGAAAGATGCACTAATTAGACCTATCCCGAAGAGCTCCAAGTTTGATTCTCCTTCAGATTATCGTCCAGTAGCCATCCTACCACCATTATCCAAGGTACTTGAACGTCTAGTTCATACACAAGTTACTGAATACCTTACAAAGCATTCCCTACTCAACCCCTTCCAATCCGGCTTCAGAAATGGGGATAGCACTGCGACAGCTTTACTACGAGTGACAGATGATATCAGATGTGCAATGGACCAACGGGACGTGACTGTACTGACATTATTAGATCTCAGTAGTGCCTTTGACACCGTCAACCCTCAGTTGCTACTGCAGAAACTTCGAGAACTAAATTTTAATAGTGTGTCACTCCGGTTCTTTTCCTCTTACCTTGAAAATCGCCGGCAACGCGTGATAGTGGGAAATGTGAGTTCGGGATGGCAAAGTAAGACCCTCGGTGTCCCTCAGGGTTCGGTTCTTGGGCCACTGTTATTTATCATCCAAATAAATGACATATCAAAAGCCCTTAATTTCTGCAAATTGCAAGTGTATGCAGATGATGTACAGATCTACTATTATTCAAAACCGAGTGATATCAATAATGCAATCATTAAAATAAATTCTGACCTACAACAGCTTAGTGACTATGCTCATAAAAACAGTTTATTAATAAACCCAAATAAAACTCAAGTGATTATTATCGGTACCAGTAAAAACTTATATTCCCTCAAGCAACGTGACATCTCTCCAATAATTTTAAACAATAAATCATACCCTACTCTACTTCAGTGACAAACTTAGGAATTATTATGACTGAGACCTTAAATTGGACTAAACAGGTGATAAGCACATGTAACAAAGTACACAAATGCTTATATCCTCTGAAACGGTTCGGTAATGTATTCTCTGTTCGACTTAAAGTACAACTAATTCGCTCTCTGATACTACCTATATTTGACTACTGTGACGCTGTGTTGACTGAAATAACCTGCGACAGTAACAAGAAACTGGACCGGTGCCTCAACAACTGTGTACGATATATCTTAGGCCTGCGATATGATGATCATATATCACCCTATTATAAGGAGCTGTCGTGGCTTCGAGTGCACCAGCGTCGTGAACTCCACATATTATCACTACTGCACAAAATACTTTCCACTAATACCCCTAACTATCTTGTTTCACCGTTTTCTTACCTCTCGTCCTATCATGACCACAATACGAGATCTGGCTCCTCTCTTGCCATACCTATAAACCGTACTGCTCTTTACAACCGCTCGTTCGTAATCTCTGCGTCCAGGTCATGGAATTTGCTACCTGTGAACATTAGAGACAATCCCTCTCATCGCAAATTTAAAGTGGCTTGCTGCGAGTATTTGCTGGGTGGATCCCGCTGACTTCCGGGATAAATGTTGAATGAACGAATGGATGAATGATCGGATTACTGTAGTTACGTCATTTAAGGGTACTTTACTTTGTGTATTTTTGAAATTAATGATTCTACCATTATTCATATTATCACTATTCTTATTGCTATTAATATTATTTGTGCTATTGGTATTTGTAATTATAAGTCATGTAGATGTATACTCATCTAGTGGTTAAGAGTAAGAGAGGGCCTTGAGCCCTAACTTCGCCACCAATAAAGGCATTATCTATCTAATACAGGGCCTACAAAATTCCACATACACTGATAGGTTTAATGTTCAAGTGCATGTTACTTCCATACTAGAATTGGATTTCAACCGAATTTTGTATTTGCACAATATGCCTTATGATATAAATGTTCTTATTGTCAAAGTCACCAGGGCTACGAACTGCATACTAATAAACTGAAAACCTTTAATCCTGGACTCAATATCTCAGAATAAGTGTACTGAAGATGTTTTAGACAAAGTAAATTGTCAAAATAATCCTACAAACATAATTTTATGCATGCATATTGGTTCATTGTCAAACTGCAACCTTTTACAAATGCAATGTATGCCGTAAGACACATAACTCACGAGTCCTCATGGCTACCAATAGCCTAGTAACATTCTGTGAACATTTGGGCCCTAATCTCGGTACCATGGAAATTGTATATCAGAGAAAATAGTGATCCACTTGTTTTTAAATTATTACAAAGAGTTTTAATTCCTTATTCTCGCACAAATTTAAAACTATCTGTTCTCATCTATGATTTTTTTTTTTTTAACTCCTGAATTTGCATTAATTCTTTGGCTAATATCAGTCCTTAAAAACATTCTGCCCAGGTTCAAAGCCAACTGTTGGTTCTGAGAGAAGCCCAGGCTGAATGCCACGACTCTGTATGGTGTTCAAGATGGCTACAGGACCTGTTGAGACCACGTTGCACGAAACCAATCTGCATTACCGATGACCTTTTCACACATTGGCCAATCTCCTGCAAGGTTGTTCAAGTACAGAGTCACCTAGGAATTATTAGGTGACATATTCCTTTCAATATATCAGAATACATACATTAATAAGTATTCCCTCTTACACCAATTACTATCTCTCTTCTGCTAGCCATACTCTCTTCTCTATCATACTGCAGTTTTCAGTCTCCCTACCTCTCCCCCGTTTTTTTTGTTTAGCGATAGCGACACCGAAAACATCCAGATCTTTCAAGGTACCATGTTGATTTGATGATGGGTATGTCTTTAGAGTCCTAGATGCTTCTTAGGATGAGATTGAGAAGAACTCTATCATCCAAAAACCAGATACATTCCTTATGGTATGTACATTATTGTGACCATGGAAAATCACGAAGGAATCTCTAATGAATAATGCAAAGGACACAGTATGCTCATTCAGGCTCCCCAGTATTTAGCATCATGCATCAACGAAACCAAGGAATAGTCCCCATATATGCTTCAGATTTTTAATTGTTCACCTGTCCTACCTAAAAACTGTCTGTACAGTATATCGATGAATCATTCTGGCATGAGTTTCCGGGTTGAGCAGTTGGGTATTTCAAATTTGTGTTATGTGAATGGTTTTAAGGTATTCATGTGCTTAACAGAAGAGTTGTCTATTATTACAGTAGTATTATATTACATATTACCAACAAAAGAACAGCTCGCAATCTGTTAGTGTCAATAACGCTTGATGCAGAGTGTACATGCCTTCCCTCTTACCCCACACTAGCCCCGATATGTCGATCGATGTAAATAAAAAACAGCGCAGTCACATCAGAAAGGCAAAGACCTGTCACATGGGTAATATGCTGGTCTTCATCCATCCCTCCCTCCCTCTTTATTTTCCCTCCAATGCAAGCACTGCTTATGCCCGGGAACTAAGCAAGAGAGCAGCATGGTGGAGTGGCCATGTGCACACAGTTGTCTGGTCCTGATGTAGAACAAGCAGATGGGACTATTTGAACATCCTATATTATTATTATAAACTCACTTAAAATATTTGCAACCTATTGGCCATACATTGTTATTGTCAAAAAATAATAATACAGTAATAATATATAAATGGTATCTAATACAGTTGGCTGAATGACAATGACAATCCATTTTAGAGCACACAAGGGTGTCTGAGAATGACTAGAACTTGCAATCTGATCTGCTAAGAAAACAGTAACTTATAATTTAATTGCTACTTTATTTTTATGAGTTTTCACAACTTGTACAGTATATTATATATTGTAAAGTTGTTTTACGTATATTAAAAAATCCTTTAAATATTTACATATTCCTGATAAATTTTCTAAATTCACCAACATTAAGGTTTGATAATGCCCGTTCATACGAAATTGTGAAAATCCTTGTACTTGAATGAATTTGTGAGAGTTATTCACATACTTGCACAGAATTCCAAAAGGTATTTCTCATTTCTCTTAGCCTCTGTATCTCCTCCAAACAGACCCATTACCTTCTCATACCCTTCTGGTTCCATGTTAGCTATGCACACTAAGGCACAAGATCATTGGGCCAGAGTATCTCTAGACTCAGGAGACAAGTGGATTCAAACCCCACTGTTGGTCAGATCAGTGTTTTCCCATTTTCAACTCCAGCCAAATGCCAAGATGGTACCTTCTAATAGGCACCATGCACAAGCCTTGAAATTGTACTAGTGGCACCGCACTGCGCTGGGTTGCGAAAGAAGGGAAGGGGGTGGTTCAAATCCCGGTCACTCCATGCGAGATCTGTGCTGGACAAAACGGAGGCAGACAGGTTTTTCTCCGGGTACTCCGGTTTTCCCTGTCAAAATTTCATTCCAGCAACACTCTCCACTATCATTTCATTTCATCTGTCATTCATTTAATCATTGCCCCAGAGGAGTGCGTCAGGCCTCGGCAACCGGCACAGTTCTTATCCTCGCCGCTAGATGGGGGCTTCATTCATTCCATTCCTGACCCGGTCGGAGACTGGAAGCAGGTTGTGGATTTTCATTTCATAGCAACTTTCCATTTGACTGATGTTGATCTATTAAAAACACCTTGTCCTTTACGGAGAATGTTCCAGGCAGAAAACAAATCAGAAGTCGACAGCACTTATAGGAGTACTGCAGTAAATTCTGCTGAGAATTGAAAGAGGAGTGAGAGTTACTATGGAATTGCTCGAGAATCAGTGTGACATACGTGGAGAAATACTTTTCAGACCTCTGAATGAGAGGGAACACAGGGTTTTTGGAAAGAATGCTGACAGTGACAAAGTGCTTCACAATTTGGCGACAAAAGGGCGAGTCCCCAGAATGGTACCGGTACCAAGAAAGAAAATGTAGAATATCTGCAAGTAGCATAGCTCATCGCATCAAAACCAGCAGGAGAAACTTTTAAAATTTAGCCTTTTCTATGATAACTGAGTAACCTCAGGGACATTCACTACGCGATGTTGCATATGGGAAAGAATGGAACCACAGGCTATTACGTTCAATCAGGTAATGATTAATGTGAAAGTAGTTTGTTGTGGTTTAATTGTCCATAAATTGCAACATGGCTTTGTGGAAGCCTAGATAGAATCACTGAGAAAGACGGTAGGACACATAGACTGTTGGAAGTGAAATGTTCGATCTATTGCAAGGGTAGGGGAATAGTGGAAGACACAAGAGAAGTAAAATTTATGTTAGACGAGACGGATAATTAATAGATTAAAAATAACTCATACCGGTATGTACTTTACTAAGTGCCAGATAACTACTAAACAGGACTCAGTTTATGGGGCCTGTTTATATCACAAAGAATCATTAACTGTGTGAAACCTTAGAGGACTCCAGATAAGTTCGTAATTATATTCATAAAATCAAACAGTTTTATTTCATGTATTATCTACCCAAACTCACAGGCTAGCTTATGAACATTCTATTAAAATTAGGGCCCCTCACATCTGACAAATGTTTAATGTATCCTTTACATTTGTTGTTGTTTCATTTGAGGGGCTTGGAAATTGTGATCATTCATCCCATGTACTTAGGTGTATATATAGAATTTGTCTGGTAATCTATGTTATTGTGGTGCCTGTAGTACTGTGCATTTGTACTTCGGGCGAGGATTGGGAAGGAGGCAGCCATTGCCTAAAGTTAGGTATCATCCTGGCATTTGCCTGGGGTAGAAGTGGGAAACTACGGTAAACCACTTCCAGGATGTCTAAGGTGGGAATCGAACCCACCTCTACTCAGTTTTGCCTCACAAGGCTAACTATACCCCGTTCCAGCCATCAGACCAGAATTAAACTTTTTGGCATAGCCGGGAATCGAACCTGGACTTCTGGAGTTACAGCCAAGAATTCTCGCTGCTACATGCGTTAGTATTTTATACTTCACTATGTTAAGAATATTAAGGCGACACTCCGGAGATAAAAGTGGATATTTTGTTCATTTTGATGTTTGTTTTTTTTTTTTTTTTTTTTTTTTTATGACTGAATTTGAAAGGATTGGGTTTCTTCTTTCTTGTCACTAAGTTATTCCGTTGAATTCAAACAATTTATCACCTTAATAAAGCTTTGTTTGTCAGTCTGCACACAGCAGAAATGGGCGTGGCATCTGCTGAACTGCTTGTTAGATTATTTATGTCATTGTTATGTTTTCATTCAATCAAATCAATAAAATATCCCTGTCCTTTGCAATTACGCATTTCGGGGATGGGCCAACCCTCCCGCATATATTTCTACAGAATCGATCTGTAAGATCTACCATGTTTCTGAATTAATTTATAAAGCCTGCAAAGGACTAATATTTCAGTACTTGACTCTACTGTCATTGAGCAACATTGTATGCTTGTATTGGTATTCCAGATGTCACTACAATAATGCCGACAACTATAAGTTTTGTTATTCTTGTATGTTTCTTCTTTCTTGCGAGTTCTGTGGCAGTAGCCAGTCTGTTTACTTTTGTGAAGTTCGCGCACAATTAACCTCTTGTAGTTGTGTATCAAGATACTAGACAAGCTTCCAGAATTACCAATATTCGTACAGAAGCTGCTAAGAAACAAAAGGAAGGAAAAACATACGGTTCTGGTGACTTCTCGGTAATGGATCAGGAAGATAATGTCACTTGAACTTTGCTTTAATTTTCCCGCAAATTGTGATTTTACATTTAAATGCCATTTTTCTCCCATAATATTCTGCCAAATGTAACAAAATGTGTATGGTATATGTATCACAGCTATATTAGGAAACCTGCATATGGAATTCTTGATTGCAGAATTCTTCCCAGTAGTAGGGATTAAAAGTCCAAAATTCTTGAACCAAAAAATTACACAAATTTAGTACTATAATATCTCATTATATAAATTATTTACAGAAAAATCGATACAAAGTGTTTTTTAAAGAAGTATTATCTACCTAATTCCAAATTTCCATTAATATGTCATTTGAAATCTACGAGAAAAAAAATGGAATTAAAAATTCCCCCCCCCCAAAAAAAAATATTTTGGATAAACTATTAATTGTAATGAAACAAATGTTTGTGATATCTCTACTTTTGTTTGGGTGACATTCCCGCAAAGTTTCGTGAAAATCCATGCATTAGGTAAAAATATCTGTTTTTCTCAGGAATGTCGCCTTAAAATGGCAGAATACTGGTTATGAATGTACGTTCAGTATTAGGGATATAGAGTTTATAAAAATATTTGTTAAAATTAAAGTTAAGTGTTTGTCGTATTATCAATCAAGTAATATTTAGTTTGTATTGCCAAGGTATTCTACTTGCACTCATTCTTTAAATTATTATTCTTAGATAACAAGGTACTGCAAATTTGTTAGAACACAACACATATTAACAATGTCGTTTATATGAGGCAGAAGATCAATCTGAAGCATCTGTAAAATATTGTGCAGAGTCATTATCTATGTGCGCCCCGATAAACACGGCAAGCTAAGACGGCTTTGACTGGCACAGATCTCAGGCGCGCGTACACGGTTCAGCCGGTGGTTGGCACGCTCCGCTGACTCAGTTCACACGTGTTTTGCCATTTTTCCATTGCTGGGTTTGACGATGCAGATCAACCTGGGTCTCAGAGGCCAACATGACATCTTCTGCATATAGGAGCGTCCATGGCAAAGGACGGTGCAGGTCTGCTGTTACACTGTCCATTACTAGAATGAACAAAAGCGGCGACAGTGCTGAACCCAGGTGAACGCCGACGGTGATGGGAAAGTCACGGGAGACTCCTGCGGCGGCCTGAACATAGCTCCGTGGATCCACGTAAAGCAGCTGAACCCAGTTGACAAGATATTCCGGCATGCCATGCTCTCGCAGTGCTAGTCATATGAGGTCATGAGACATTATTTTAAACAACAAGTTAAGAACTTAAAATGACACGCTTGTTAAATCTCAGATTTGTATTTAGTCCCGAATAGAAGAATATTCACTCCCAAGTACGTTTATGCACTGCTATATGCCGTACTGCCACCTCGCCTCACTACTTTAGTGCCGCTAGAGCACTGCGCATGGTGCCTATAGGCTATGCTCACTTCCTTCGAACTCCTTGCCCATTTTAATTCATTTAATCTCTCATTAACTCCGCTTGGCATTAAGGAAGGTCATCTGGCCGTAAGAAACATCTGCCTTGTAGAAATTCATCACATCTCATCTCCAAACCTGTAGAAATGGGAATAATATGGGATAGACAAGCATGCATACACACCCTTCTGTTCCGTTCCCCACTATGGCATTGAAATTGTCCATCAGCACCAAACCAGGGGTCTTGAACCTTTCCCTTCTCGAGGGCCTCATGTAAACTTGAAGTTTTTTAGGCAACACACATGTTCTTTAAGATTGCCAGGGTATATCAACATGCATTTACCCACTCAGTATTATTTGTTTACCTAAAATTAAAGACTTGATATTCAGGTGGTACATAAACTCAATTGCTATGTCAATACTGAATCACTTATTTTATAAAATATAGGCTCATTGTTGATCAAGGCGCATTACAGGCAATTTTAGTAGTCGTGAATAAAACATTCGAGTCTAATAAAAATTCAATATTCAGCATAAAAATCCTCATACCCAATGGTTTTAAATACGGTATGTAATATTAAATTACAGGCAAAATGCTCATAAAAATATATTTCAATCGTCTTGAAAAAGTATGGTTCCTTTTCAGAAACGACTAGAACTTCAGCTTTAAGGTTGATTTGATTTATAAATAACTATGTGTACTGTCTAGAGCAAGTCAACTGATTCTATTTCAAAATCACCTGAAAATCGGGAAATAGGAACTTAATTTGTGGGCTACATGTTGAAATTAAATTTATCAGATTCACTGATTAGGAGTTAAAGATTGTCGAAAGAGAGAGAGACAAATACCTGAAGTGATGCCTAAAAATGATCCTGACAGAAATATTGCTTTAATGGCTTCTATTACCTCCACCACCATTATAGTAATTATTAATCGTTATTATTGATAAAGATTCAGCACTTATAGCAACACTGACTTTCCTTACAAGTCCCAACAAAACCACATAATATTTTCCAGTTTTTATGTTCAACTAGCTACGCATACCCAACGTTGACAGGTTCATATGATACGATAACTTAAAATAAAAATCTTCAAAGCTCCCGATAATATCAGGAGAAAAGTTGTGACTAGTTTTCGGACTTGGTACCGTTTATGCCACGGTTTTTGGCCGGTGGCCGCGAGAGCTTGCGCATTGAAGCGAGTTTAGTAGTCTAGCAGTTGACAGGCAGCCGACAGGAGGTGCTGAGAGCACGTGGTAATCTTCTAGTCTCGAGTCCTGCTGGCAGGTTGGAATTTTTATCTTCAGTTCATCATTTCGACCTCTACTAAAAATGAAATAGTCACGATACCCAGCAGACGACACAAGAGTGCGGTAGTTCAGTTGACCTGCCTAATAAAACCCTCAAAATGAACCTCTTATTTCACAAGTTAGGCCATAGATTGACGGGCGGAGCAATCCATCACTGAGATAAGCGAACAGCTGACGTGTCGTGCATCTCGATGGATCACCAAGTGCTTCGTCACTGAATAATGACATTGCAAGTGATACGAGAGACAATCTAGGCAGCTTCATAAATTATAGGCCTGCCGTCCTCCCTATATTTATCTATTGCACGTAAATATGAAACGCGCCAGGATCGAATATCCTTCCTTTCTATTAAAACAGCTCAGTTATTCCTCGTTTCTTTTGAACCCCACATCGTGTACTATACGTCTTGTACTTCAACTACTGAATGCTCTCTGTTTTGAGAGCAGTTTGGGCACAGTTAGCACAGTCTTTTCGTGAATATAAAAATTATTCATAGTTTGCCGAATAACACATTTATCAAAATCATCGATATCAGTGTTGCATTTGGGTACCCAATGTGCCTTACCTGAAATTGCAGCCCTGTTCCTCACACTTACTTCCTTCTTTAGTAATCCTTCTAACTGTCCTCCCTATCAATTTTGTTGCAGCTACCACTATATTCTGTACTTTTTCCAGAGGAATTAAGACCTTACCAGTCGTTCCTTCACTTTTCATAAACAAATGCACAATTATAGCCTCATGACTTTGGCTGTGAAGAGGTTTGCCCACGAAGTTTTGATTGAATAAGTGCCATTCTCTCAGCCCCAGTGGCGCAACTATGGGGGGTGATCAGGGAATACACACCCCCTCCCCCCTCGAGTCAAATAATAAAAATATGAAATTTATTGAAGTCTTTAATTTTCAGTAAAACCAATCATCTGATTGATGACAAATGATTGGATTACATAAGTTTATACAAACTAATTTGAAAGCATTTATTTTCACTATTTAGTGTTATCCTTGAATGAGCAAAATGGTCAGCTGTTCAGTTAGCCAGTGGGGTGGCAGTGAGATGGATGTGGCATTATCTTACCTCATCCCATTTCAAAATGGGGTAACTCTATAAACATTTTACAGTAGTGAAAATAAATGCTTTCCAACTTGTCAGTTGTCATTCTGTTAGTACAGAGTGTGATTGTCATTTTGGAAAGTGAATAATAGTATATTGCTAGTTTTATTGCTGTTTCAAGTTAAACTATAGTTGGAAACTGTGGTCTATGAAAATTTATACAATGTCGGGGAATATTAAGAGCCAGATGATTTCGCGAAGAAAACTGGACTTTGTATTTTAATATCAACAAAATTGTTATTTTTCGAGCATTTACATATTGATAAGTGCAAATACAACGAATCAAATGCTAATGACATCAAATAGGAAAAATGTACATAGGAGGTTCCGAAACCTCGGGATCGTATACTTGCTTTCATTATGTCCGAGCCCTCACCCCCCAATGTAATTTCAACTCATCCCCCTCCAGAAGCAAACCCTTGTTACGCCACTGCTCAGCCTACTATGCACAGCACGAACACAAGGAATTGCAAGTAACTACGAAAACAGTCTAATATTTTATCTATTCATCACCGGAAGAGCACACACAGCACGATGACACAGCCTAGCTTTCAGCGTAACTGACAACTCATGTATCAATTACACATGCCTCAGGCTCACTGACTGTCCTCTGCACGTCTGCGCAACAGGGGCAGACCGGCCAAAAACCGTGGTGTAAACTGTAGACCTTGTTTGACCAGCATGCATGTGATATAAGAGTTTCTATGCCATATACATTTATGTTTAGTTAAAATAACTTATGTCCCTCGGCCTGGGGCAGACAAGGGGCTTTGGCTGTAATTGGATTGCACCCAGGTAAATCTCAGCAGGCAGGTCCAAGTTCCGGAGGACGGGCAACTTTGCTGTGGCAGCGGCTGAGACCTGCAGAGGACCGGGTATATGGCGGTATAACCCTAAAACAGCTGCAGATCCTAATGGAAGGAACAGGATTTGTCTCAGGAAGTAGGGGGCTCGAAGACCATTGCTCCTGAAAAGAGTAGCAATACATGCACGGAGGCAGCCCCTCCACTGTGCTAGGGTGCGGCGGGCCAATCACCCGCTCACTCGAACCCCACTTGATTAAAAGAACAATACAGAGGAAAGCCGGATGGATCTTACCAATGACGACCAGGCAAGGTCAAATGGCTACGATTTATGGAACATGGAACGTGAGAGGCCTGGCAGGTAAGGAAGTAGAGCTGGTTAGGGAGATCAAGAAGACCAGAGTACAGTTCCAGGGTATCAGGAAACCAAGTGAAAGGGACGAGGATGGTTGACTCTCGAAGAAAGTTACATGCTTTTGTATAGCGGTGTCGCAGAAATTACTTGCGCTCAGGCAGGAGTAGCATTTCTTGTATGGGAAGTGGGTGGTGCAAAATGTCAGGAACTGGAAGCTTATCAGGGAGAGGCTAATGACGGTGGATGTTCTAGACGCGAACAGGCTTGTGTCACTAATTATCGCCTAGGCCCCCAACAAGGATGCGAATGTTGAGGATAAGAACGCCTACTTTGAGCTCCTGCAGAAGACCATCGATGATTGCACAGGGGAAGTCATGATCCTAGAGACCTTAATGGTCGAGTTGGAAACGAGCCGGACCACTGGGGAAGAGTCATCGGACGCCATGGCGAAAATGTTTTGAACAATGGAGAACGTATCCTAGAGCTGTGTGTGACAAACAACCTCATCGTCACAAATGTCATGTTCCCTCACAAGAGAATTCACCTCTTCACCAGAGAGGAGCCGAGTAAGAACGAAAGGTCCATCATAGACTACGTAATTGTGCGTAAAGAGGTGTTCCCATTTGTACTTGACGCCGGAGTGATGAGAGGCCCTGAGATTGGAAGCGATCACTGACTCCTAATCCTGAAGAAGAAAGTGCTAAGCTGGAAGCCTCCACACCGCAACAAGCCCAACCAAAGACGACACCAAGAAACCAACATCAGATCTTACAAACTTCATGACAAGGAGACAAGGCGCCAGTTCCAGGAAAGGATCAACAGAGATATCGCTGATGAAGACCTAAATGGGGATAGTCTCGAAGATTGTTGGCAGCGCTTCAAAACCACGATACTCAAGGCACTGAAGACGTATGCGGAGTGAAAAAGAATAGGGGCAGCAAAAAGAGCACTGTGTGGTGGAGGGATGAAGTACAGGCAGAGGTGAAGGAGAAGAAGCAGCTCTGGGCGAGGTACTGCCCCCGAAAATTGAATTATTCTGGGACAAAATAGGAGTATTTTCCGTCCCCATGATAAAATTTAACCAGCAAATATAAATTCTGGAAGTGTGACACAGGAGGGTAGTGTTACAAGCTCGAGGCCGTGGGAGAGCCCGATCACGTGACATATTGCACAATAGACGCTTCTAGAAGGCTGAAATTGGCATAGCAACAGTGAGTTTGGAAATTGATATCATAAATATTGTTATAAATTATGCTATTGGATCTCAGCCCAGAGCCAATGAGAAGAGGTCTTATTGAAGATGGGATCAACTTCAACTACATAATTTGGTGAAATTATGCATTTAGGCCCTTAGAAGAAGATTTTCTTATTTGGTAATGAAGAAAATAGTAAAAGAAATATGTCCGATACTTTAAAAACCGCAGATCGGTTAATCTACGCAGTAATAAGCATTAGTAATCTACGCGCTAAAATTATGGTGGGAGATGATATGGCCGCCAAAATTTCGACTTGGAGGGGGAGATCCAAGGATCGAGGTTCTTATTCCAGCAGTCTTAGAAGAGTGAGGAAGTGTTTTTATTGGGTTAATGAAGATCCCAAAGCTTTGTCCGAGTGCGACGACTGTCGACTTGTGGAGACGCTAGGTTAGCAAGGTAGAACGTTGGAGATTACCGCACTTCCATTTTAAGTGAAGTTGTGAGGAACATTGAAAATATATATCTCTTAAATAATTGAGATTTGAGTTCAACTAAGTGAATATAAATAAAGAACAGGTCGAATACTACATTCTGTTGAAAGTCGAGCGTTCTAAGATTTACCGTTTCGACAATATAAGCCCGTTAAGACAGATTTTCAAAAGTGTTGGAAATAAAGCTGAATATCATTTTAGATTGCAACGTGAAGTTGGCGAACGCAGTTCAAGTGAACAGTAGGGAAGAACTTTTAACATTGGTGCAGCAAATAAACATCATCATAATGATTATCATTATTTTTCAAGTGGTTTCATTCAACATAATTAACATTGTTGATAAGATGAAATAAATAGTCATGCGCCCGAGACATATTCGATAACAGAAGTTAAGATACAACGATGGAACTTCGTTAGACAACGTATTCTTGAATACAGACGTAGTGTACGGCCCATCCTGTACATTTTCGTCAGTCTACGAACACTAATGTAACATCAATTAGCAATAGAAATATTTCATTCACCATCTATATGAATATTTCTATAAATTATTTTCCAATAATGAGGCTGATACATATTTGCGATGGAGAATGAAGATTCTACAGAAGAGATTTGTCAAGATGCTAGGGGTAGCCCAGCAACAATAGAAGAATTTGCCAGAAAGATATCGTTCGAGCCCAGGCGAAATGTTAGTGAATTCCGGAGAGGGAACGTTTTTCCTATCTCTGAGGTCGCAGATCCGAGGTTCGAATGCAGATCCATCTCAGTATCTTGAACTGAGGAAACATCTAAAGTATTGTGTGAATACTTACATAGATCTTCAAGTTTTTGCCCAAATAAGGTAGCTGTGTCTCTTATTTTTAGTATAGAGCTTGATTAGTGACATCCTGAGCCAACGATCTTACTCCATATTTTCACATTTCATGTATTTCAGTGTTCTCATGTATTTTACACTTCAGATGTGTGCTAAGATTTGTATGCTTCAAGATTATTTTCATCTATTTTTCAATTTTATTCTACGGATCAGTTGTTGAACTGACATTAAAAATTTTGTTTGAGGAATCATATTGCCTCCTAGAAGACTAGTCGTTTCGACTCTCGAATTTTAGTAATTTGATTTAAACCAAGTATTCTGACATTGTGTCATAGTTTCAAATTAAATTCTTTTAAAATTTAATTTGAGCACTTTAATGTAATAACATCAAACTTCAAGAACAGAAGAAACTGATATTATCATATTATTATACATAAACTTTCGACGATCTAGGAAATACTAGTCGTTTGATAAGACCGAAGTCTTAATCCCTATAAACATTCTTTGTGTAGAGTGGAAAAACATTACGACATTGACAAACCTTTTTATTATTTGTAAAGTTGAGCTTTGTTCATTTAATATGTTAGAGGAAATATCTTTTGATAGAAGATTATACAAATCTTCGGCTAGGAATTCAAAGCTAGTTTATCCCGGTCAAGATTGAATTCTATTTGACACTATAAATAACATGTGCGTTATTTTACACCATTTGTGTAACATCACATCATTATGTAGACCTGATATTACAACGATATACAATTTAAAGCTTGATAAGTGAAGTGAGACCGGGTGAGTTAGCCGTGGTGGTTACGGCATGACTGATGGCAGTCGCTCACATCCGGGAGGCGAGGAGGTTCGAATCCCCCCGCCGGCAACCTTGAAGATGGTCTTCTGTGGTTTTCCATCTTCCTTCCAGGCAAATGCCGGGGTTGGTCCCTAACTATAGGCCACAGCCGCTACCTTCCAACTCCTCGTCCTTACAATCCAACTTCCCTCCCCAACGGTACTTGTAGCTCACCCATTGGGTGTCCGTCTCGAAGCAGCTACAAAACTGGCGAGCCGAACATGTCCTCGGACACTCCCGGCACTAAAAGCCATACGCTAAAAAAAAAAAAAAAAAAAAAAAAAAAAAAAAAAGGGAAGTGAGACAGGAGTTTTATTTTATTACATGTATTTGCGACCGACGAGTTAACAGTTAATTATCTTTTTGTGTAGTAAACTTTAGAGGTCAATCACGACAGTCTAATATCGTTCATTACGATTGGAAGTTTCGTTTGAAGAACTTAAGGATGTATAATTGTAGATCAGTAGTCATGTGAAATGATACTGAGGGTCATGCCATTATTTGAGAAAAGTTCCTACAGAAGAAATGTTAATAACAATTAATCCATTTTTGGTTATTGTTTAACATAGTGGATGATAATTGTTTATGCCGTATATATTGTGCAAAGGAAGTTCCGCATTTTAAGGGGAGTCATTGAAATTATTGTTCTTTGATAAGAGAAGGCATGGATCATGATAAGAGTCGTTGTATACAAGTAATCCAGTTCATGTGAAGTAACGTTTTAGCTGTGTTGACAGAAGGGTATTAGCGGAAATTCAATTAGAGAACGATTGTCTACTCATGTCAATGATACCATTATTATATTTTATTAAACCCGAAGTTATGTAATTACGTACAGTTAACCTTTGTCAGTCGACTGTATTAGACCGACAATGTAAGGAAACCTATATAAGACGATGTGTGAGCAGTATATGGAAACTACGGAGTGTTAGAAAATGTTTATGTGGAAAAACAGTGTAAATATTTAATTGAGAGTTGTATTGTAACTGAGAACTCAGAATCTCGAAAGTAACGTGTTAGCAATGTTAAATAATGTCTATTATTACGAACAAATTACATGTAAATATTTTTCGGAAATGATTTAATTAGTTAAATAATTTTGGTAGGATTTATTAATCGAATGTTTTGGAATAGCGTGTGTTTTGTGAGCGGATGTTTTTGTATGAATGATTGCCCACTGTTAAGAGAAATTGTTGAACCGAATTGGTCTAGAACAATAAATTCCGGGGTGCGAATGAAAGATTGTATGAAGATTTCAGTATGATTGTTAAAGGAACATAGAAGTTATGAGCATTTTTGTAAGATCTGAATGTTAATTTTATACGTGTATTTTAAACGCACACAAGGCAGTCTCAATGCAGGCCGGACAGAATGATTCACCATTAGAAGCGAAGAGCTTGGTGTGACAATGTGAACAGGTGGCGACTCACAGCCTGGTATAAAATGTATATAGTTCCGAGCTCAACGCTGTGCTATCGCTCATTCATGGAGCAAGCCAATGCACATGCGTTTTCAAACGTGTGCCAATGAAGGTAACCTGTTCTCAGGAATGCCATGAATGTAAGAGCATCCCTTATACGTTTTTCTTTTTACGTAGTGTAGACCTAAACCTGCCAAGGCTTTTATGCTGATATTTTTACACAGCAATGTAATAAGATATGTTCTAGGAAAGGAAGTGTAAATGATTGTATGGTTGTATTTTTCTTCTGTTGTTAAGATTAGTTTATTGTTATTTTGTTTATATTAGGTTAGTTTACCATTGTTAATAAATTTGTTCAGTTCGTTATCCGTCGTTGTTGATGTGTGATTCATTTTAAATATAAGGATTAGAGTATTGTGGATGTATTGTAGGCGAAGCTGTGTTCCCAGTCCCCGAGAAACGTAAGTAAAGGTAAGTGTGCCCCGTGTAGTTCGTTGTTTATCCACAATATTCTTGTAACTGCTGTATGTAAATCCCTAAAGACCCTGTTGGAGCGATTTCTAATGTAGTAATTTGCCGGTGCTGTTAGAAATAGGCGATCCAGCTGGGGCGATGGATATTCCAACAGGCTACTTTCCGGATTCATGGGTACAGTACCTGAACAGCAGGACTGATTACAACGTCTACAAAGAACAGCCAGCCCAAGTGAAGGAAGTGATCAAGCATGCCAAGTCATGGGAGAACTTTGGCATAAAGTTGGTAAACTAATTTCGTAGACAACCAGAAGCTGTTCTATCGGGTGATCAAGAGCATGCGGAAAGAGAAGCCATGTCCCATCAAATTCTTGAAGAACAAGGATGGCCAACTGCTCACAAAAAGCATCGAAATGATGGAACCCTGCAAATAACATTTCTCTGAATTTCTAAATCCCACTCAAATAGCAAGCCAGGAAGATCATTGGATCACAGAAGAGGATCAAGAGGATCAGATTATGAGGGCTGAGCTGAGCCTCGCCATTAAGAAGATGAAGTTGGGAAAAGCTCCAG
This sequence comes from Meconema thalassinum, assembly GCA_946902985.2. Taxonomy (NCBI): domain Eukaryota; kingdom Metazoa; phylum Arthropoda; class Insecta; order Orthoptera; family Tettigoniidae; genus Meconema; species Meconema thalassinum. Next base: position 924,478,518 of record OX336389.2, read on the forward strand.
GGCACGACAAGATCACGGCTGAGATGATCCGGCAAATGGGAGATCGAGGAGAAAGGCTTCTGTTTCAAGTCCTTCAGCTTGCTTGGCGGACAAAGACCATCACCAAGGACTGGGAAGTGGCTGTCATTGTGCCGATCTTCAAGAAGGGTGACAACAGGAAGTGCCTAAATCACCGAGGGATATCCCTGCTCAGCGTCCCAGGCAAGCTGTACTCCAGGATACTTGAAATGAGACTTAGAGCGCAATGCGAAGGACAGCCGGAGGAACTCCAATGCGGTTTTAGACCTAATAGGAGCACGCAGGATCTCATATTCACACTGAGGCAAGTGGCCGAGAAGACGATTGAGTACGGCAAGGAAGTACATCTGGCATACATTGGCCTGGAACAAGCATTCGACCGAGTCCCATGGAAGGAATTATGGAAGGTGCTGAAAGCGCGTGGGGTCAAAAACAACCTGATCCAGGCTATTCAAAGCTTCTACAGCACCTGCAGGAATTACGTGAGGACAGCAGGGGAGAATCTAAGGAATTCACCACCAGCGCAGGTGTAAGACAGGAGACAGCCTCTCACCCTACCTCTTCATCTTGCTCATGGATGATGTCATCCAAGACACAAAACGAAACACCAAGAAAATCATTGTTGGCAACTGGAAAATGCAGCCTGTCCAAATGTCAGAAATGGCATTCACTGATGATGTCGCTCTCCTTGCCAGGACTGCCTCTCAACACCAACACAACTTAAACTTGTGGAATAGAGAAATGGAGAAAAGAGAAATGACCATCAATGTGGCAAAGACCAAGACCATGGTGTTCTCCATGAACAACAAGAAGCACAACATCCAACTGAAAGGGCAAAAGCTTGAACAAGTAGGAGACTTCAAGTACCTGGGTGCCACGATCAACGAAGAGGGAAGAATGGGCCCCGAGATCAACCAGAGGCTAGCTGCTGCTGGCAGACTCTTCTTTGCGATCAATCGCTGATTCCTCAGCAAGCAGAGGTCAGCAAAAAGACCAAGATGGCAGTCTATCGATCGACGTACATTCCAACGCTTACCTACAGCAGCGAGTCATGGGCACTCACCTCCCGACACCAGAGCCAGCTACAAGCGATGGAGACGAGGTGCTTGCGGAAGATCGAGAAAAAGACGAGACCGGGTATGAAATGCAACCATCAGGCTGAACTTGCAGATCCATCCACTGAGGACTACCATCGAACAAGGGTAACTATGATGGTTTGGCCACGTCAACCGAATGGCTGACACCAGGATGCCACGGCAGGTGTGGGAGGCGCGGGTAGGCAGCAAGAGATCCAGAGGCAGGCCCCGTGTCAAGTGGCGGCATAACATCGAGGAGGCAATCAAAAGCCCCCGGCAGTAACCTGCGACAAGCCATGGTGTTATCACAGGATAGGACCCGATGGCGTTCCTTTGTGAAAACCTCAACACCGCAAGGTAGAAGAGGAGGCGATTAAGTAAGTAAAATAACTGATAATTATCTCATAAGAGGTAGAGTTAGGGTGACAACAATAAACCTACAACAGTTGTTAAGAGCTGGGACAGCGCTCTGCCCACCCTGCAGCTCCCCAAGCCCCCAACTCATGACCATGATGTTTCTAGCTCATAGTCCTATTGAAAATGTACAAAGTTTGCAATACATACCATATCTGAAGTTGCAAGAAATTGGTCTACCTCAGTGAATGACCCACCCACCACTCTGTCCACCCAACTCTTAAATACGGAGCCATTTCTAATTAAGATAAATATACATTTCTAATTAAGATAAATATACGATCAATTGCCAAACAAATTATGAAGTATTTAAAGAGATGAAAATTATTTCTTGCGACTTCTTGGGAACTTGATTGGGATACAGCACATCAGTAATATGTAGCAGTGAAGTGAAGAGGGACTTGCAGCATTACCAAGTGTGTGTCATAAAAGAATGTCTGGGCATTCAGATTGTGTAATTGGTTTCTTCCCCTGATTTTTCACCTTATTTCAGTCCAGATTAGTTTGACCAAAGTATTCTTCGGCGAAACATGTTCGTATTTTACTTTCCAATGACTTTCGTTCTAAACATTTACAAAATTAAACCAACCCTTTTGAAGAGAAGTTGAGAAAGAAATCCTAACGAAGACTTCATCTTAATCAACTCATCCCTGAGGATTATATTAAGGATTTTATAGCCTTGTTATATCTTGGGGATACCTTCTACTTACATACTAATTGTTATGCCATTTACGCAAGTAGTTTTGACGTCCACCCATAACAGACAGACTAAAACAAAATGAAACTAGGGTCCTATTTGATCATTATGGACATCGTCCAGGATAAATACAAAGTTTGAGATAAAAAACAAAATATACAGACAGAAAGTCAATCTTATGTATACAGAAGATACAACTTCACAACTAAGGAGTTTTTCTCTATAGATTCATGTTAGCAATATTAAGTTTAAGTAATAAATAGAGTCTCAATTAATGTTGAAGAATCGAATAGAAAAACTGGTCACTTTTGTGAATTCATTTGTTGAGTCGTTACAAATGAATCCCTGGCCTACCAAATGGAAGTGGGATGATGCCACTTCCATAAGCACATATTTGCTCTGATTGTTGGAAGATATGTGGGATGCAGTTTGTTGTTCCAATAAGGAAATCCTCCCTGCCTGGGTGGAAATTGGGAAAGGTAGCTATCATACCCAATGCAGCATTCTTCACCAAGAGTTTCCACTAATGTGTCATTAATTTCCATGGAACTTTTATGAAAATGGGGTATCAAGATATATGATAAATGAAAACATAACAAACAGTTGCTGCAAGTATCCTGCCAAGTACCATATTCTGTAGTTTATAAACTGCTATGATTTCTTGACTATTACAGTATACAGGTTGAGTGAAATGCTACCATTCCCAAAACCTATCATGAGCTGTACAGTCGATTTTGTGCTCTGCAAATTCTTATTTCTAGCCAGACATGGTGCATTCTTTTACCTTTCCTGGCTCTCGGCCTCCCTCTTTCCTTTCAGAGTATCTGTGAGTAAAAGAGCTCCTAGCACCAACATCAACAAACCAATGATTGACCAATACGTAACACATCCCTCCCACTTACATACGTGCAGGATTCTTGAAGGTTTTTCAGTATATCTTCTGTCAACACCACTGCCCTACACAATCCAACATATCAACAGACCTCCTACATCATATGGAATTGTATGTGTACCATGGTGCTGGTGCATCACTACATTCTATCTGACATATTTGTCATAGCGATATTAGGATATTGATTTCAACAGGAATGAGAAAAAAATAAATCACACACACACTCTCTCTCAAGCTTCCTCTCACCTTCAACTTTGAGCAAGCAGATTGTGCAACTGCTTGCAATTCTTCCCGTGATTTTTCACATTATCTCAGTCCTGATTCGCTCCACCAAAGTATTCTTCGGCTAAGCATGTTCTTTTAATACTGCACTCTAAAGTAATTCCCTATTCATGGTGGTGGTGGATGCAGTTGTTTGAAGGGGGTGAAACAACAAGGTTATCTGCCTTTAATCAGGGGTGCTTCAATTGTAATGTTCATATAATATTGAAATGTTAGACCGACTGAAGAGCAATTTTGCTGATTGATTTTCATATAAGTTTTCTGAAACTACTTGGAATTCAATCTTTTGTTTTTCAAAATGCATTTCCATATCCCTGATGTAGAAAGTCCTGCAGGGACTGATGACATGATATCTAGAGTCCCTAAATAGAGCAACAAAACCATCAGTTAACTATTGCTGATATCACTCTTCTGCACGCTCCTTTGGATCTGGTTATAAGATATTCTATAACATGATTATATATATGCATATATATATATATATATATATACAATACACACACATGCCTGGTACCATATATACTATTCCATCACACCTATGTTGTCATTTCTAGGTATAAACTTGAACTATAAAAGATCTCTGGGATATAGAAGTTAACTATGAAGAGAATAAAACACCATGAATAGAATAAAAACACACACAAAATTATAAAGGATATCATGATTTATGAACAATACCGTTTCAAGCCATTTAAACAGAAAGCACATGAGCCAATACAGGTAAAAAAAAAAAACAGTAAAGGAACAGAAGGAAAGCAGCAATTTATAGGGAAAGGCATGGAATCAAAGAAGAGAATATGTCACACACTGCAAATATTAAGTGCAAGTTCACTTGAAGCAACAGACAAAAGACAAGGAGCCTTTTACTGATACGTAAAACACGGCTTGCATGGAAAGAGAAGCATAGCTATCTTAATATCTAGAGACAGAGGCATTATACGAAGCATTGCTAAATTCTTCTTCAATCCCCACTTATACTAAAAAGAAATTCCCACTACAAAAGTTTGGTGCTTTTCAGTCGGTCAACATGAATGTACCCAAACAGAGCTGGGTTATGCCCTAATCCTGAAATAAATTACACGAGATTAATAAATGTATTAATTAATGTAATTTATTTCAGGATTAGGGCATAACCCAGCTCTGTTTGAGTACATTCGTGTTGACCGACTGAAAAGCACCAAACTTTTGTTTACTTAGGCAACACTGAAAAATGGCTTCAAACCCCACAAATTCCCACTACCTTTGTAAAGACCTCTCTCTTGTGTTGTATCTGTTTCTAATGGAATTTTTAGTTTCGACTCGTCAAACAGCAAGAAGAATCAAAGTATAAACTGGCAATTTATCAATAGCTACCCACTTGAGTGCACTTCTTCATGAACAATATTGCAGATAAAATTCAATAATGATTTATAAAAGGACCTTGATCTTAGAAATGAGTATTAGAGAAAACTAATCCCACCGTGGAATTGCTCATGACTTAGTATCTAAGGAAAAGAAGAGGGAAAGGACCAACACTAAACTCCAAGTCCTGAGAGAAAGATCAAGTTCACCCACTTCATAAGATGAAATGTACACGAGTATTGAAGACATGATTTAAATGGCCAACTTCAACATGATTACAGATATTTTAATGTTATGTTGAACATATACTGGAATAAATTAACAAATCCTCAGGAAAGATATTACACATCAAAAACATATTTTCCCATTGAAAACACTAAGGTACTTTGCTGAAATGTAGAAGTAAGCCTAGCTTAGGATGATGCACACACAGGAACTGAAAGTACGAGTTGCCAATTTAAAAGGCAAAAACGGTATAGTGGCTATAATGTTCAGTAGACCCTTTCTTTTTTACCAATGACATTGAAGGATGTATCCAAAATTCTGCAATCTTTGAAGACGAATATAAAACCTACCGAAACTCGGGTGCATAAATTGATAACAATCTCCTTCCAATCCACCACACATTGAACAGGATACCTCAACCTGTACTGTCCCTTCCTATCTATTCCCCATGCTATAGTAGAGTTGTTTGAATTGGATCTCTTATTGATATCAACTTCAATGTTAATGTCTCTCAATCCTATATGCTTAAAATTAATAAGCAATGTAGCCATACTTAAAACAATTCAACTTCAACAACAATAAACCTGAGAAAGTAAACTCACAGCAAATCTTTCATACAGTACTGACTTTAATCCTACAAGTGCCAAAGGTCGATTTTTTCGACGCTGTGTACCTGTCTGTAGTGCCAGCGTCGAAAAAATCGACCTTCATAAAAGTCGCGATAAAGGTACCTGAGGTGACATCTATCGACATAAAACACGTACTAAGTTGTCAAGCATAGTTTGAAGTTTATTTTTCCTATCGTAAGGAGTTCCGTATCTGCGTAAATATTCCATGATATGTATCCTCTTTGCTTTGAAATTTCAATGTTTACATGTGGTCAAGATGGCGACTCGAGATGTCAACATTGCCGGATATATTGACCTTATTGCGGAATTAATAGACGATGGAAGTGATTTTAGTGATGTGGAACACGGCGAACATAATAGTTACGATACGAGTAGTGACAGTGATAGTGAGAGTGGGCCAGAACAGACTCAAACGCCTGAAAATATTGATCGCGAAAGTGATTCCGGAGAAGATGTACCTCTTCAAGAGAGACTTGATGCTGCTAATGCAGGTAGGACTACGGCTAATCATACAACTTGGATACAAATTATCCCTCCTGAAACTGAGAAAGACTGGTTAAAATTTAGGCCTAGATCTATGGGATTTCAACATAATCTTGAGAGAAATTCGAAGGCTTTTTGTTACTTCCTTCTCTATTTTCTTCTCCAATTGTGGAACATGATTTTGGTCGAAACTAATTTATTTTTTGTAGTGACCCAAGTTATGCACATATTGCAACGAAACGTTTACTGGTGACTAAGAACATATCAAGGAACAATTTGTGTATATTGGAGTTTTCAACTCAGATAAGTGTTTTCCTGACAATTTTGGCTTGAAATTCGAATTAATTATTTTTTTTGTTTTTGTTTTTACGTTATTAAAGTGATTGTTAGATCTTATATTTCTTTAATACATCTATTTCCTACATATAATTAAACTACAGAATCTGATCTAAATATTGATATAAGAAACATAATTTTCTGATAAAATTTGAGGTAACTGTTAGCATTTAATAAGCAGACTATAAATCGGAGGATTATGTGCTGGCACTACAGGAAATAAAGCTGGCACTTGTAGGGTTAAGAATAAGAAATCTATGTATACTGTATACGTAGCTGATATATTGTTGCATCAGTTTAAGCACTTTTCCACATTGACAAAACTTTTTAGACAATGGATTCTGCTCAGGAAATGTCTTGACACTTTATGTCCTAATTATCCACACAAAGAATATTTACAAAATTTTATAATATGGTTCAATGTACAAATATTAAGAAATAATTACAAATTATTACATGGGTTTAAATGACTAATGATCTCTAAAAACAAGTAACTACAAACTAAAGGGGTTGCCCCAATCCCACGGGCTCAATATACATTTGAACTGTAATGGGAGGAAAAACAGTAAGGTGGGTGGAAAAGAAATAAGTCCGACCTAGAGAATGACACACTTGAGTTTCTTCCTCTTGCTGTTGTCCCTTCCCCGGCCGTTGCTCGTTTTAGTGTCTTCCATCTTGCGGGACCGAATCTCCCTCATCAGGTCGAAAAACACCTGCAAATGTGGGAACTACACATGTAGACCGAGCCAGACCGACTACCCATCCTAGCATTCTTACTCCTTGTTTTGGACTTCAAAAATAAGGATAGAAGTTACATTAAAATGCATCTTTATTTCAACCACAACATTATATTCAATTGTGGTGCTTTCTCATTACAATTTACTTGTATTATGTATGCTATGGTAGATGTTCCACGAAAAACTATTTATTCAAAATATATCTCTAGCTTCATACTACCCTCTAGTCCACATGTGTCATTTAGTAAAGATACAAAACAAGGAATATTTATCTGGATGAGAAAGTACAAAAACATGCAAACAAATTATCCTTTAGAACGGATGACATTTGATTTTTAGACAAGCTCTTTAGATTTTAAAATCTGAAGTTAAATATACTCTTATCTACAGTATATTAGGAGTCATTTATTATACCACAAGAAAGAATAATTCAGCTTTACAATCTAAACTATGGGAAGAGGAACCCTTTTGGGTTTGGATATTAAGACAGGAGATGGTTTCAACCAGCAAAAAATATTTCTTCTAAATCTACATCAAATGGCATCCAAAGACAAGAATGTACCTATGAGCATAAAGTTAGTGGATGAATAGACTGTTAATTCTTATAAGACATTGCTATATAATATTTGACATATTCCTTAGCTACATGCCTACAGCAGAAAAAAGAAAGAAAATCTATTAATTGCTATATGGTAATTGAGAAGAGCATTTTTTTATTTTAATAAATTAATCTCTCCCACTTTTACATTTATTACCAAACTGCACATAAGTTTCAATCAACTATGTAGACTACAGAGGCTGACTAGCTTCAATCCGGTTAATTCTAGAATATGATACAGCAACAGAGTAGTCGCATTGTGTCCAGTCTAAAAGATGCAAAAAGTGATTAGATTCTGGAAAGGCTACATACAGTAGTAGCACCAGAGTGCTTTGAAGAAAAAGTGTAGCAACTTCACTCAAATTATTATTCGAATTATAATACCAACGATACAAGAAAAGACCATATCATCATATATATTATTTCAGTAGTATAGATCCCTCCTGCGACGCTCTCAAGGGACCGATCGTGACAAATTAGCATTCAAATGAAAGAAAATAGGCATTAGCAGCGATGAATTGAACTCTAATTTCATAAATATCTATAATTTCTTTAAAAAAAGACTTTAAAAAAATGTACGAAGTGTGTGATTTGCAGATACTGTTGCTGTAGGAAAAAAGCTCCACAATTGCTGTCCACTTCACATTTTGGCCACTGTGACGCCTGCTTCATGTCATTTTAACATTCTGAGGCCTTTCCTTTATCATTTTGCATGGATTTCAGAAACAGTAAATCAAAGGAATGAGCACTCAAATCATAAATATAGAGTAACCGGGAGTAGTACAGCAAAGCTGTCAATCAATGGACTCAGCACACAAATGACATTTGCAGTGAGGAATTGTATTCTAATTTCATAAATATCAATTTTTGTAAGAAGTGTGCGATTTGCAAATACTGTTGCTGTAGGAAAATATGCAACATCATTGCTGTTCAGTTCGCATTTTGGCAATAGGGACGCCGGGGAAAGTGTGGTTTATGAACATGCAAGATTTCTCGCACGGGTCCGCTAGTCAATTTTAAATATAACATTCTCATAGATTGTTCAAGCAATGTGTTTTGATGCAGGAGTCCCACTACATGACACTTTAGATCTTGTCCTCAACACTATCACACTATAATTATTTAATTGTATGCCAGTTGTCTCAGCACAATAAATATCTACATCCATCATCAAGTACAGTACAGACAGTAGTGGCTACGCTGGCTAAAGCAAGGCGTTAAGTCATGGGGCCAAGCTCTCTGCTGACTCGGTAGACGCGTGGGTAGCGTTTGAAACTCCAGAATTGAAACAACAATCGATGGAATGGAGGCACAATTTGTTACCAGTAAAGACTAAAACCAAGCTGAGATGGAAATCGAACACATATCTTCTCAGATTTCGCCTCATGTAGTCTAGTGTCCCTGTTCCAACCCTCAGACCAGAATTACATTTCTTGGCAGAGCCAGGAATCAAAACCAGGGCCTTTGAGGATTAAAACTGAATGTGTCCGTACCCATACACCACGAAAGTGTCATGAAGGTCCTCACGAGGCATGCGAGGATTCAACGTTGCCTTATAGAACCATACCAAGGTGAGGTAATGCCTCAATGACAGACTTCATGACATGGTCAGGTTGCACTGGTGACAATGACGAGAATGTGCAGCTTGTTGGTGGGTTTCTGAGAATAGATAAAACTCAGAAGGTACGCGAGTTACCCCAAGAGACAGGTACAGTGAGTGCTTAAGACTGTATTTCATGTCCTGAATGATCGACCCTAAATGAAAACAATTGCAAGGATGCATTCCGCACCATTTGACAGCATTGCATTACTGACGATATAATGCTGTGCAAACCCACTCGGAATGCTCTGCGCGTCAAGGTGAGGTCTCATTGTATTGTTACAATGAATGAGACATGAGCCCAGTTATATGAGTCAAACTGAAATGCCAATCGCATGAATTGCTTCATTACAGGTCTTCACGAAAGTCAACGTGTCAAAAGCTCAGCAATTTGAAGGTGATAGTGATTCTGGTGTATGGTTGTGATGGTGTTACTTTAACGTTTACCACACCAAGTACAGACAGGGAATGCTCAGTATTACTGTTAAGTTTTTGGAACATCTGGCCAGTGTTGCTCAAATAGAAGACACCTTTTGCAGACGCTGAGCATCATTTAGCTGGACAATGGCCATATGCACGTCATGCAAATGGGAGTGCTGGTAGAACTCTATTATCCTGCATACTTCCTGGACTTAAGACATTGTGATTTTTATTTAATATTGAAGATGAAGGATCCGCTTACGAACAGTTCCCTAAGTTCTGCAGGTGATAGACTGCTCCATTTGCACCCCCAGAGACTAGGTGCTGCAATTACGACTTCCTCATCAATGGCAACGAGTTCTGCTGTATTGAAAAATGTAGATATTCTAGGTATTTTTAAAAATCTATTTATATTTATAGTGCTTCTAACATGCATCCACCCAATAACATACCTGCCAACCTTCGGAAGTCAAAAATAGGAAGATTTTTTAAAATTATAGATTTCATCATGCGCAGTATACAGTGGCTTGGGCAAAAGAGGGTACACAAAAGACCTGCATGTCTTTATTGGCAAAGTATGAATTCAGCATAAAATTCACAAAAATGTAAACAATCATCAATCATCGAGTAGTATGTATGGCAAATATTTAAACGTAAGAGAACACAATTGTGTGTTTAAAGAAAATGCATAGAATCATTCTGAAGGATTACACTTCGCATTCGCTACCACTTATTCAAGTTTTGTCAAACTAAAGTTAATTAGGCTACCATGGACAACTTACCTAATTATGATTAGGTAATGTATATACATGTGGATGGTGTTCAAATCCCGGTCACTCCATGTGAGATCTGTGCTGGACAAAACGGAGGTAGACGGGTTTTTCTCCGGGTACTCCGGTTTTCCCTGTCAAAACTTCATTCCAACAACATTCTCCACTATCATTTCATTTCATCTGTCATTCATTTAATCATTGCCCCAGAGGAGTGCGTCAGGCCTCGGCAGCCGGCACAGTTCATATCCTCGCCGCTAGATGGGGGCTTCATTCATTCCATTCCTGACCCGGTCGGAGACTGGAAGCAGGCTGTGGATTTCTCTATATACATGTGGATGGTAATCTTGAGACTGCTTACTGATTTAATGCAGACCTGGTAGCCGACTTTACTCTCTTCAAAAATGCCCTGTCATACTGCTGCTCGTAGCAATTTCCACTTACTGTCGAGGAAATAAGTATAGATACTCGAGTTTAGACGTCAATAAAACCTTTACCCTTAGTCTTACATAAGAGCAACCTACACCAAAATTTCCCTTGTTTTATTTGTCGTTTGACGATATAGAGTAAATATTTTCATTGTATCTCGTTAAAATTTTATAGCAGATTGAACAAAAAAAAGTACCGGTTTTTCTTACCAAGTTTACGGAGCGCTCACTTAGAAAGATCATTACGTTAAAAGTATTGATCCGATCGTAACTAAACTTTAATACGTCTTAAAGGAACTTCTTGTTAACGCGCATATGAAGTTTTAATCTAATCTGACGTTTCTTAAAATAGTTGTGAATTTTGTAAAACAACTTTTTCTCGGGCCTGGGTGGTCATAGCAGTATGAAATATGGCTTGTTATGAGGCTCATAGCAATGAAAGGCTTAACGTAAAACTACATTTTATCTACTTGTGATTCTCGATTTTATATGGATTGATATTTAATCGGACCATTGTGGGCGGCGATAGTACCGTAGCAGCCAGGCAATGTTGCCAGTTAACTACTGTATTTCGAACTCGCTGCGCGCTCGTTCCTACGCACACCAAACTCTGACCTTTGTTCTTCGTTGAGTCATTAGCAACAAGGAGCAACTATCACTGTCTGTATTACCTACATCGATCAAGATGCCAGCTAAACCGCAGTTAACGGAGGGGGAATTTGCCATGATTATAAGTGCAATATGTTTTTTTAGAAGCGAGAGAGAAAGTAATAATGATAAGAAGGTTTAGCAAAAAATATCCAAGTGTATTGGAAGGTCGATAGCCACAGTGAAGAGATGTGCCGCTGCAATTAAAGATATTCCTCTTCCTCCCAGAATCCAAAAGTATGAAAGTATGACGAAAGCAGAGCTCACTTCAGGGCACCTAAAAAGAAGCTGGAACAGATAATCAAGATTGTTCATCCTGACGTCGAACTCGTCTGGCTGCCAGTTGCTCATTGTGAGCTCAACCACATAGAGCTGGTTTGGTCCTAAATGAAAAATAAAATAGCTAAAGTGAATATGAGTAACCAGGCGGAGAGAGGAAGACCAATGGAGGTGATGCGAGATCTCTGTAAAGAAGCCCGGTCCGTAACACCGGAGCTATGGAAAAAATGCATCGAACACACCAAAAAAAATAGAGAAACATTACTGGGAAAAGGATGGGCTAACAGAAGAAGTCCCCGTTGTTGAGCCACTTCCCCACTTGTTATAAACTTAAATGTCAGTTCATCTGATTCATCGGGCAGTGATTTTTCAGACGGTTAATAAGGGAGCAGTTTTATAATCTTATAATCTCAGAGTGTAAATTACTTCAAACAATTAATCTTATAATAATAGCTTTTCAGCTGACACACCATTTTTAAACCTGCCAATGGAGGTCCAAAGCCCTCATTAAAAAAGGTGTTGGGAAATGTTTCACTTCTTGCGGAAATTAAATAAACTTGTAGGTAAAATTAGCAGAGGATATTAGCGCTGCACATAAGGATGTAAAGAAGAATTAAATAGTTAAGTTAAATAGATGTGAATGATAGTGTATTTTATTTTATTTTTTCTTAGTCGTATTACCCTCCAGGGTTGGCTATTCCCTCGGACTCAGCGATGGATCCCGCATTTACCGCCTGCATTTTGAAACTTCTGGATCGGGGATACAACTGGGGTGTGTGACCAGCACCTCGCCCAGGCGGCCTCACCTGCAAAGCGAACAGGTACCTTATGAGGGGTGGGAAGATTGGGAGGGATAGGCAAGGAAGAGGGAATGAGGCGGCCGTGGCCTTATGTTAGGTATCATCCCGGCATTTGCCTGGAGACGAAGTGGGAAACCACGAAAACCACTTCGAGGATGGCTGAGGTGGGAATCGAACCCACCTCTACTCATTTGGATCACCCGAGGCTGAGTATACCCCGTTCCAATCCTCATACCACTTTTCAAATTTCGTGGCAGGGCCGGGAATCGAACCACGGACCTCCGGGGTGGCAGCTAAGCACGCTGACCACTACACCACGGAGGCGAATATAATTATATTATAATATTTGTATTATAATTCGTCAATTTCACTTATGGTTTTTAATTTATTTTAATTAATGTCATTTTTCAAGTCCTCGTACTGCAGCTCCTTCACCAAAAGTTTACTCGTATAAAATAATATCTTCCTTGTCACGTAAGCGACCCATGGTTTAACCCATAGACATTCACTTTATCTTTCCGTTTCTTTTATATACTGATATTGCCACCACAGAATTTCAACTACCATAATATAGTTAAGTGAACAAGGAACTGTCCTTCATCCATTTTGCTGAACTAAGATAAAATATTTGATGTAGTGTAATGGTGTGATGATTGCTTTGTATAACTTTGATAAAAGTTCAGTTTTATAAAATATTTGATAAAATTTATTTGACAAATTTCTTTGGTAGTGTAATACCGGCCTAACACAAATTACAAAACAACAACAGAAATTCACAGACCTTACGGCTTGGAACGCGCGCGTATTATGTTTCACAGGGCAACGTCGCAAAAGTTTCCTCGACCGAGCGCATTGTTCCAGTCGCTTGCTACGATACATTCTTCTCACGTAACCACCTGATTAAATATCAATCGATATAAAAGCAATTATCAAAAGTAGATAAAATGTAGTTTTTCCTTTGGCCTTGCATTGCTACGAGCCTCATAACAAGCCATATTTCACACTGCTATGACCACCCAGGCCCGAGAAAAAGTTGTTTTACAACATTTACAACAACTATTTAAAGAAACGTCAGATCAGATTAAAACTTCATATACGCGTTAACAATAAGTTCCTTTAAGACATATTAAGAGTTTCGTTACGATCCGATCAATACTTTTAACGTAATGATCCTTCTAAGTGAGCGCTCCATAAACTTGGTAAGAAAAAACGGTACTTTTTTTGTTCAATCTGCTATAAAATTTTAACGAGATACAATGCAAATATTTACTCTACATCGTTAAACGACAAATAAAACAAGGAAAATTTTGGTGTAGGTTGTTCTTATGTAAGACTAAGGGTAAAGGTTTTATTGACCTCTAAACTCGAGTATCTATACTTATTTCCCCGACAGTAGGCTTGATTTAACCACTAACCGTTTGTTGAGGTTTTCGTCATTCAGAGATGATCGGAATTGTGTCCTTGTCTTCTTCACCTGACTAAACAATCTCTCACATTCAACGTTGCTGTGTGGGATTGTTAATATTGACAGCATTACTCTAGCTAGTCTGTCATATTTCAGACACCCATCTCCACCTCGTATATCCCCTATAGCAGACCAAGAACAATCTGCTCATTTTCCTTCCTCAATAGAAGATGGCAAATCCTCCATTTGGAGAGCACAAAACTGGCATTGTAATGCATCCATTGCTTGGTGCTCATCTTCACCGTCTTTTTTTGGCAACATAATTGGAAACTTAAGAGATATAATACTTCACGGCACTAATGGAAGCAGTAGACAAAGACCTTATCTGTGCCACTTGAGCATTAACAGAAAACTCACTGTCCAAATTAAATTTATGAATAATATAATCAGAGGCTGCAGTGAAGTAGTTCCTGATGTGCAAATAAAAGACCTTCTTCTCCTCAGAAGCCAGATTTTCTACACAACTAGATGTTGAACCAATTACCAAATCATCATCAGCTTTCTGATTCTCTCTCGTGTGATAGACCACTTCTAAAATTGTGCAATATTTCTTGATGGCCACTGGTTTAACAAACCTACAGAGAATTTCTGTCAGCAAATCAATCAGCATGGATCTTAGGACATGGATGTGAGGTGCTTGCGATTGAAGAACTTTGTTATATTTTTCAAGTGTAGGGATGGTAAATGCCAGAAACAAGCAAAATGCCTCATTTAACTTAGATGACAGAAAAAGAAATAGTCTCTCCTGTCTAGAAATACGAACAGTTTGACTTGGTTCAGTCACTTTTTTCCTTACAGACGGAGAAGAAGTATAATAATAATAATGTTATTGGTTTTACGTCCCTTTTAACTACGCTGGCTTTTAGAGACGCCGGGATGCCGGAATTTTGTCCCGAAGGGGATCTTTAACGTGCCAGTAAATGTACTGACACGGCTCCCTCGCATTTGCGCACCCTCAAATGTCAGCTGACTGCGCCAGGTTTCGAACCTGCAACCTAGGGCTCAGCAAGCGAGAACGTTACCCCTGAGCCATGCAGCCAGTCAACGGTGAAGAAGAGCTGCTCTCCAACTTCCTTTTGCCAATGATAACACGTGCTTGATCTTGTACTCTGTTGTTCACACTAACACCAAATTCCACTTCTGCAGGCTTATCTTCATGTGCCTTTACTTTGGGAATTTGGAAATACTTGAGAGATGTTTTTGTGCGAGTGGATTGGTTCACCTCATCCTTAAAAAAACTCAGCAGTGGCTTCCACTGTGAAATCAGTCTTTCTAAGCATTTACCCAAGGACAACCAACGCGTGCACACATGCTTCAGAATTTTCCTAACATCAGTTTGGTAAAGAGCTTGATATAACTTCAGATGATCTTTACTCTTGCAGCTTTTGTTTAAAATATAATAAATATCAATCATTATCTCATCAATTTTCACAGGAAGGGAATCAGCACCTTTCTCAGCAGCCAGATGAATTAAATGGCATGGGCATCCTACAACAATAATGTTTTTACACTGCTCTTTTAATTTCACAGCAACACCATTTTTCCTCCCTATCATAACAGGGGCATTGTCTGCACTAAAAGCTATACAGTTTGCCATTGGAATGGCATGTCTTTCCAGAAGACGCAGAAGCAAATTTCCAATGTTAGCACCAGTCGAGTCACCTTCCAAAGTTTCCATGGATAGCAAACGATTTTCAATCATCTTAGATTCTTTGTTGAAAAATGACACGACGACAGGATACAGCTTCCTATCTCTATCATTGCTACCATCAGTGGAGATCGCGAAAGGCCCACATTTTAAAATATTAATAATTTTTGAATCGGCGTCACGTGCCATTTCATGAACAATGGCGGATGTTTTTGTCCTGCCACAGGCATATTTCTTCGCAATTTCCGAATCCGGGAACATTTTTCTAAACAATTGTCCCGCGTGATCGGAACATGATAACGAGAGGTTATGTTCTACGACGAACGCCGTGAACAAACATTCTGCTCGAATGGCAGCATTGTCTTCATTCCCGTGAACAAAAAACATACCTAATTTTTTGTTCTTCTGTAAACAACTAGCACTGTCCTTGTGTTTTGAAGTGTTGCTGTGAGTTACAATGTCAGTTATTCCATCATGAGCTATATTTATATCGCAACGACACACGGAACAAAGAGCAAAATGGTTTCCTCTACTAGATGGTAAAATGAATGGAAATTCAGTTTTATAGCTTTCTTTGAACACTTGGAGATAACGTTTATGAGGTTTTGTCGCCATAACGTGACGAGAAAAACTTAAAACACACGACACGGAACAATCATCGACACAACTCGTTGAAATAATTATCTACCGACGCACACATTAATACCTCAATTAAATGCACTAAACGTGACGCTAGCAGAGTATAAACACGTGGCGTCAAACGGAGGAAGTCACAATTCCCGCGCGTAGCATACAAGGTTTCACCCACTCTGCACAGTCACGTGGCCAGCCTCGACTAATCAGCGTAGGCTTGACGTCTATTTGTCCGTGAAATACCACCAATCAGTATGCGGTAGGCCGATCAGCTGACTCACCATTCCGAGATAGCGTCCATAGAGCTCACTGCCAAGCGATGAACTTACAAAAACTTACACAAAAAACAAGGTTACGCAAGTCACAAAAGCAATTACGACTTACGAGAGAATCTCCTTGCGAATAGAAATTATTTGCAGTTCCTTTTTGTTTTACAATATATCACTGGGGACCGAAATTCGGAAGAAATAATAGTAATTAAGAAGATCGGAAGACAAGGTTAAAAAACGGAAAGTTTCCGAATAAATCGGAAGGGTTGGCAGGTATGCAATAAATTATTATTATTATTATTAATAATAATAACAATAATAATATATACAGTCTAGTCTGCAGGCCTCTGTTTGCAAACAAGTCGCCTCCATTTAGCAGTGTAATTTATGAGATCTTAAGATATTTCTGATAGTCTATTGCTGCATAGTGTAAATGCATATCGTCACCTGTGTGCATACCCAGGCTGATAATTTTAGCACAGGCATCACAGCACTTTTCGACAAATGAAAACAAGCCCGGAAATCAAGGTTCAATACAATCAAGAATACAAATTCATGATGTAAATTATGAAAAGATCACAGGAGAAAAACAATAAGCAACTACAAATTACCACTACTCCAAAGGCTTATGCACCAGAAACAATAGAAGAGTAAATAGGGCCTACTTGCTCAACACATTTATTCCATTGGTAATGCTGCCTAGTGATTGAAAAACACTATACAGTGTTTTATTCCAAGAGTACACTACTGTCAACTTTGCCCAACGATTGAAAAACAGGCCCTAATAAATCAATTATTGGTTTGAATCTTAAATTTAAAGGAAAGTAGGCTCTTTAGTTTGGCACAGAACTACTCGTTGCATCCTATTTAACTGCTGTGGCCTTATAGATGCAGAGGTGCCCGAATTTTGAGCTAGAAGGGGATTTCTAATAGACCAGTAAATCTCTTGATACAGATTTCTTGCATTTAAGTCTCCTCAAAAATATATAGGCTTAACCGTATCAACTGTGTCACTCAACCCCATATTGGTAAGGTCCATACTGTGTTATAGCCCTGTATTGTGTTAGTAAATGGTAATAATTTAGAGATGACATGAAATAAGGTACCCTTTCTGTTTTTGCCTAGAATACGAGCAGGAGAAATCACACTGGGAATGATTAAAAGTCACATCTCAAGAATAATTACAGCTACCGTGCCAGTGTGTACAAACTTGTAGGAACATAATATGTTATTGAGACATGCTTTCCCGCTAAGAGGTTGGCATAGTTCTCAGTAAACGTGCCAAACCAAGTCGAATTCTTTCTCCAGTGATTAGTTTCTTGCTTTACCGTATCTTAACTCCCATACTATCTTCAGCTCAGCATTCTCTAATCATATTTAGTCTCTCTATAGCCAGCATAAAAACTTAGCACAATAACATAAGGTATTATTATAAATTCCATACTCAACTGAAAATGTGTGCTGAGCACTGTATGTTCCAGGGTCACCCTCACCCTGCCAGAATAGAAAGCTATTTACATAGGCATATTAACACAAGGTAAGAAGACAACTCAATGAATCAAGTGCCAATTCTCTTTCTAGGTACACACAGGTTACAAGGAAGGATAAGATTCTAAGCACTGTATCTGAAATGCACAGATTAGCATCTTTCTCTGTACATAATGTTGTAAGTTTGAAATTTATGTGAAGGAACATTAAGCAAAGAGTTTAAAGTATGGAAGAAAAATGAAACTGATCTGTGTATACCAGCAGAAAAAAATAAGAACATTAACAAGAAGACAATATCTAAATTTAGGTAATATGGCAGCAATGATTCCACACTAAAAAAGTGAATTCAAGGGGGAAAAAAATATGAAGGGAAAATAAATAATGGAATGTGTCTGCAAGGAATAGTAGCAAATCCTTTAGGCTTGAAAATTATTAAATGTATAGAAAAAACTCTGACTGAAAAGTGTGTCAATACATTGACTTAACCAAGGGATTCCAAATGGTATGAAATTGGTAACATTTTCTATGCTATTTCGGTTGCAACAAGTTTAATTAGAACATTTAATTTACATCTATTGTTACTAAATTTCTTGCTAGTGGTAACATATTCAAAATAACTGTAAATACTCAACTGATCGTTCCTTTTACAATTTTAGACACTACTATTTTTTTGGAAATTCATACTATCTAAAGTAGTCTCCTATTTGAACTTATTTGTGCGTTGTGCTAAAGTAAGAACCATTAAGCCATAAAAAAAAAATCTTAACATTACTTTCTGCTGTCCATTGGTAATAACTGGCATTGTATGGAAAAGAACAATCACAATATTTAATTAGTCATTAACTAACCTTTTCTCCAGATTTTCCAAATAAATTTCACTTTCTTAAAAAAAACAGTTCTATTTTAGATGATCGATCGAAGTAGTCTTTCATATTAAATGTTATAAATACCCTTGGTTTAGTTTCTGCTATATGTATATTTTTGATATAAATTATTCATCCTCCTATCCTGCGGACAATCCCATTCAAGTTAACATATTGATACACCTTCCATCTTGTTTACTCTCATGGGAAAGAAACAGTAACAGCATGTCAAGTGAATGAAAAATTTTCCAAAGCAACTACAACTACAAACTAATATGAATACCACAAACAGGCCATACTGGAATTAGATTTCAGGAGAGAATACACCAAATTCACGAATAACATGTTAAGGAAAACATTACATAACCACCATGCATCATAGGAGGGAGAAACAAACTACAACCTGTTCATTTTTCACTAGCAATAACAAAATAATACTAGGCCTCCCGAATGGACAAAACTACATATGGAGCTATGTACAGTTATTGAAATTATTAGAGAATGATCTAGCTGATCGAATTGTGGTGTTACTGTGTGCTGATGACCATAGTATAATAGCTAATACACCATTTCAAGAGAATTATTTTAATCCATCATTTGTGATTATATCAAAATTAAAATAAAAAAGCAGCTAAAAATAATTAGGGAAAAGCTGAATTTTGGTTAGTCGTTAGACGTGTAATAGTTCATTTACCCCCCTTCCGTGAACTACACACTCTCAAATTAATAATCTTAGTGGAGTAAATTCTTTTGGGTTATAATTAAAATAAAAATAAAACAGTGGCACTACAGCCCATGAAGGGTCAAGCGGCTGCTACTCAGCCATTGGCTTACAGATTGCGGAGTGACGTGTGACCACCATGATGTCGCCCCACAGCCATTAATCTAGGCTTTCTTCACCAAGGCACTGCCTCTCTGATTAGACAGCTATGCAATTGTCCTCATCAGGCTAAGTGCACCCAGTTCTAACTCTCACGTCAGTCTCTAAGATACCTAATGGAGCCGAGAATCAAACCCAGGGCCTCCTAGAGAGAGGCAGGTGCGCTATTCCTACACCATGGGGCCGGCTCTCTTAGATTATACTTCACATACACTAAAAGAGTGTTTCTGGTCAATTTTATGCTAATACCAATACTTCCACTTTAATTCTAATACAAACTTTAAATATTTTAAATTTCACTGCTCAACCTTCATAAAATAAATGACAAAATGGGTAAGCTCCTTGAATGAATGTTGTAGGCTGATTGACAGGGTCAGAATAGCAAGGTCATCTGCACCCATTTGACTGATTCATGAGTTTGAAAATTATACACTGTGCACATGAACATTTGGTTACCATGATATTGCCAGAAAATAAGATGCCACTGGCACAATGACAAATTTCACTCTAAGCCAAAAATACTAAGGTTTGACATCCGAAATAATAGCGGAAAAGATGAGTTTTGGTCATTTATAGGACAAATACTAGAGGCAATTTTGAACTACACATTTGCAGACATTTAGAAGTCACATATCTCCATAGCCAATGGTTGTGAAAGTATGAACCAATTTCACATATATCCATAGCCAATGATTGTGAAAGTATGAACCAATTTCACATATCTCTATAGCCAATGATTGTGAAAGTATGAACCAATTTCAAGTCTTAAACTATGTACTATAAAAAAGTATTGTCCTTGATTTAAAGAAAATGCAAAGCAGCTGAATTATTTTATCAGTTTTAACATTGTAGTTGACAAACTGTACAAAAAAGTGAAGTCTTTGCCTGAAATGAGCTCTCCATATCCATTGCCATAGCAAGTCCTTAATGTTCTGCTCAATGGTTTTTCCAACATGCAGCCCTACACTACATGAGTATTTTTTTCACTTTGCCTGACAGAAATACCTTTTAATTCCCTACTTCTAATATGTCTTCTCTTTCCCAAATCACACTAATGCCTGATGCAACCAATTACATCCTGCTTACATAAGCTACTAATTCTACATGTGTGATTCCATAGTTTCCCCTTGAAATAATGGAGTTCCATACAAGCACAGTTTCTGACAAGTCCCTGGTTAGTCAGATAGAAAAAGGACTCAATCACTTCCGTAGAATTCGGCTAGCATTTTACTTCGATTGCTGTATATGGGTTTGAAAAACTCCAAATGCATATTTGTCAGGTGTTGGTTCAACATATTGAAGTTCTCAGGGTCTAACCCTGTGAAATGCTCCGGTACAGCAACTTCTCCTGAAGAGAACTGCTATAGGCTCAGAAATTTGGTGAATGGAACACAAAAGGTGAAAGGTTTTGAGTCGAAGTTGCTTCCTCCGAAGCCGAATGTTCATGTTCAAAAAATGAAGTCTGGATTGTATCTTCTTTTCTAGTGGCTACATAGAAACTTGGGTGTCTTCGGGCTAGCGATCAATGGAAGTTTGCTCCACTCTGCTACTGCTTGTCAGTTGTCATTGCAGTCTCTAAATAACCACATTTTGGATTATAACCACATGCAAATATATCCCCACAAGCTGTTATTCAGGGCATATCTCAGGTGCGTCTAACAAATTCGTCAAACTGAATGTAAAATATTTTTCACCGAAAACCTTTCCTGATGAGACAACGCAGACCAGCGATTACTTTTTTTTAAATCCAGAAAAGCCCCTAAAGACCCAAAACATTTTTCCTCTGCTTTGCCACACTTTTAAGCTTTTTTTGAAAGGTTACTTCTTTTCTGCATGTTACCTGTTGTACACCTTACAATAACCTATGACATAACTGTGAAGACCAGGGTTAGGGAGGAACGCCGTTTGGTATATTCCTTCTGAATATAGGTTTCAACTATAAGTATTCTTGCGCCCACCTTGGGGTTTCTTTGATTTTTTACTTTCCATCAATTCTTTCTTCCGTGCAAACCACTAACATACTTTTGTGCTTTCTATCATGTCTTTTGAAAGTGTGTTCTAGCGTTCCAGATATTTTCTCCTTGCTTAAGCTGCAGTTTCAAGCCTCTCTCTGCAGCGCTTTATATGGCAAAATGTTGAAGTTAATGGTTCTCAACTGCTTATGAAGAATTCAACTCATCTCCACCAGAGGGCAACCTTCTCGCCTTTACTCTATGAACTACACCTCAAGAAAGAATTTTCTGTAGTTGCAATGACCTTCCGTTTCATATGTTGGCATTCTCTGTGTCTCACATCATACTTTTCCCTCCCTCCTTTCCCATCTTCTGCTTTTCACTAACTCACTCCAGATTCAAACTGTCAGTCTGCGCTTGTGCTACGAATCTGCTAGAAGGTCACACCTGACGGGAATCTTCCATACATCTTACGAAGTTTTAAATATTCAAATTTGTCGCCATGACATAGAAACTTTTTAACGGCCGGCTGCGAGTGTCCACATCCATCACTATGACAAGATAAGTACAGATTCACTGGTTTTTAACTATCATTTTAATGGAACCTGAACATTTTAACGAACTTTTGAGTCTCGTCTTCGAAATTTGAACATTTTATGCAAGTCATATTCACTTAAACGGCTTCCTTCGTGGGATTTCACACCTATGAAATATTGCAACTTATGTCTGGGCACGTCGAGGGATCTCCCCATAAATTCTGTCAAACATAAACGAATGGGGCACCGTGGAAATATACAAAAACTCTGTTAAATGCAATAGCCAACCAATGTGGGAACATTTAAAACCTCTGTCAACTTCAAGTAACCTAGCATCCGTGAAATTGACGCTTAACTACAAAATCAACTAGGAAATCTATCCACAAAATTCCAGAAACATTCTCTTCTATTCAAAGTTTGTGACGTCACAGTGAAACATACTTGTGCAACATCTAACTGTCAAATTGAACCTCTCTGCCAAATACAGAAATATTTTTTAGAATCACCACCAAATTCAAACTGAACTATAATCTCTCTACAAGAAAATAATTCACCCCAACAATAGTGACTTTTCTCTACTTCAGAACTTGTACTCCCGTTCTAGAACATTTAGTGCATCGAGCCTCAAAACAAATTGGTTTACATACAAGTTTTGCAAGATACAATCAGGCCTGGACAACAGTGAAAAACACCCTGCTTTCCTCAGTTTCCCCATTATCCCACTTACTAACAAATCTAGCATAAGAAACCTCTGGATTATTTTCCCCCGTTGAAACGTGGAAGTTACATCAAAGTAGTCTCTTCCCCCTATTAGAATTTAGCATCAAATTTCACTCTGCTTCAATAATCTAGTGGTTATAACCCACTTTTTAATCAACAAAATTCTAAGATATTTTTTTGTACCTTTGAGGGACAATCTTAGCATCCCATTAGCCGTCACGGCCCTCTAGTCTAAAAACTTCCCTGTCACTTGCATTATTGTTTATAATTCTCAGCGGCACCTGCTGTGCCCAAAATTTTTGGCTGTCTTAGCCTATGTTTCGAGTTTCACTGAGTCTAATGAGACCCTCTACGTGTAAGGTACTCGCTCAATCAAACCTTGGAATGTAAATTACAAGTTTTATGCCTAATTGTTTTAAGGCATTCCTGGTCAGAGACCATTAATCGAGCAATACTTGTGCTCTTACTATTGTAACGTCAAAGCAATTGTGTCGCGTACCTTTTACTTTAGGCATAACTTCTAATCACGAAGCCGTGGCTGCACCCTTGTGTAATTTTACTAGTTCTGTTCATTATTCTTACTCGAAGAGGATTCTAAATTAATTGAAATGCTTATCACTAATTTTTCTAGCCTCTTTTTTTCACTTTTGAAAGCCATTGTAATTTATTATTATTTATCGTATGATGATACAGAGTTAAAATAAAAGTTCATACATTACATATAAAGTTATATATACAGTTATATACATAGTCATAAACACAAGTTCTTGGTTTAAACTTCTAAATCCAGGCCATCAATCCACTGAAGTGCCTCAGAAGATGCATGATGAATGTCACCTACTGATCCTTGGAACGCTCGTTGCGGACATTCACCAACAATATGTCCGATGGTTTGCATGGTAGCTCCACAATCGCAGTTAGCAGAAGTAACCCAACCCCATTTGTGAAGCAGGAATCCACATTTGCCTTGTCCTGTACGGATCCGGTTAATGATTCTCCATTGGCGTCTGGGGAGTTTGAAACCTTCTAGCCATTGTAATGCTCTATGTTAATTGATGCAAGTATTTCTTATCTTTGTTGTGCTCGATACAAAACTTTATTAAATGCGATTTCGTCATGTCTGTTCCATTGTTCTCTTTAGATTGTTAATTGCGGGTACAGTTCGCTCAGCAAACTTCCCGCCTTGGGTCGTTGCAGTCTATGCGTCTTGGTTGTTGTTTTTGAGCAAACAAGATTTAGTTGGTTAATTCTTTCACTAAATCTCTCCTTAGCACCTCACTGATGAAAAATTTGGTGTCTTCTAAGCACAACAATTATTTTCCTCTTAAGATTTTCCTAGTTACAAATTACTTCCATCCTGGGCCATGGCTGTCTCCTGGTCTTTCGCCACTGCTTTTTCTATTTACTCGGGTTCTCGAAACCCATATTCAGCTATCATTAAAGTTAATTGCCTTTTTCGTTATTGTCAATCTTCACTTGGCTGCAATTAGTTTATGCACCCCGTGAACTTTGTTAACTATTGCACTTTTGCTTTTTGTACATTAATCCATTTCTTCTTTAGATTTAGCATGCTTTTTGAGTAACAACATACTTGAATTAGTTCTTAATACTTTAAGCTTGATCCTAATGGTGATCACAACTATAATAATTGCGTAAATGAGCTAAGAGCCCTCCCTTTCCCTAGCACTACCTTGCCGGACTCTCTCAGCGATTTCTTTAGATTTCAGTGTCAACTTATTTATTGTTTTTATTATTACCTTTGTGAATAAATTGTTTTTATTTGGGGTCAGTCCCTTGCTCCTAATCTTTTTCTTTCATTCCTAACTCTTTTCCTCAATCCATCATCTTCCCTTATAGTAGTAATCGGTTTTGAATTCCAATTGCTCCACCATTACTAGTAAGTTACTTTTTACGTTAACGAGAGGGTTACAAAGTTACTTTTTAGAAGAAGTAACTGTAACGTTGTTAACTTTAAGAGTAATTTACCCAGCCCTAGTAAAGACACTGCTTTCAAAGGTATATAGTATTTCTCATTTGTCCAAATCTGTGAGGAATGTTTCAACAACCAATGTTTTACCGTCTCCCCTCAGATTACGGAGAGCTACTGGAAGAATTTGAAGAATGGTTTATCACAGGGAAGTGTTCTTGCTTCCACTGTGTTTAATATACTATATAGGCTAATGAACAATCAAGGAACTCCTCATACAGGTATTTTAGCTATTCAGAAGACCTTGCAGTGGATGCAAAAGTTGAAAATTTTTATGATTTTGAAAGCCAATTGAACAGATTACTGCTCTCTGAGAGGTGACCAGGTATTATGCACTGGATGGTCTCAAATAATCCAAAGTAAGTGCACTTTATCTTCATAATTGGGAAAACCACCGAAAACTAAATGTCTCCAGGTGTGGAGCTCAACTGAGCCCAATTTCCAACTTCGTGGTGTTTGACCATAGCACTGCAGTAATGATAAAACAAAAGTGAGTGCATTCAACAATATCATCAGTTTACTATTGGGATCCAACAGCAGGGAGTAACTTGAAGTTGGTCTTTACCAAACATGCTGCAGGGGCTATCTGAGGCCAACTACAATGGACCAAGTGTAAATCCTTGCTGAAATACCTCCTCCTGTTATCCATTGCAAAGTTGAAAGCTCGAAGGAGAGTTGAAGATACCCATCTTCCTTTAAATGGGTGCCTGAAAATTGGCAATTTAAGGCATGTCAGGTGGAGGAAGAAAAAACAAAAGACTGAATACATTGTGGTATTGTAATGTGATAGCAGTGGAGAAATGTACAGATAAAGTTGCCAATATTCTATGACAATAATTAAATTTCCTTTCCCACATTAGCAATGAAATCAAGGCTTTGAAAAGCAGGCTACAAATGACTTAATTTGTGTGACAGGATACAGGGTTTTATAAGAAAATATATACCTATATTTGCCAATTTCCATTAATATTAGTTTAAAAAAAAAAACCTAACAAAAATTGTGGGAAAGACGTGTTAATCATACAATTTAACACTTGGATTTTCCGCCAAATCAATACTTTTACTTATGTAAAAAATTATAGGTACATGTTTCGGGGATCTTACTGTCCCCTTCTTCAGCCCTCCTTTGTTGTTACAAACATCGTGTCACATTCAACATCCCATAATAAAACAACAGAATACACAACATAAATTACACAACCACAACATATTAAAATTACTGGCTTAAAACTACACTTAAAATTCAATAAACAATCAAGGATAAAACTTGTGATGCACTTCGTATTTTTCAGTCCATCAGTTCAATTTTGAATTTGTGTCCTGGGACACATTAAAATATACTTGAGCACAGCATATGTTTTGTCCACTTCGTTTTCGAAGCATAAAATTCAAAGCGATTAATCTATGGAGGAACTTGCTGATTTGACTGCATCTAAGATTAGCCTATTGTCATTTTTACATATGTTGTTTCAGGTAGAACATCAGGTATTATTGTGTCCTATTCTATGATACTTAACAACATGTTATAGTAGAATGACTGTTGTTATGAATGACAGTCCAATAGAATTGATGCGGTTAATTCAAGGCTTCTTATTATGGCAATCCGACGGTCGGATGCTTCAATTAATAATTTCATTAATGTCGTACTGGTCCTGAAATGAATGAATTACGTTTTAGAAATAAAATCCCAAAAAACTGAAGACTTAATAAGAACGTATCAATCGAATGCCTCGTCTTATTCATGAAAAAACTAAATAGCTCCAAACTATCTGAAGAACAAAAACATCAGATAATGCCTTTCATAATTATGGAAAAACTTTCTACGGAAATTAAAACATTACAAAGACTTACCGGACGTAAGTGGCCTAGTCATTATCACAGCCCTCATAGAGGTCCACTTCAACTGAACTGCACCTTGCTATTGCCACAGCTGCTCGCTTGCAGTGAAACAGCTTGACGCGACTGCGGGGAAAGGGGGAGGTTGGGGAAAGGGAGGGGATGGGAGGGGCGAAGATATTGGATCGAACCGAGAGGGGAGTGTAATTGGTAACGAAACGGAATGTATGAGAGAGTACCTAATGTGGCGGGGGTTGTGGGGGTGGTTTGCGTTGTTTATTATTTAAGTAATCTGCTATTGTATCAAACAATTCGTTGGTTTCAAAATTAATTTCGTTTAAATTATTGCATTCATTAGACCTCTGGAATGTGTTGATGTGGATGTTTTCCAAAATGTTCATATAGCTGCCCTTAGACGCGTAATGCAAGATCGTGACGTCATTGTTTATGTCGGTAAACTTGTGTCCCGTTTCTTCCATGTGTGTAGCCATGGCTGAAAATTTCCTATGCTTAATGGCCGAAACATGCTCAGAGTAACGAGTGCGTATGCTCCTACCTGTTTGTCCCGTGTAATTAGATTTGCAAGAGCTGCATCTTAGTTCATACACGCCCGATTTCAAAAACTTATCACAGCTGTTAATTTTGTTCGAGTTGAAAAATTTATTGGAGTTAGAATTGTTAGTTTTGAAGGCAATATTCATTTTATACTTCTTGAGGATATTAGCTACTGTGTGTACACTTTGATCTATGTAGGTGAAAGTTGCAAACGTTTTCTTTTTTGAATTCTCTCTGATTAATTTAGTTGTGGGTCTGTTTTTTAATTTATAGATTAACCTATTGACAAATTTATGGCTGTAACCGTTAACTTTAGCTATTTGGTGTATTATGTCTAGTTCTTGCTTCCAATCATGTTCAGAGGAGGGGATTTTTAACGCTCTATTGATAAGGCTTATGAACGTTGCGTTTTTGTGGCCTCCCGGATGATTAGAATCCTGTCTTATGACTGTGTTCGTTTGCGATGGTTTCCTGTAAACTTTGTAATGCAGACGATTATCCTTTCTGGTCACCGTCAAATCCAAATAATTTATTTTATTGTTAACTTCTGATTCTATGGTAAATTTAATATTATTATCAATGTCGTTCAACTCGGCCATTATTTGTTCTATTGTCTGTGTTTGGTTATCAATAATAATAAAAACGTCGTCAACATATCTCCCCCAGAAAACTATTCCTTTAATTTGGTTGATAATTTTCTCGTGTTCCATGTGGTCAAGATAAATGTTAGCTAATATACCTGACAACGGGGAACCCATTGCGAGGCCTTCAGACTGTCTATAGATTTTCTTATTGAAAGTGAAAAAGTTATTGTCAGTGATGAAGTTTAAAATCGAGATAAATTCTTCGATTTCAACTTTGGACAGTTCGCTGTTACTACTTAATCTATCGTGAATGATCTCGATCGTTTTACTAACCGGGATGCTCGTATACATATCTTTAATGTCGACTGAGTGCAAAGTATTATTTTCATTAAGTTTAAGGTCTATTGTTTTTTCACAAAAATGCATGGTGTTAATGAAGGAGCTGTTGGCCTTGAGCTTATAGTGTTTGTTAAGAAACTGTTGGGCAAATTTCGCTAGTTTTTATGTGGGACTATTCCTGAAGTTAACGATTGGCCTGATCGGAATATTTGGTTTATGGATTTTCGGGAGAGACCTCAGAGTGGGAATGCCGGGGTTCATACTTAAGTTTATCGGCGTGTCTCTCGTCTAAAACAAAGATGGTGTTCTTTAAAAGTGTTTTCAACCGTTTTTGAATAATATTAGTTGGGTCCTTTTTGATTTCCACGAAACTGCCTGAATTTAAAAAATCAATTGTTTTGTTGACGTAATCGTCTTTGCTCATTAGCACTGTGGTATTGCCTTTATCTGCTTTAGTAATGATTATATTATTCTCATTGATTTTGGTAACGAGTTTTTTGAAATCGTTATTTAGGTTACGGTTTACTTTAGTATTACTCTTGTTTGAATTGATTATCTTCTTAATTTTCTTGTTAGTTTCAAACCTAGCGGCATTTTGTTCCTCAGCAGGAAGTCTCCTAATTGCTGCTTCTGTTTCAGCTACCAAAACGGTTAGATTATTCCTACTGCGATTTTGTTCCCAGTTGTGCTTGGGGCCTTTTTGGAGGATATCCAGGTCACTCTGGTGGAGAGTGATATTAGTCATGTTCTTAACAGGGCTTTGAAAAGTATGGCTGTTTTTTACTTCTGGGGTGTTTTGGTTGAAAGGCGTTTTTTGTGCGTTAAGCAAATTCTGGAATTTGTTGTTTAAGGTACTGACCTTTCTGATAACGCGTGAGTGTGTTATATGACTTGCAATGATTTGGTATTTGTCCCATTCTTCCGTGTCTATAGAGTTCGCTGCCTCTAAGTGGGCGCGGTATAAGGCATTACTGATGTTATCCTTCCTCATATAGAGGAACCTTATTTCACGAATAAGAACTTTGTTGTTAACTATGAACTGTGTATGTCTTTCATACGGGTTGGAATGCCCTTTTCTTTGATAACCTTTAAGATGTTGTGGAATTACTTTGTGTTTCCTGCATTTCTTGAGAAAATCGATGTCCTTGACGATATTCGCCAGTTTAATTTTGAGATCTTTGTATTTAAATTTTAACCTGTTGGCCTGGCTAGCCTTATGCTTATTAGGTACAGCATTCATTTCAGGTTCCGTATTGACCGTATTTACAATTTAACACTTGGATTTTCCGCCAAATCAATACTTTTACTTATGTAAAAAATTATAGGTACATGTTTCGGGGATCTTACTGTCCCCTTCTTCAGCCCTCCTTTGTTGTTACAAACATCGTGTCACATTCAACATCCCATAATAAAACAACAGAATCCACAACATATTAAAATTACTAGCTTAAAACTACACTTAAAATTCAATAAACAATCAAGGATAAAACTTGTGATGCACTTCGTATTTTTCAGTCCATCAGTTCAATTTTGAATTTGTGTCCTGGGACACATTAAAATATACTTAAGCACAGCATATGTTTTGTCCATATGCTATGATAGGCCCAGCAAGCCAGTAGTGGATAAAACCAAATGCTTTCAAAAATGGAACGAGCCTCGGACAGGATGGATTTAATAGACGACGACACGGCTGTACACACGGACTAAGATTTGGAACTTTAAACCTAAGAACGCTGACGGGGAAGGTGGAGGAGATAGTGGATATGATGGAAAGAAGGAAGTTGGATTTATTGGGATTGGCAGAAACAAAGTGGAAAGGGGAAGGAAGGAGAGTACTGAGAAAAGGCTATAGACTGTACTGGAGTGGGAACGAAGAGGGAAAGAGGAATGGAGTGGGAGTAGTAGTACGAGATGGTTTAAAAGAAGAAGTGAGGAGAATAAGTGATAGGATGATGAAAGTGAAAGTAGCACTGAGGGGAGAGACCGTAGAAATAGTGCAAGTGTATGCTCCACAAGTAGGCTGCGCTTCTGAAGAGAAGGAGGAGTTTGAAGAGGAATTGCAGAAGCAGCTGGTAGGAAGAAATATGATTGTTATGGGGGACCTCAATGCCCATGTAGGAAGAGAAAGACAAGGTTATGAGAGTGTTCTAGGACCAGAGGGTTGGGGTGGAAGAAATGAGGAAGGAAAGAGACTGTTGGACTTCTGCCAGAGGAACAGCCTGCTAGTTGGGAACTCCTGGTTTAAGAAAAGAGAGAGCCACACAATCACATGGTACAGTGATGACTTGACCAGGAAGTCGGTGGTCGACTATATACTGTATGAGAAAGAACTAAATAAGAACATCACGGACATCAAGGTTATACCATCGGAGAACCTGGATAGCGACCATCGATTACTGGTAATGAACCTGAGAGGGAGTAAGGAGAAGAAAGGGACTGAGAACCAGGAAAGACGTATAAGGATATGGAAACTGAAAGAAGGGGATAGAAGGGTCGAGTACCTCAAAATGGTAAAGGAAGGAATTCCAACAGATGAAGAAAGAGGGGTGGAAGAGGAATGGGCTAGATTTAAGAAGACACTAGTGGGTGCAGCAGAAGCAGTATGTGGGAGGACAAGTAGTAAGAAGAGGTGGAAGGAAACACCATGGTGGAATGAGAAGACAAAAGATATTGTAAGGGAAAAGAATAGAGCCTTTAGGAGGTGGTATCAAAATAGGACGGTAGAGACAAGGGAAGAGTACCAGGAAAGAAAGAAGGAGGCGAAGAGAGTGGTGGCTGAGGAGAGAAGGAAGTGGATGGAAGAGTGGACAAAGATGATGGAGGAGGATAGTGAAGGTACAAAAAAGGTCCTGTATGGGATGGTAAAAAATAAGAGGCGGAAGGATCCTACGGATTATGTTAGAATGGTGAACAAAAGGGGACAAGAGATAGAAAATAGGGAAGAACTGAAGAAAATGTGGAAAGAATATTTTGAAGAACTTCTGAACCCAAATGGAAAAGATGGTGAGGAGGAAGAAATCGGGGAAGAGGAAGATGAACTGCAAACAGAAAAGGACTTAACATGGAAAGAAGTGGAAGATGCAGTGAACAAGATGAAAGGTGGGAAGGCACCGGGTGTGGATGAGTTGAGTGTGGAGATGGTGAGAGCAGCAGGAGAGGTGGGGATACAGTGGCTGTACCGAGTGATGAGGACAGCATGGAAGGAAAGGAAGACCCCAGAGGACTGGAAAAAAGGAATCATTGTCCCGATCTTCAAGAAAGGTAGTAGAACAGATTGCAGAAACTATCGGGAAATAACACTGATGAGTCATTGTGCAAAGATCTTCGAGAAAGTTTTGGAAAAGAGAATTAGGACAAGGATAGAAGGAGGGATGAGGGAAGAACAACATGGCTTCAGAGCAGGAAGGTCCACAGTGGATTTGATTTTTGCTGTAAGGCAGTTACAAGAACAGCACTATGAGTATGGAACAGATCTACTGATGGCCTTCCTGGACATTGAGAAAGCATATGACAGTGTATGCAGAAACAAAGTATGGAAGTCCCTGGAGGATAGAGGAGTAGAGAAATGGACTATAAAGAGGATAAAGGAGATGTACAAGGGAAGCGTGAGCTGTGTGAAAGTGGGAGGAGAGAGATCTGACTGGTTGGAACAAAGAAACGGCCTGAAACAAGGAAGTGCACTGTCACCGTTACTTTTCATTGTGGTGATGGATGACATAATGACCAGAGTGGCACAAGTAATTGGGGACGGAAAGATGAAAGCAATGGTGTTTGCAGATGATTTGATGATTTGGGGAAACAAGGAGGAGGAGGTACAGGAACAGTTGGACGTGTGGGAAGGAATAATACAAGGATATGGGATGAAATTTAGCATAAATAAGAGTGAGATGGTGATCACAACAAGGAAGAAGGAAAGAACCACAACGGGAATAACAATTGGTGGGGAACAGCTGAAGAAAGTGGAGAGTTTCAAGTATCTGGGAAGCCTGATACAAGATAATGGAAGAAACGATAGAGAAATAAATGAGCGGGGGAGGCAGGCAGAAGCATTTCGGAGGAGTGTGAGAAGCATGTTATGGAGCAAGGATGTCCCTCAGAACAGCAAAAAGATATCGGACGTACTATGTCCCTATCCTGACGTATGCCTCGGAGACCTGGGTTATGAAAGGAAGGGAGAAGAGCAAAATACAGGCCAGTGAGATGAGGTTCTTGAGAAGCAGTATTGGAGCTACAAAGATGGACAGAATAAGAAATGAGAGGACCAGAGAATTAATGAAGGAGGAACCATTACAGGATGGTATAGAGAAATCTAGACTTAGATGGTATGGACATGTAAAACGAATGGAGGAGAAGAGGATACCCAGGAGAGTACATGAGACGAAGTGGGAAGGAAAGAGACCGAGGGGAAGACCGAGAGACAGGTGGCTGAAGGGGGTGGAAGAAAGCGTGAAGAAGAGAGGAGAAGACTGGACAAGGGTGGAGGCTGAGAGATGGTGGGAAGACAGAAGACGTTGGAGAGGCTTGTGTTCCAAACAGACCCGGCCAGTGGCTGGAAACTGTGCAAGATGATGATGATGATGTTTTGTCCACTTCGTTTTCGAAGCATAAAATTCAAAGCGATTAATCTATGGAGGAACTTGCTGATTTGACTGCATCTAAGATTAGCCTATTGTCATTTTTACATATGTTGTTTCAGGTAGAACATCAGGTATTATTGTGTCCTATTCTATGATACTTAACAACATGTTATAGTAGAATGACTGTTGTTATGAATGACAGTCCAATAGAATTGATGCGGTTAATTCAAGGCTTCTTATTATGGCAATCTGACGGTCGGATGCTTCAATTAATAATTTCATTAATGTCGTACTGGTCCTGAAATGAATGAATTACGTTTTAGAAATAAAATCCCAAAAAACTGAAGACTTAATAAGAACGTATCAATCGAATGCCTCGTCTTATTCATGAAAAAACTAAATAGCTCCAAACTATCTGAAGAACAAAAACATCAGATAATGCCTTTCATAATTATGGAAAAACTTTCTACGGAAATTAAAACATTACAAAGACTTACCGGACGTAAGTGGCCTAGTCATTATCACAGCCCTCATACGTCCGGTAAGTCTTTGTAATGTTTTAATTTCCGTAGAAAGTTTTTCCATAATTATGAAAGGCATTATCTGATGTTTTTGTTCTTCAGATAGTTTGGAGCTATTTAGTTTTTTCATGAATAAGACGAGGCATTCGATTGATACGTTCTTATTAAGTCTTCAGTTTTTTGGGATTTTATTTCTAAAACGTAATTCATTCATTTCAGGACCAGTACGACATTAATGAAATTATTAATTGAAGCATCCGACCGTCAGATTGCCATAATAAGAAGCCTTGAATTAACCGCATCAATTCTATTGGACTGTCATTCATAACAACAGTCATTCTACTATAACATGTTGTTAAGTATCATAGAATAGGACACAATAATACCTGATGTTCTACCTGAAACAACATATGTAAAAATGACAATAGGCTAATCTTAGATGCAGTCAAATCAGCAAGTTCCTCCATAGATTAATCGCTTTGAATTTTATGCTTCGAAAACGAAGTGGACAAAACATATGCTGTGCTTAAGTATATTTTAATGTGTCCCAGGACACAAATTCAAAATTGAACTGATGGACTGAAAAATACGAAGTGCATCACAAGTTTTATCCTTGATTGTTTATTGAATTTTAAGTGTAGTTTTAAGCTAGTAATTTTAATATGTTGTGGTTGTGTAATTTATGTTGTGTATTCTGTTGTTTTATTATGGGATGTTGAATGTGACACGATGTTTGTAACAACAAAGGAGGGCTGAAGAAGGGGACAGTAAGATCCCCGAAACATGTACCTATAATTTTTTACATAAGTAAAAGTATTGATTTGGCGGAAAATCCAAGTGTTAAATTGTAAATACGGTCAATACGGAACCTGAAATGAATGCTGTACCTAATAAGTGTTAATCATAATCAATGTCCTCGGACACTCCTGGCACTGAAAGCCATACGCTAAATAAATAAATAAATAAATAATCATCATCATCAATTTCCATTTTCCAGCCTGGGCCAGGTGGGAGCAAATATGACACCCCCTCCACTTTACTTGTCTGTCCACCATTCTTCGTTCTTCCTTCACCAAATCCATCCACCATACTCTAGGTCTTCCTCGTTCTCACTTTCCAGTCATCCGTTTCTCCATCACTTGTTTCGGCATTCTTTCATCATTCATCCTTTTCACATGTCCATACTATCTCAATCTGCTCTGCTCCAGCTTATCATTCAGCTTCTGTACATTCACTTCCTTTTGAATGCCATTTCTCACTCTCTCATTCCTAGTCTTCTGTACCATACTCCTCAAGAATTTCCTTTCGGCTGCCTGTATTCTACTTTCATCTCCCCTCATCATTGGCCAAGTTTCTGATCCATACGTCATTATTGGCAAGTAATAGGTCTTTTACATCACTTCTTTAGCCTACAGTGGTACGTCTTTATCCCGATTTAAACTCCAAACCTGTTGATTGAAAGCACTCCCACATTGTCTCTTATTGATCACCATATCCAATCTTGCATTTTCCATCAATTCACTTCCTAAATATTTGAAGTGCTATACTACTTCCAGATCTAGATCACCAATTTTAACAATCCCTCTTCCTTCTTTCTTTCCTCTTGTCATTACCATTGTCTTACTTTTCTCTACACTGATTTTCATTTTCCATTTCTTAACATTTTCCTTCAGTACATCCAGCTGTTCTTGGCCCACATTCACATTTTCTCCCCAAATCAGAACTTCATCAGCAAATAGGAGTATGTTCATTCTTGTACCTGTGTATGCTTCCTTTAGTATATCATCCATCACCAGTATAAATCGCAATGGTGAGAGTACACACCCTTGTTTTAATCCATGTTCAATTTCAAACCATCCTGCTTTACCTACTTGAGTCTTGACATAGCTGCAACAATTACTGTACACTGCTTTTATCATTTGTATTATTGTATTGTATGTTATAAAATGAAAATATATGTTTGTAAAATTCTTACTGGAACTAATAGAATTTCCTGAAAGCATTTGCAATTGACTCAGTTTGCCAGTAAATTTCCTGTCACTGATTGTGGTCCATGCAAAAATGGTATTAAAACCAAACCAACAAAACATAATTTACATACTTCAGATGTGATATAGTTTTGGCTTATGCATTTTCTTCTACATATATGAGGGTTTAGCTTAACTACTTAAAATAAATGTGGAGAAATTATGGTTCACGAGATCCGTTGGGGGCAATGTCTAAATAGTGTGTGTGTGCCGTGTGTGTCATAGTATTTTCTTCAGACCCTGAAATAAGAAATGAATCTTTACTGTATAACATTAGCACACATCTCTAGCATAACTAGTCTTTGAAAAACTGGCTGATACAAGGCACAGGCCCTTAAATCAATGTGGTGCAACTAGTCACGACGAGGGCAGCCAAAACAACAATACAGAAAAACTTGTTTCTTTCTTTTTTATGATACTGCTGAGTCAGAAGTTTGGGATATCTTTGGTCATTGACCTCATGCATATTATGTATATGGTATTGTGATGACTGTAGTTATTAGGGCCTAGGGTTGGGGTAGGAGCCATGTTGTTTTTGTTTGAGTCTTCAGCCTTTTGACTGATTTGATGGAAATCTCCATGCCTCCCTGTCCTGAGCTAATTGTTTCATCTTAACATAGCTACCACACCCTACATCAGAGGCAATCTATATTCTAACCTTGGTCCACCCCTACCATTCTTGTCCTTGACCCTTCCTTCCATAACTAACTTTGCTATTCCTGGGTGTCTTAGTATGTGTCCTATCAAGCTACGGTATCTCTTCTCTTCGTTAGCAGTCACCAGTCTCCTCTCCCACTCGCCTTAATACCTCATCATTTGTAACCCATCTGATTTTAATGATTCATGTTCAAAAAGTCTGGAAATACTGCTCATCAAAGTCAAATTTGAACTTTTGTGAGATTGTGGCAAATATATTTGAAGAGTACTGTAATCATATTAATCATTTTCAATTTTAATTCTTGACATATCATTCATCCCACCCTCAAATTACATCAGTATGTTAAATGCTGCACTGAACTTAAGACTATAATCAGGCAAATTGCACACCTGTGTTCCTCGGGTTAGTTTTCTTATTATGAACACATGGATACAGCGGGAAGATCATTGGGGAGTCTTTGTATGGAACCTACATCATTAGTAGCTAGGAGAAAGGGGAGAAAATGATTAGGATTACCTAATGTCGAGGTCCAATTCGAACCCAACCTTTTCTCATCCATCAGCATGCCACGTAAAAAGAACAAGGATTTTAAAAATACATTGTTTAGTACGCTGTTTTTGGGTCTCCAACTGCCACTTCAAATGTTGGCAATCGAGTTTGCTAATAACGATATATTTTCAATTTATATAACACAAATTTTGCATTATGTAATCTGACGTATCAAAAACCAATAGAAATCCCAACAACATGCAAATAATCTTGTCTCAGCACAGAGATCAAATTTGTGAATGGTGACTACTGTCAAAGTGCTTGAAGAGTATGGTCAAAAAAGTCTGCAATTTCATTGCTAATTTGAAAATTTGATTTAGTAAAAGTGTTTTTAATATAATAGCTTTCCATCCACCTCACCCAGCCTATAGCAATTTACTACTATTTGACATTAAAATATTGTACCTAATAATGCACCAACATCTATAATATTTAACCAGGATATTCCAATAACAGAATAAATACACACATCAAAAAAAGTTTTGCATCACCTCGGTTCCCAGATCTCCGGCATATAGACGTTGACTGTGTATATTGTATCCAAGATACAGTCCCTTTGACTGTTCATAGATGTCACTAAAACTGCTCAAAGATGTAAACAACCATGCATGAGCAGGGCCTATTAGACGGAGGGGGTACGACAGCCGATCAGTTCCAGTCATTCCACCAGGACGAAGGTACGCTGCTCATGTTGTCTGTAGTTCTACCATGCCTAGAAGGTCAATACCGCAGTTCGATCGCGTCCGCATTGTTACTTTGTGTCAAGAAGGGCTCTCAACAAGGGAAGTTTCCAGGCGTCTCAGAGTGAACCAAAGCGATGTTGTTCGGACATGGAGGAGGTACAGAGATACAGGAACTGTCGATGACAGGCCTCGCTCAGGCCGCCCAAGGGCTACTACTGTAGTGGATGACCGCTACTTACGGATTGCCGCTCGGAGGAACCCTGACAGCAATGCCACCATGTTGAATAATGCGTTTCGTTCAGCCACAGGACGTCGTGTTTCAACTCAAACTGTGCGCAATAGGCTGCATGATGCGCAACTTCACTCCCGACGTCCATGGCGAGGTCCAGCTTTGCAACCCCGACACCATGCAGCGCGGTACAGATGGGCCCAACAACATGCTGAATGGACCCCACGGAATTGGCATCACGTTCTCTTCACCGATGAGTGTCGCATATGCCTTCAACCAGACAATCGTCGGAGACGTGTTTGGAGGCACCCTGGTCAGGCTGAACGTCTTAGACACACTGTCCAGCGAGTGCAGCAAGGTGGTGGTTCCCTGATGTTTTGGGGTGGCATTATGTGGGGCCGACGTACGCCACTGGTGGTCATGGAAGGCTCCGAAACGGCTTTACGATACCTGAATGACATCCTCCGACCCATAGTGCAACCATATCGGCAGAATATTGGAGAGGCATTTGTCTTCATGGACGACAATTCTCGACCTCATCGTGCACATCTTGTGAATGCGTTCCTTCAAGATAACGACATCGCTCGACTACAGTGGCCAGCATGTTCGCCAGACATGAACCCTATCGAACATGCCTGGGATATGTTGAAAAGGGCTGTTTATGGACGTCTTGACCCACCAACCACTCTGAGAGATTTACGCCGAATTGTCGTTGAGGAGTGGGACAATTTGGACCAACAGTGTCTTGATGAACTTGTGGATAGTATGCCACGGCGAATACAGGCATGCATCAATGCAAGAGGACGTGCTACTGGGTATTAGAGGTAGTGGTGTGTACTGCAATCTGGACCACAAATGCTGAAAGTCTAGCTGTATGATGGTACAACATGCAATGTGTGGGTCTCATGAGCAATAAAACGAGCTGAAATGTTGTTTGTGTTGATCTCTATTCCCTTTGTATTTAACGGTTCCGGAACTCTTGGAACCGAGGTGATGCAAAACTTTTTTTGATGTGTGTATTAGAACCAATGTGTAAGTAGATACTGCATATATATTTAGAGGTGTCAATGTGCAAAATGAAAATGATTTCCAAATTGCTTGTAA
This sequence comes from Meconema thalassinum, assembly GCA_946902985.2. Lineage (NCBI taxonomy): Eukaryota > Metazoa > Arthropoda > Insecta > Orthoptera > Tettigoniidae > Meconema > Meconema thalassinum. The sequence continues at coordinate 924,517,294 of OX336389.2, forward strand.
TAAAGAAATAATTAATTAATTAATGAGAAGTCAAACAAAATTATACCATGATATGCAGCATAAGGTATATGACAATGAATAAAAAAACTGACAAAATGATATGGCCCACACCCATAAAATACAAACTTATACTGCAATTTTGTTTTGTAATTATGTTCCTTGATGTAACAACTATCTTCTTTTTTGTTAATGCTCTTTGTATGTACTCTTTGGAAGTGTATTGCAGTAGAACCTCGGTAATCTGAGGTAATTGGGACTATAATCTGAGGTAATTGGGACTAAGAGGAGCTCGAATTTGGGAAATCTCGGATTACACAAAGTTACGAAATTTAAAGACCTTTAATTTAAAATTAGTTGCACAAGAACCTTGTGTTTAAATATTCTTACAGTAAACGGCATTATTTCATCAGTTATCGTATAATGTGTTGCATTTAGGCTTTGTTTCAGAAATAAAAACAATATTCTACAAAAGAAATGCAAATATGTATATATTTACTTAAAGTACGGAACGATATTTATTATACTGTACATATGTACAGTACTGAAAATACGTAATAGGCTACTGTACCTTACTTTCTGAAGAAAGAGTCAATGGGTTTTTATTTCTGAAAAGAACATCTGTTCTTAGCAGCATAATCCCGCCACCTTCATAGAAGCATGACGTGAGCTGGTGTCGCTGCACTCTGTTGTTCCACGTATCTCAGAGCTAACTCCAGTGCCACCATCCCTTCAGTATGACTCACTTTGGCCACGCGTAAATCGTCTCCTTCTCCTTCATCGCTGCTCTGTCTGCTTTCTTCGTTAATAGCTTCCACAATAGCACTGTCGGTCACTTCATATTGTTCGTCTTGGCACTAACAGTCTTGCACTTCATTTTAGTCTGCATTCTCACACTCGGGAAGCTGCTGAACGAGATGTAACAACTGTTCAACGCATGCGCACATCTCCGCCAAAGACCTTGGGTAAGCTATGCGTCTCACTGTCATCCACCTCGGATTAAACGGAGGCTCGGACTACTGGGGCTCGGATTACCGGGGTTCTACTGTATTCACTGTAATCCAGACTGGAAGCATATAGGCTATAATAAAATTGTTGCATTTAAAACTGTTATTAATTATGTTAAAAATGAATCTGAGAATGCCGGGTAGGCTTTAGAAACAACATATGACGACCGTGACAGGACTATTGTGTTAAATTGGGGGTTGCATATTAGCGCGACATATATCGGGAAGTGTTTTATCCAGTTTGTGTACACGTGGTCATGGATGTGTTGAAAAAGAAACGGGCGGTTGTGCGAGCGACATTTACTTGCGTGTATAACAAACTTGGCAGAAAGAAGAAACTCAAGAGTGAATACAGAAAAGCAAGATGATGTGGAGGTTATAGCGGATCTGGACATACTACGCGAGAAATTCGAGGAGATGGCGTGTTTGGATGCAGACATATTGGATTTGCCCCTGCAAAATAAGGCTACAAAAACACAGGATTTGGATACTGAGGTACAGACTGTTGATGAATATTCAGGCAAGTACAAAAGAATAAGTCTTTACTTGCAAAGGAGCCTAAATGTTGGTGATGATAGTATCTCTTATTTCGAACATAACCAAGAGAAAATTTAAATTACCTGCTCTTGAGTTAAATAAATTTGGAGGGGAGATCAAGGACTGGCTAGCCTTCTGGGGTCAATTTAAGAAAATGACTACTCTGACATAGATGATTCTGACAAATTTCAGTATTTGTTACAAGCTGTGGAGCCAAACACTATCAGAGCTAGGGAAGTGGTGGAATGTTTTCCCCCTATGGGCAGTAACTATAGCAAGGCTATTGAATGCTTGAAAGCTAGGTTTGTTCGTGAAGACATTTTGGTAGAATTCTATGTCAGGGAATTGCTCAAACTGACTCTAGCGATGAATTCGAAGCACAATCAAGTCAGTCTTTCCTCTCTATATGACAAAATCGAGACACACTTAAGGGCTTTGGAAACTTTAGGAGTCGCTACAGATAAATATATTGCAACGCTCATTCCACTTGTTGAGTCGTTGTCTCACTGAAGAAGTCTTGAGAGCTTGGCAGTGAAGTTACAACACTAGTTCGGTTCAAACTGATGGTAAAACCAGACTTAATAGTCTCAATTAATTTTTTGAAATGCGAGGTTGAAGATGAGGAGCAAATCTACATGGCCGTCCAAGGCTTCAAGATAGGAAACCACTCCAAGGGTAGCACGAAAACATTAGGAGCAGAGTCAAACAGTCATAATACCAGGACTCAATATTCCAACAGTAGCTGGTCTTGTCAATTTTAAGCCAAACAAAAAAAGTTGTGTTTCTTGTGAAGGAAATACCTGAAGCGATGCTTGTTTTAAGGCCAAGAAAATGGAGCTTGATGACAAGGGGAACATTTTAAATAGAAGGAAATGTTGCTTTTCTTGTCTTAAGATTGGCCACATTAGTAGGAAAAGTAAAACACTGTTAAAATTTATTATTTGTAGGGAAAGCATGTCCCAGATGTCACAGGCAGCAAACTCCAAAAGAATTGGGAACGGTTGAGAATTCCATATCAAATGTGAACTGTAGTCAGGCTTTTCTTACAAACACTCATGGTGACCATTAGAGGAGAGCAGGAAAAACAAGTCCATGTCCTCATGGACCCAGGCTCGCAACGTTCCTACGTTAGGAAGGACACTGCTCAGTGTGTGGGATATGAGCCCATCGGTGAAGAGACACTGATCCATGGTTTGTTTGGGGGTAAGGTGACTAATCCAAAACCACATCTTTGTTACAAGGTGAGGTTAAAAAGTCTCGATGGGACCTATGCTTGTAATTTCGAAGCACTGGATGAAGAAAACATTTGTTCTCGCTTCTCTGTCATTCAGCCTGGATCAGGGTTGACTGAAACCACTGAAAAAGGTATCCAGCTCTTCGATGAAGATACGCCAGTTAAAGTTGAGCTGATATATACGGAAAACTTCTCACTGGAAAAAGATGGGCTTGCTGCAATTGAGACTTATCTGGGATGGATTGTCACAGTAAAGATAAAGGGGCCCAAATCTTCCAATTCTATGAAGCACTTTCAATGTTTGTTCATACCGAATCTGTAAGCAAACTTTGGGAGCTGGATGCACTTGGTATTCAAGATCCAGGTGAAAGGAAGAATAGAGAAGAGAGAGATCAGGCAACTGATGTTTACTTTCTGGATACTGTTAAGACAGACAGCCTCCGTGGCTTAGGCGGTAGCACGCCGGCCTCTCACCGCTGGATCCGTGGTTCAAATACCGGTCACTCCATGTGAGATCTGTGCTGGACAAAACGGAGGCAGACAGGTTTTTCTCCGGGTACTCCGGTTTTCCCTGTCAACATTTCATTCCAGCAACACTCTCCACTATCATGTCATTCATATAATCATTGCCCCAGAGGAGTGCGTCAGGCCTCGGCAGCCGGCACAGTTCATGTCCTCGCCGCTAGATGGGGGCTAGATGGGGTCGGAGACTGGAAGCAGGCTGTGGATTGTTCATACTGTTAAGACAAATGAAGAGGGACGCTATGAAGTGAGGTTGCCATGGATTGCCAGTTCCAAGAAATTTCAATTTGGGGAAAAGAAGAATGGAGCACACCATCAAGAAGCTGAAAGAAAGTGATTCCAAAGAAATATATGATGAAATTCTGAAGGACTGGACACAAGAAGGAATCATTGAAGAAGTACCTGTGTCACAATTTGATGAAGGGCACTATACCTCATCGACCCATTTTTAAAGAAAACAGTACAACACTAGTTCGACCTGTTTTCGATGCTTCGTCCTAAGAGAGCGTGGCTCTCCTTCGCTGAACCAGTGTTTAGAGAAGGGCATTAATACAATTGAAATTATACCTACATTACTTCTTAGTTTTAGGCTCTACCAAATTGGAATAATAGCAGACATGAAGAAAGCATTCTTGCAAATCAGCTTATGTGAAGAGGACCGGGACTTCCTCAGGTTTTTGTGGGTTGACATTGAGGGACAGTTGAAAATATTCCGCCACACACGTGTTGTGTTTGGGAAGACTAGCAGCCCGTTCTTGTTGGGTGCAGTGATCGATTTACATTAGAAATGTCTGAACGTATGGGAGATAGGAGGTATTCTATAACTACCATCGAGAAGCTTAGAAAAAGTTTTTACGTGGATAACAGTGTAACCAGTTTACAATCTACTGAGGACTTGCACTGTTTTCAAGAAGAAGCAATAAGAATACTGGCACAAGCTAAATTTGACTTGAAAGGTTGGGAAAATTCAGATTCTAACCTAGAAAATAAGACAGCTACTCCTGTTCTAGGCCTTATTTGGGACAGAAAATCGGATACTCTAGCTGTGAGTGGCTGCAAGCCTATGGACATTAAGGTGATCACTCGAAGAACTATATTGCAAGATCACAGAAAGTGTTTGATCCTATCGGCTTCACGTGTCCTGTTTCGCTATGTTACAGCAGTGTTGGACCATGAAAGGAGTATGGGATGAAGAAGTTCCAGATGGTGTGAGAAATGCATTCTTGTTATGGTTACAGAACTTCCTGTACTTGAAGATGTGAAGATACCACGCTGTCTCATGGGAGTTAGCGATAAGGTAATAAGGTGCTCGGTACATACCTTTAGTGATGCCAATAAGCTTGCATATGCCGCAACAGTGTTCTTATGCTTGGAATACAATTCCCGTGTACATGTACAGCTTATACAGGCCAAGTCTAGAGTGTCACCGCTCAAAGGAATGACTATTCCAAGGCTGGAATTGTTAGCTGCAACCATTGGATCTAGGCTAATGGCATCTTTGAAGAAAGAATTCATCTTTGAAGAAAGAATTTGAAGAACTACATCCAGATTTCTTCTTCTGGACTGACTCAACTACTGTCCTCACATGGATATAGCGGGAAGATCATTGAGGAGTCTTTGTATGGAACAGGGTTCAGGAGATCAAGAGTCTGACAGCGAAGGAAGTTTGGAGGCACATACCAGGCAATAAGAATCCTGCAGATCTTCCTAGTCGTGGATGCTCTGTTGAACAATTGCTGGAGTCTAAATGGTGGGAGGTTCCACCATGGCTGAAGCTGCCACAGGGAGAGTGGCCTTCAGAAGCACTAGAACCGGATGAAGAAATGGTAAGGCTGGAGAGTAGGAAAGCTATCACCTCCGCACTTCTATGCAACGATAATGATATGGGTCAGTTCTACAATTTCTCCAATGATTATGAGAAAGTTGTAAGGGTCATTGGTTGGATACTGCGGTTCAGTAATTCATGTAGAAAGAAAAATGTGGCGGGGCAAAGTGAGCTACAACAGAAGGAATTCAACATAGCAGAGAAGTACCGGTATCTCATACGATTGATGCAAAGGGAGACTTTTAGTGGAGTTAGAGATGAGAAACTTTCTACTTTGTGCCCCCTTTATGGATGTCGATAGAGTCATTCGATTGAAGAAGAGGATCACCGAAAGAAGAGATTTGGTGTACTTCAGGATGCCTGCAGTGTTACCTTCCAAACATCCTGTAGTTGAGAAGCTAGTGTTCGGGGCACATGTCAAATCTTGCCATGTAGGAGTGCGAAGTCTTCTAAGCCATTTGAGGGAAAAATTCTGGATTCTCTAGGGAAGAAAAGCTATTCGAGCCATTTATACTAATTGTGTTATCTGTCGGAGGTATGAGGTGAGAGGTATATCCGAAAGTACACCAGCTCTGTCTGAACCACGAGTGCGGGATGCAGTTGCTTTCTAGACCACAGGTATTGATTTAGCAGGTCCCTTGTATTTAGAGACAATCACAAACTATGGATATGTCTATATACGTGTGCAGTTTACCGCGCAGTTCACCAGGAGTTGACTTCATCGTTGTCCATGGATTCATTTCTACGAACTTTCAGAAGATTCGTGGCCCACCGAGGTAGACCTTCAATTGTATATACAGATAATGGTGGACATTTTGTTGGGACAAACAATGCCTTCAGTCAGCAAGACTGGGACAAGATATCAAAATATAGTACAGTTCATCAGATTGACTGGGGATTCAATCCTCCCACAACAGCATGCTGGGGAGGATGGTGGGTGAGCCTGATAAGGCTCCTGAAGCAATTGCTAAGGAAAACTCTTGGTAAAGCTTCGCTGACCTATGAGGAGTTGGAGACAGTCTTACGTGACTGCGAAGTCGTGATGAACTCGAGACCGCTGACATGTGTCAAGATAGTACCGACTTAGCCCCTTTCACACCCAATAGGTTTCGATTAGATACCAAAGAAATGGGTGTACCAGACTGTGATGTGATGGAATCAGACAACCTTAACAGACTGAGCAGAAATCGTCAGAGGATAAGAGACAGCTTTCGCCAACGATTTAGGAATGAATATCTAGGTCAGTCAGCCTTAGCTGCCCAAAAGAAGAGTCGCAAGTTGTTACTAAGAGAAGTTGTTCTTGTTGGAGAAGACAACCAGAAATGAATCAATTGGCCTGTAGCTGTGATGAAATATCTTATTCCAGGACGTGATGGAGAAGTTCTCTTGGTGAAATTGAACACTACTTCAGGGGTCCTCTTCTGACCAGTTCGAAGACTATATCCTTTGAATATCCCTGCAGAGGAGATCAAACAGGCAATGAGCTTGACAAGAGTGGTGGAACTGAGGCAACTGACCAAAAGAGTATGGAAGATAGTGAGGAGGCAGTTGGACTTGTGCAAAATACAGTAGATGTGGACGATAAGTACAGCTGCTGGCTAGATTCCAAAAGTGATTGTAATTTGTTTTGACTGACTGATTGTTATTCTTTTTAATATTCTTATTCATGTATTGTGTTCAGAATTGTTGTTTTAGTTCGAGTCGTTGAGAATTAGTCTTGACTCGAAGGTGGGAGTATGTTGGATATCGGTTGGATACCTTTTGTTAAGTATGTTCCTTGATGTAACAATTATATTTTGTTTTTTCTTGTTAATGCTCTTTGTATGTACTCTTTGGAAGTGTAGTATTCACTGTAATCCAGACTGGAAGCATGTAGGCTATAGTAAAATTGTTGCACTTAAAACAGTCATTAATTATGATAAAAAAGAATCTGAGAATGCCGGGTAGGCTTTAGAAACAACAGCGTTTTGGCAATTTATCCAGTTATCCACTTTATTGATACCTGTTCGCCTTTGCAATGGATAATCAGGGTTTAGTTGTATTAACATCATTCTCTAACTGCTTCATAGCTTATCAAGCTGAATCACAGAAATGAAATGTTATTGATAACTTCTATTCTAATTCTCAAAGGTAAAAAGCATAGGTAGAGCACATTATGTCAAAACCACAGTGAAATGGAGATGGAGGTTAAGACATAGAAACAAGTATTGATATTAGAGACATAGAGAATTAAAAAGAAGAATGATTTGAAGGAGAAATGAAGCATGGTCAATGCATGATTCTACACATGCTGGAAAGATTCTTCATCTTCACTGCATCTGGAGACAAGACAGAAACACGTGCAACAGTTTCATATATTCTACCAGAAAGATCCAACTCACTGAATCACTGGAGTGTGTAGCTTTCTGTCTGATGAACTGGCTGAATATAAACACTAAGTCCATGTCTAAGGGATAAACTCACTGTATACAAATATCAAGATTGTTCCAATTTTATGGCCAAATTTCCATCAATTAAAGCATCCGACCTAAAAGCAAGAAGAAATAACACGGAATATGTCAAATTTAATGGGTGAGCCAAACAGGACAAAAAAAGGACACATATATACACTTTGGCTACTGAATAACCTACACAGGAAAAGAAAAATAGAAAAAGAAAAATGAGGAAACTGAGAAAAATAGGCGAATGTATACAGGAGCTATAGAAAATGACTATGTTAATGGGGAGGATAGTTAATTTGTAGTTATTTAATGGAGAGGCTTGCTGCATTGTGGTTATCAGCCTTGTGTATTTGGGTGTGTGTGGAATCTGTCTGATACCCTGTGTTAATATCAGCTGCAGGGGGGCTAGGGTAGGGAAGGAGCCAGCACCAGCCCGGTGTTTATCTGGAGCAGAAGTAGGAAACTACAGGAAACCACATCCAGAATCGCTGAGGTGGGATTCAAACCCACCTCTTCTCAGATGATATCACAAGGCTGAGTTATCCGATTCCAGCCCTCAAACCAAAATTAGATTTCCTGGCAGGGCTAGGAATCAAATCCAGAACCTGAGGGATGAAAGATAATAATGCTAACCACTAGACCACAAGCATACCTGCCAACTTTCAAAAAGGGCTTTCAGTAAACTCGCACACCCCCAAAAATCTAACAAATTTCGGCATACCCCGGCTTGAAACAATAATCCTCCTGGGCTACAAAAGTAATTCATGCTTTGAACAGGATATTTCAATGAAATCTTGTCTACTTACATCATACGCCAATTATTTGTAGACGAGTATGACCCTCAAGAAGCAGGTGTGAATTTTGGTTTGGAGCCTAGATGTAACAGGACTTCCTTGAAATTATATACCTAGGTAATACACTCATCACTCACTGAAAATTACTTGCACATTTATATTCATGGCTGTGGCTTTTTTAGCTTCCTGCAAAAAGTTTGGAGAAAAGGTGCTGGCATAACAGGGACTAGAACTCCCGATCTTCAAAATAGAAATAGACTCCACAGATTCATTCAGGACAAAATTCATGTATTTTCACCACTTCGAAAAATTAAGAGTTCAACAGAATTAATATAAAACACAACAGTAACCGATGACATTATAAGGGTGTGATTTAATAGCTTAAGTTGTGGCTTGCTTTGCTTTCTTCAGAAAGACAATAGAATATGTGTTTGTATTGCTTCAGAACTTCTGGTCTTCAAAGTACAAATGACTTCCGAGTTCCATTAGACAGCGATGACCTGAACTGTGTCCTGTTCTTCTTAATCAGGCTAAAAATTCGTTCACGGCTGGTCTCAGCCCTTGGACGAGATTCCCGTAGTTTTTACGATAGAACACGGAGAAAAATCGCAAATCGCGATTTACATAATCGGTGTCACTTTTAGTCGTTCGACGAGATTTCCATTGTTCTTGAGATTGGGCACGGGAAAATATTGCATTAATAGACAATCGGCGCCGCTGCTGTCCGTTTGACAAGAATCCAGTTGACCTCGTCATCGAATGCGGCGAAATATCGCGATGTATCGCAATCGCTGCCACCCTCAACCGTTTTACGAGATTCACTTTGTCCTCGTGGTTGGACTCTGAGAACGCGTCCTCGTGATCACACGTTCGGGCACGGGTTTTATGATTTTACGCAACTGGTGTCGATCTCTGTCCGTTTGACGAGATTCCCGTAAACAAGTCTTGTCTTAAGGATGTGATTTTGGAGGTCGAACGTTTGAAGTAGGTATCGATTATTCTGAGAGGATCGCAAGAATAATACAAGAGGGCACATTTTCTTTCGAAATCGAATCACGAATTATACAAGTATTCGAGATAATCTGTTAGATTATATATCCGATGGAACCAACGTTCAAAGGAAAAATAGACATATAACGGAATTTCGAATTAACCATACTGGACGTCGCAAATTTAAGAGACAGATACATTTTTTAAGTAAATGTATTTCGGAGCCTTTTCTCGACATTTTTTTGAAACGGTATCATTTCACAAGATTGTGACATTAAATTATTTCGCGTTATTTCTGAACTTATATTTGAGATAGTCTCCAAATTTAGAGGTCAATAACAGAAATGAGAGGTTTCTGTTTTGTTTCGAACGTTTTCGCGAATAAATGTGTCGCGAAAAGTCAAGTTTCCTAATAACAAAGAAAAATATTTCACACAAAACTAAAGACTCTTCTTGATGCAGAAAATATACGTTAAACCAATGTATATCATTCAAGGTATCCTCAGTATGCACTTCCTTGAGGGTGGGCATGGGGAAATCTAGCTTATGCAATCGGCGCCGCTTGCCTGAAACTTGCTCCATCCGAATCTGTGAGCCTACCCGCGCGAGTTTAAATGACTTAAACCGACCTCAGTGAATTTTCGTTACCTCCAAATATCCAGACAAAAATTAGCTACTTTCCGTTACCGGTAGACACACTCATAATTCACATGGTATTCCGTAACTACAACACGACCTATGGTTTGTAATTCATGGTGAAGTGGAAAAGAACTATTTTTTATACAGAACGGTAAAGGTTATCGAACTAATCAACGCATTCAAAAACAAGCTTTCATTCAACACAAAAAAATTGATATCGATCGTCTAGGATTCAGGCAAATCAGGACGCATCTCGTATTCCCAGTTGAAGACTGTAACGATTGGATGAATATAGTTCAGAGCGATGTATCGAATGTGCGCTGGTCATACAGCAATGTATCGGCGGCATGCGGACACTTGTTCTGGCGCGAATTTTAAAAAAGATCTTGGTACGTAAATCTGTAAAATATTATAGTTCATCCGTAAAACTCTCTGCCTTTCCGTAAATTTTATGGAAAACCCGTAAAGGTTGGCAGGTACGGTCATGGGAGTGAAGAAGTAAACATATATTATGCAATTTGTAGTGTATGTTACTTAATTGCAGGTGCCAGGAACAATTCAATCATTAGCTTCCTGAATTTAATACTGTTCCAACAGAAAGTTATTCTATAAGACTTTTGTGATGCATACTTGTTTGGAGTATAAACTCCAAAAAAGATGTTGCTGTTCATTCAACTAGTCAACCAGTAATGAGCAGTTCATTTGTGCATGACTTGTGGAACAGCTAGTGGCATAGTATCAAGTTGCACCATGAGAAATATTTGCAATGCTCATCAATAATTGAGGAAACAATCATTGTTTCCAAATGTGTGAACTTATTGTGGATGGAAACATCAGACAAGACTTCTGGAATAATGAGAAAGCAGCCTGTGAAGCCTATAAAGGGGTTGTGCCTTGCTTCTGAGGAAACTGAATATGGAATACCGCTATGCTTGCTGCCTACTGATGGACTGTCAAGGCGAGTCCCAAAAAAAGGAATATATGTGACAAGCTGGAAACCACTCTTTCAGTAATTTCTAATAGTTTTGTGTTGTTATTTGCAATTGAATAAAAACAGGCACCAGGAACAATTCAATCATTAGAGCCGTGAACTTAATTGTGTCGAACTGTGATACATTTCCATAGTTGTTAACACTGTTCCAACAAAAAGTTTATTCTACAAGACTTTTTGTGATACACACTTGTTTGGAGTATACGCTCCATAAACATGTTGCTGTTACCTCAACTAGTAAACCAGTAATGAACAGTTCATTTGTGCATGACTTGTGGAACAGCTAGTGGCATAGTATCTGTACCGATGGTACAACCAGCCACAGCAAATTGAGGCTATTCGTCAATTAAATCCCCATGGAAACATTTAAAAGAAAATATGAACTTCCTTTTCCCCCAAAAATAAACTTTCAGAGACCAAAATGTGTCAAGCACTGAATTTCTCAATATTGTGAAGTCATGTGGTAACTAAACTTGTGTGACACCCTGTCCCACACGTGTTGACCTTGCCTCGTGCGACCAAAAATTGAAAGTTCCGTAAAAACTGCTGTTTCAGCTATCAACCAGTGCTAGTGTTCATACTGCATTTGTTATGTGTCCAAATTGCCAACTTCCAAACAATAAAAACTTACAACGGCTTACAATGGCCGTATTTTAGGCACATACAAACTTGTGGTGGTATAACTGGCTGGCATAAAATGGAGAAGGCTGGATCTGATGGTGAGCGCTAAGGACCAGTGTCTTATTTCCAGCAACGAAGGTAGGTGGGCAGAATGTAGCATGTGCATCAAATGCGGGAGGCTCGGATTCCTCCCTGTTGTAAATGAAGAATGAACTGAATAAACATTATATCTGAATTTAACTACAGCCAAATTATGAACTGGACTATAACTTTGATTTTAAATTGTGTACTGGTAATAATGGGATAAATGTTGGTAGGTGTTAACACGTGGTCGATGCGATTTATATACTGTATATATTTTGAGGTTAAGTTTTATTAATTGTTTACATTGAAATTCTTTGGGAGTTGAAATGGTTTGGTTAAAAGTAAGTGGAAGTGTTGTTTCCGCAAGTTTGAAAATAGGTTAATGTTCGTTGTTGCGACCACGTGCGAACAGCGTAAAGAACAGCAAGTTGTTTTAAATATTAAATAGGCATTTAAGTAATATAATTATAAATTAAATATGGTTCTCGATTGGTTTTGATGGGGGTTAATTGTGGGGGTTCGTTAGTCGCTAATTTTCGGCGTAAGGTCGACGTGTCCGCGTGTTGTGTTCCGGTCTATTGGTTATTGTCGGCGTGGTATTTGCTTGGGCTTTCTGAGGCCCAAACAAATATTTGGTGGATCATTTGATTTGGGTTGTTTTATTTGCCTTCAGGGGGGAGGTTAAGTACGTATTAGGCATTGAGTTTATAAGACCTAAATGTTGTGTATGCTATTGAGGTTATGTTAAGTCCTAGGCATCAAGTTTGTAAGACCTAGGTGGGTGTGAGGTAGGTTCGTTTGACCGCTGACAAGAAGCTTCGTGCTTTCTCATTTATTTGTAATTGCCAGGGCGATTTCTTCTTACAATTGTGTATTTGAGAGTGCGATCTTTCATGCTTTTGTGCGGGATTTTTGTGATTTAATATGAAGGTAGCCTTAAACCCCTGCCGACTGTTTCTGTTATTCCTCTATTCAGATGCGTGGAACGTTTAACGCTTGTTCGTTTTTGGTGTTCTGTTCGATTTATTTCATTCGGGGGAAGGGGGGGTGTTTTTCCATCTTGTTGGGGTTTTTCACTTGTTAATATCTGTTTAACCAATATTAGTTTAGTGTATGGTGTGGGCCGGCCGTGTGAGTAAGTTTCCTTTTCAGGTTAGGTTAAGTTTTGCGCCTTGCTTAAGCAGTAATCATTTTAATCGTCGAGTCTTCGTAGTTATTGTTCCAGGCAACGTACCGATATGTGAAAAAAAAAAATTAAATGTAAATGTGCACGACGTAGGTTAAGATTCTTTTATTTGTACTGTTTTAAATAGAATATATGTTTGTATGTTAAACTTGAAATCTCTTTTGTTAGCGACAATCCCTAGGCAGCCTATATGCCTATTTCCGGACCTCTGAGATTAGGCCCAACTTCCATCAATGAGCTAGTCTCGATATTCCTCATTCCGTCCTCAGGTAGCAGGGTAACTCACAGGACATATAGGGATGGGGGGTACAGTATCAAGTTGCATCATGGAAAATTCAACTACCTTGAGCAACCATGAGCAATACGGAAGAGAACATAGTGGCCCAACATTGCATCACTCGTTCAGTTTCATTCTTATTGGATCATCTTCATCTAAACATTTTCTGTAAAAATTGACCCTTACAGGCTGGAGAGAGGCCTACACACGACGAATCACTACTAAATGCTACCAAAAGTGTGATATCAGGGTGTGAAATTATTGTTCCAATGCGACAATGTAGCATTTGCCAAACTGTCGTCTGTCCTGTCGCTCTCTATGGCACCCTGTGTTGGCCCGGTACAAAGGAGGTGAAACGTCGACTAAGCGTCATGGAGACGAAGATGCATTGGGTGGACAGGTGGCACCTTCAAATTAAGATATACGGAAACGTTTTGAAGCCGCACCGATCCTGAATAAAATGCAGGAGACGTCTACGCTGTTTTAAAATGTGCTGCATGAGGAGCAAAATTCAATGGCTAAGCCACCATGAACCATGGGATGTCCAAAACAGCAATGGGCTGATACAGAACACAATGACGTGAAGACTGTAAATCTCCATCCAGACATGGCTAAAACCAAAGGAAATGGAGACAGCAAATCCACATAGCGGACCCTGCCATCAGGCAGGACAAATGCTAAGAAGAAGAATGCTACAACGTAGTACAAAAAGCAATATATGTTCCAATGTGTTTGAGATTCCTTAGTACACAGTCTAATGCTCTCGGGTTATTTTTGAATAACCCCTTAAATCTTTTTCCTTACCAAGTACAGTCATAATTGACTAATTTTGGGCCATGAAAATTGAATATGACTTCCAATCTTTTACATCATCATCATCATTTCCCCTTATCCAGCTCCTGCCGGGTCGGGGTGTTTATGGCACTTCTCCACTTTCCTCTTTCCTTCCACCATTCTTCTTCCACGATCTTGTCCCAGTCCAGATTTCTTTTTCTTAAACTGTTCTTCACTGAATTAATCCACCTTGTTCTAGGTCTTCCTCTTGCTCTCTTACCCTTGCACTTCGCCTCCAGCATCTGTCTTGGTATTCTATTTTCCTCCATCCTCTTTACATGTCCAAACCACACTTCCAATCTTTTACATTACAGATATACAGTGCTTGTGGTTCAATAATTCAAAGTCAAATCACGTTATAATGATCATCAAGAGACATTTAATGTTGGCAGCGCATAACCAGGGTGTCTACTGTAAGGATGAAGTAAAAATTAGTTACTTTTTAGGTACCTTTTAGTTACCTTTTAGTTAATTTTAGTTACCTTTGAATTCAAGATACGTCTGCGGTCTGCAAGCATAGGCGCTCATCACGCGGTGAAGAAAAAAACAATGAACTGTTTTTAAAGAGGTTTTTTATTTATCGTATGGCTTTTAGTGCCGGGAATGTCCGAGGACATGTTCAGCTCGCCTGAGTCTGTAGCTGCTTCCAGCGGTCACCCTTAGGGTGAGCTACAAGTTCCGTTCAATTTCAAGTTGCTACAAGATATCAATGATACCTAGTGGTGAACGTTGGAACTTTGATAGAGCGTTCCGACGAAATCTAACCTAACAATTTAGCTTCACACAAGTTTAGTCTGTGGAAGAATCTTTTACATGCCATAGATCTTTGATCTGGGACCGCCGGCTTTACTTCCCCTCCAAAGGAAGGCATACTGAAGGATTTTAATGCTTTTAAAAAATCCAACAACTTCGGCCGGGTTTGAACCCGCTATCTTGGGCACAGCAGCTCAGCATGCTACCAACTACGCCACCGAAGCCGCTTTAAATGAAATTCAAATGATGTTATAAAAATTTTAAAATAATAAATATATACTAGATATTTAATATCCAATGAGTTGTTACAGCTAATATGTCGTCTTGTGCACAATATGTTGTTATAATTACGGTACCAAGAGGTTACTCTGCTCTTGACCATTTGGCGAGATTTCCTTCATCCCCGTAGTAGGTCGCGAAGAAATGTAAGTTACCGGTATGCGATGTTACGCGATCGTCACCGAATTCTGTCTTCGCTGTCAAATACGGAGAAATATCGAGATGTTACACGATCGGCGCTGGACTCAGTTGTTTGATGAGCTTCCCGTAGTTTTCACGACTGAACACGGAGAAAAATCGCGATTTAGATAATCAATGTCACTTTTAGTCATTCGACGAGATTTCCATTGTCCTTGAGGTCGGTCACAAGAAAATATAGCATTATTACGCAATCGGCGCCACTTGCTGTCCGTTTGACAAGAATACAATTGTCCTCGTCATTAAATGCGGAGAAATATCGCTATGTATCGCAATCGCTACCGCTCTCGGCCGTTTTACGTTGTCCTCGAGATATTATGCAATTGTCGCCGCACCCGGCCGTTCAACGATTGTCTGCCTGTCTATCTGTCCTGACAGAATGGCGGAGGCATGGGCATGGTTAAAACTCACGAGTAGTTATGAACATGTTGTTCGGTTGGAGCCGTGATTCCCTTTGTCCCTATGCTGTGGGTGGGAGTTCATCAGTTCAGGGTGAATCACGAGGAGGATTTAGTATTTCGATGCTACGTAGGCTGTCATTTTTAAGTGGGTTGATGCACTTCTCGCTCCCCGCACGATTTTAAGTATACGGTCATGGGAAAAATGGCAAGTAGGTTTCGTGACGGGAACCCCGTGATGGGTGTCGAATCACCTTTGACAGGATTCTCGCAGTCTTCGTGGTCACAAGTTCACGATATGGGATGGGTTTTATGATTCTGCGCAACTGATGTCGATCTCGGTCCGTTTGACGAGACTCCCGCAGGCAAGTCGTGCGGCAGCAGGCCGTTTTGAGGATGCGATTTTGGAGGAGGAGGATGAACGTTCGAAGTAGGTACGGTATTGAATATTACGAATTATTCCGAGAGTATTGCACGAACAATACGACAAGAGGCCAAGTTTTATTTCAACTGAGAACCACAAATTATCTACAAGTTATCGAAATAATCGGTTAGATTATATATCCGATGGAACGAAAGTTCGAAGGAAAAATCGACTTATAACCGAATTTCGAATTAACCTTACTGGATGTCGCAAATTTACTAGATATATTTTTTAAATAAGTTATATGTATTTCGAAGATTTTTTCACAATTTTTTTTTCGAAACTGTAACATTTCGCAAGATTGCGACATTTAAATTGTTTCGCGTTATTTCTGGACTTCAATTTGACATAGTTTCCAAATAACAGAAATGAGAGATTTCTTTTAGGTTCGGAAGTATTCGCGAATAAACGTCTCGCGAGAAGTCAGGTTTCCTAATACAGTAACACAGAAAAATATTTCACACGAAACTTAAGTCTTCTTAATGTAGAAAATATACATTGAACCGATGTATACCACTCAAGGTATCCTCAGTATGTATTTCCTTGAGGTCGGGCACGGGGAAATGTAGCTTAGTACTATGCAATAGGCACGGCGCCGCTTGCGTGAAACTCGCAATCTCTGAGCCTAGCGGCGCGAGTTTAAACGATTCAACCCGCCTTCAGAAAATTTTCGTTACCCGTTTGTAAAATTCGTTACTTTTTCGTTACTTTCGTTACACATTTGTAAAATTCGTTACTTTTTAGTTACTTTCGTTACCGGTAGACACCCTGATAACTCTAAGTACAACATGTGTCACAAGCTGGCACACACAACACTCATTGCTGTCAAGGATAATGGGTGAATTGCCACAGTTACAAAAAGGGATGAATGATTATGGGCCGAGAGTGGCAGTACTTCTGAAACACAGAAGTTTGTGGACTGCTGTGGTGAAAGCATGTCCGAAGTGGACAAACTGCACCCTTGTGACTAACCAGCGTGAAAAATTCAGAACAGTACATGCTAATGAGTTGCGAGATAAGCAGTTGCACGAGTCCCAAGCGACACGCTACAGTGAAGCAGTTCACATCCAAAATGAACCAGATATACTGTATGTCTAAATAACAGTTCGGCAAACCCTGCTGTATATAGAATTCAGAAGAGAATGGCTGGTTACAGAACCAATGCTAATGAAGATGCATATGCAGATGAGGCTTCAATTAGCATGGCAGGGTTAGAACTGATTCTCTGCAGGCACCGAGTTGCCTTTTCCAATAAGAAAGGTTTTCTGCTATATAGAATGGATGGATGATGATTTGTCGGGCGATAAATATCAGAGAATAAACCCCTGATAACCATCGCTGGAAGAACACAAGCAGATAGCAGCGGCATTATGGTATGGAGGATATTTTTGTAGCATTCCCTGGACTCGCTCATCCATGAGGAAAGTACTCACAACCGATTTGGTAATGAATCCATTCTAGTAAATCACGTACACCCAGATATACAGATTGTCTTCCCTGGGGCAGAGGGGGATCTGGCAGTAAGACAATAAAACATGCCACATAAATACACAAGCATGACCAAAATTTTGATGTACTTCACTGACCCCTCAATTTCCTGGACTTAACCAACATGTCAATACGAGGGACCAATTGCCATCTCAGGTCTATGGTTCTTCCGCCATGAACCTTTGTGCAACTATGGGATTCACTCTGCCAGCATCACTCCAGATACCTGCCACAAACTACCAGCACATTACAGAGTCATTCTGTGTACGTGCTGCACAAGACGGTTACCCTGAATATTGTCTGGTGGTCATAATATTGAAACAGGACTGTAAATATGTAATGTAAAGCCATACTATGACAATCATATAACATCTTGATAATTTTACCATATTAATGCGAGTAATCCCAGCACCAGTAGGAAACATGATGTTATGTCGCTGGTTTCCAATTAGTCAATATTTTTAACACACATCCCATCCTTGTAAGTTTTGAATCCACAGTAAGACAGGTGATGGCGATTGTTTTTGTATATCTTTCACTGTGGCATTAAAATACAGACACATTTCCAAATGGTTCTAATAGTATCCATACATATGCCTTCAGTGTGTAATTTTTCATTTACAAAATTAATGAAAATTCATATTTCACAAGAATAATGGCATATTACCAATACAGTGTTAATAAACATACCTTCAGCTGTCTAATGCCTGCAGGTGACCTTGAATACCGAGACATACAATTAGTGTGGTACTGTTGGCCAGAGTGGAGAAGAATACTGGAGGGACAGATTTAAAAAACTGGCGGTATTGTTGTATTGTTGTGAACAATATTCAATATATAATAAACAGATGTACCCTGACAAGCAGGCAAGAGAGTAGAATCCAAGCCAGTGAAATGAAATTCCTAAGAAGTATGATAGGAAAGACAAGGAAAGACAGAGTGAGGAATGAAGATGTTAGGAAGGAAGTTGGGATGGAAAAACTAAATGAGAGAATTGAGAAGAATAAACTAAGGTGGTTTGGACATGTAAAGAGGATGGAGGAAAATAGAATACCAAGACAGATGCTGGAGGCGAAGTGCAAGGGTAAGAGAGCAAGAGGAAGACCTAGAACAAGGTGGATTGATTCAGTGAAGAACAGCGTAAGAAAAAGAAATCTGGACTGGGACAAGATCGTGGAAGAAGAATGGTGGAAGGAAAGAGGAAAGTGGAGAAGTGCCTTAAATACCCCGACCCGGCAGGAGCTGGATAAGGGGAAATGATGATGATGATGATGAATAAACAGATGTATAGATGTTTTTATTGTTAAAATGGCACATTGACAACTAGACAGGAATCAGCTGCAACGGGAAGACAGCATGTCGACAATAATAGACTGCCACAATGAATGAGTTAAGAGGTGTAATATCTAGTTCATCTGGCCCTGCAGTAAGACCTTCATTCCGCTGGCTGTCAACAGTTTTTGGCAGCTGCGGGAGTCTAATTACAGAGCACATACGCTTGGAAATAAGGTTGGCATCACTCACAAGTCCATTATGAATTATATCACCACTTGAACTCTTGAATTTTTTGGTAAGACATGCCCTTTGCTGGCATTCATTAGGATAGAGTTTCAGTGTCTGCAGAAGCCAGTATCGCGATATTATGGTGCGCTCATGCTTGGAGATGTGAACAGCATCTCTTTGCGGTATATCACATCCGAAACACAAATTACATCATTGAAATTCAGATGGGAGAGTTTGGTACCAACCTTAACTCAAATAAAGCCTGCGCCTCAATTTATCACTTCCAATTTTTGAAAAAAAATATACAGGTAGGATTTGTATCTATATGGCTTTCTTGTTTTTATTAAATTGCAAATAACAACAAAAAACTATTAGAAATTACTGAAAGAGTGGTTTCCAGCTTGTCATAAACACACATCAAAATAAGTTCTGCATATTGCTAGTCAAGAGTCGTAGTGGACTCAAACTCATTAGTCGTTCTTGTGTGCGTGTATATCGGCTGTCTACACTCGCCTGTGCCAATGAGGATAGATCTGTGCGAGTGTGGAGACGATCCGGTGAATGTACCGTATTTCCTCGCATAATCGTCGCCATCGCATAATCGTCGCCACCGTGTAATCGTCGCACCCCACTGTTCAAACACTAACATAGGTTTATAAATTTCATCGCATAATCGTCTCATAGCATATTCATATTTGTGCGCCAGTCAGTTGCACATGCTGCCGCGACTTTAGAACCTGGCGCGACTGTCAGAAGAAACATATCTTGACTTTATGCTTGCGGGCTATGAACAGTGACGCGAGCGGCAATCTTCGTCACTTAGCACATTCCGCGAGCGTATAATCTGGCGTGATCTTGTCAGGAGAAAGTAATGTCTTTATGCCTGCGGGCTATGAACTGTGACGCGAGCGGCCAGCGCACATTCCGCGAGCTTATAGGCCTAATCTGGTGTGATCTTGTCAGCAGAAAGTAATCTCGTCTTTATGCCTGCGGGCTATGAACTATGACGCGAGCGGCAAGCTTCCTTCGTCACTTAGCACATTCCGTGAGCGTATAATCTGGCGTGACCCTGTCAGGAGAAAGTAATCTCATCTTTATGCCCGCGGGCTATGAACTGTGACGCGACCGGCCAGCACAGATTCCGCGAGCTTATAGGCCTAATCTGGCGTGATCTTGTCAGCTGAAAGTAATCTCGTCTTTATGCCTGCGGGCTATGAATTGTGAAGCGAGCGGCCAGCCTCATCACTTGGCACATTCTGCGAGCTTATAGGCCAAATCTGGCGTGATCTTGTCAGCAGAAAGTAATCTCGTCTTTATGCCTGTGGGCTATGAACTGTGACGCAAGTGGCCAGCCTCATCACTTGGCACAATCCTCGAGTTTATAGGCCTAATCTGGCGTGAAAATAATCTCGTCTTTATGCCTGCGGGCTATGAACTATGACGCGAGCGGCCAGCGCACATTCCGCGAGTTTATAGGCCTAATCTGGCGTGATCTTGTCAGGAGAAAGTAATCTCGTCTTTATGCCTGCGGGCTATGAACTGTGACGCGAGCGGCCTGTTTCGTCACTTAGCACATTCCGCGAGCTTATAGGCCTAATCTGGCATGATCTTGTCAGGAGAAAGTAATCTCGTCTTTATGCCTACGGGCTATGAACCGCGACGTGAACGGCCAGTTTCGTCAGCACATTCCGCGAACTTTAACCTGTCGTGACCTTGTTAGAAGGAAGAAGCCTGTCTCTGACTGCAGGCTATGACTCACGCTACGCGAATTACTGGCCCGTGCAGCAAATAATGATACAGTATATTCCTTGAACTTAAATATTCTTCGCATAATCGTCGCACCCTGCTTTTTTCCAAGAATTTTAGGCTAAAAAAGTGCGACGATTATGCAAGGAAATACGGTATGCACGACCAATACATCCGACACCAATACCAACTGGGTCGTGGTGCAATGTTTTGGGGTGGCATCATGTATGGTCGCCGTACCCCTCGTGTACATCCCAGGGCGTATGACAGGCATACATTGCAGGGATACTATCCTGACACCTGTAGTGAAAGGCTATGCTGACAATTTCGGCCCAAATTTCACTTTCGTGAACGATAACGCTCGCTCATTGTAAATGCCTTTCTTCAGGAGAATGGTATTCACAGAATGGAATGCCCTGCCTATGCTCCCGATCTCAATTGTGTAGAGTAGGTGTGGACACTGCTTAATAAGTAAGTCCGTCCTCACTTTCATCCCCACTGCGCTCCATGGCAAGATGCAAAACTTTCTTTGATATCAGTATATTTCTGTTCGGGACACCTCTTGACAGTCAATCAGTAGGCAGCAAGCACAGCAGTATTCCATATTCAATTTCCTCAGAAGCCAGGCACAACCCCCTTACATGCTCCACAGGCTGCTTTCTCATTATTTTAGAGGTCTTGTCTGATATTTCCACCCACAATAAGTTCACAAATTTGGAATCAAAGATAGTTTCCTCAGTTTTGTCAGTTTCCTCCTTGCTCTTCCCCCTTTATAAAGTTACTCATAAGTCTGAGTTTAATGCGAAAAAGAGGGGGGTGACAGAATAATAACCTCTAGCCATTCTTCCATAGTGATGGAACACTCAGTATAACCAAAAATTATTATTTCAAGCTGAAATAAAGGAACCTAAAGTCTATCCAATTGGCTACATACAATGGATGACTTGGTGGTCTGAGCACACGTAAGTCATGATTTCTTGGAAGATTTGGGACATCGTGGTATCTACAACATGTGGTACGGTAACATGCCATCTGTGCTCTAAACATAGCCATAAACCGTTCCACTACAGAAGCACAATGGACCAGTTCTCTCCAGGGTCGCTGTCACGTGAAGCCAATACCAGGAGGCCAAAGATTCTTACAACTTCTCCCTCTTCTTTATTACCCATTTTGCCCTGCTAAGCGATAGGCCACCACTATAACTTCCTTTAAAATAAAATGAAGTAAAACCAATAGTGACTGAGAAAATGCCTAAACAACTGTATTGGTATTCCACTAAACCCTCGATGCATTTAATGATATCAAAACCACAAGATACCTTAAAAAAACAGCTAGAGCTCAGCAACTTGAAGTGTGACCCTGTGTGAGCGCTAGCGCCGTCAGCCAGTGTGACAGAGAGGACTGCGAGCTCATAGTTCGCATTTTTTCCGGGGTTTCAGTTGAAGTTGCTGAGCTATACATTGCTACAAGTAGTTCCAAAATTTCAAAATAGACACACTCCTATTATGTCGTGGTGAAACAGGTAACTTTTTACCATGCAAGGCATTCTTGACTGATAAGATGTTTGGGCGTATTCACAGATATTATGACTACAAAGTAGGCTAACATGACTGCCTGAAATGCAGGCGATTCAGGTTTAAATGCCGACTGTGGTTTCATTTTCAAATTTTATGCTACAGATGGGAATGCTTTAAGGGGAGCTATCCCCTAAATCCATTACTATGCTATATGTATACAATTAGACCCCTATTTAACAAATTGCCAGGAGGACACTAAAATGGGGGTTTACTGTCTTTGGAGTCAAAACTCGAAATAACATAAGATGATTACAGGTATCACTTAACAATTTATTCAATTATCATAATATGCAACCACTAAACCATTATGACAAAAACAAAAGAACTTTACATTTGCTATAGCCCAATACGCCAATATTGAAATGATATGAGACCCTGAGCACCAAAACAACCTAACCCCAAATTTAAAGCTGGTCAATGAGATTCATTCACTTTTGCAGTATAAACTTTTGCTCTCTGTCGACCCTCATCTGGGTGCTCTTTTGCCAAGAGTGAGTCAATGTCAGGATTGACGCTGTTTATGAGATTTCTGATATCTCAACGATTCCGAGTATGTGAATATTTGCTCCTTCGGCCATTATCAGGCAACTGTTCCCATTGATATACAGGTGTTGTGAGGTTTAGAGATTGGCGTTGTTAATGAGATTCCAATTGTCCCAGCTGTCCCAAGATATAAAATATGTTCTCCACTGAATGATATTAGGTTGCCACTTCTGGGAAGTTGGTATTGCAATGTTTCGCAGTCCACCTAAGTTGATAAAATTGCAGTGTTCTCAGCAAGAATGCTCCTTGGCTTCCCACCACATTCAACAAAGAAACAAAATACAAATCCTTAAATTGGGGAACTAGTTAAATCGAAGTACCATATATACTCGAATACCACCCGCACATTTTTAAACAAATTCGGACGTGAAAAATTGAGGTGCGGGTCTTATTTGAGTCATCCAAATTTCTAAATTGCCCGCCACGCGCGATATCGGGTGTTGCGAGTATCAGCTAGATGGTGCTAGCCTTCTTCCGGCTATAACTTTGTTTTACCGTAAGCATGCGGCGTCATACAGTCACGCGCACGTTCTCAGAGTATAAACATGAATGCTACGAAACGTTTGCGGTCATTTACTGTGAGTGAGAAATTGAAAGTTGTGAGGGAATCTGAAGTTATTGGAAATCGTGCCCGGTAGGAAATATGATATTGACGAGTCATGTATTCGTGATTGAGCGGGATGATGTCTATGCTACAACCATGGGATGTCTGCGTGAACCGCCCGTTCAAAGCAGCCTTGAAACAGCTGTATACGGAGCGGATGGCGGCCGATAAGCACACACTGACTCCAACGGGTCGTATTCAGCGCCCGGAAGTTCAGCTGCTGTGTTCGTGGATTTTGACGGCTTGGAATCGTATCCCTGGAGATCTCATATGGAAGAGCTTCAAGAAATGTAGTATTTCAAATGCTATGGATGTCAGTGATGACATTTAGTGGGAAAGTGATGGTGATAAAAGTTCCGAAGTTGGTACTTCTGATGACGATGAATGAAGTGTTTGTGTACTTTTATTTGTATTTTTAATCGTTTGATGTGTGTTATTTTACGACAACTTCAAAACTGTTGGAAACTATTTTGGATAAATGCTATTCTGTTTATTTAGTTAAGATTGTAAATAATTTTGAGTAAAAAAAATTTTTTTTTTAAATTTTGTTCTTCAAAATCAGGGTGCGGGTCTTATTCGGGGGCGGGTCGTATTCGAGTAAATACGGTAAGACTGTACTTTCCATTAGTACTTTGCACCCTCATAAATGTTCATTTTCATACAATGGTACTGTGTAGATGTGCCCTGCTGAACAGCTCCAAATGTTCGCAGTAAAGGTTGTTATTTCATTTAGAGGCTTGAACATTTCAACCCCATGTACTTTGGGTTGCTTAGAAGTATAATTGGAAAAACTCGCAGAAACAAGGAAATTAGGGAGAAAACAGGATTCCCTAAGTTACAAGACAAGATCGAGATCAGTCAACTAAAATGGTATGGACATACGATACGAATGGAAGAAGACAAGAGTCCCGAAGCGAGTATTTTCTGAGAAAGTCACAGGACGGCGTCAAAGGAAAAGGCCGAGGATGAGGTGGATGAATACAGTAAGGGAGAGCATTGAGAAAAGAGGAGAGAAAGTGGAGGATATACTGTAAGAAGGAAGAGTGGTGGAGAGACAGAAAAGTATGGAGGTCCTTGATTCACACCCCGACCCAGATTACTGGAACCGGGTAATGAAGAAGAAGTACTTTGGGCGTGGGAAGATTTATTGTAATAACTAGTGTTATTGTGGTGTCTGTCATAATTAGTGTATTTTTTTTAGGCTAAGACTGGTAATGAGGCAGTCACGGCCTTTAAGTTAGGAACCATCCTGTCATTTTCCTGGGGCAGAAGAGGGCAACCATGGAAAACCAGTTCTAAGATGACAGATATGAATCAAACCCACCTCAGGTTTGCCTCATGAGGCTGAGTGTACCCAGTTCCAACACTCAAGACCAGAATTAAATTTCTTGGCAGAGCTGGGAATCTAACCAGGACCTTTGGGGTCAGTGTCTCAAGACTTATACTGAGGGCACAGAAGGTGACAGTCAAGGAGTCTTTGCTGTCTTTCTTTTTCTGGCTGTCAGTGTTATTGTATAGGGTTTGGAAAGTTCCAGGGATCACACGATTGACTGTGGTTCTCAGCTGCGATCAGAAGAACCTGTGTACTCTTATTTGGCAACCCAACAGCAAGAAAATTACAACAAATTATTGTGTTTGTAGTGATGGGTACAAATGGTAAGGTTTCATTCTTAATAACTTATAGAATGTGATACAGATTATAGTCCCCAGCATTGAGTAGAACCCATTGCCAACGATATGCAGCCATGGTCAATGCCTAGAGAACTTCGGGAACAGTTTGTAAGCTGATCCCACGAGTAGGTTACTTCATCCTCAGTATCAAATGAGAATCACAAGTGCTTGAATCTGGAAGTATGGGGAATGATAAAGCACTTCCCAGCCCTATGAAGTATTCTCGTGAATACCTATAGAACAAGAATAAATTCCAGAAGAAATTACACTTTGTTGACTATAAGCATCATATCGTTGCTATCTCTGCAATACATCAGAAGGTGCAGAGCCCATTGCAATGCAATTTTTCTCATGCCGAGGCAGTCTTTCATAAGAAACACAAGACTACCACCCCAAGGTGAATGGCTAGCATTCTCGGCTGTTGCCTCGGAGGTCTATGTTCGATTCCCAGATCTGTCATGAAATTTACATCTGGTCTGAGAGCTGGAATGAGATAAGACAACACTTTGCTGAGACCATGACAATGTCGTGCTGTACAGCTGTGGGCACATTCAATATTAAGTCATCTGCGCTCTTCCAACTTTCAAGAAAATCTTGGATATTAACCATACCACTGGCCTCTCAAAGACGATACTTATTCCTTGCAGGATTAACATAGCTTCGGATGCACAAGTCCAGGTAGTATGAGGTAGATTTTTTATCACTCTGCCATGTACGAAGTTAATCCCAAAAATAAGATCTCCTATTCTTTTACAAATACAGAACTCTGTTCATGTGGCTGTTGGGTCACAAAAGTGCGAAGTGGGCGCAGTTATTCGGTTTTTGAACGCAAAGGGTACTGAACCGATTGAAATCCATCGCCAATTGATGGAAGTGTATGGTGAGTCGTGCATCGATATCAAAGATGTTCGTAAGTGGTGTAGAGAGTTTGCAGCCGGTCGGACTGAAATTCACGACGAACAAAGGAGCAGGAGACCGTCAATCTCTGACCAGACAGTCGTGAAGGTTGAGCAAATCATGCGTGAAGATCGGCGGATCACCCTAAATGATCTCTGCACTTTGGTTCCTGAGGTTTTCCGAAGCGCCGCTTACAGAAATTTAACGGAAAAGTTGAAATACCGGAAGGTGTGCGCAAGATGGGTACCACGCATGCTGACTGAAGACCACATGCGGCAACGAGTTGATTCTTCCCGCACATTTCTTTAACACTTTGCAGCCGAACAGGACAACTTTTTGGACTCAATTGTCACAGGTGACAAAACCTCAGCGTACCACTTTACACCTGAGACCAAGCAACAATCACGTCAGTGGCGGCATCCCTCTTTGCCAAAGCCGCGGAAATTCAAGCAAACACATTCTGCCCGTAAAGTCATGACAACTGTGTTTTGAGATCGAAAAGGGGTATTGTTGGTCGACTTTATGCCCGCTGGGACCACAATTAATGCTGACAGGTACTGTGAGACCCTGAAAAGACTCAGACAGGCAATTCAGAACCGGACAAGAGAATTGTTGAGTAAGGGCGTAAACTTTCTCCATGACAACACTCGTCCACATGTGGCCCGGCAAACTGTTGCTCTCCTGCAACAGTTTCAGTGGAACATCATCACCCACCCACCCACCCTATAGTCCCTACTTGGTGCCCAGTGACTATCACTTGTTCTCCAAGTTGAATGAACATTTGACCGGAAAGCGATTCACCACCGACGACGAGGTGAAAGATAAGGTTCACAACTTCCTGAACAGCATGGTGGCGAGCTAGTATGACATGGGCATACAAAAACTGTCACAGCGTCTACAAAAATGCATCGACCGAAATGGTGATTATGTAGAAAAATAGCTAAATGTTCAAGCTGTAAAATTATGTAAACCATTGTAGAAATACACAGTAAAATGATGTAAACCATTGTAGAAATACACAGGTGTATGTATTTATAAAAAAAATAGGAGACCTTACTTTTGGGATTTCCCTCGTATATGCAAGAAACACAGTTCATTTCCTAAAATACATACAACAGTGTTAAGACTGATAAAGAAACAGGCTTCATATATCTAGTTTTTAGCCCGTTAAAATGTTTGCAGCATTAAGGATAAAGTTTATTGGCGATATTCAATACTATCCCCAAGACATAACAAGGAGATGCTTTGATTTTATAATACTCGTTTGCCTATGATTGTAACTTTGACAGTGAGTATTTTTCACTTTTTATTATCTACTTACTGGTGCATGGTGAAATTAGATTACACAATTTTTCATTGAAATATTTGTACGGATCAGTTTATTTGTTAGAGAAAGTTATGTTAGTTTGTTAATAGCCAGCCCCCTTGGACATAAAATAATTCCTTGGATGTGTCCAATAAACTGTGATCACAAGTATGTAAAATTCATGGCATTCACATACGATTAAAACTCAGATATTCGAACTGATGTAAAGGCATGCAGTCTTTCATAAAAATTAACAGGACAGTAGTATGTAAGAAAACTAATTTGCTTTAATGCAAATGTTGGTAGATTTACTGGCATGTTATACAGGGTGAACTTTTTGTTGGAGTGGGGCCGCCAGCCAGCCAGCTCAAATAGCTGCTGGTCCGAGGGCAAAAGCAGGGACAGAATTCAAAAATTAACAGTAAAGTCATCAGCAAACCATCATTGAAGAAATACCTTTTTACAGGAGATGCTGGAAATGTTTTCCATTATTAACAAACAGGCATTGTACCATGTAAATAAACTGGCATTGACACATTGTAACTCCTTCCGTTTAGAGGGCTATCTGCTCACGTATAATGTTTTCCAGCTCCAGGATTAGGTCTGTACAGTTGGTATTTTAAACTACCCCAAAATTAAACATCAGAGAGGCTTAGGTCTGGGCTTTGTTTAATTACAGTAATTGTAAAGTGACGGCTGACGGGGCTCTGGTGAAGCTACGATAGGCCTAGCAAGCCAGTAGTGGATATTTTATTTGCTTTCAAAACAGGAACAGGCCTCGGAAAGGACGAATGCAAACGACGACGACCCGGATATGTTAATGGACTACGAGTTGGCACGTTAAACATTCAAACACTGACAGGAAAGGTGGAGGAGATTGTAGATGTGATGGAGAGAAGAAAACTGGATGTACTGGGCTTGGCAGAAACAAGATGGAAAGGAGAAGGTCGCAGAGAACTGAGGAAAGGGTACCGGTTGTACTGGAGTGGGAACAGTGAAGGAAGGAGCAGCGGAGTAGGAGTAGTTGTGAGAGATGGAATGAAGGAAGAGGTAAAGGGAATAAGTGACAGGATCATGAAGATCAGAGTAACTGTAAAGGGAAGAAGCCTGGAGATAGCCCAGGTATATGCCCCTCAAGTTGGATGTACAGCTCAAGAGAAGGAAGACTTTGAGGAGGAGCTACAACAGCAGTTGAATGGTCAGAGCATCATTGTCATGGGTGATTTGAATGCACATGTAGGTAGTGAAAGGCAAGGATATGAAAATGTAATGGGAGCAGAAGGATGGGGCAGCAGGAATGAAGAAGGGAGAAAGTTGCTGGATTTTTGCAAGAGAAACGGTTTAGTGGTAGGCAACTCCTGGTTCCGGAAGAAAGAAAGTCACAAGGTAACGTGGTACAGCAGTGATTTAACAAAGAAATCATTGGTAGATTACATGCTGTACGACTGGGAAATGAAGAGAAGTGTCAGAGATATAAAGGTAATACCATCAGAGGCCTTAGATAGCGACCACAGAATACTTGTAATGAACCTGGGAGTTGTTAAGGATAGCAAGAGGACAGAGTACCAGGAAATGAGAATCAAAGTATGGAAACTCAAGGAAAAGGAAGTCTAGGAAGAATTCCAGAAGATAATAAGGGAAAGGATGCCAACAGACAATCCTAAAACAGGGGAAGAGGAATGGAAGCATTTCAAAAACACAATGGTGGAAGCTGCAGTGGCAGTATGTGGAAGAACAAGCAACAGAAAGCGGTGTAAAGAGACACCATGGTGGAATGAGATAGTAAACCAAGCTGTGGGAAGGAAGAACAAGGCTTTCAGAGTGTGGTTCCAGGAAAGAACTGATCTGGCAAGGGAAGATTATAAGATAAAGAAGAAAGAAGCAAACAAGATTGTCGCAGAGGAGAGGAAGAAGTGAATGGTAAAGTGGACAGAGATGATGGAGGAAGACAGCAGAGGAAATAAGAAAGTACTTTATGGGATGGTCAAAAGTAAGAGAAGAGGTGTGCGAGAGGATGTTGTAATGATGGACAAAAACGGAAATGAGGTACACAACAAAGAGGCCCTCAAGACCGTGTGGAAAGAGTACTTTGAGGATTTGCTGAATCCAAATGGTCATAGGGAGGAAGACAATGTATTGGAAGATGGAGAAGACAACACAGGAATGGAAAAGGACCTGACTGGAGAGAACTGGAGATGGCTATAGACAAGATGAAAGGAGGAAGGGCACCGGGTGTGGATGAAGTGAGTGTTGAAATGGTGAAGGCAGCAGGGGAGGTTTGGAAACAGTGGCTGTACCGTGTGATGAGGGTGATATGGAAAGAGAAAAAGACCCCAGAAGATTGGAAGAAAGGATTAATTGTCCCAATATTTAAGAAAGGAAGCAGAAAGGAGTGCAGAAATTACAGGGGAGTCACACTCAAACCTCACTGTGCCAAGATATATGAAAAGATATTAGAAAGTAGAATACGAGCCAAAGTTGAGAGAAAATTGAGAGAGGAGCAGTATGGATTCAGACCTGGGAGATCAACAGTGGATCTCATATTTTCAGTGAGACAGCTCCAGGAACACCACTACGAATTTGGAGAGGATCTGTTGATGGCCTTTCTGGACATCGAAAAGGCATATGATAGTGTGTGTAGGGAGAAGGTTTGGAAAGCAATGGTAAACATGGGAGTGGAAAAAGGGACTGTAGGCAGAGTGAAGGAGATGTATTGTGGAAGTGTGAGTTGTGTGAAAGTTGAAGGGGAAAGAACAGACTGGTTCAGACAAATGAGTGGCCTGAAACAGGGTAGTGCGCTGGCACCCCTTCTCTTTATTGTGGTTATGGACGAGGTAATGACACGGATAGCAGGAAAGATAGGAGAAGATAAGATGAAAGCAATGGTGTTTGCAGATGATCTCATGGTCTGGGGAAACAAGGAGGAGGAAATTCAGGAGCAACGAAGGCTTGGGAAGAAACAGTGGGAGAGTACGGATGGAAGTTCAACATCAGTAAATGCGAGATCCTGTTAACGACCAGGAAAAAGGACAGACCAATGAGTGGGATAACACTTGGAGGTGGACAGCTGAAGAAGGTGGAAAGTCTCAAGTACTTGGGAAGTATAGTGGAGGAAAATGGGAGAAATGACAAAGAGATTACGGAACGTGGTAGACAGGCAGAAGCATTTCTGAGAAGCATTAGGAGCTTAGTGTGGAATAAAGATGTCCCACAAAAAAGCAAGGAAGTGTTATATAGAAGCTACTATATCCCGATACTGACCTATGCTTCAGAAACGTGGACAATGAAGAAAAGAGACATAAGCAGAATAGAGGCAGGTGAAATGAAGTTCCTGCGAAGTAGGATCGGAGTAACAAGAAGAGACAGGGTGAGGAATGAAAAGGTCAGGGAAATGGTGAAAGAGGAGCCCTTGCAAGGTAGGATTGAGACATCAAGACTGAGGTGGTATGGACACTTAAAGAGAATGGATGAGAAGAAGATTCCCAAGAGGATACATGAGATGCAGATGCAGACGAAACGACCAAGGAGAAGACCAAGAGATAGATGGCTGAAAGGCGTGGAGGAATGTGTCAAGAAGAGAGGCGGGGACAGGACCAGAGTGACAGCGGAGAGGTGGTGGGAAGAAAGGACTAAGTGGCGAGGCTTATGTTCCAAACAGACCCAGCCTGGGGCTGGAAACTGTACAAGATGATGATGTAAATATGCAGTGTGGTACAGGAGTAGCAACACCATATAATGATTTAACATCAAGAATTTAAAATTCATGCGTTGAACGAAAGTTGACTATCGTCACTTGTCAGCTGAGAATCTAGGCCTTACATTCGTTGTAATTTTATTAAGAAAGAACCTGTTAGTGTTACTCGCAGAGCATTTCAACAGTAATTTCTGGGTGCTAAGGGGTCTTCGGATATCACAATTTGCAAGGTTGTGATGAAGTTCAAGACAAAGAAATTAAACGGAGAAGCCATATTTAGATGGAAGGAAAATTAGAGAACATTAGTGCTCTATTATTATGCACTGATAAAATCCTTGGAAAAACATTCTCAACATATTCATCAGTTCAGAAGGCCACAACACTAATTAACTTATCAACTGTACAAAACTACTCAGGCTCAAAACTTAAGTCCAAGAGACCCAATGGCAATAACTAATTGGTTTTTCCAGACCGTGCAAGACAGAATTTTAGATCTACAGTTAGTGATTTTCAGTGATGATGCGTTGTTTCATTTAAATGGACATGTAACTACGGAAAGAATTATGAGACTCAATTCTGCTAGATATGTTCAGCTTATTTTGAATAACTTCTTTCCAGAGTATGGTTCTTATCAGCAAGATACAGCGTACAATTCATTGGGTGCAATAAGTGCTATGTTTGGTGACAGGATGATCAGCACAGGATTATGGCCACCTCAAAGCCTGGACTTAACACTGTGTGATTTTTATTTGTGGGGTAGTTTAAATTACAAAGTGTACAGATCTAATCCACATACTCTAGTGGAGCTGGAAAACAATATACACTGTACAATGCTTGTGTCACCTAATGGAGAACATTTCCAGCATATCCTTTGAAAAGGCAGGTTCTTTGATGATGAATTTACAATTAATTAATGAATTCACCATTTCTACCTCTGCGCAAGCAGTGGTCCAAGCTGGTTCGGCTAACGGAAAGAGTACGCACTTGGTGGCCCTGCTCCAACAAAAAATCCCTCTCGGCACGCCGGAAGGTGGAGATAAATTTCACAGGGCAAAGAAATATGTTTTGAATTCACTAAATTTGCCAACTGTTGTATACATACAAAAGTTCCACATGTTTCGCATACGAGAAACCCCATCTTCCTACAATTCCAAAAACATTTTGCTCACCCTTTGACGTAAGGCTGGGGCATATCAAATATTCTTTCAGACAAAAGTTTTAGGTGATTTTTAGGCAACTATCGGCCATTTTAAACGGTTTATTAACTGTGCCTATTAAGAGAGGTATAAGATTTTTTCTAAAAAAAATAATCCCATTTTCCCACCCCTTGGGTCAGTGGTCCTTCTCCAAAGAATAGTAAAAACTTTGAATTGATTCGATTTGTCACTTATTAAGAAAGTTATGTATGTCTATGACTTTAGTCATGATCATTATTTTATCCCATATTGAATTCCAGATCTTTAAATCTATTTGTCCACTGTACTGAAAGTGGACAGATAGATTTAGAGATAAGAAAGTTATAACAATATTTTATTTTTTCAAAAAAAAGGCCCCCCTCCCATTCCCCCCGGTCCAATTTTGCCCATTAACAAACTCTACTGAGATTTTATGTATAAATTTGAAAGTGATTGGTGGAAAATGGTGGTAGTTTTCATGTCCTCAAGAAAGTGATAGATATATAAACTTTTGAACTGACTGTGGTTTTGGGGTCTGGGGGATACAAAACGCGAAGAGATGCCGAAATTTTCCGGAAGTCGAAACACCCATTGCAATAGGTAGTTTTCTAATGAAATCTACCTAAAATTCACACTGCATTCCCCAAAAGGGAAAATCCTGAAACTCCTGTATCTGTAACACCACAGCAGTTAAAAGGGATGTTACATGCATATTTTTACTCCAGTACCATCATTACCATCATGCTGATATTGGGAAGTTCGCTGATATAAAGGTTAAGAAACAACAAGAGAGAGTTGCATGGTTTTTACAAGTTAAATTATGCCGATTATTTTTTTCTCTCTCTCTTTAAACATGCCAGCAAGTCTAGTGACATGGCTCCCACATTTAAACACCCTTAAATGTTGACAGACTGTGCCAGGATTAGATCCAGCAGCTCGGGATTTACTTCCTTCAGTGAGACAGTTTTGACTATTTCTCCGGAAGTCAGTTCAGAATTGTTAAAGTTAAAGTGTTAAGAAATGATCAAGTTGCACTAAGCAAAAGTATACTCTAGAAGGTTTCACCTTCATACAGAAATGTTATAAAGGATAAAATAACAAAATTTGAAGAGAGAAAGCCTCGCCACAATAGCGATTTTGAGGGCTACTTACTGATATACCATATTCAATGAAGTTAATGGAATATATCTGTACCACTTATTATTCCTGTTTCTATGGGTTTGCGGATAAGTTACAATACATTTTTAAGTGGCAGATAGGTTTTATAGTTAGACGTCTTTCCGGATGCTAACCTCATGAGAGGAGTTAACAAGAGATGACATAAATAGAGATAAATGAAACTGAGCAAGAAGTTGGAAAAAGTGGCTGTGACCTCTTAGTTGGTACCATACAGACATTTTTCTGGAGATAAAAATAGGAAACCAAAGAACATTTCAAGGATGGTCAATGGTGGGGTTCGAACCCATTCATCCACCGACAATCTTGTTGCTTGTTATGATTATGGAATCCCTGGACTAACTGATCAATTCCTGGCATTATTTCTTCACTACATCTCCCACGCCCAACAATGGTAAAAGTTGCAAAGAATTGAGTATTTCACACATCAAGCATATTGGTAAACATTCACATCAAAATTGAAATTTAATTAACTTTTTACACCTATTAAAAAGTAGGCTAAAATGCTCTTGGCCTTGTAATAAAACTTTAGCTAAAATAGTTGAATAGAACTGCCAGCAATATAATAACCCAGATTTGAGTACGATTTGAGTACATTTTCCTCCCTTAATTCCCACTCCCAAAATACCAAATAGGATATGTGGTACCTTGCTAATACAATGCTGATGAGGAAAGAAGCTAAAAACATACAGCGGATCGAGCCCTAGGCTATGTCCAACAAAAGAACAGGTGCAAAGTAAAGCAAAAAAGCCATGCGCATGTGTCATGTGGGAACATTGAAAGAGCAAGATAGAGCATGGTAAGCGAAAGATAATGAACAGCCAATGTAAAATATCCATTTCCCACCTTGTCCACATTCTTGCGAGTTTTTGCTGATGTTTCAACATATGGCACTCCCCACTGCTTTGCCCTGTTGGTAGCATCTGCCAGTGACACCTTGCGCTTTTCTTCCAAGTCACTCTTGTTACCTACCAAGAGGAAGGGAATGTTGTTGTCGTTCTTCACACGAAGAATCTGCTCCCTACACGCAAAGCAGACCAAGGGCATCAAATACTGCAAGCTGTTACAAATCAAAAAATGAACACATTCCATACAAAGAGAATGTCCGAGACACAAGAATGACTGGTTACAAAACCAAGTTCAATTAGAATGAGCCGGTTGGAAAAAAACCTGGTATTTTTAAAGCAGCGAATTGGAGAAGTGTGGCGAGGATAATGGGCTGATGCAAGGAAAAGCAGAATGAAAGAATGTGACTTGTACATACATTTAGCATTCAATCTAGCCTGCAATTCCCTGTGACCAAACAAAGCACCATGAGTTCTGATCTGATCCTATAATTCAGACCTTGAAATCACTGAAAACCAAGGTTGCCCATCATTTTCTTCCCCCTAGAGCCAAGTTCATAAGTCTCCTAATTAATCCCTTCTCATTCATTTGCATCATATGGCTACACCATCTGAAGATGGGTACACACTAACTGAAGGAGTGACGAACGAACGCCAAAGCATGATGCTCGGAGCAAGCAAAATTCTGCAACCTGGTGTGACTGATTGCAAAAGATGACGCTCGGAGCAATCAGCAGGACACACCAAGCCAGGCTTAATTAATGGCCGTGAAAGTCAATGTTGGAAACCTCTATAGGGGGAGAAAAGCTGTGGGAACAAAGTAGCACAGCGGTATGTAGTGCAAGATGCGCTTCCACTGATGAGCCTGACTTGGTGCACTTAGGCACAACTGACACAGCAGATACCTAAAAGATTAGCTGGAGTATAATTATCGGCCATAAAAGCCAATATGTCATCTATTTCAGAAATGTTTCCGGATTTCAAGGAAATTGATCTCTTGGTGCTCTTCATTGCAAAGCCCTTTAAGGAGATAAATATTGATGAAATTTCCACTTGTGCCACAAGCCAGCAGAAAGTGATTTGTTTACTTTCAGGCTTGGTATCTACATATTTGGCCATTCATCTCCAAGAAGAAGTATCTTGTTTAGGTTTGTTGCATTAGGGATCTGAGCACTGTTCAGTTCTACCTACTGTATTGGTGTAAATAGTCTCTTTCCAATATGAAAGTGATCAATAGACAACAGAAGTTTATGTACTAAAAATTACAAAATATACATGCATGTGTGGGGGTATTGTGAATGGAAAAATGTAAATATGCTAGATGGCGTAGGACGGAAAGAAGGAAGAGTTATAATTTCTTTGTATTTTGTATTCTTTTGAACATAGAGTCTAATAATGGAGATGTATAATAATAAAGTGTAGTTTAATGTTTTCTTCCCGTCATTGCTCCGTATCAGTGTATATCAACTAGTACGGTATAAATTGGTGACCGCGACGTGATCTCATCAAAATGAGTAACGAAGAACAAACACCAGTAAGTGTCACGCCGACATCCGAAACCAAGCTTGGAGTCGACAACGTAAGCGTCAAATTACCTCCTTTTTGGGTCGAAAAGCCAGAAATCTGGTTTTGCAAAGCGGAAGCACAATTTATTATCGCCGGGATAACTACTGAGGCAACGAAATTCAACTACCTTCTTGCCCAGTTGGAGTCGAGATTTGTCGAGAATATTTGGGATCTGGTGACAAGTGCAGAAGTTAATAAATATTCTCTTGCAAAAGATAGACTTAGCTTTATTTAAGGAAAGCGAAGAAAGGCAAATAAAGAAGCTCGTAAGTGAGCTCGCGCTTGGTGATATGAAACCAAGTCAATTACTTAGGAAAATAAAAGGTTATGGTGGAACGAATGTTTCAGATAAAATTTTGAAAACTCTTTGGCTCGATAATTTACCCAGCAATATTAGGAGTATACTAAGTATTTCTGACTAGAATGTTGAAAAAATGGCCCAGATGGCTGACCGTATGTTCAAGATGCGAGCTGTTGATGAGGTGCAAACTACCCCTGCACAACCAGTACCATCAACTTCCACACTTTCTGTTCAAGGACTCTTGTTGAGAATAGAAGAATTGAGTAGCCCATTTGCAAAACCAGCTATGTGCATAAATTTACGAAAATGAGATAATGGTATCCCATGTTGCTTTATGATACTGGCTTCTAATTTAGCTATGTTTCAGGTTCCTAAACCAGCTATAACAGTTTTATTGTAGGTAGTTGGCTGTACTGCATACTGTGGAGATTCAGTTGTGAAATTCTGCTTGCAATTGTTTCACTCGCGCGCCAATTTCTCTGAGTACATTGATGTGGATGCAGCCTACAAGCTGACGTCTCGTTCCTACAGACGTTTTTAGTTATTTTTTTTTAATGAATGAAGATAATAATGTGTCAAGAGAAAATACCGGTAGTGGTAGTGACACAGAAGTTATTGCAGAGACTGAACCACGAAGATCAAGGAAGAGGAAGAGATGTTCTGAGACATGGAAAAGGAACGTGGCTAAAGTTTCAAGGTATGTTTGTCAATATTTTATTGGAATTAATTTACATTGCGGTGCTATTTTGCAGCCTAACCTAAAATAGTATATGCGCCTAAAAGAATTATTGTCTATGCTTAACTTTACTGGATGTCAGCTATCTGTTTTTAATGTTATTGTATGTTATAGTATTATTACGAAACTGAGGGTTTACTTTCCTCTACGTGCAATATACACAGCAGAGTTAAATGTCGTTTGTTGGCATCATTCTCTTATTGTTTACCGGTTCTTATTATTTCAGATATCGACCCAAACAGTTCCCAAGTATGCCAGCTTGTGGACATCAGACGGGTACATTTTAGTGCAAGGAATTGTCTTTGCAAGATGTAAGAAGGATTCACCATAGATTCTATCAGCATCCAGACAAAGAATGGCAGAATAATTTCATCCTTCAACATCTTTCTGTTTCATCTCCAAAGAGATGTTGTACACCTCCAGGTAACTCAAGTCGACGTCAAGTGAGCACAAGTTTTTGTTTGCCCAAGAAAAGAGAAAATGTGGTAAAGAATGTAAGAGTCTGCAGGGCAGCATTTCTTGACATCCTAAAAATAGGTAGGGATCGGGTGAACAGATTATGCCAAAGGTCTCTTGTCCAAGGTACAACGCCACCTGAGACTCGAGGCGGTGATAGAAGATCACTGAAATACGAACAGAAGCGAGAGGCTGTGAAAAATCACATACAGTCATTCAAACCTCTGCAAAAACATTATTGTCGTGGCAAAGATACACATTGGCAGTACTTACGTAGTGACCTCAGTATTCAAAAAATGTGGACTATGTACAATGAACAATATCCTGGTGAAGATCTTCATGTGGAATATGACTATTACAGATCTATATTCAATGAACATTTCAATATTGGGTTCGGTGCCCCTTGTGTTGACAAATGTTCAACATGTTGTCTTCTTGAAAATAGGATATCAGCTGAGAAGAGTAAGCCTGAGCGAAAACAATGGAAATTCCAGCTTAAAGCTCACAAGAAACGAGCTGATGTTTTCTATGAAAAATTGCGTCAAGAGAACGACAATGAACTGACTCTCAGTTATGACTGTCAGAAGAACCTTGTGTTACCGAAAATACCTGACCAGGCTGCATATTATGCAAGACAACTCTATCTTTACAACTATACACTATGCGAAGGTCCCTCCAAATCTTCTCAAAGTAAAGCCAACAAGTTTTCTTACATATGGTATGAAAATGAATTCCGAAAAGGCTCTAATCAGATAGCATCTGCTGTTCACCACCACTTGGTGAATAAGGACCTGAAAACTGTCACCACAGTCAGATATTCTCTGATGGCTGTGGTGGCCAAAATAAGAATAAAACAGTGATAGGGATGTCATTACACTGGCTTCTTCTTGAAGCGCCTCATAATATTGAAACAATTGAAATAATGTTCCCTATAGTAGGACATTCATTCATCCCGCCGGATCGGATATTTGGACTTCTAGGGAGAGAATTTAACACTCGAAGTGTCATTGCAAACGCAGAAGAGTATTTGCACGTTATCAAGAGGTACAGAATCGTAACACGTCTAGGAGAAGATGCCCCTGTTAAGGATTGGAAAGCATATTCAGATGACATTCTTAAAAACCCTGGACAATGGCATTTCCAATTTCAGAAAGCAAAGAGATTAATAATCACAAGAAGCAAAAGCAATAAATCTCTCCTAGTTCGAGGAGAACACTTCTACAATTTTGACATTGGAGCGAATAGTTTGTGCAGGAAGGGGAAGAATTTTAAGATCGCTCACATCGCTGATATACCAAGGGGTGTTGTTGTAAAATCGGCTAAGATCAAGGATGTTAAAAGACTTCTTGCTCTTCACTTTGGGGAAGCATGGGACAGTAATCCAAATTTGGAATTCTATGTCAATGTACTTGCAGAACAGGACCCTGATACTCAAAGTTTGAATGATGATGCAGACGATGATCATGATGATGACACTTTGGACTTTGAACTAATGGAAACTGATGAAACAGATATAGCCTAAACTCATTTTGGTTGTACTTTGATAGTATATCAACACACACAGAACTATTCTAAACTGTGTATGTCTTTTACGTAGTAACATATTCCACTTTACGCAATATGTTCTTCCATTACGTGTGTATGCATTGCAAATTGTAACGTACTCAATACATAATTCCATCCATCATGAGTGTGTGATTAAACTCCACCACTAATTGTAGCTGGTTTTGCAAACTAAGGCGCAATCAATATGGCTGCCACTAGAGTTGCAAAACCTGCTATGTGAACAACACAGTTGAAAAAAACCTGATATATGCAAATACAAAATATTAATAACTTGTTTTCTACTCATCAGATATTTCAGAACTTTGGTACACATATTACAATTATGTTTACCAATAGTTTGTATAAGAATCAGTCCTCTGCCATATTTCTGTTTCGTTTTATTAGTTTTTCCTGATTTCTCACTAATTACTTATCATGCACATAGCTGGCTTTGCAACTGGGCTACTCAATTAGAAAGGCAGGTTAGACGAAGCAGAAGTCACAGTAGGCATAGATCTCGCAATAGAAGTAAAAGTAGGCCTAAATTTGATAAAAATGGCAAATATTGTTACTATCACTTCCGTTTTGGGAACCATTCCAAACCAGAAAAACGTGTGCCACCTTGCCAGTGGAAAAATCAGGAAAACTACATGAGGCGGACACAACAGCGGCTAACTGTTCCGCCACAGAAGGAATATCAGGCCGTCAATCTAGTTTGTTTATTAAAGATCACAAATTAGGACAACGTTTCCTGGTTGACAGTGGTGCAGATATCTGTTATACCAGTTCATCAGAATAAGAAACATCAGGTTTTAAACTATATGCCGCTAATGGTTCAATAATCCACACGTATGGCTCAAACATATTGAATGTGAACCTAGGCTTGAAGCGTTGCTTTGAATGGTCATTCATTGTCGCCGATGTATCAAAGGGCATATTGGGAGCTGATTTCCTGCATCACTTTGGTTTATTAATAGATCTGAAAAACAAACGACTGATAGATAGCAACACTACTGTCGACCAAAATATTATGTGCACTCGAGTTAGAAGGTTGTTTGTGAAGTAACTTATAATCCTACATAAAATACAATACCATCATCATTTTCGTTGTTCTATTTTATGTTAGTTCATATAGGATTGGCATTTTTAATTTATATTTTAATATTTTTTATCGCAGTTGGAACACAAAACGAGCCCGTTTCTGAGTGTGTTTCAGACATGCGTCAAGTTTAAGAGTCAGTTTCTCAAAAACCCGTTATCAGATTGAATCCAAATTTTAACACAGTATACATTAGAATGTTTTATAACTTAGTTTATAAATTTCAAAATGTTGCATGTCCAAGAAACAAAGTTTTTATCATTTTTTTAAGATAACTTTTTCTCGGCTCATGGTGGTTGGAAAATTGCGTTCTGAGTCGCACTGTAATCCTTATATAACAAAGGGTTATGCTATATGACTGTGAAATACGCAAATGAATTCACTAATTTTATATCGGCTTGTATTTGTATGTGATAAAATGACATGGCTCAGCTGCTAGCCGATGCGGTGATAGTTGTACAGCGTTGCTGTGACGGTACACATCCGTGAGGCATGCCGTGCCCCGCTTGAAATTGCATGGGCAGATTCCTTCACTATTTACGATTGTCTGTCAGATTTAATGATAGATTAAAGATTTCCTTCAGGGTAAAATTCAGGAAACTCTGCGTCTCTAAAAGCCACAGTTCTTAGAAGGGATGTGAAACCAATATTATAACTGCCGGACCCCGTCGTGTTGGGGTAATGCGTCTGCCTCACACCCGGAGGCTCCGAGTTCGATTCTCGGCTCCCTTAGGGATTTTAGAAACTGACTTGAGGGCTATTAGGGGTGCACTCAGCCTCGTGAGGACAATTGAGTAGCTGTCTGACAGTGAGGCAGCGCACCAGTCACGGAGACCAAGATTAACGGCTGAGGGAACCCGTCGTGCTGACCACGCGCCACCCCATAATCTGCAGGCCAAATGGCTGGGCAGCGGTCCCTTGGTAGGCCTAGGCCTTTCATGGGCTGTACTGCTATGGGGTTTGGTTTTTATTATTATTGTTATTATTTTTTTTTTTATTGACCTAACGTTAATCATAAGTA
This sequence comes from Meconema thalassinum, assembly GCA_946902985.2. Taxonomy (NCBI): domain Eukaryota; kingdom Metazoa; phylum Arthropoda; class Insecta; order Orthoptera; family Tettigoniidae; genus Meconema; species Meconema thalassinum. The sequence goes on from OX336389.2 coordinate 924,558,274, forward strand.
GGAAAATGATTGGATTATCTGTACACCTATTGGCTATTTCATAAACAACCACCAAACTCAAGTTCTCATAATATATTGGTCGACAGTAACACGCAGTTGTCCAGAAACACGTCGATGCTTTATATAATCTCAAACTAATGCACTCAAAACCATGTTATGGATTTAAATGGTCGTAAAAATGTGTCACAGCATAACCTACAGATGCGTGAACTGAGCGATATGATTAAAATAAATATTCAGAACAGAACTCTAATGCGTTAAATAGTCAACCGCCAAGAAAATCTGTAAAATTTACTATACGAATAGGTAATCTCGCAAATACAGAAGACAAGGCAAAAAGTATAAATGTGGCAAAAGACCGATGACAAGAAACCTTACGTTCCGTATTGCCTGAGATCTGGAAAAAATGTGTAAAATATGCCATACAAATCGAAAAAAAAAAATTGGGAAAAAGACCGCCTTCCGGATGATGTTGAAGTACAAGTTGTAATTAATCTTGACAATTCAGATTCATTAAAAATTGATGACGATATTTTTGGTGATGAATTGCAAAATAACTTGAACCAATCTATAAAGTAGACAAACGCATACAAAGAAAACAGAAAACTTTAAAATAACCTAAAAATAAAATAAAAGTAAACCCCACGAACCTGGGCCCAATGTTTGGGAAGCCAGGCTCTGCCTGTCACAAGTCAGGACTAAGGGCGAGTGATAGAGGAGTAACACCTCTTTAAAAAAACCTTGGGCCAGCTGGCCCGGCTGATAGTACCATGCGAGGGTCCCTTGCCAGGGTTACGGTGAAGACCTCAACGGCATAGACAGTGGAGTAGATGGACTATGGAACAGTGTCGATGGCGGAAGGGGCATCCCAGTGCTCAGGAGAATAAGAGTAAAAGGTACATGGCAACCATATATCAATTTAAGGGGACGACGGTTCCATATGTTAATGGCGGTACCCCGACAGCGTCTGTATCACATGTTAGTGGCGGCTGATTTTATAACACTCAGAAGTGGAACTCTGAGTTTATCCGACTGACTGGTCAGTCAAAATTTCAAAACCTAAATTAAATCAACATGGACAGTGCACCTTCTAAAGCAAATATTTACCCCAGGGGTTTCAGTCCCCAAGTGGTCTATTCGGATTCTGGGGAGACCACTGATGAGTGCATGGAAGTAAGTCGGAGTACTTCAAATCCCCATAGAAACAAGGTTAAAGCAAGATCTCGGATTTGGCTCACGACATTTAATGTCAATTCTCTTTTGAAAGTGGGAAAACTTAAACATATCCTGAATAAATCTAAAGAACGCAACATTAAAATAATTGCATTCCAAGAATCACGCTATACTGATGAATACCCTTTTGATTCTGAAAACTATAGGATATTCAAAGGAAAACCGGGTGAACGAGTTATGGATCACTGTCCTCAGTTTGGGACGGGCTTTATAGTGGATAAGTCAATACTAGGCTCAGTTGTGACATTCGAGTCTTATTCAGGACGTCTTTCAACCTTAACGATAAAATCGGGAAACAAAATTTATTCTCTAGTGAATGGTCATGCTCCAACTAACATTACGAATAAAGAAGCACCTGACAAAGCAGAGCAGTTCTGGAATCAGCTAGACAGTGTTTTACAAAGAATTCCAAGTCATCATGTCAAAATCCTTATGGGCGACTTTAATGCCCAAATAGGAAAGGAGAAGAAGTATCGATACTGGGTTGGGAAATGGTCCGGCCATGCACAAACCAATAAGAACGGCATACGACTCATTGAGTTATGCATCAGCCATGACTTGTTTTTTAAATCTACCTTTTTCAAGAAAAGCCCTTCTAAAACTAAGACTTGGGTCGCACCTAATCCCTTATTAGGTGAATATCAACTGGATCATGCGCTGATTTCCCGCCTGCATACATCTGAAATCATGAAATTTCTGAAAGGACTGGATTTAGACTCTGATCATTATCCAACAAAATTTTCCCTGGATATGATCCCTGAAAAGAGAAACTTTATGAAGCGAGCTCCACAACGAAAGTACGACACAGCAGGTATTAAAAGCAATGAAGACTTTAAGAAAGGTACAGAACAGTTAGATCCACAAAATTGGACACAAATTAAAACAGGACTCTTACACACAGCCGAAACTACAGCACCACTCAGAAGAACAAGAAAACACCCGTGGTGGACGAGTTAATACAACTTCGACAAAAAACTTGGCATAATTGGTCATGCAATAAAACTCCAGCCACTTTTCAAGAACTTCAAAATGTTAGAAAGGTTGTTACTAAATCAATAAGGAAAATTCGTAAACTGAGTGAGGATATGAAATTACAGTCTATAGAAGATGACTTTAAACAACATAATTCAAGGAACTATTATAGAACTTTCAAACAAAAGTTAACCAAATATTCTCCTCCATCACTCCATTTTGTCAATCATAAAGGAGAAATGGCTTATACCACTGATGCTAACTGCAAAATCCTCGCAGCATACTTTTCTAAATTACTTAATAGTGAAAGCCCTCTGGAAAAGTTTCAGTTCACTTCTAACCGAATTAATCAAGATTCAGCCCCACCAACAGTTCAGGAAATTAGAGAAACAATTCAATCACTAAAAAATAACAAGGCCACAGGAGAAGATCAAATAACTGTAGAACTTTGGAAAAATGCAGGGAAAAATTCCATCAAAAAACTTCACGACATTATGCTGGACATCTGGCAAACTGAAAAAATACCAAAGGATTGGAAGATGGCAATAATACACCCCATACATAAAAAAGGAAGCAGGTCTGATCCAAACAATTATAGAGGTGTTTCCCTTCTTCAAGTCACATATAAAATTCTATCAAAAATTCTACTCAACCGTGCAGACGGTCAACTTGACCAAAGAATTGGTGAATACCAAGGTGGATTCAGAAAGGGGAGATCCTGTGCTGAGCAAATTCTGAACCTGAAGAATACTATATCATATTTTCGGAACACAACAAACAAAAATTAAGTCATCACATTTGTCGATTTCAAAAAGGCCTATGATAGTATAGATCGCATGTCACTTGTTAATAATTTAACAGAATTTGGACTTGTTAACAAAACAAGAAATATTATTAAAGATACACTAACTGAAACGAAGGCTAAAGTTAAATTTATGGGTGGTTGTAGTGATGAGTTTGAAATAAACACAGGTGTCCGTCAAGGGGATGGGCTCTCCCCTTTACTTTTCAATTGTGCTCTTGAGAAAGTTGTCAGAGAATGGAGGAAAGCAGGTGCACCATCTCACCGCCTGGGCCCAAAGATTAAGGGTATTGATTTAGATTGTCTAGCGTGCTGATGATTTAGCACTAATTGCCAAAAACGTCGCTGATGCACAGAAACAGCTTGTTATACTGGAGGAGCAAGCAGCCAAAATAGGACTAAAAATCTCCTATGAAAAAACTAAATTTATGACAAATATTAAGAATGGTCCACCTGAAATTGTCATTGGTATCAACAAGATTGCAAGAGTGAAAGAATTTAAATACTTAGGTGAATGGATCACTGAAAATGGCAATGAAAATAAATCTGTAGCATCACGAATTCAGAAAATGGAAATTGCTTTTCAACACACAAAGAATGTTTATAACAAAAAAAGCTTGTCCTGGAACAACAAAATTCGTCATTACTGTACAGTGATTAAACCTGAGCTCTATATGCTTCAGAAACGCTCAGTTTACATCGTAAGACCTTAAAGGAAAAATTAGAGATTAAAGAAAGGAAAATCATGAGGAAAATCTTAGGGCCCAGAATTGTAAATGGCATACACTACCCCAAACCCAACTCTGAAATTTATAAAAGAGTTTCTAAATTAACTGATACAATGAGATTGCGACGAATTCAGTTTCTAAGCCATTTGGAAAGAATGAATCCTACCAGACTCACTTATCGAATCCACAAATTGCTGCAAATCAAACGCACAAGACCAAAATGGTATAAACAAGTAGAGAAAGACCTTAATGAATTGAGTTCACCAAATTTACAAGATAGAAATATGATCCGGAAAATTGTTCACACAAGGGGATTTGAGGAAGATGAGAAGAAACCACAGCGACGTACCTGGTCGGAGGAACAGAAATTACAGCAATCAGTGAAAATGAAGAACTATTGGGCAAGGAGTAAAGCTCAGAAAATGTTGATTCCGCGTGGTCCTAAGTGACCCATTTGCGAAGAAGAAGAAGAAGAAGAAAATAAAAATAACGTATAGCTGCTATTGCAGGTCCAAAGCCCTCATGAGAAAAGCTGATAGAAAATGTTTTTCATGACCTCTTAATACCTTTAGCTTGAATTAATGAAGATGATCAAAAGTTAATCGTAAATAGTGAAGGAATCTGCCCATGCAATTTCAAGCGAGGCGCGGCATGCCACGCGGATGTGAGCCGTCACAGCAACGCTGTACAACTATCACCGCATCGGCTAGCAGCTGAGCCATGTCATTTTATCACGTACAAATACAAACCGAAATAAAATTAGTGAATTCATTTGCGTATTTCACGGTCATATAGCATAACCCTTTGTTATATAAGGATTACAACGCGGCTCAGAAAGCAATTTTCCAACCACCACGAGCCGAGAAAAAGTTATCTTACAAAAATGATAACTTTGTTTCTTGAACACGCAACATTTTGAAAAGTATAAACTAGTTATAAAACATTCTAATGTATACTGTGTTAAAATTTGGATTTGATCTGATGCAGGGTTTTTGAGAAACTGACTCTTAAAGTTGACGCATGGTTGAAACACACTCAAAAACGGGCTCCTTGTGTGTTCCAACTGCGATAAAAAATATTAAAATATAAATTAAAATGCCAAACCTACATAAACTAATGCAAAATAGAACGACAAAAATGATGATGGTATTGGATTTTATGTAGGCCTATTAGGTACTTCACAAACAACCTTCAAACTCGAGTACACATAATATTTTGGTCGACAGTAAGCTGGATGTTCCTGCAGTTGTAGCCATTATTGACCTAAGTGAGTCTGTAAGTTCACTCCATGCAACATGCAGGTTTTCTAAACTCTTAGAACAGCTCCCTGAATTGACAAAGCCTTCTGTTACATCGAAAGAAGTCAAACATGATGTCCAACACTACATAACTTCCAGTGGCCCACCAGTTTTCTGCAAGCCTCGCAGGTTGGACCCTCGTAAACTAATTATTGCAAAACAAGAATTTCAGTTTATGTTAAATAACAATATAATTCAACCTTCTAAATCTCAATGGGCCAGCCCTCTGCATTTGGTAACCAAATTATCGACGTCTCAATGACTGCACCCTTCCAGACCGTTATCCAATTCCACGTGTCGATGATGTTAATAATGTTATTGGTTTTACGTCCCTGTTAACTACACTGGCTTTTAGAGACGCCGGGGTGCCGGAATTTTGCCCCGAAGGGGATCTTTAACGTGCCAGTAAATCTACTGACACGGCTCCCTCGCATTTGCGCACCCTCAAATGCCAGCTGACTGCGCCAGGTTTCGAACCTGCAACCTTGGGCTCAGCAGTCGATGATATTAACCTTATCCTTCAAGGCAAGATAATTTTTTCAAAGCTAGACCTCATCAAGGCATATTATCAAATTCCATTAGCTGAGGAAGATAAACAAAAGTCGGCCATAATCACCCCGTTTGGCTTGTAGGAATTCAATTTCATGCCATTTGGATTACGCACCCAGTACCTTTCAGAGATTCATTAATGAAGTATTGCGGGGACTTTTGTTTTGCATATTTAGATGACATATTAATAGCATCTACTTCAGAAAAGGAACACATTGATCACCTACTGACTGTTCGAACGGCTCCATAAATATGGTGTCAAAATCAACGTTGGCAAATCGGTATTTGGAGTAAAAGAAGTCACCTTCTTGGGGTATCTTATAACACCGGAAGGAACTAAAACAGACCCTGACAGAGTAGCAACAATTGTTAACGCAAAATGTCCAGTGACAGTGCGAAAACTGCGAGCATTCCTTGGCACCGTCAATTTTTATCGTCGACATCTAGGGTATGCTGCTGAAAATCAAGCTCTTTTGAATGAATTCCTGAAGGGAACCAAGAAGAATGATAGAAGGCCAATTGACTGGACGCCAGAAACAATACAGCAATTTGAGAAGTGTAAGAAGGACCTTACACAAGCAGCCCTTCGAACGTTCCCAAGAATGGATCATGAAATTGCAATGTTCGCGTATGCATCCGATTTTGCAGTAAGAGCAGCACTACAGCAAAGAAAGGATGGAGATGGAAACCAATAGGATTCTATTCAAGGAAGATTTCCAATGCTCAGAGGAATTATTCTACCTATGACCGGGAACTTCTTAGTATCTACCTAGGAATAAAGTATTTCAGATACCTACTGGAAGGAAGAACTTTTGCAGTCTACACAGACCATGCTCCATTAACAGTTGCCTTCAAGCAGAAAAATGAGAAGGCGTCAGCATTTCAACTGAGATATCTCCAGTATATATCCCAGTTTACTACAGACCTCCGACATGTATCAGGCAGAGAAAATGTCGTGGCTAATCATTTGTCACAAATGGAAGAATTAGTGGCAATCAATTATGATGAAATAGCGGCATCACAAATACAAGATGAAGAGCTCCAGAAACTCTGATTAAGTCCTGACACTTCACTTAAGTTCAAGTTACACACCACTCCCGTAGGTAACAGTCTTTGGTGTGATGTATCAACTGATAATATTCGGCCATTTATACCTAAGACAATCAGATTTTCAATTTTCCGACATTACCACGACAGATCATTCAGGTGTGAGATCATGAGTGCGACCCAATACCCCACAAAATTACCAGATCAGGACGTGTTATTAAATTCCCTGTGCACTTTGCAGATGTAATATCATGACTGGGGGAGAGTGATGTGGGGGTATTGTGAATGGAAAAATTTAAATATGTTGAGGGCGTAGGACGGAAAGAAGGAAGAGTTATAATTTCTTTGTATTTTGTATTCTTTTGAATATTGAGTCTAATAATGGAGATGTATAATAATAAAGTGTAGTTTAATGTTTTCTTCCCATCATTGCTCCGTATCAGTGAATATCAACTAGTACGGTATACATGCACCAAAAAGAGGCTCAAGTATGCACTAAAATATGCAAACACAAGTACCCATACAAACATAGACACTGCAACAACACAACTTATCAGAAATAATTACAAATGCTCCAAAGTTCACTAATTTCATGACCATCATGACCCATGACCTTGAATGAAACAAACATTTCCTGCATGAATTTTCTTAAGGCACTTGGACTTGGGTCAACTCTAAAAATTCTACTCGCAACATCGCAGTTATCCACTTAATGACTGATGTTGGCAGCAGACAATTAAATGTGACTGAGGAAAGCACAGAGTGTACAATATTTTCTCCATTACTTGAAACTTGTTTATGTTGGGAAATATCAGAAATTTTTACCAACTGCAACATGCTCTAGCTAAACTTCTAAGCAGCAAACAGAAGGGAGGATAAATCAAATATTCTGTTTAAGGTCAAATGTTTTAATGGTAGCATGAAAAAGTGCAAATAATCCCCAATCATGAAAAATAAAAAGATATATGAAGTTTTGGTCAATAATGCATTTTTTCCAATGTATAGAAAGTGATATCCCAAGATATGCCAACATTTCTTAAATATGCCTATTAAAGATCAAGTTATCAAAAATAAGTTCATAAGTAGACTCGGAGATGAGAATTTGGACAGTTGCATTCGAGCTACACCCAACACAAAACAAATTGCGACAAAGTGAGTGTCAAACAAATAAATAATTCAGATTTGTGTTTTTGTTGTTTGAGTCTTCAGTCTTTTGACTGGTTAGATGCAGCTGTCCATGCCTCCCTGTCTTGAGCTAATCGTTTCATCTCTACATAGCTACCACACCCTACATCCGAAGCAATCTGTTAGCCTTTGTGACTCAAATATCCGCTCTTTAAAAAAGAGAGAAAAGAATGCCGCCTGCAATAACATATTCTAACCTTGGTCTACCCCTACAGTTATTGTCCTCAACCCTTCCTTCCATAACTAAGCTTGCTATTCCTGGGTGTCTTAGTATTTATCCTACTAACCTATCTCTTCTCTTCATTAGCAGTCGCCAGAAACATCTATCCTCTCCAATAGTCCAAGTTTCACTTCCATAGAGCGCCACGCTCCCGACAAAGGCTTTCAAAAATGACTTCCTAACACCTAAATCTATAGTCAATGTCAACAGATCCCTTTTTTTGTAAAAAGGCTTTCCTTGCCTGGGCCAACCTACTCTTTATATCCTCTTTGCTTCGTCCATCACTCGTTATTTTGCTTCCTAAGTAACAGAAGTCTCCTACTTCCTTCAGCTTTTCACTTGCCAATTTGATGTCCATAGAGGTTTCTGATTTATTTCGGCTGCATTCCAGTATTTTTCTTTTACATTTATTCATTTTCATCATGTATTCATTCCGAAAGACGGAGTTCATACCATTCAAAAACTCATTCAAATCCTCAGGCGTTTCGGCCAAGATGATGATGTCATCAGCAAATCTCAGAGTTGAAATTATTTCTCCTTGAAACTTCACTCCCACTTTAAATTTTTCTCCAATTTCCTTAATTGCTTGTTCAATGTAGATTGAAAAGTATGGGTGATAAGTTGCAGCCCAGGGGCGGATTTAAAGGGGGCGGTCGCCCCCTCACCCCCCCCCCCCCCCCTGGACAAATTTTACTAATATCTTTAAATGTTCTTTAAACATTTTTTGGTTACTTGTATTAAAAGCCTGGAAACAAATAATGCAATTTCTTAAATATTCACTAATCATCGAACTCGAAGCTCTTGAAATATTAATATTTACAGACCTTTAAAAGTGTAACTACCTTTTATAATGACAAGTAGATCCATTTGCATATTAATTTACGTTTATGCTCTTGAAGAACGGCTGGTCCAAGAAGCCTCTTTACCAGTAAAACAATTCAAAATTCTCTCATATAATGCTGTGGTGAGGAGATTTTGAAGACTACAGTGGCTCGTGTAAACAAAGCCAAGGAATTCAGCTGTATGTTTGATGAAACAGTGGATGTGTCCCATATTTCTCAAATGTCACTTATTCTGAGATATGTTTGCAATGAAGCAGGCAACGTCAAGGTTAGAGAAGATTTTGTGGGATTTCTCGACATTAGAAAAGCTGTTTTGGACCTTGAAAGAGATCAATCAAACTCAGAGAAAGAAGATGGGAATTATGAAAACCATTCGAGCAATGAAACTGAACCGACGGTGACAGGTTTGATACTCGGTGAGCTAGTGATTAGAGAGTTAAGGGCTCATGGTTTGAACCTTAATAACTGTGTTGACATAGGAACCGATGGAGTTTCCGTGAATATTTCCGAAACGGTTGGAGCAGTACAAGAGATTCAGAAAGTTGTTGTTAATGCAGTAAGATGTCCTTGCTACAACCACCAACTAAACTTGGCTGTACCCAAAACAACAAATGTCCTGTCTGTAAGAAATACATTTGGTATTTTGACAGAAATTATATCATTCTTAATGCTTCTTCAAAACTAAAATAATATGGTTCTGAAAAATTTTCTTCATGGCCAACTGATTGACCTTTGTGAGACACGATGGGTGGAACGGCACAACGCTATTTTGAAATTCTCAGCCAACATTGAAAAAGTCAGTGCTGCACTCGAAACTGTCTCCAGTTGGTCAGACGTTCAAGGGGATGCCTAACCACCTAAGGCACAATGTTTGTTGTCCAGCATAACCGATCAGGAATGTACTGTATCTTTGTGCTGTCTTAACGAAGTTCTAGCCATAACTCATTACTTGAGCGTACTTTTCCAAAGTGAAAACCTAATGTCAAGTCAGCATCTGATGCAGTATTCAGTGTGATATCCATCTTCGCCAGGAAAAGGAATAATATTGAAAAAGACTTCAGCAGCGAGTATGAAAAGTGTAATATAATTGCAACTGCGTTGGCTGTAGAGATAAGGCTTCCGAGAATCGCAGAGACAAAGAAACCGACAAAATGCGCCATTCACTACTACTGAAGAATATTTTAGGAGGAATATCTAGACTATATCCCCTTGCTGGGCGGGATGATCAACAATCAAAAGACAAGATTTTCTGATGAAGTCCTTGACATCTACAAGTTAAATATGTCTCTACCTCAAAATGTTGTTAAAAACTGTATTACTAATCTTGATACTCCAGACCGAAATGAAGTCCTGAAGATGGTGACTGAGAAATATGCCACTTTGTTTCAAATATAAGAATAAGTGTTGTATAATAATAATAATAACCCCTATCACTACAGCCCACGAAGGACCTAGGCCTACTAAGCGACTGCAGCCCAGCCATTTGGCCTGCAGATATTGGGGTGTGATGTGGTCAGCTCATCCGGTCCCCTCGGCTGTTAATTTTGGTTTTCGTGACCGGGGCGCTGCCTCACGGTCAGACAGCTACTCAATTGTCTTCACGAGGCTGAGTGCACCTCGTTCCAGCCCTCACGTCAGTTTATAAAATTTATAAAATCCCTGACAGAGCCGGGAATCGAACCTGGGACCTCCGTGTGCGAGGCAGGCGCGCTACCCCAACACCACGGGGCCGGCTAATGAGTGTTGTATACGAAACTAAAAGCTGAATATCTCCATTGGTCAAGAAAATGGAATATGGAAATGGACAATAGGGACATCATCTCACCAACTGTAGCTAGTGCGTTCGAGGCTTGCTACCCAGTTTTATTTCCATTGGTGAAGACGATGCTCAAAGTAATACTGACACATCCTGTAAGCATGTGCAGAATGGTCATTTTCGACCCTTCGTCTCCTGAAATCATACTTGAGATCGAAGACTACAGAAACCAGACTCGAAGAGATTGGCTCTAATGTTCATGCATAGAGACATTCCTATTGATCACAATAAAATCCCTGATAGGTTTGGACAAGAGAGCAAAAAAGAATCCACAAGCTTATTGTAAGATGAACTTTAATAAGTCAGCAGTATGTATTTATGCTAAATATAAATATAATGATTTTGAATAAATGATGTATGTCAAAGCAGACCCGACCAGCGGTTGGAAACTGCTCAAGATGATGATGATGATGATGATGTATGTCAAGGTTACTTTGCGTTTTTGTTGTTGTAAATCCACAAGATTTCAAAACATCAAAGCTATAAACTTTTAAACAATTTGATTCATCTTGCTGTTATGCATTAAAACATACTTAAGCTCTTGAGGAAAACATTAGCTTCACACAATTTCTTTCGCACTTAAATACTGTATAATACCAAAATGTAAAGGTTAACAAATTCACAAAGAAATTTTACATCCTGTTTCCCTTGGGAACAGATATTTCCAATAGCCTAATATTGCGAACATTGTGTTTGAAAGAATACTACAAATGTTATAACCTCTCTAAAAAATAGTTCTAAACCATTCGTATTAGAGCTATTGCAGTAAATAGTAGGACTTGCAAAACTGAGATAATTTAGAATACAATAAATATTTCACTTAAAATGGCTAATATCACGCAAATATTTCCAAATTCACAAAACAGTGTCATACAATTTTTGATTGCTTCTTTATTTTAAATTGTTAACATTTATTTTTACTAAAAAATATCACAAAATGAATCAATAATTTGGGCCTAAATTTTGCAAAATTTTCTGGGGGAGTTTTCTCGCACCCCCTATTGGCTTGGGGGTATCCGAGACCCCCAGTGTGTCCGCCCCTCCCATAATCTTGCCTTAAATCCGCCACTGTTGCAGCCTTGCCTTACACCTTTCTGAATACCAGCTTCTCTCTCATGTCCTTCAACTCGAATGACTGCTGTCTGGTTCCTGTATATATTGTATATCGCCCTCCTATCCCGGTACTGTATTCCAATAGATTTCAAAATGTCAAACAATTTAGTCCAATCAACGTTATCAAAAGCCTTTTCTAAGTCTACATATGCCATGAACGTTCTCTTATTTTTCCTTATTCTACCTTCCAAAATCAGCCTAAGACTTAGTACTGCTTCCCTTGTTCCTACATTTCTCCTGAAACCAAACTGGTCTTCACCCAACTCAGTTTCGATCTGGCTTTCCATCCTCTTGCAAATGATTCTAGACAGGATTTTTGAAGCATGAGTAATCAAGCTGATTGTACGGTAATCTTCACATCTGTCAGCTCCCCCTTTCTTTGGTATAGGGATAATAACATTCTTCTTGAAATCAGGGGGTACCTCACCTGTCTCATAAATCCTACACATCAAGTGAAATAACCTGATCAGACCATCTCCTATGCAGCGTAGCAACTCAATCGGTATTTCATCTATGCCTGGTGCTTTGTTCCTGCTTAAGTCCTCCAATGCTCTGTCAAATTCTGATCTCAATATTAAATCTCCTTTTGCATCCTCATCAATTTTCTCTTCCCTTTCCATTACATGATTCTCAATCTCCTTTCCCTTATACAAACACTCTATGTAAGCTTTCCATCTCTTAACCTTTTCTTCCCTATCTGTTAGAGGCTTTCCATTTGTGTCCTTAATATTACAGCACTTAAGTCTTCTTTTCCCCAAAAGTATTCTTAATCCTTCGATAAGCTGTGTCTACTTTTCCTAATTTCAGACAATTTTCTATACCTGCACATTTCTCTTTCAACCATTCTTCTTTCGCTTCCTTGCACTTCTTGTTAACCACATTTCTGAGACGTCTGTATTCTGCTTTCCCCTTTTCATCTCTTACATTCTTGTGTTTCCGCCTTTCATCCATCAATTCTAGTATATCCTGAGTGATCCACGGTTTTTTACCTATTCTTTCTTTCCTACCAATATTTTCTTCTGCGGATTTTGTTATTTCATTCTTCAAAAGTGCCCATTCGTCTGCAATTGAAGTTGGTTTAGGGTTTTTCATTAGTCCTTCCTTTATACTCTTCTTGAATCTTTCGTTTACATCCCTCACTTTCAGTCTGTCTATTGCCCACCTTTTTGGCTTTCGACTTTTCTTCAGTTTCTTCAACTTTAATCTGCATTTCATAACAACCAGATTGTGGTCAGAGTTTATGTCAGCACCAGGATATGTTTTGCAATTCAAAATCTGGTTTCGAAACCTCTGCTTGACTATAATGAAGTCGATTTGGTAACGCCCCGTATCTCCTGGTCTCATCCATGTGTATATTCTTTTATTGTGGTTATTGAATAAGGTGTTAGCTATGACCAACTCATGCTCGGTGCAGAATTCCATTAGCCTGCTTCCTCGATCATTCCTTTCACCTAATCCAAAATCTCCTACTATCTTCCCTTCTCTGCCTTTTCCTACCACAGCATTCCAATCTCCCATTACTATAACATTTTCATCACCCTTGATACACCTCAGAATTTCATCTATTTCTTCGTAGACCATTTCAACATCTTCATCATCAGCTTGACTTGTAGGCATATAGACTTGTACCACTGTGCTGCACGTAGGTTTAGTATTGATTTTTGCTACAATAATCAGTTTACTATATTGCTCATAATATTCCACCCGCTGTCCAAGTTTCCTACTCAATATGAGACCAACCCCTGCTTGGCCATTGTTTGATTTAGTGCTAATGACCCTATAGTCACCTGACCAAAAGTCCTGTTCTTCCTGCCAGCGCATTTCACTAATCCCAACCAAATCCAACCTCAACCTAACCATTTCCCTTTCTAAGTTATCTAACTTTCCATCTCCTAGCAGACTTCTAACATTCCACGCTCCGATCCGTAGAATGTCAGATTTCCTCTGTGTCACTTCTGTGATGTTAACCCCCTCTCGAGTAGTACCCACCCGGAGATCCAAACGGAGGACTAGTTTACCTCCGGATTGAAATTTTACAAGGGAGGAGGCCATCACATGTAATTATGCATAGAGAGGTGCATATCCTCGGGAATAGCATTACGGCTGTAGTTTCCCGTTGCTTTCAGCCGTGCAGCAGAACGCATTAGTTGGCTTATAATATCAATATCTTAACCGTCTATAAGACAAGTAAAGAACTGATTTATTCTGAAAGGCTGCTACTCCCTTTCAGAATAAGTAAAGAGCAATTCTACTAACAAAAATACTAACCTTCTACTAACAATTAAATACCAATATTCTACTAACGAAAAATTACTTAAGTTCCACCAACAACAAGTACTGCCACTAAAACAGTCCGTCACCAGGCACACTCACATGCACCCTCACACATCACAGTCTAATGAAACAATGAACTATATCTAATTTGTATGACTCAAATTCTTGTAACATGTAAGTTGAAAATTAAAAACTTCCCTTTCTCTTCTCTTAATGATTTTATCAAATAACTTTCATTCAGGACAGCTCATCGGGCGGGTAGATTTCTGCTTCATTTTAGGGGCCTGTGCACGTATGTGAGAGTTAAATTTGTCTAATAATCTGTGCTATTGTGGTGACTAAAGAAATGTTTGTAATTGTGATTGGGAATATATGCCTGCATAAGATACCATCTCAGCATATGCCTGAAGAGTGTGTGGAAATACCTGGGGAAACCAACATACGGGATACCGATGTCTATGCCGGAATTCTAATGTCTGTACTTATGGCAGTTTCCCATCACAGTCTAGATATAAGTGCATGGGCTATGCCACAGGGTCACCAGCTTGGTAGAATGGAGATTTTGTCAACCATTGCTCAATCAGATAACATAAGTTTTGGACTAACATGAGCAAGCTCATCTCTTTTTAAAGTTGGAAAAGAGATATTGATATGGTTTATTACTGATCTAGTTACATATACTAATTTTTCTCACATTTACAGATGGTTTTGAACTGTAATATTTTGGAATTAAAATCTTGATACCTTGAGGTAAATTATGGGCAAATAAACAAAAATACTACTGTTACTAATTTTTACCCTTGAAATTTTGCTTCTGTATTGACTTACAAATGCAATACAGCAATCTGTTAGGTCTGTCTGCCCAGTCAATACAAATTTAATTATCCTTTTAAATTAATTGGACATGTTTCGAGCTATCTTTTTTTTAGCCCATCTTCAGCAACATTTCTATCATTTGAACATTAAAATTCGAATTCTAATATCTACATATAAATTTCAAAGGTTCCCATTATTAATGTATCATCATCATCATCATCTTGAGCAGTTTCCAACCGCTGGTCGGGTCTGCTTGGAACATAAGCCTCTCCATCGTTTCCTGTCCATCCACCATCTCTCGTCATTTACTGTGTCCCAGCACACTCCTCTTTCCTCCACACTCTTCTTAACTCCTTTTGTCAATCTGTCCCTTGGTCTTCCCCTTGGCCTCCTTCCCGTCATTTCCATTCCAAACATCTTCTTCGGTATCCTCTCCTCTTGCATCCTCCTCACATGTCCATACCATTGTAGCCTAGATCGCTCTATTCTATTTTGCAATGGTTCCTCTCTTACCATCTCCCTGACTCTCTCATTCCTTACTCTGTCCATTCTTGTCACTCCTACCCTACTCCTCTGGAACTTCATCTCCACTGCTCGTATTTTATTCTTGTCCCTTTCCTTCATCACCCATGTTTCTGAACCATATGTCAAAATTGGCACAAAGTAGGTCTTGTAGATGATTCCTTTACATTTTTGTGGTACATCTTTATTCCATATCATCCCCCTAACACTCTTGAAAAATCCATCTGCACACCTTCCCCTCTCATTTATTTCCATCCTATTGCCTCCCTTTTCTTCAATTATGCTTCCCAAGTATTTGAAGCATTCTACTTTCTGCAACTGCTGTCCTCCAAGTGTTATGCCCATATCCAGTCTGTTCTTCTTCCTCGTTGTGATGACCACTTCACTCTTTTGTGCTGAGAACTTCATCCCATATGATAACACTACCTTCTCCCACTCATCTAATTGCTCTTGTACTTCTTCCTCATCCTCTCCCCATACCAGAAGGTCATCAGCAAACAACATTGCCTTCATTTTCCTTTCCCCAATGCTATTTACCACTTTTCGTATGATTTCATCCATCACCACTATAAATAACAGGGGTGAGAGGGCACTTCCCTGTTTCAGACCACTCTCCAGTTGAAACCATTCCGTTCTCTCTCTTCCCACCTTTACACAGCTTTTGCTTCCCTCGTACATTGCTTTCACTCTTGCCACTGTCTCCTTGTTCACTGCTTTTGCTCTCATTGCTTCCCATACCTTGTTTCTATTAATACTATCATATGCTTTCTTAACATCCAAGAAGGTCATCACCAGATCTTTCCCACATTCATAATGGTGTTCTTGTAGCTGTCTTACTGCAAAGATGAGGTCAACTGTTGACCTTCCTGGCCTGAATCCATACTGTTCTTCCCTCAGCCCATCTTCAACTTCTGTCCGAATTCTTCTCTCCAGTACCTTCTCAAATATTTTGGCACAGTGGCACAGGAGTGTAATTCCCCTGTAGTTCTTGCATTCCTTCCTACTTCCCTTTTTAAATATGGGTATTATTATCCCTCTTTTCCAGTCCTCTGGTATTTTCTTCTCCCTCCATATCACTTTCATTACTCGAAAGAGCCACTGTGTTCCTATCACCCCTGCTGCTCTCACCATCTCCACACTCACTTCGTCAATTCCCGGTGCCTTTCCCCCTTTCATCTTCTTTAATGCTTCCTCCACTTCTTTCCATGTCAATTCCTTCTCTGAAATGTCTTGGTCACTGTCTGTTTCTTCCTCCACAATGTCCACTACGCTGGTTTTAGTTGAATTTAGGAGTTCCTTGAAGTATTCTCTCCAGATAACCTTTACTTCTTCCATATTTTCGACCTCCTTTCCATTCCTGTCCACCATTCTGACATTCTCCCCTGTATCTCTTCTCTTTGCCTTTATCATTCCATACAACACTTTCTTACTGCCATCATAGTCCTCCTCCATCATTTCTGTCCATTTCTCCAGCCATTTCTTTTTCTCTTCCTTCACTACTTCTCCTGCTTCTTTCTTCCGCTCTTGGTATTCTTCTCTTGTTCTGTCTGTCCTCTGTTGGAACCATTTCCTGAATGCTTCATTTTTCTTTTTCACTGCTTCCTTAGTTCTGGGGTTCCACCATGGTGTTTCCTTCCACCTTTTCTTTCCACTAGTTCTGCCACACACGACTTCCGCTGCTTCTACCAACACGTCCTTGAACCTATTCCATTCTTCTTCACCTGTTTTCGGATCATCCTTCGGTAATTTGTTCCTCACTAATATCTGGAACTTCTCCTTATTTCCATCCTCCTTCAGCTTCCATGTCCTTATTCTTCTTTCTTGGTTCTCAGTTCTCCTCTTTTCCTTCAGTCCTCTCACCTTGGCGACCAGCAGACGGTGGCCACTGTCCAGGGCTTCTGAAGGTATTACCCTTATATCCGTGATACTCTTCTTTGTCTCCTTCCCGCATAGAATATAGTCCACCACCGATTTCCTAGTCAAATCCCTGCTGTACCAAGTAATTTTATGGCTCTCTCTCTTCTTGTACCATGTGTTTCCAACCATTAGCCCATTTATCTTGCACAGTTCCAACAATCTCTCTCCTTCCTTATTCCTGTTTCCCCATCCTTCACCACCAATCACTTCCTCAAAACCTCTTCTATCAGTTCCGACATGGGCATTTAGGTCTCCCATGACTATCAGGTTTCTCCCCACCAACTGCTTCTGCAACTCCTCTTCAAACTCGTCCTTCTCGCCTTCTGTGCATCCCACCTGTGGTGCATAGACTTGCAGAATGTCCAGGTTTCTACCTTTAACAGTGATTCTGGCTCTAATTATTCTATCACTTACCCTCTTTACTTCCTCCCTCAGCCCTTCTCTCACCACCATTCCCACTCCATTCCTCTTCCCCTCCTCATTTCCTATCCAGTATAGCTGCAAGCCATTTCTCAGTTCTTTTCTTCCTTCCCCTCTCCATCTGGTCTCTGCCAGTCCGAGTACATCCAGTTTTCTCCTCTCCATCATATCCACAACCTCCTCCACTCTTCCCGTCAATGAAGTTATATTCAAAGTTCCGATTCGTAGTCCATTTCCATAGCCAGGTCTGCTTCCTTTAGATCTGTCCTTTCCGAGGCCCGTTCCCGTTTTAAAAGCAGTTTCATATCCACTACTGGCTTGCTAGGCCTAACGTAGCTTCACCATAACCCTGGCGAGGGGCCTGTTTTTGGTCCGCGAGAGGTATTTTATTTCCCTCAAACCCTCCGGACAAGTCCGGCGAGCCCCCCTATCCGCCACCTGGGACGCGCCCGATAGAGGAACAGGCAAACCCCCACGGGCCCTTTTTAAATATGGGTATTATTATCCCTCTTTTCCAGTCCTCTGGTATTTTCTTCTCCCTCCCTATCACTTTCATTACTCGAAAGAGCCACTGTGTTCCTATCACCCCTGCTGCTCTCACCAACTCCACACTCACTTCGTCTATTCCCGGTGCCTTTCCCCCTTTCATCTTCTTTAATGCTTCCTCCACTTCTTTCCATGTCAATTCCTTCTCTGAAATGTCTTGGTCACTGTCTGTTTCTTCCTCCACCATGTCCACTACGCTGGTTTTAGTTGGATTTAGGAGTTCCTTGAAGTATTCTCTCCAGATAACCTTTACTTCTTCCATATTTTCGACCTCTTTTCCATTCCTGTCCACCATTCTTACATTTTCCCCTGTATCTCTTCTCTTTGCCTTTATCATTCCATACAACACTTTCTTACTGCCATCACAGTCCTCCTCCATCATTTCCGTCCATTTCTCCAGCCATTTCTTTTTCTCTTCCTTCACTACTTCTCCTGCTTCTTTCTTCTGCTCTTGGTATTCTTCTCTTGTTCTGTCTGTCCTCTGTTGGAACCATTTCCTGAATGCTTCATGTTTCTTTTTCACTGCTTCCTTAGTTCTGGGGTTCCACCATGGTGTTTCCTTCCACCTTTTCTTTCCACTAGTTCTGCCACACATGACTTCCGCTGCTTCTACCAACACGTCCTTGAACCTATTCCATTCTTCTTCACCTGTTTTCGGATCATCCTTCGGTAATTTGTTCCTCACTAATATCTGGAACTTCTCCTTATTTCCATCCTCCTTCAGCTTCCATGTCCTTATTCTTCTTTCTTGGTTCTCAGTTCTCCTCTTTTCCTTCAGTCCTCTCACCTTGGCGACCAGCAGACTGTGGTCACTGTCCAGGGCTTCTGAAGGTATTACCCTTATATCCATGATACTCTTCTTTGTCTCCTTCCCGCATAGAATATAGTCCACCACTGATTTCCTAGTCAAATCCCTGCTGTACCAAGTAATTTTATGGCTCTCTCTCTTCTTGTACCATGTGTTTCCAACCATTAGCCCATTTATCTTGCACAGTTCCAACAATCTCTCTCCTTCCTTATTCCTGTTTCCCCATCCTTCACCACCAATCACTTCCTCAAAACCTCTTCTATCAGTTCCGACATGGGCATTTAGGTCTCCCATGACTATCAGGTCTCTCCCCACTAACTGCTTCTGCAACTCCTCTTCAAACTCGTCCTTCTCGCCTTCTGTGCATCCCACCTGTGGTGCATAGACTTGCAGAATGTCCAGGTTTCTACCTTTCACAGTGATTCTGGCTCTAATTATTCTATCACTTACCCTCTTTACTTCCTCCCTCAGCCCTTCTCTCACCACCATTCCCACTCCATTTCTCTTCCCCTCCTCATTTCCTATCCAGTATAGCTGCAAGCCATTTCTCAGTTCTTTTCTTCCTTCCCCTCTCCATCTGGTCTCTGCCAGTCCGAGTACATCCAGTTTTCTCCTCTCCATCATATCCACAACCTCCTCCACTCTTCCCGTCAATGTAGTTATATTCAAAGTTCCGATTCGTAGTCTATTTCCATAGCCAGGTCTGCTTCCTTTAGATCTGTCCTTTCCGAGGCCCGTTCCCGTATAATAATGTATAATAGTTAAAAATGTTTTAAATCTTTTTTAAGAGTACAAATTACACAACACTTTTTTTTGAAGTCTTGGAAAGCTTTACAACACTTAAAATATTTGTTCAAATGTTAGTCTTAAATACAGCCAACATGACTACTTCGATGACAATGGAATTTAATTTGTTCATTACTATGTCAATTTATCATTGGATTCTGCCAAAAAATATTGATTTTCCTAGGGTTGTACGGAGAGCCTCTAGTGTGTATATATATTGAACGAATCCGAAGAAAGGTTGAAAACCAAATTCAAGAGGAACAGTTTGGGTTCATAAGGGGAAGATCAACAGTGGAACCTATTTTTGTTGTAAGACAAACTATGGAAAAACACTGGGAATATGGAAAAGACATGCTAATGACCTGCATTGACTTAGAAAAGGCATGTGAGAGTGTATCTAGAGACAGAGCTTGGGAAAGCCTAAAACGAAATGGTATTGGAGAAGAAATAATACAAATGATAAAAGCAATGTACAGTAATTGTTGCAGCTGTGTCAAGACTCAAGTAGGTAAAGCAGGATGGTTTGAAATTGAACATGGATTAAAACAAGGGTGTGTACTCGCACCATTGCTATTTATACCGGTGATGGATGATATACTAAAGGCAACAAAGGAAGCATATACAGGTACAAGAATGAACATTATCCTATTTGTTGTTGATATTCTGATGTGGGGAGAAAATGTGAATGTGGTCCAAGAACAGCTGGATGTACTAAAGAAAATGTTAAGAAATAGAAATGAAAGTCAGTGTAGAGAAAAGTAAGACAATGGTAATGACAAGAGGAAAGAAAGAAGGAAAAGGGATTGTTAATATTGGTGATGTAGATCTGGAAGTAGTATAGCACTTCAAATATTTAGGAAGTGAATTGATGGAAAATGCAAGAGTGTATATGGTGATCAATAAGAGAATACAATGTGGGAGTGCTTTCTATCAACAGGTTCGGAGTTGATTTTTTCACTGTTTCACTGTGCCCAAATGAGAGAGCACCTACCCTAGGTATATAAATATAAGACCCCTGTTCTGACTGTCCATTTGAGAGCTCGTAATTGGAGCATCTCGTGTGAAACATCACATGCATTGTTTCTTATACATTTTGTGGCCCAAAAACCAGCAAAACCCCAAAGTCGTACAGAAGCCGATGGATAATAGGCACAGAATGTGTAAGAAACACATTTGTTTTGGGTAGTTCAATGATTTTTCTTTCAGCACTTTAGTGAAGAGGGGTGGAAGAGGAATGGGCTAGATTTAAGAAGACACTAGTAGGTGCAGCAGAAGCAGTATGTGGGAGGACAAGTAGTAAGAAGGGGTGGAAGGAAACACCATGGTGGAATGAGAAGACAAAAGATATAGTAAGGGAAAAGACTAGAGCCTTTAGGAGGTGGTATCAAAATAGGACGGTAGAGACAAGGGAAGAGTACCAGGAAAGAAAGAAGGAGGCGAAGAGAGTGGTGGCTGAGGAGAGAAGGAAGTGGATGGAAGAGTGGACAAAGATTTTTTTTTTTTTTTTTTTTAGCGTATGGCTTTTA
Source organism: Meconema thalassinum (assembly GCA_946902985.2). Taxonomy (NCBI): domain Eukaryota; kingdom Metazoa; phylum Arthropoda; class Insecta; order Orthoptera; family Tettigoniidae; genus Meconema; species Meconema thalassinum. Next base: position 924,579,694 of record OX336389.2, read on the forward strand.
ATGCCGGGAGTGTCCGAGGACATGTTCGGCTCGCCAGTTTTGTAGCTGCTTCGAGACGGACACCCAATGGGTGAGCTACAAGTACCGTTGGGGGGGGGGGAGAAGTTGGAATGTAAGGGCTAGGAATTGGAAGGTAGCGGCTGTGGCCTATACTTAGGGACCAACCCCGGCATTTGCCTGGAAGGAAGATGGGAAACCACAGAAGACCATCTTCAAGGTTGCCGGCGGGGGGATTCGAACCTCCTCGCCTCCCGGATGTGAGCGACTGCCAGCAGTCATGCCGCAACGACCTCGGCTAACTCACCCGGTTGGACAAAGATGATGGAGGAGGATAGTGAAGGTACAAAAAAGGTCCTGTATGGGATGGTAAAAAATAAGAGGCGGAAGGATCCTACGGATTATGTTAGAATGGTGAACAAAAGGGGACAAGAGATAGAAAATAGGGAAGAACTGAAGAAAATGTGGAAAGAATATTTTGAAGAACTTCTGAACCCAAATGGAAAAGATGGTGAGGAGGAAGAAATCGGGGAAGAGGAAGATGAACTGCAATCAGAAAAGGACTTAACATGGAAAGAAGTGGAAGATGCAGTGAACAAGATGAAAGGAGGGAAGGCACCGGGTGTGGATGAGTTGAGTGTGGAGATGATGAGAGCAGCAGGAGAGGGGGGGATACAGTGGCTGTACCGAGTGACGAGGACAGCATGGAAGGAAAGGAAGACCCCAGAGGACTGGAAAAAAGGAATCATTGTCCCGATCTTCAAGAAAGGTAGTAGAACAGATTGCAGAAACTATCGGGGAATAACACTGATGAGTCATTGTGCAAAGATCTTCGAGAAAGTTTTGGAAAAGAGAATTAGGACAAGGATAGAAGGAGGGATGAGGGAAGAACAACATGGCTTCAGAGCAGGAAGGTCCACAGTGGATTTGATTTTTGCTGTAAGGCAGTTACAAGAACAGCACTATGAGTATGGAACAGATCTACTGTTGGCCTTCCTGGACATTGAGAAAGCATATGACAGTGTATGCAGAAACAAAGTATGGAAGTCCCTGGAGGATAGAGGAGTAGAGAAATGGACTATAAAGAGGATAAAGGAGATGTACAAGGGAAGCGTGAGCTGTGTGAAAGTGGGAGGAGAGAGATCAGACTGGTTGGAACAGAGAAACGGCCTGAAACAAGGAAGTGCACTGTCACCGTTACTTTTCATTGTGGTGATGGATGACATAATGATCCGAGTGGCACAAGTAATTGGGGACGGAAAGATGAAAGCAAGGGTGTTTGCAGATGATTTGGGGAAACAAGGAGGAGGAGGTACAGGAACAGTTGGACGTGTGGGAAGGAATAATACAAGGATATGGGATGAAATTTAGCATAAATAAGAGTGAGATGGTGATCACAACAAGGAAGAAGGAAAGAACCACAACGGGAATAACAATTGGTGGGGAACAGCTGAAGAAAGTGGAGAGTTTCAAGTATCTGGGAAGCCTGATACAAGATAATGGAAGAAACGATAGAGAAATAAATGAACGGGGGAGGCAGGCAGAAGCATTTCGGAGGAGTGTGAGAAGCATGTTATGGAGCAAGGATGTCCCTCAGAACAGCAAAAAGATCATATATCGGACGTACTATGTCCCTATCCTGACGTATGCCTCGGAGACCTGGGTTATGAAAGGAAGGGAGAAGAGCAAAATACAGGCCAGTGAGATGAGGTTCTTGAGAAGCAGTATTGGAGCTACAAAGATGGACAGAATAAGAAATGAGAGGACCAGAGAATTAATGAAGGAGGAACCATTACAGGATGGTATAGAGAAATCTAGACTTAGATGGTATGGACATGTAAAACGAATGGAGGAGAAGAGGATACCAAGGAGAGTACATGAGACGAAGTGGGAAGGAAAGAGACCGAGGGGAAGACCGAGAGACTGGTGGCTGAAGGGGGTGGAAGAAAGCGTGAAGAAGAGAGGAGAAGACTGGACAAGGGTGGAGGCTGAGAGATGGTGGGAAGACAGAAGACGTTGGAGAGGCTAGTGTTCCAAACAGACCCGGCCAGTGGCTGGAAACTGTGCAAGATGATGATGATGAACTGCTTGTATACTGCCACACCCACTTCTGTAGGAAGAGAGTTGTTTTCTTTACATTAACGGACGTGTTTTACTTGTGGTTTCAAAACCAGTGCTAATTTTGTGAGTTCTGTGTTATCCAAAGTAACAGAATGCCTCTTGGTGATCGTAATGTTTTTAGTAAAGTAAAGAAGGGCCGTGCTTCTCGATTTGTGAAAAAGAAATCGAATGTGCCAGGGCAAGGTACCCGTAGTACTTCGAGAATTAAATGCAGTGCTGCGAACACGAAAATTGATGGAGGCATTTCGTTTGATGAACACAAGACAGAAGATAAATCCTCAAGTAGGTTTAGGTTCATAGATTTGAGGACTCTGTCGGATGTTATTCGTTCAGTTTGTGCATGTGGTAACTGTAGTGCGCGTGATTTGAGGTTATATGATGATGGAGAGAGGTTGGTCTAGTTTGTAGGTTACATTTGCATTGTGACAGATGTCTGTCAGATAATGCTTTTAGAACTTCTGAAGTGAACAACTGGACTTATGAAGTAAACCTGAGATTTTGCTATGGATTGAGGTGTTTAGGGGTTGGAAAGGAAGGTACCAACTTGTTTTGTGGAATTATGAATATGCCACCCCCAGTTGCATGGTACACTCATACAAACAGAGAACTCTTAACTGTCCTTGAGAAAGAATGTGAGGATAATCTGACATCAGATGATGAAACTGGCAACAAAGGCTCATCAAAGGAGATATTCAATGAGGAAACATCTGGAGGAGGAAGAGGAATTAAGAGGAATATGGATATGGTCTGCACTAATTCAGTAGATAAGCGGCAATACAATATGAACAAACTCAAATCCTTGATTCAAGTTTTCCATAACTTACATTTTTGTATGTTTATTGTACCTTTTGTCCTACATTAAAGATACAGTGGTGAAACTTGGTATGCTGCTGTAAACCATTATTCTAAATAACTTCCTGGAACAATTTCTTTTAAAGAACATATTTCGGATTTTAAGGGGTAACATGTCATTTTTCTTTTTCAAATTAAGTCCATCCGATTTTGAAGTGCTGTTAAAAATAAAGTAAATAAGATGTCAAAAATTTGTTCCACAAATATCTTTAGACCGGTCTGTAGATATTAAATGTCAAATTTTGTAACTTACAATGTGATGGTTTTGTAGAAAAGGTACATATTAAGGGTACATGTTTCAGAAAATTCAAATATTTGTAGCTGAAGAACCATTTGCATTCCCTCCACGAAAATCAATACAGACATGCCTAGCACACTGATAATCATGTGTGTCAAATTCTACAGCATTATAGTTAAAACTCTTGGAGTTACAAAAACTCTTTTACCAGAGTGCAATTTTGCATACGTTCCCCCTTTTATTTTAAAGTTATAAGGATAACTTTCAGTCAGTCAACACAAATTTATGCCCAATGATATTAGACAGGAAATATGAGAATCTACTGTACATGTAATTAATTATTATATACATACAGTAGATTTCAAGGGGGGTTACAAGGGAGCTTGAAGTTTAACGTGGCTGTTAATCTCGCGATCATGAGCCACGGGACCTCCTTTTAACGTGGAATCCGAACCACGGGTCATGGCATTTCACTTTGAAAATCTCACATGTATTGATCGGGAATCAACCCCGATCTGCCGTGGCGAGAGGCCAACAGCCTAACCGCTGCGCCACCACGCCTCCTGGGGGTTACAAGAATGACAAGTTTTTTACATCAAGCGATCATCCGATCTAGATCATTCAAAACAATCACACAGTAAAAGAAAACAATCTTTCTCTACCAAACCTACAATGCCAATCACAAATACACTGACCGGACAAAAAAGTGGAACAGTTATAAAAGTAATATAAATAGTATAAAATTAGCCATGAAAAAGATGTAATCACATTCTAAAAGCTTTTCACGCATTATAACAAACATCTGAAACATCCGTGAATGGAAATTGATAATACAGTACAACCCCGTTTTAACGTGCCCGCTTTTAACGAAGATTTTCATAAGTCCCAGCCAAATCGCCATAAGCACAGTGTTATTTAAACCCCCTTCTAACGAACCCCGATATAAGGAAAAGTCCGCTTCTAAGGAATATATTTCACATAAATTACGATCGTGTATCCCGTTGTAACGAATATGTCGATAAGATACTTTTTCCTAAACTTGTTTTGAATGTCAATTAACTTCCGTTTTGACGTAATCTCAGTCCGAAGTTGACGCGCTAAACGAAATCGCTCTTTTAGCGATGTATAGAACCGTGATAAATTGGCGCGGCCGCTGGAAATCACTGTTACCGGCAAGCAGCATTCACTATCACGCTAGACGCTGTTGGTTAGTTATGTCCATTGAACTGTAGGTAGTACTGGAATGACGGCTGTATGGGAACGAAGTGCGGTTTACCTTGAGACTAGCTATACAGCCTAGAGGCATGACTGACGTAGGGCCTACGCGTAAATGCCGCGAGACTCTGGTAACTTCACGAAATATAAATATTTAGGCCAAAGGTCTCTTGCAAACTTCACGTGATTTAGGTGAAAGATTAAAAGCAATAAGCAATAAGAAACTGAAAATGTTTATGGATATTCTACAAAATGAAAATGTATTCTAGAAAAAATTACGGAATAAGTAGAAAGTCGTGCCTTCCATGGCTTACGCTGCCTGAACCGTCATTGATAGACCCCAAGTATATGCGTACGAAATGTAGAGCTGTTCAAGCTCTACAAAAAAGTCCGCGAACGCATATACTTATCTCCAACCGTTAGGGAGTTAGGACAGTTTTAGTCGGGTAATGTCTACAGTGACGTCAGCTGTCTTAACCTATAGCCGCAGCGCTCTTACACCGGCTAGGCACTTCTGTCCCGCTGCTCCAATCGCTGCTTAGGAATCACGCGGACGCGAGGGGTGCGGACTGCAGGCTCATTCTCTGTTTTTGTTCCTGTGTTGTTGGAAGTTGTGCTACGAGTTTTTTGTGTCTGTGATAAGAGTTGTACTGCAAGTTACGGCGGACCACATTCATTATGGCTGCAAAACGTAAGAAGCCGACTCTTCAGAAAAAGATAAGACATCATCAGGGATGTTGAAAGGAATAGCCAAGTACCTTTGTCACAGATGGCAAAAAAATATGACTGGGCACCCTCTACGCTGTTTGGCATCATGAAACAGAAGGAAGCTATTCTGACCACGGAAGTTGAGTGCGGTTCTGGGGCAAAAATACGGAAGAATATTCGTTCTTCGCCGTACGAGGAACTTGAAAACATTTTAATGAAATGGTTCGAGGGAAAAAGGAGTGAGAACGCTCCAATTGACGGGAACATACTTAAACAAAAAAGCTCAAGAAATCGCACTTAAGCTGGGTTTGGTCGATTTCCATGCTTGTAATGGCTGGTTTGATCGGTTCAAAAAACGGCACAATCTTTCGTTCCAAAACATGTGCGGCGAGAGTGCGGAAGTTAATGACAATACAGTTGTATACTGGAAAGAGAAAACGTTGCCTCGACTTCTTGAAGGATATGATGCTAAGGATATTTTTAACGCCGATGAAACGGGAGTGTTTTACATCTTGCTCCCGTCCAAAACATACGCTGTTCGCGGAGAAAAATGCCACGGAGGCAAAAAAAAGTAAAGAAAGACTGACAGCGTTGTTATGTGTTAACAGCAACGGGAGTGAAAAATTACCCCCACTAATAATTGGAAAATTTAAGAATCCAAGATGTTTCAAGAACACCCGTACACTCCCATGTAAATATGATTTTAACAAAAGTGCATGGATGACATCGGAGATATTTTGAAAATTTTTACAAAGCTTGGATGCCAAGATGGGATCGGCAGGAAGGAAAAGAGTGCTGGTGATAGACAGATGTCCAGCTCATCCTTCAGATACGTCTTTCCTGCGGAATATCAAAGTGGTTTTCTTTCCTCCTAACTGCACCAGTCACCTGCAGCCTTTGGACCTTGGCATTATTCATTCTGTGAAAGTGAAGTACAGGAAGGTCCTGGTTCAAAGAGCTGTTTCTTTCCTCGAAAGAAATGAGGTAATGAAATTGAACATACTCCAAGCCATGCATATGTTTGTAGCAGCATGGCAACTAGTCACAACGACCACTATTCAAAACTGCTTTGGCCATGCAGGTTTTGGTGCTATTTCAGAAGTTTTTAATGAAGAAGACTCTACTGATGACATTGGGGAAGATTGGGGGGTTGTATCAAAGGATTCTACTGTCACAACATTTGAAGAATTTGTTACTTGTGATGATGATATCCTAACCTCACCACCACAGATGGATGTTGGAGACCTTTGTGATGATGCAAAAAGGCAAAGTACTGAAGAGGAAGACTAAGAAGAAGAAGAGGATCCAGCAGAACCAACTTTTGGGGCAGCAGTGGAAGGACTGGATATTGTCCGCCGGTACTTCTCCTCCTTCAGTGAGGATGAAGAGCTCATCAACACTCTCAACCAAATTGAGAGAAAACTTCTTTCCATGAGACATCATGGCAAGAGGAAGCAAACTACTTTACTGGACTACTTCAGAAAGTGAAGGGTAATACCTTATGCTTATTCTCATAGTTCTCATGGTCCGCCTTCACAAATATCCTTAATATATGTTAGGCCTCTGTTCCTTCAAGTTACAATTACAAGTCAGTAATATCTATTTCTCCTTTCCTTGCTGCAGCTTGTGCTCCCAATGGCCCACTAAGGAATCCGTTACCTGTGCTGTTTCGTAAATATTTTCTGTTATTCTTGTGTTAATTTGACTTTTTAGTATTTCTTAACATGTTCATTTATTATTTCTTGACATTACATTAGTTGAAGACATAAATGTACCGGTATCATTATTTCTTGTGATATATATAGCCTATTTTCTTCGAACCCCCTTTTAAGGAAAACCCCCTTCTAAGGAAGAAATATCAAATCCTCCTGAGATTCGTTAAAAAGGGGTTCTACTGTATGACATTTCTTAGGGTGGTTTATTACCACCAATTACCCCTAATCTTCGATGAGCCTATCTTAATGGTTTTATGGCACTGCAAGTGTTTAAGGTTTACGATTGTTGCCGCTCGCTTATTGTTGTTCTAGGGATAACTGGCATTTGTTGAATACCTGTGAACCATTGTCATATATTTTAGTAAGTTATCCAAGTGCAGTTCACACTAAAACATGCCTCTTAGCCGTGAAGGAGCTGCACAGGCAGTTTGCATTGGTGGAGGATGGCCGCAGCTCCCGTTTTGTTGCTGAGGTCCTTGGATCATCTCTCGGGAGCATTCACCGTGCAGTGCAACGTTACCGAGAACTCCAAAACATACGACAGGAGACGAGATTCAGGCCGTAGAAGAAGCACAAGTGCCAGGGATGACAGATTCCTCACCCTGCAAGTTCTGCGTGATCGCCATACCACAGCAGTCCAGGCATGAAGTCAACTGGAAAATGTCAGAAATGTGAGAGTGAGTGGGCGAACAGTAAGAAGAAGGTTTGAAGAAGCTCATCTTTCGTCCAGGAGATCTACACGGTGGACTCGCACTCGAACGACATCACAGAGAGGCGCGTCTTCGCTTCGCAAGGCAGCATCTGGGATGGACCCCACGAGCAGTGGGCCTCTGTTCTCTTCACTGACGAGAGTCGCTTTAATCTTAGATCTCCTGATGGAAGAGAAAGAGTGTGGAGAAGGCGCGGGGAGAGGTACAGCCCTGTTGCTTTCTCTTCCAGGACTCCATTTGGAGGTGGCTCGGTTATGGTGTGGGGTGGCATCAACGTTATGGCCCGCACTGAGTAGGTGTGTATCGATCATGGGACGCTCAATTGCCAAAGGTACATCGAAGAGATCCTGATGAACCATGTGATGCCCTTTGCGCGTTTCATTGGTCAGAATGTCATGCTGATGCAGGATAATGCCCGCCCTCATACTGCTCGCTATGTTGTAGAATATCTGCAGGAAGTGGGGATTCAAACCCAGGACTGGCCAGCTCGTAGTCCTGACTTGAACCCCATCGAACATGTATGGGATGTGCTTGGAAGGAACGTCAGACATCGTGACCACACCACCTTGGCACAACTGACAACATCGCTGCTGGAGGAATAGGATCGCATCCCAGCAGATGCCCGAGCGTTTACAAGCTGTCATAGATGCTAAGGGTGGGAACACTCGTTTTAGTGACCAGTGTTCTCATGCAGCGCAGTGCAAACATTATCACTGTTTTGATTCGCAATACGTTTTATAAAAACCAGCCCAAAAGAGCATTATTAATAAATAGAAAATTGTAAGATTTGCAAAATGTAACGAAATTTGTGAGTTAAATCGTGTTGTAAAACATGTTTCGGTATTTTCTGTATCCAACCATCTAAAATTTACATGAAAAATGCATATATTGGAAAACCGTTACTTTTTTTTGCTGGTCAGTGTAGTTGTGGCTCTCCTACACTAATCCGTGAAGGTGCAGGTTAGTACGTACAACCTAATATCAATTCTAATATCATTGGGCATAAATTCATGTTGACCAACTGAAAGTCATCAATGGGGCCCGGATTTTGATGTCGTAAAAAAGTATAAAAAATACACTTAAAATCTTCAAAAATGACTGTAATAAATGACCTAATAATTTGAAAAACACATTATAAAATGGAGAAAATGATCTTATAATAATAAACTCCCCAATCTTTCAAAAATTCGAAAAATGCACTATTAAATGGAGAAAATTTTCTTATAATAATAAACTCACCAATATTTCAAAAATGTTATCTTAAGCTCAAACTGAAAAGTCAAACAAAATAGATTTCTAGCACTTAACAAAAAGATTATGTTCACTTTAGTCTGAGTTGCACAGCTCTACGAATGTCATTCTGATGTTGTCAAATGTAAATGATCTGTGGTTATATCAGCCAACATATTTCTATATCTTGAAAAGCTGCGTTCAACATCAACTGATGTGATCGGAGCGTACTTGAAGTGAGCAAGGTCGTTTGCTGCTAAATCCTCCTCAATCCCATCCATGCAGTAGTCTTCTCCAGAAAGAATGTGTGAGATTCATAATGTTTCATACCCGGTGTTTTTGTTCAGTACTTTTTTCAGTTTTGATACAATACCTGCAGCAATTTCACCACGATTGTTGCTACGACTAGTTTCCATCCGGTTAATTAATGAAATGGAATCAACATTTCAATATTTTAAATTATCTTGTATCAGATACTGGAGTCTTCTTAACTCTGACAGACCTAACTCCCTCATATGAGCCGTTGAGAGCCCAAGTGGTGTAACTCCTCTCGGAATTACAGGGAAGTCTAAACCTTATGGCAAGCAGGCATAGCTCAGGGCCAGTGTGTGTGAAGCATTGGAAGTGAGCATTGCGTCTGTCAGCCACAAAGGTTGGACTTGCCTGTTATTCCGAGAGGAGTTACACCACTTGGGCTTTCAACGGCTCATATAAAGCTGTGACATGACTAAATTGGAAAAAATTACCTCAATAGGCCGATTTCTCTAAAATAAGACCCAAAAATTCTACCAAACTTTAAAAAATGCTCTTAAAATGGAAAAATAGCAAAATATGCAAAAAGATGCAAAATAAAAATGACATATTTAAAGACGGGGTGGGGTGGCCTGTCCGGAGTTTCTATGTAATTCAGCATTGTTTTAGACAGCTCAGTAAAAAGATGACATGTCATCAACATCCGGATCCTAATCATCAAACATTTGCCACAAAATTCCACAGGAAACAATTCACGGTTTACATTCATCCATTCTGCACCAGATAACACCTTCACTACAGTCTAAAGGGGATTCAATGCCATATTAATCAAGTGTTTCCATTATTTTAATCACCATCAGTATATTTACATACCAGAACTGAATGGATATGTTTGTACCTGAATTCCTGAGTAGCTTCAAAGCTGTCATCTTCTGTTATAGAAAACACACATAAGAATCCTTCACCACTTCGGAAGTAGTTATCCCTGCAACAAAAACACTGGATCTTCAATGGTATCTGTTTAACATTAAAGTAGAAATAATATAGGCTATAACATAACATGCCAAAGATTCTCAAGTAAAGCTTGCAGACCCAAGGACTCGGCTCTATATTGATGAAATAATGGGAGTATAAATAGGAGTTCACATATTTTGACCCCCCCCCGGTTCAAAAATATCAGTTTTTGTTTTCTATGAATTCTGCAACATTGAAGTGAATAATGTATGAGTAGTTGGATTGCCTAGAATAATTTATATCGCCCTCAAAAACAATTTAAATGAGTTGACAACAGGCCCGGACTTACAGAGATCCAGGGCCCCTAGGCACTTGACATTTGGGCCCCTCACCATCTCGAAGCTATTTTGGAAATTTAGTTAATTAAATGCACTAGTAGCCTATCGTACAGAACATATAATTTTTAATTGACATTAATGACTTAAATAAACATCAGAATAATACAGTCTATGTTACAATAGTTACGTTATTCTATAAAATTTATAGAATCATACCACGAACTTTCTTCTGTGCAAAAGAAAGAAAGAATGACGTCAATATAGTGAATTGACTGCATTATTTCTGACTATGTTCATTAACAGACAGTGAATTGAGCCTGTTCTCTCCTATGTTAGATCTTAAGTAATGCCTGGCAATGCTAAGCGTGGATACTGCAGGCGAGAGAGTGGGGGAACGAAGAGGCCTAATTCTAGCTTTGTTGCGTGCAGGGCTGTAAGTTTTGGCAAAATGTAGTAAAAATATTGATTATAATATTATTTTTGATAAAAGCTTTTTGATAAGGCAAGCCAGGCTTTTGAGCTTATGTAAAGATTCCGCCATTGGGGCCCCTAGGTTGGCTGGGCCCCTAGGCCCAGGCAGAAATCCGGCACTGGTTGACAAATAAGTTTATGCCCATTTCTTAGGGATGAGTTTAAATGTTTAGATACACAACTATATTTTAGTTCCTATGGAAAAGTAATGGTGTTGAACATCTAAGGGAATGTTTTTGTCAAGTCCATTTTTGTTGGGCTAACTCCTATATCTCATCTTCCCGCTGTTTTGATCACTCTTTGTTCTCCTTGTGTGAAAACAAGTCTTTGAAATGCCTAGGAGAAAAATAGTTTTTAAAAGCCGTTTCAAGTTGTGGAAAAGTGACGTCTGTAAATACAGTTGTAGATTATGGTATTAATGTTAGTGTAGTGAAGAAGTGTTAGACTCACCTGTTATATCATGCTCTTCTGTACCTCTGGTCCTTCAAAGAGACTGAGGGGTCAACAGATTTTACCGTGGCAGTTCATGATAGCTGGCAGAAGCGGAGGCACACTAGTTTGAATGGTGTAGTTTCCATAACAGGTGTAGATACTGGCAAGGTGGTGGTGTGGAGATAAGAAATACTGTCAGACTTGTGTGAGAACTATTACATTAAAATTGTAAAGCTCACTAGACATCTGATGACTGCAAATTAAATTATTATGGTAACAGTGGTGGGATGCTGTGGTGTTCAGTGCCACAATACAATATACAAATTATTTAAGTGAATCTGATAGCAAGAGATTCAAGAAGGTGACAAAAAGCAAACCATATGGTAATACTGAAATTAGGAAGCTGAATTTATTGAGCATGTACAGAAAAGCATGGGATGTGGTTTACGTAGACTTCTTATCGAGTACAAAGGGAACAAACTTGAAGATAATAGGCCTTTATCACGAACTGGTAGACGTATAGGAAAGGAAACTGACTGCATTCAGAAGTATTGAGAGAAAGCCATAAGGAAGAAAAATCTCCAGTCTAGAAGATATGATGAAAGCTTTGTGGGCAATATTTCTAAATATTAAAAACAGCATGTGTTCTGTACCTAGGGGGAATTTTCGTGGTTTAAATATAACAGTTCTTTAATTATTGGTGAAGCTTCCAGTCACTAGTATTCCCTATCTACACCAATAACTGACATTGTAAAGCTGATTCAGTAAATGACTGTATGGTTGAACTCAGCACCCTAATGAATCATTCAACACTGTTGTATGGAGTATTGTGCCAAAAACAGTGTTTGTAGGATATAAGTCATTTTGCATTGGTGTTCATGACGCTGTGATTACCTTCAATGAGGGTTGTGCTGGTAGGAAGAAAGTAATGCAGCAATTAGGGATCGAGCAAGGAGCGAACAATCAAATATGACCTCCCTATTCGGACACAGAATACACGGAAGGACAGAAAATTCGCAAATAATAGCAGCAAGTTACTTCGGAATTTCTATTGATACAGGGTAGAGAGGATGCCATAATGCCAAGGGGCGTCATAGGCCATCTCGAGGTCAAAGAAAATGGCAACTACTATCGGATTTTTTACTATGGATACTCGAGTTTATGCCTTCATTACAACCAAACCAACAGACCTATTGAAAAACGAGTTACACCAATATTTTACTTGTTTAATTCTGCGTTAAGACTACATAAGCCAATTATTTTCAAGTTTATTAATTATTTGTGGTTGTATGAAAAATTGTCCGTGTTTTTGACGTCTTTTCTGGGAACCACTCACTTAAAACTATATACATGGAAAACTACTTGGCTGAGGGTAATGAAATTTTTATATGTGATAGGCACAAGTATTGGTAGTGCAAATCTCAGGTTTCAATTTTTTTAACTACCCAATAAAAAGTTCTTATACTTTTTCTGACGTAACGTTTTCTCAGCCCAGAATAAACGTATAGCAGAAAACTTGGTCTCATTTTGAAGCTCTCATTCGTGATTATCTGAAACTACGACCACTGTAAACGTACAGTGTGATGACGAATTTATGAAGAGTAATATTAATGGGAGGTTTTGTGCGTTCTGGCCCGTGCGATTAAAAGCGAGCGGGCCCGTGAAATCCGGTGCAGCGTTAAGTTGCAGTCGTCGCGGCTCGCAACGAACGAACACTGCTTTAAGTTTCCTTTCAACCTTTCATTTTCTTTCCTCGTACAAATTTCATTTTCCATCACCTTTTTCACATAAGGACTTGGGACCTTCAATGGCAGGTTTAAATATGGTTTGCTTCCTAGTTTGGAAATGTCAGACTAAACAATTTTTACATGGGCTATTTACAATATTTAATTCAGTCAGTATTCTTCGTCTGAAAAATGGCTCTGTTCCGATGAATCAGAGCTGCTGTCATTCATGTTAATTATGACCGGCTCGAAATGAGGGACATTTTCAGACAGGCCATCTATCTCCCTGTAGTGGTCTTCATTTCTTTTAGCGTGTTTAATACATTGTTTCCAGAGTTAAGGAGCAACGGTACGCAAAACATTCATTGCTTTCATACCTCTACCATTTTGTAATATGTTAGCGCAAGTTTGCCCTCAGACAATGGTGGTCTCTGAGGCATTTGGATGTGATATGGCCTATAAGTAGTAAACAGGAAGACTGAAAATAGCATGTGGACATAACCAGGTCACTCTCATTCCATTAGACAACTGCCCGGCAACGCTACACTCAAATTCACTGGCTCGCCCGCTTTTAATCGCACGGGCCAGAACGCACAAAACCTCCCATTAATATTACTCTTCAGAAATTCGTCATCACACTGTACGTTTACAGTGGTCGTAGTTTCCGATAATCACGAATGAGAGCTTCAAAATGAGACCAAGTTTCCTGCTGTACGTTTATCCTGAGCTGAGAAAATGTTACGTCAGAAAAAGTATAAGAACTTTTTATTGGGTAGTTCAAAAATTGAAACTTGAGATTTGCACTACCAATACTTCTGCCTATCACATATAAAAATTTCATTACCCTCAGCCAAGTAGTTTTCCATGTTTATAGTTTTAAGTGAGCGGTTCCTAGAAAAGACGCCAAAAACAGGGACATTTTTTATACAACCACAAATAAATAAATAATTAATAAAGTTGAAAAATAATTGGCTTATATAGTCTAACGCAGAATTAAACAAGGAAAATATTGATATAACTCTTTTTTCAATAGGTCTGTTGGTTTGGTGGTAATGAAGGCATAACTCGAGTATCCATAATAAAAAATCCTATAGTAGGTGCTGTGTCCGGAGAAATGTTCCTGAATGGCGATCTTCAGTCGTACCAGATGGTCGTTGGTAGACCGTGACGTCCTGAGACCACACTGGTATTCAGGGCAATTCGTGCACTTAGTGCTTCTGCTCCGCATCATGAGGTTCCTTACCGCATGTACTACAGATCACCGAGTTCAAGGAATGACATAAAATGAGCCTGAACTTCGGGCAGTTATAACACCTCATGGGTGGAGGAATGCCTGCCATCACAACAGTAAATTGTGACGTTAACCTTCTCCGGTGCACCAAGAACTCTATGCAAATGATGAAGGCACCTGTGTCAACTATCTGATCGTTAACCTTGCGTATAAAACTCTGGACATCGGTGACGGTGCCTCATATCCTCATTGCGCTCCTCATCAGTATTCAGAATCTGGTCTTGATGGAAGATAACTATCTGGATCTGATTGAGAGACTTGTGTTTTTCCACTTTGAATGGGATATTGCCAAAGTGGTCACACTTCAATAATTGGTCAACTTGGTCAATGTCCTGGTCTTGAGCAACAAGCTACAGTTTGAACTTTCTCAAGCTCACCATAGACACTTTCTATGTGGCAAGAAAACAAAATACTCTTAAACCAGCTTGAAATCAGGCTCTGTTCTGGTCGCAACCAGAAACTTGGGAGTGTTAGCACCCATATTTGCTTGAGCAGACTTGTTTCCAAGGGGCAGAAAAGGGGGACCACCCTGCTTCGGGATGTTGCGTTTACCCAAGGCTAAAGAATCCTCCCTGAATACCACCGACTCCGGTCTTGGGCTGTCTCAGTATTATTTAGTATGACAAATATACCTTAATACCTAAGGGTATTGATTAGGCAGAAATAAACATTTGTCATACTAAATAATTTGTCAACACGGACCAAAAATGAATTTGAATATTCCTCAAGCTGTCTCAGTAGGCAAGACCCGTCTAGCTTGGAAGGCATTGCCCGGTGTCCGATGTTTTACGACCTTAATGACATGTACCCCTCAGTTTATACTAGAGATATTCAGCACAGGCATTTGGCTGTGCGGGGACCTGCATTGTCAGTTGGATACAACTGCAGAGTACATGGCGCACCCACCTATTGGTGAGGCAAAGACTGGACTGGTTTTCGAGCGTAGTCGCACACATGGGTGGTCCTTCTCCAAGCAGCACATACAAGAAATTTGCAGTATCTAAACTGTATCTAAACAAATACAGGAGCATGTCTGATATAACCTAATGGGAATTATATCACACAAAAGTGGGTCGCTAAGAGCTGGCGGTCACACCCTCAATAGGGGACCTGGGCTGAGAAACCCTTTTAATCACCTTTTACGAATGGCAGGGATTACCTGTGGGTGTATTCCCTTCATCCCACCCACAGGGGGAACAATTCACAAGACAAGTCAGAAGCCTGAAAGAATAGCCAATGTCGCATCGTACGACAGGCAGATACCACCAACAGGGGAGAGACTTTCACTAGATATATACACGATTCAAGAAAATGTCATAAACGTTCCCCCGGATTATGTCTTGTAAAGCTTCGGTGTGCGTCTTACATAAGCAAATACGGTATCACTTATTATTATCATCACAATATCCATTTTATTGATATTTTCTGTCAACACCACTTGGCTAATTTTTGACAGTTTATAATTTCTCAAACCATCCTTGGAGTTCAAATTAAGAGTGCGATGTTTGTGAATCCTGTGGACATGACTGGAGAAAGTATCTAAGCAGAGAGGGTGAGGTAAATTTGGCCCCTACTTATGAGCTAACAGGAAAACGTGAACATTTTAACAATTACACATACAGTATATTGATTATTAAAGGAGATTTCAAAATGAGTGGTGGAACTGTAATAAATAAACATGGATATACTGTATATAGAAGTAATTAAGAAATAAAATCCAAAAATTGTTATTGCAATGTTGCGTTTAAATCTGATATACGTTAAATTGGTGACTGCAGTAGTGGGTAATTATTATCATTGGGATCTACAAATAGGGTAGGTGCCATGGGACTTGAAATAAATTACCATCCTTGCATTTCCCAGCAGCGTATGGAAAAACCTCAGGGTAAAAATCACACCAAAGATGGCGTTGTCAGTGTCAGTATTTGAACCTTGGGATCTCCAAACTGTATCTCCCCACTGCAGTTGTGAATGTGTTGGGTTACTCTGCTGGATGGGTCAAAAATAATTTGGATGGCAACTTGCAGTATATAGAAAGGATGTGCTCACTTACCTTATAGCAGCATAATCCTCTTGCCCAGCTGTATCTAGAATATCAATCTGCACTTCTTCTCCATCCAATACTACCTTTTTCCTATATGAATCTGCCTTTGTTGGTTCATAATCCTCTACAAACTGAAACAAACAAGGTAACTTTGAAATACATAGCCATAGCATACTGAAAGGAGGAACAAAATGTTATACAACATGAGGCACTTCATATTCATATAATTATATAAAAAACATACACAACCAAATTCATGCCGTGAATTCCAATGATAAGAATCTTGTATGGCACTTCAGTTTCTTTCATTTCAATAGATATTTCTGCTGGATTATATGTAGCTCTCCTTCCGAAGATGTGCTACTTGCATATAAAGCTAAGATACATCGGCCAAGGAGCCTGTCGAGTGGCGTGTTCCCAGGATACAGACTCTTCGTTGTTTAATTTAGGGATATGGACATCAACCTCATGTACTTAGGTGTGAGCAGAATGTGTCTCATAACCTGTGTATTTGTAATTGAGGCTAGGACCGGGAAGAAAATGGCTGTAAGTTAGGAAAAGTATGAAACCACAAAAAAGCCCTTCTAGGATGGCTGAGGTGGGGATCAAACCCAACTCTTCTCAGTTTTGCTTCACGACGCAGAGTAAAGCTTGAAGCCTCAATGTCACGGTACAGTGTGAGTGATGAACTGGAGCACTGGAGGAGACACCCTTCACATAGCTAGCCTGAGCTCAAGACCATTGCATGCACAGATTTTAAACAAGATGTTGACAGTACGGGGGACAAAATTGACTATAGTCGCTGTTTCCCCACCACTGAAACATAGCTGGAAACCTGCCTGCCCAGAGCTGTCAACATGAACTTGAGACTTCACTACAAACCACCCAAGCTATATATCCTGTTTTAACCCTCAGACCAGAATTGAATTTCTTGGCAGGACCAGGAATCAGACCAAGAACATTTAGGACCAGAGTCTTATTACATACCCCAATGTTCCGTTCCGTATATGGCTTCCCCTGCTCCCTGTTGGACTTTGTCGGAGCATGTGAGCGATATCTATTACGCACCTGACTGCGCCTCTGATGGCCTGATCCGGAACTATCACTTTACTCTTTGGTTTCGACAGCGAGTTCCTTGAGACAGGAGATAACAATATGTGTGAAGTTTGCAATAACTTTGTAACAAACATTACAGAACCAAAAAAGGGTTTATATTCAATAAATACACTGTTTCTACATATAAAACATCGATTATCTGCATGCAAATATTGACCGTGACTAATGGATACTACAGTATCTTAGTGCATTAAGCAGTGTATTTAGAGAAGATCGACACGGGTTGTATAATAGCAGAACTGCAGTAAATATAGTCAAGTCAAGGTATGTGTAAGGTCTCGCAATCTTTTTTATTCCATTATCCATATACAGTCCAACGATGGAAGCTACAGATTTAAACTTACTGATAAAGAAGCGAGGCATTTTGAAGAGCAGGCTAACGTGGATTCAGTCATTTGTTGAGCAGTTTGATAACTCTCAGAGTATAGAGCTAATAAAAGGCAGGCTAAAAACCATACAGGAAATTTTCAACAACTTCAAAGACATTCAGTCAGACTTAGAAGTGTACGATGACAAAACTGAGGAGCATGTCGACTACAGAGATAGTTTCGAATCCACGTACTGGGATATTGTTGCCAGAATTAAAGCATGGGTAGAGCCATTTGATGATGGTATATCATTGCATTCTGCAGGTTCACAAGCAGGTAGATTAAAATCATGTATGGAATTACCTCCAATAAACATCCCTAATTTTGATGGTGACTACAAAACTTGGCTACAATATCATGATACATTTGTGGCTATGATCCACAACAATGAAATCTAGCCAACATTCAAAAATTTTACTATCTAAATTCATCACTCAATGGAGAGGCACTCCAAATTGTACAAGAATTTCCAATATCTTCTGAAAACTATCATGCAGCATGGGCAGCATTAATTGCACAATACTACAATAAGAGGCTAATAGTAAGCAAACACATCAAGGGTTTACTAGAAGCTGATGCAATTCACAAAGAATCAGCACGCGAGTTGAGATCGCTGGTAGATACATTTAAGGGACATTTGCACTCATTAGAAGCTCAGGATATAGTTGAAAATGAATTCGAAGAAACCATTGTTGTCCAATTAATCGTAGATAGATTAGATTCAACATCTAGGAGAGAGTGGGAACTTCACACTCCGGCTCAACAGCTTCCGATCTCTGAAGAACCGTTTGCATTTTTAGATAAACTATGTAATGCTTTAGAGCAGGCCCATCCAGTCATTGTGCTCCAGGAGCACTGGGCAGTCAGACTAACGCTCCTTCCCCTACCACCACTACACTGTGGCAGCGAGGAGACGGACGATGTTCGGACCACTCTGACTAGATACATAAGTACAGTCGTGCGGCCGACAGCTCTTGTGGGATTGTCGACATATAAATAGGGCTGTTTTGCCATAACAAATATACCGCATATACGAATTGAATGGTACTTCGATGTATGGAATGTGCAGGAAACGGACACAAGTGTTAAGTAAAGAATATTGTGATTTATTCCAAACTGAAATGTGAACATATTAGAGAGGAAAATTCAACAACAAATTGTATTCTTTTTAACACATTACATCTCTGTTGCACACTAAACATTTGGCATGCCCTTTATAAGCTGTACAGAAAAATGAAATTTCCCATTCTGCTTTGGAGACTGCTGCTTCACCACTCCTTTTTTTTCTATGCTGTTCAGTCATGACCACTGCGAAACTGATTTACTTACACGCTGTCAACGAAGCGTATTGGACTAGACTAGCGACTGATGGATCGGCTGCACACTTCAGCGCGCTCAGCCAGCCAAGCTCCTCCCACCACTTCTGAAACTACCTTTCAACAAAGCGCTCGGAGCACTGGCTTAGAACGCTGTCTGGATGGCCCTGCTTTAGAGGCAATGTTAAGTCAGGCCAACAAGCCTTCCCATTCCCCAAAACCTGCTGCAGGCAAAGGGAAATCAGAGAAAATGTGTAACTCCTTTGTTACCACGGCTCGATCATGTCCTAGGTGTGGGCAAGAGCACTGGGCAGTCAGACTAACGCTCCTTCCCCTACCACCACTACACTGTGGCAGCGAGGAGACGGACGATTGTTCAATTGCAAGCTATTTAAGAGTGGCGATGTTACTAAGAGGCAGGAATTAGTTCGTAAATATAAACTTTGTTTCAACTACATGGCCGCAGGTCACAACTACCAACAATGTAGGCTTAGTCATTGCCGCCAGTGTGAGCAGAAACACAATACACTTCTTCACAAGGAGAAAACCAACCTAACACCTAATCGCAGCAGCTACAATTGTGTTGAAGGTAGCTTAGAATGTAATGTCAATGCAACTTCGAGAAATAGCAATCAGATACCACTCACCAATAGTTACTGTGCTTACAAGCAGGGTATTCAAGGGCAGGTACTGTTATCCACAGCCATTCTTTATGTACGTGACCACAGTGGTAATTTGCAGCACTGCAGGGCATTTCTAGACTCCGGGTCACAATCAAATTTCATATCTGAGTCGTGTGTTCAACGGCTAAGATTGAAATGCCTGAACAATGTTATTCCAATCAGTGGAATTAACAATTCAATCTTCAAGGCTTCCCACAGCATGCCAGTTCATGTACAATCCAGAGTCAGTAATTTCACTTCACAATTCACATGTTTCATTCATTCTACCAAGGATCACAGGTGTTCTGCCTACGAGACATCTGAGAAGTGGAATATTCCAGGTCATCTGGAACGAGCAGATCCTACTTTCAATGTGCCAGGCTCCATAGATATATTGATTGGAGCAGGGCTATTCTTCGATATGTTGCTAGAAAGAAGAATCAATGCACCAGGCCTACCAGTGATCCAAGAAACCTCTCTGGGGTGATATTATCTGGAAACATTAACGAGATCAGGAGTGGACCATCAAGGGTGACTATGTTCGTGTCCAGTGAGGTCAATCTAGAACTTCAATTACAGAAATTCCGGCAATTGGAAGAACTGAAAAGTGAGTCATTCTCTCTTGAAGAAAAGGAGTGTGAAGCACATTTTCAGCAGTGCACAAGACGGGGGTGACACCGTCCGTTTCACTGTGCGACTTCCATTCCGCAGTTCAACAATGAAGCTAGGTGACTCCTACCAAAGTGCCAAACGTAGGTTTGAGCAAATTGAAAGAAAATTAGCAGTGATGATGATGATGATTGTTGTTTTAAGGGGCCTAACATCTAGGTTAACGGCCCCTAATGGTCTGGGTGATAGCGAAAATGGCAATGAAATGGAAACCATAAGGAAAATTAAGTCAGACTGAAAATGCA
The DNA here is from genome assembly GCA_946902985.2 of Meconema thalassinum. NCBI lineage: Eukaryota > Metazoa > Arthropoda > Insecta > Orthoptera > Tettigoniidae > Meconema > Meconema thalassinum. The sequence goes on from OX336389.2 coordinate 924,600,362, forward strand.
TACAAAATGGAACTCAGATTAAAACGACCCACAAAATGGAGAGTGGTAATACTTACAAAAGGGAATTTAGAAGGAAAATACTCACAAAATGAATAGATTGAAAAATACGTACAAAATGTAGTTTACGTACAAAATACGTACAAAATGTAGTTTACGTACAAAATACGTACAAAATGCAATGTAGAGTCGAAATACTTAAAAAATGCAAGTGAAATTCAAAATACTTACAAAATGCAAATGAGATGGAAAATACATACAAAATGCAATTGAGGTTCAAAAATACTTACAAAATGCAATTGAAATTGAAAATACACAATGCAATTTAGGTTGAAAAAATGCCCATTTCAGATTCTAAATACTCACAAAGTGCAATTGAAATTCAAAATACTTACAAAATGCAATTGAAATTGCTTAGAAAATGTAAGGTAATACTCGCAAAATACAATATCACTGAATGACATGTTAATGGTGTGACCAACCATACAACCAGATCTATATTAAATTATCAGAAGGTTCAACAGACATCCAATTGCTTTTACTGCAGATATTGCAAAGATGTACCGCCAGATACAAGTGGATTCAAGGGACACTAACTTTCAGAGAATTCTGTGGCAACCGTCTCCTCAAGATGTAATTCAATCGTATCGACTGACTACCGTGACATATGGTAGAGCCTCAGCACCCTTCTTGGCAACCAGATGTATCAAGCAATTAGCGGTGGAGGAAGAAGGTCAACTGCCAAAGGCCGCTAAGGTTGTTCAACAAGACATGTATGTGGATGACCTGATGAGTGGAGGGCACACAATACAAGAAGCACTAGAATTACAATCTATCAGAATTACTTCTGTTGATAAAAAGAGGTAGATTCCAATTGCGGAAATGGGCTTCAAACTTTCATGAGGTGCTATTAGCAGTCCCTGAAGACATGCGAGAAACCATTTCATCTATTCCCATGGACAATGATCATGTCATTAGAGCATTAGGGCTTCTGTGGCAACCATCTACAGATCAATTCAAGTTTTCTTCATCAATGAGCAGCCGCCAGTGACAAAACGGAAAATACCAACAGTGACGGCCTCCATTTTAGATCCATTGGGTTTGGTAGGTCCAGTCGTGGTGTCCTGCAAAATCTTCCTGCAGAGGTTGTGGCAAGTTAAATTTGGTTGGGATGAAATTCTACCTACTGGCCTCCCAGATGAATGGCGTCAAACGTATAATTATTTGTCAGATTTAAGTAACATTTCAGTACCTTGTCCACTAATAGGAACAGGTAGTTAGTGAACATACAGGGTGCCAGGAATGTTCTCCGCAGAGGCTATGTGCAGCTGCGTGAGGTAGAGTCATCAGTTTAGTTGGCAACACGGTGTCCTTGATAAGGTGAAGGCCACATGTGTAGGTTGTGGGCTGTCGAAATCGTCAGTGTGTATAGTTATATTATTGGAAGAGTGCAACAGTATGTTATGAATGGCTGTGGCGAGTACAAAGTTTACTGTTTGTTTTTATACAAGTGACAGCCGTGCTGCCAACTAACTGGTGATGCTATCTCTCGCAGGAGCATGTAGGCACTGCGGAGAACATTTCCTGGCGCCCTGTATAATTGCATGGATTTTCGGATGCTTCACGCTCAGCATATGGTGCTTGTGTATATCTACGATGTGTAAACATGGCAGATGATGTTTCGGTGAAATTAATCTCCTTCAGATCTAACGGAGCACCATTGAAGCAAGTGTCTATTCCTCGCCTAAAGTTATGTGCAGCAATGCTCCTGGCACATCTAATGAAGAAAATCAAGTCTATCATTCAACTTAGCATACACAGCACATATCTGTGGATAGATTCCAGGGTCGTATTAGCTTGGAGTCACTCGCCTTCGAACCATTGGAAGACATTTGCGGCAGAAATACATGATGCATCAAGTGTGACTGGGGACATGTTTCAGGGAAGGATAATCCAGCAGATATCCTGTCAAGGAGAACAAACCCACACATACTCAAACAATTAAATTCTTGGTGGCAAGGTCCAGCATGGCTATCAGAGTCTACAGAAGCATGGCCTCTGCAAGAATTATTCCAGGATACAGACACTGCATTGTCAGAACAGCGTCAAATTGCAGTCAGCTTGCTAGCGACCACACCAACTACAATTGACACTATTTTCTTCACTTCAGAAGATTCAACGCGTAATCACCTTCTGTTTTCGATTTTCAGCCACCCTAAAACGTTCCAAGCACTGCAGAGAAACTGGCATCTTCTCTCACAAAGAATTGCGACACTCATTACGTGTTTGCAGTAGACTTGTTCAGCAACAAGAATTTACTAGAGAGTTGCATGACTTGCAAATCCACCACTCTGTGCAACATAAGAGCAAAATCAAGGATCTTTATCCGTTTGTGGATGAATCACAATACCTCAGGGTGGGCGGTCGATTGCAGTCTTCTTCATTACCTTTTGATCAAAGACACCCTCTGATACTGCCAGTTAAACATAAGTTGAGTCAACTCATCATTGAGAATGAACACATACGACTGCTGCTTCAGGTTAAGGACACAAACATCACAGAAATTGATGGGACAATTACCTGCACCACGTGTGGAACCATCTCGTCCATTTTTAAATTCGGGAGTGGATTATGGCGGTCCGTTTTCCATTCGGCTAGGATCATCAAGATCCAAGGTCAAAACTAAGTGCTACAATGCTTTGTTTACATGTTTAGCCACCAAGGCTATTCATTTAGAGTTGATCAGCAGTCTTTTGACAGATGCCTTCAGCGCAGCTCTACGCAGATTCATCGCAAGAAGAGGAATTTGCACAAATTTGTACTCTGACAATGGTACGAATTTGGTGGGTGCAAGAAACGAGCTCAAACAGTTACATAAACTCATTCAATCACAGCAATACAACGACTGTTCAGCAGTGTGCCAGCACAATTGGTTTCACATGGCATCTTACACCACCCAGTGCTCCTCACTTCGGCGGTTTGTGGGAGGCTGGAATCAAGGCAATGAAATATCATTCGAAGCATGCAGTAGGAACAGCCTGTCTGACCTTCCAGGAGTTTCGTACACTCCTAAGCCAAGTTGAAGCACGTCTCAACTCCAGACCTATCCTAGCTATCTCCAATGACTCCAACGATCATCCTGTTTTGACTGCAGCACATTTTCTTGTTGGGGAAAGCCTTACTGCTATTCCGGAGCCAGACTTAACTAATCTTAAAATTACCCAGTTGTCTAGATGGCAAATAGTTCAACGATTCCAGCAGCAGCTATGGAGGCGGTGGTTTGAAGAATACCTGGGACAGTTGCAGCAAAGACCAAAGTGGGTTTCAGTACAGTCCAACATTCAGCCTGGGGTTGTGGTGTTAATAAAGGACGCCAACCTCCCTCCACTTGTTTGGAAGACAGAAGTCGTAGACAAGGTTCATCCCGGTGCCAATGGATTGGTTCGGGTCGTTAGTTTGCGAACTAGCAAGGGAACAATACAGAGAGCAGTGAGGAAGCTCCGTCTCCTTCCATTTTCAGACCAAGAAAACTGTTGACATTTGAACTCTGTCGGCAGAGGAACTGAGTCAATGTATTTATCCAATGTATTCATAGTTTGATTTCATTTGTATAATTGTGCCAATTAGGTGGGCGGTATGTTCCATTCTGTATATGGCTTCCGCTGCTCCCTGTTGGACTATGTCGGAGCTTGTGAGCGACATCTATTACACACCTGACTGCGCCTCTGGTGGCCTGATCCGGAACTTTCACTTTACTCTTTGGTTTCGACAGAGAGTTCCTTACGCCAGAAGATAATATGTGTGAAGTTTGCAATAACTTTGTAACAAACATGGCAGAACAAAAAAAAGGGTTCATATTCAATAAATATACTGTTTCTACATATAAAACCCACAAGAACAGCTACAATGATTTCTGAAACTATCCTCAATGACTCTTTCTCTAGGTTTATCCACATTCACTCCATAAAAATGATCCAATAGTTCATTATTTGAGCATGGTGGCAACAGACTTTGCCTGACAAATTTCTCTAATTGTTGCTACAAAATTCCCTGATATTAATTTAGCAGGAAATGTATTAATTAGTACTGTCTTCGCGGCAGGAGATGGCAGTTGAACACGCTGTGACGGGGTGGGGGGATCTTGCAGTACGCATGCGCGGTTCGCCTATTCCAATTTTAAATATATCGGCTTGCCGCATGCCAATGGTTGTCATTGCAGCAGGCGACACTCGGCCAGTGAAAGAAGGAATGTGCTGAGTGAGAGAAGCAAGTAGTGACCAACTGAATGATTTTGGAAAGCGCGATACACAGTGAGCGGGAAGACCTCTGCTGTTCAAACCCGACTACCATCTCCGGGCATGATATCAGTATATAATCCAGCTTATATGGTACATCCCCTCCTGCCTAACGATTCATTTAGAGATGATTTAGTCAGCGGGGGAATCACACTACGTTTTTCGCCAAGCCAGGCTTTGGCTGCAAAATAATTCTCACTCGCTCGATGCAAAATTTGTTGTATTTTAGATTTATTAATTTTTTTTTAAGTTTCTTCAAATTTCCCTGATTTTTTCTACACCTTTGTGAAATTCCCTGACATTTCCCTGATTTCCAGGTTCTGTCGCCACCATGTTTTAAGTTCAGGGACATCTGTTCCTATCTCCAGATCTAACTACTACAAACACCACAATAACACAGGGCTAATATACTTTGTTTTATATAAGTGATGATGCAAGGTGTATAATAATTATAAATGTACCTCATTTCCTCATAATTAATATTTTGGCTGATAAAGGCCAATTTTTGTGGCTGGAACATTTATCAAATGTCATCATCATCATGTTCTACAGTTTCCAACCCCTGGCTATGTCTGCTTGGAGCATAAGCCTCTGCATCGTTTTCTAACCTCCCACCACCTTTCACTCTGTCCCACTCCTCTCTTTTCTGCACTCCTTCCTTCACACCCACAATCCACCTATCTCTTGGTCTCTCTCGCACTCCATCTCATGCATCCTCCTTGGTATCCTGCCATCCTGCATTCTCCTAACATGTCCGTCCGTACCAACTCATTATTGACTTCTCTATGATCGCTTGGAAGGGTTTCTCTTCCACAATCTCTCATTTCTTACTCTATCCCTTCTCGTTATTCCTAATGTGCTTCTTTGAAATTTCATTTCGCAAACCTGGATCCTGCTCACCTGTCTCTTCTTCATAACCCATGTTTCTGATGTGTAGGTGAGTATTGGGATATAATAAGTTCGATACAATATCAGTTTGCCCTCCAGGGATACGTCCCTGCTCCATACCAGACCTCTCACGCTCTGCAGGAATCCATAGGCTTGCCTTCCTCTCTCACTGATCTCTTTGTCATTTCTACCACTTACTTCTATTACACTCCCTAGTTACTTGAAACTATCCACCTTCTTTAGTACTTCTCCTCCTATCATTATATCTGTTGTTACTCTTCCCCTATTTCTCGTTGTCACCACCGTTTCACACTTCTTTGCATTCAATTTCAAACCATACTGTTTTACTGTCTCAACCCATACATTCAACCTTTCTTGTACCTCTGCCTCTCCGTTCCCCGATATCATTAGACCGTCTGCAAACACCATTGCTCTCATGTTCTCCTATTTGTGCTGCCACTTCTACCATTACCTCACCCATCACAGACATGAAAAGCAGTGGAGATAGTGCACTCCCTTGCTTCAACCAGTGTGACCTCTCTCCCCCAAATTTCACAAAGCTCACACTTCCTTGGTACATCTCCTTTATTCTAGCCACAGTTTGATTTTTAACTCCCTTTCTCCATAGATTGTCCCGCACCTTTCCTCTATCCAAGCTATCGCATGCCTTCTCTAAGTCCAGAAACACCATCACCAAATCCTTTCCATATTCATAGTGTTTTTCTTGGAGCTGTCTTACACTAAAAATCAGATCCACTGTTGATCTCCCTGGCCTAAATCCATACTGTTCCTCCCTCAAATGTATCAAATGTAAATATTTAAAACAAATAAAAAGATAGTTAAACCAAATGGGCCTGGTTCATTGAACTAGATAGAGATCTAAAAGAAGTGGGGATTACATCATCCGACATCTAGGAACAAAAATAATAATAATAATAATAATCATATTGTTATGCCTTTACATCCCTTGTAACAACTAAGGACACTGGAGTACCAGAAATTTGTCCTGAAGGGAACCTTAAACATGCCAGTGAATCCACTGGAACAGCTCCCTAGCATTTAAGCACCCTAAACCACCAATCGACTGCGTCGGAATTAGATCCCACAATGCTTGGCACTGAAGGCAAGAATGTTATGGCTGCACCGCACAGCCAGACAAATTGTAAAGGTGTTGACAAGCAGAATTAAGTGATTTTTCTTCAAGAATAATTGTTGTTAAGGTTGATTACCGCAGACTCACTGACTGACTGCTACACTGCATGATGTGTGTGTATTATAATATGTTGTATCATTTCTTGAAGGGAATGCAGCACAAAAGAAAGAAATTGCTCGCCGACTTGAGTATGGAGAATATACACTTAGTGGCCAAAAGTCATAGGAAGGCATGGAATATGATGTTAATAACGAGTTGCTCCTCTGCGAACCCTCGAAATGGCAGCAGTACGGCGAGGCATCTGCTCGACACAAAATGGGATCCTGGCTCCCAACTTTCAACTGGACGGTGATCTGACTCACAGTAGCCCTTCGATCGCCCCGTATGGTTCTGCTGAGGCGACGTGGTGTCCGTTCGTTAAACACCTGTGGTCGTCCCGTGCGGCGGTTTACACTGATGGTAACATCCCTGCGATACTGAAGATCCGACCTCGACACTGTTGACCTTGGAAACACGAATTTGTGTGTAATCTCCGAAATGCTATGACCCTTGCGCTGTGCACCGATGATGAACCCAAGTTCAAAGTCGGTTAACTAGCGATGTGTTGCCATCTTCACTACACTCATGTCAGTAACGGACTGCTCTGCTCTGCCGCAACGCTCAGGAGTCATACACGGCACATTTTCTCATGGGACTACTCTTCCCATGACTTTTGGCCACTCAATGAATGTAAACAGTATTATTTCCACCCAATGATGTTACAAAGGAAAGTCATAAATTAACCCAATTTGTAGAAACTCAATGATGAGAAGAAGACTAAGAAGAAGAAGAAAAGGGAAGGCAAGGACAACACTGAATTATATTTTAGTACTGGTAGAGATTATTTCAAATGTTTTTATTTTGTACTCATACGAAACAAGTTTCATATTACCTGTGCAACAATTTGTTAACACTAAGCCTGTTATATGAGATATTTTTATGTAACACCTAACTACACAAATTAACGGTACAACAGCCCAAGTCAATATTGAGTTTCGAGTTTCTTATTATACACCTACATCTAAAATGTTTCTCTTCATCATGATGACAGTTACATTTTAAAAAAATATTGGGTTTCTCATTTGTCACAAAACAATTCAAAATATACAGTACTTGAACATGAAAACACTCATAACTGCAACTAAGTTACAATGGGTCTGCAAAACCTAAGAATGGAAGAGGGTTTTGTGCTACATTCGTGAAAATATTATACCAGAAGGATGTTGTAAATTGCAGAAGAAACAAAGAACACCACCACATAATTAGAAACAATAATAACATAAAAGTTCACAATCATACATATTCAGAAATGGTTACAGATTAGAGATGCACCATAGTCAGAGATGTAAAGGAGAGAAGCAGTGGACCTTATGACCACCTCTAATAGCTATGCAAGCAATTCATCTCGTCTGCATACTCTGAATGTGTTCAGGAGTTCCTTTTTCAACATTGTCTTCAGCTGATCGATACTTTCCTACGAGTGTTCACGAGTCACTAAGCATCTTCCTAGGGTATCCCATGCATGTTCTACGGGATTTAGATCGAGGCCAATCCATCCATCGAATATATCATTTCAAACAGTGCATTACAGTAACAGCAATAACAATATCATCTCTGAACACTAACTCGGCCCCAACAGCAACTTGAATAGACGCATTTGGAGAATAATGATCACATTGCAATAGCATTCCCCAGTGTTCTAATATTTTCAGCTATGTTCATCTGTCCAATATTATGCCTTCCAAAAAAGAACATCTGGACTGACATATTTATCCCTTTCAGTGATGATTGTTGCTGCTTAATTTAGAGGTTTGCATCATCGTGGTCATTAACCCTGTGCATTTGTGTGTGTGTGTGTATGTACGTACGTACGTACGTTTGATCTGATAACCTGTGCTATTGTGGTGTCTGTAGGTGCGAATGTAATGTACCATTCCAACATCGACCTGGAGAAGAAGTGGAAAACCATGTAAAATCACTTCTAGGATGGTGCAGATGGAAGCTGAATCAACCTCTTCTCAGTTATTCCCACAAGGCTGTGTGTACTCTGTTTCAGCCCTCACACCGGAATTAAATTTCAATGCAGAGCTGGTAGTCAAGCCCACCTTTCGAACTGGAGTCCCCAATAAAAACCCATATACAGTAAGACATTGATAACATTAGCCAACTAATGGCTAAGCTGTGTTGCTAAAAGCAATGGGAAACTATAGCCGTAATGTCTATCTCGAGGTTATGCACCTCTCTATGCATATTTACATGCAATGATGGTCTCCTCTCTTGTAAAATTCCAATCTGGAGGTAAACTAGCCACCCTCCTCCTAGTTGGGATCTCTGGGTGGGTACTACTCGAGAGGAGGTTGACATCATCAAAGGAGCGACATAGATGAAATCTGACATTCTACGGATCGAGGCATGGACTGATAGAAGTCTCTGAATGGCAGTGGAAGGTTAGAAAACTTGGAAAGGGATAGATTGGATTTAGTTGGGATTAGTGAAGTGTGCTGACAAAAAGAACGGGACTTTTGGTCAGAAGACTATACGATCATTAGCACTAAATCAAAAACAGCTACGAGGAGGTAGGTCTCAAATTGAGTGGGAAACTTGGACAGCGGATGGAATATTATGAGGAATATAGTGAATGTATTTCCGGGATTACTCGAATCCATTTTTGGTCCATATTGACAACAGAATATCTGACAAAACTAGATAATGTTGAAACTTGATTGGGCAGAAATGTTTCAACATTATTTAGTTTTGTCACTCAGTGAATGTATTATTATTTTAGCTAATATCAATACAAAACCTAGGTGCACCACAGTAGTACAAGTCTATATGCCTACCAGTCAAGCTGATGATCATGAAACTGAAAAGTCTACAAAGAAAATGATGTAGTGATGAGTAGGCTGCCGGGTCTTAGTACGTGTGCAATGAAGTTAGGACGCATCGTACTATAGGGCACGTTGAAGCTCCTGCTGTGATCTTCGGATGTACCGATGAACACATGTGACGTAGAGCAGATAAATGGACTGATTGCACCATTCGTCATCTGTTGTGGATAGGCTGGCAGTTCATAAAGCTTGGGTCATATCAACTCCGTGAGATACTAATCTGATAACACTGTTTACGTACAAGGACCCCACAGCCTAGTGATGAGAGAACGGTATGCCGTGGTAGGAAGTGGAAGAGAAGGGAAGAGGGTAGGAGAATTCGGATTAGGTGAAAGGAATGATCAAGGAATTAGGCAGATGGAATTTTGCACTGATCACGAGCTGGTCATAGCTAACGCCTTACCCAATAACCACAATACAACAAGACGATCAGTAAAGAATATATAGCCCACTTTCTCCTAAATGCACTGTATAATTATAATTCTTTGTCCTTTTCAAGGAGTATATTTGAATGTTGGTTGTAGTAGCTTGTTGAAATACAACGTGCTATACGGATATTATACTTTGATTGATTGAATCCTCACCTGAATTATACAGGGTGGGCAAAATAAATCCGGCCTGGAATTTCTTTTATGATTATTTATTCATACCTTATTTATAATTGCCCCTTGTTACTGAACATCACAGTAAATGCTGGAAATGGTTACCGTTGACGTCGATACAGCGCTGTGCTAGATTTATCAAACTATTCGAAACGCTCTGCCAGCGGGATAGCAGCAATAGCGTTTTCAATGTTCTGATGTACTCTTTCAGTGTTTGAGGATTATTTGCATACATCTGACCCTTCAATTTGCCCCACAGGTAAAAATCACAAGGAAAGAGATCGGTCGATCGAGGTGGCCAGGAGATTGCACTGCCTCTGCTGATTGTCCTCTCCTCGCCGAACATTTCATGCACCTGTGCCAAGGTTGTAAAGGTGGTGTGTGCTGTTGCTCCATCTTGATGAAAATATCCATACAGTCTTCTGAGAGTTGAACTTCATATGGATTAAACAGGTTCTGGACATACCGAACCACAGTAACAGTTTGGTGAAAGAATCGTGTCACAATGCGGACACCAAACATTTCGCTCCCAACACCAATCTTGCGACTATGCAACGGCGCTTTTAGTTACTGATGGGAATTTTCGGATGCATAATGGCACATACTCATACCCTGACAGGCTGAACCAGGCCTCATCTGACGAAATGAAAAACTGAGGATCCATAAGACTTGCTTCCACTTCACTCAGGAACCACAGGCAGAACTCAACAAACGATGGTTTGTCTGGACACTTTAACGCATGCACAACAGTAAATTTGTAAGGATACAGATGCAGGTCCTTTGTAATAATTGTTCGACACGACGATCTTTTAATTCCCACTTGCACAGATAAATGGCGTTGAGAGTTTGTCAGACTTGGTTCCAGGCTTTCCTTCATACGTGCAATGTTTTCAGGTGTTCGAACTCTTTTCGGATAGTTGCGGTGTTTATTCGCTACATTGCCAATTGCGTGCCATTTCGCCCCAGTCCTGCATTGATTTCTTTGCTGGAGGTTTTGCCAAAGCACGGCCAGTCTTAATCTCTTACGAAAACAGTTCCGCGCACGTGTTCTACGAATTGTGTTTCACATTGCATTCAACAATAAATATGTGCTGTTTTATTGTGAGCACCATTGTTGCATTCAACTGGTCACTAAACATGCCTGCCACCACGCACTCACTCCAAAGTTGAAGCAAAATAAATAAATAAAGAAATTAAATAATAAAAAGTAAATACATGTATTTTGGACCGGTTTTATTTTGTCCACCCTGTATATACACACACTAATACAGCCATCACAATAACACAGGTTATCAGACAAAATACAACAATTACCCAAGTACATGGGGCTAAATGACCATGATGTCCATGCATCTCAAATGAAACAACAGCTTCCTACCCAAATCCTTCCTCATATAAAAGTATGCACACTAGTAAGCCTAAAGACAGCACAGTGACACAGGTTATCAGACAACTACTACACACATCCAAGTACACGGGGCTACAAGACCATCATACCGCAAAACCCCTAAAGAATCAACAACAAAAGACTCTACCGCGGATCAAGGACAAATAATTTTAATCACTGTAGTCGAGTATTGAAGTATGTGGTGTTATAAGTACGAGGGCAATTCAGAAACTAACCTCCGATTGGTCACAGTGCGGGTAGTGGGGGGAGTAGCGCGCCATCTGTGCATTCACGCGCTCAGCAGGTCAGTCGGCAGCAAGCCGTAGTCGAGTGAACATCGTACCTGCGCTAGTTTAGTTTTTGTGGCAGTTTGAAATGTGTGCTGCAATAGAAAATCCCGCCAAATGTGAAGGGCGTGCTGTTATACGGTTTTTTACAGCCAAAGATGTGGGCACATTCAGATTCGCCTACCAAACCAAAAAAAGCCCGGCAAGATTTTTCTGCCAGAAAACTGATGGCAACGGTGTTTTGGGATGCCAAAGGGGTGTTGTTGTTTGAATTCATGGAACTTGGGACGACCATTAATCAAGACGTGTACTGTGAAACACTAAAAACATTACGACGGGCTATACAGAACAAACGCCGTGGTATGCTGACTTCCGGTATCGTTTTTGCACGATAACGCCCGTCCGCACTCTGCTCGCAGAACAACAGCCCTTCTTGAGTCCTTCAAGTGGGACGTTTTCAACCATCCACCTTACAGCCCAGATCTGGCGCCAAGCGATTATCACCTCTTCATGCATATGAAGAAATGGCTCGGGTCCCAGCGGTTTGAGGACGACGAAGAGCTCAAAGATGCGGTCACAGGCTGGCTCAAGGCACAAGCGGGTGATTTTTATGCAGAAGGAATTTCAAAGCTTGTGAAGAGATACGATAAGTGCCTCAATCGTTATGGAGACTATGTCGAAGAATAGTGCAAAGATGTAGTTGTAAGATGTATATATTAAAATATTTTTACTTAACTTGGTGTATTTTTTTCAATCAACCGGAGGTTAGTTTCTGAATTGCCCTCGTATATATATAATATTTTTGATTGCAAATACACACTATATATGGTTAACATTATAATGTGTGAGTAGTTATAAATCAATAGCCTAAATACCAAAAAAAAAAACGAAGTAAAAAAAATTGAACCTGCTGTGATTTGATCCACGAACCTCCAGACTATAAGTCCAGGTCGCTACCAGTACGCCACAGATGCCGAACAATTATACATGGTTTACAACTGGATTAGTATAACTCCACAATATTTTGTCTTGCAATAAACTTATTTCATTAGCGCTTCCTGCCGTTTCTATAAACCATTTGATATTAATTATGTATTATTTTCTTCAGTACATTCCTAAAAGGATATAAACTTATGAAGTTACGGAAATATATGGATTTGCGAGCAAACAATAGCGGTCATTCAACCCAACGGAATGGCACGGACAAGCACGATCAGCCTCAACTGTTAGCCACTACTGTGGTTACATACAGTGAAACCCCTCAAATCCGAACTAATTGGGGCTGTAGCCTGTTCGGATTTCAATTTGTTCGGATTAGCCGAAAAATACCCATAACGTAATAACCAGCCCTTGTTACGGTATAGGACTGACAATATGACTTAGGCTATGCTGAAGCTGCATCTGCTCTTATGCATGGCGCTTCGTAGGACAAGACGCAGCAGACACGCCAAACGATGTCATCTTCAAGCGACGCTGGCGCGCAATTGCCTCCGCGGGAAGGTTTTCGTCTCATCGACAATTGAAGATAACTGATTTCAAGTGAAAGATTAAGATGTATTTGATGTGTTTGTAATGTTATTTCATTGTTTTTGCAAAGTGTTTAACCTAAGGATTACAATAACAAACTTTTCCGTTTTTCAATCCTGTATGAGATAAGTACAGTATGTAGGCACATTTACACATTGTTAGGAAGCGGCTTCGGTGGCGTAGTTGGTAGCATGCTGAGCTTCTATGCCCAAGATGGCGGGTTCAAACCCGGACAAAGTCGTCGGATTTGTTAAGAGTGTTAAAAATCCCTCAGTATGCATTCCTTTGGAGGGGAAGTAAAGCCGGTGGTCCCATGTCATAGATTTATGGTATGTTAAAGATCCTTCCACTAATTACACCTGTGTGAAGCTAAATTATAGTTTAAACATTTGAACAATGCTCTTAGGTTCCAACGTTCGTCGCCAGGAGCCGACTGCGGTGTCGTCTAGTAACCAAGTCCTGATAGTCGTTGACGGTGGCGTTTGGTGGCAAATGTAGGAACTACTTGAAATTCAATGTCTGCAGTCCTTACTTGAATTAAAAAACCAACAGATTACACACACTAATACAGCCATCACAATTAACACCAGTCATCAGACAAATTGTACACACACCCAAAGTACACGGGGCTACATGACCGCGTTGTCGCAGCCCTTAAACTGAGGAACCAACCAACCACATTGTTAGGTTTGCTAAATGTACTTCTATGTTAATTTTTTTTCAACTATTGATGTAAAATAAGGTTATAATGAACAATATATAATTGTCTTATGGCTAAATAAATAAGTTTCTCTTTTTTTTTTTTGCATGTGTTTTTCAAACTTTGAATTGGCAACAAAAAAAAGAAACTCGTTCGGATTACCCGGGATTTCGGATTTTCGGGGTTCGGATTTGAGGGGTTTTACTGTATTCTAATCTAAAATGCTAATACTGGTCACCTCCTTGAGGACAGTTTAAACCTCCCTATGTACGATAATATGCTGAATTGTTGAGGCCAGGCCTTGTTGAATCGTAAGTTACGGTTTGGCTATAATACTTGCACGATTCATACATCCTCCATCTTGAAACTATTTGGATGATGACCTTGTAGTTTGGGCAAAAGATGCCTCTCACAGGTATATTGTCGCAAAGTTTGGCAGAGATCGGATGATTAGGTTAGTCGTAATTTGATTTAATCTCAGAACATTTGGGTGGGCACCATTTCTTTCTTGTTATGATGGCGGCGATACACAACATGACACTGAGTTGTCCCTTGCTAGTGCTACCTCTGTACCAAAGGTGGTTCTATTTGGTTTCGTTGTTTGAATTGATAGAGGGAATCGATTTGCACACATACACGGCCGCCATCTGCAAACTATTAGGCTGATGACCTTGTAGTTTGGTCAAAAGACACTTTATTCGAAGAAGAATCCATTCCAGGTTCCGTTTTGACGTTTAGAATTGAATATAACAAGTTGCAAAGTTTCCGCCTAATCAACACACATTTAATTCTAAGACGCTAACTTAGAATTAAATGTGTGTTGATTAGGCGGAAACTTTGCAACTTGTTATATTCAAAAGACACTTCCTGTATGAAGGTATGTTGTTGCAAAATTTGGTAGAGATCAGATGATTAGGTTAGTCGTAATTTGATTTAAGTTTTGAACATTTTGGTGGCCACCATTATGCTTCCATCAAGCATGACGCAGAGGTAGGCCTACCCTTTGCTGACCAAATTTTATTCAATTCGGTTTCACCGTGTTTGAATTGATAGGGGGGGACAGACATGCAGAGTACACACACATGTGTAGATCTCATAAGTCTACTTTCATTTTTTGCAAATAGTAGGATAAAATTATACACATGGATGAGACCAGGAGATAGAGGATGTTTCCAAATAGACTTTATTATAGACAAGGAGAGATTCCGAAACCAGATTTTGGATTGCAAGACATATCCCAGAGCTGACAACCTACACCCAATCTGGTTGTTATGAAATGCAGATTAAAGCTGAAGAAACTGATGAAAAGTCAAAATCCAAAAAGGTGGGCAAGAGAGAAACTGAAAGAGAAGGATGTGAGCGAAAGAGTCAAGAGGAGAATAAGGGAAGGACTAATGAAGAACCATAAACAAACTTCAAATTCAGAGTATTTGAGCACATTTGAAGAATGAAATAGCACAACATACAGAAGAAAATATTGGTAGAAAAGAAAGGTAGAAAACTGTGATCACTCGAGATATACTAGAATTAATGGATGAAATACAGAAACTCAAGAATGCAACAGATAAAGGGGGGAAAGCAGAATACAAAGGTCTGAAAAATGAGGTAAATTTGAAGTGCAAGGTAGCGAAAGAAGAATAGTTGAAAGAGAAATGCACAAGTATAGAAAATTGTCTGAAATTAGAAAAAGCAGATACAAATTATCGAAGGATTAAGAGTACCTTTGGGGACAGGAAGTCCAAGTGCTGCATTATTAAGAACTCAGATGAAAAACCTCCATGACAGAAGTTAAGCTTGAAAGATGTAATAGAGTATTTTTGTCTAGGAGTAAGGAGATTGAGAATTATGTAATGGAAAGGGAAGAAAAAATTGATGTTGAGAAAGGAGATTGGATATTGAGATCAGAATTTGATAGATCACTAGAAGACTAAATCAGCAACAAAGCACCAGTCATAGGTGATGAAGGTCTGATTATGTTATTTCATTTGGTATGTAGGATTTATGAGACACATGAGGTTCCCTCTGATTTCAACAAGAATGTTATCTGACATATGTGAAGATTACCATACAATCAGCTTGATCACTCGTGCTTCGAAGATCCTGACAAGAATAATTTACACGAGTATGGAAAGACACATAGAAACCGAGTTGGGTGAAAATCCAATTAAGTTTCAGGAGAAACATTGAAATAAGGGAAGCTGAAATAAGTCTTAGGCTGATCTTAAAAGGTAGAATAAGGAAACATAACAGCAAATTCATGGCATTAGTAGACTTTGATAACATTGATTGGGGTAAGTAGTTTGACATTTTGAAATGGATTGGAATAAAGTACAGGGATCTACCTAGGTACAATTTATACAGAAACCAGACGGCAGATATTTGGGCCGAAGGACATGAGAGAGAAGCTGGTATTCAGAAAGGTGTAAGGCAAATTGATTTCTGTCACCTTATGGTGGGTGATACCTGAACTTATTATACAAAATTATAATATTACAGTAATGCTTACATTGAAAATGATGCATAAATCACATAGGTCTGAATGAGTGAGGAGATAGCCCAGCTGGGTCAGTACCCTGCTAAGCTAGGTTCTAACCAGACTGTGTTGCCACGTGCCCTGTCCTAACCAACTTGAGACCACCTACGTGACCACAGTATAGTAACATAACCCCAATTAAAGGCACTATATCCAACATCCAACGTTCATATGTCATCTGCGACATCATTGATTTCACTAAAAAAAATCCCTAGACAGGTAGGCTACATATTGCGGAACATACTTAACCCACATAATCTATATTTTCTATTTTCTTCTACCAACTTCCACCACATTTTTTAGAAGTACGAAAAGAAACACAATGCTTCCGACAAACTGACTGCAAGTTATAGTACAGTGAGTCCGGGAATATTCTCCTCAGCGCCTACATGCGTCTGCGAGAGTTAGCTACAGCAGTTACGTTGGTAGCACGGCTGCCGCTTGCATCATCTCTACTTAGTATAATACAAAGTCCCCGTTTCTTGAATGTTACTGGTAAACTCAAGAACCACTGGATAGATTTTGATGCGGTTTTCACCATTCTGTAAAGGATATATCGAGTATGATTTCTGTAGAAAATAATTTATTTATGATCAAAGGAAGCCGAGCAGTAACGATTTTAGTGGAATAGTCGATAAAAAACCTGGCGTCCGAGCGCTTTGTAAGCTTACGCTGGGCAAACCGTTAAAAATATCTAAATACTATGAGTGTAAGAATTGTTCAGCATGAAAAGTACTACAAAAAAGTCCGCGAGAGCATATGTCTATCTTCCATACATCGCCCACTATAAGGGAACAACTGAAGCTTGTCTCTTACAGCTTTATGTGCTGTCGACTTGGAGATTCCTGTTTGTTGAGCTAATTTTCGTGTTGATTTACTTGGGCTTTGCAGCATTATATCGGAGATTTCATCAAGTTTTTCGTCTGTTAAAAGCGTAGGCCTGCCTGTTCCTGGTACATCGTGAACTGAGCCAGTCACACGAAATTTACTTACCAAATCCCGAATGGTATCACGGTTTGGACACTTTGAATTAGGAAACCGTGCCTGAAATCTTAATTTTACATTTTCTGTAAACCGATCGCCTTCACGAAAAACGTATTCCACCAAAAAAAAACCTCTCTCTTCAGTAGTAAACATTACCGCCTGTATACTGTTGCACTCTTCCAATAATAATCTATCCGAACGCTCGCTGACTGTAATACACGCTGAAGACCTGCAGGCTCGCGCGCTTATCACGATGCACATCGACAGCTCACACAGGGAAGTCCCGCTTTGAAGGACACAGTGCAGTGCAGCCAACTAAAACTCATGACTCAACCACTCACAGCTGCACGTACCCACTGCGGAGAACATTCTCGGGCGCCCTGTATGATACAATAATATAGATAAACCATTTACAAGTCCTCCTTAAATTTCTGGCTGAAGTATATACTGTGATTCCTACAAGTCTAGGGAAATATTTTAGTATAGTCGATAATGTCAAGGGTGACATGGACGTTGATGCAGGTTTGATGCAGTGCCTCGAATTACAGCTATGCAACTCTGCTATTTTAATTTTTTTTAATGTTGGTATGATGTTAAAAACAGTAAGCCTACACTGTCACATGTGAGGTTTGGTCGTGAATTATGAATGTTTGTAAATTACTGTACTTTTAGACCACCAACCTAATTGAAAAGTTGCACTGCACTCTTCTAAACCCATCACGAGACAAATCCACTGGTCGCTACTACGTTAGATGACAGTCGGGGTGAAACCATTGGTTGTTACTAGGTAGGACGACTTGTCTGGACAATACTATTGACCGCTACTGAGTTAGACCACTGTCTGGACAAAAATCACTACAAGCAAGGGGGTTGGGGCATAAGCCCCAGGTTAGGCTTGTTTCTGTATGTAAAGCCTTATTAAAACAGAAATTAAGCAAGAACTAGACAACAGCTACTTAATGGGAAAGTATTCTTACACTACTGAAATTAAGTAAAATACCTGAAGTAATGGTCTGGAAAAAATCTGGAGATGATGTAGTAATAGATATTTACTCCTCCACTGTTGTCTATAACCCACCCGCCTTGCCAAATTCGATGACGACTTATATAGATGAAATTCCAGCTGACTCTTGCCATTTTTAGCAACATGTATATTATTGCCAACCCCACTCATTCGGTACCATTTCTTATCTGGTATCGTAAAACAAAAGAGCGCCGAGAAGTTAATGTGAAAGTGCGCCAAGTTTCATTACAGTTGTGAATACTGTTCTACATATAAAACAAACCTATGCCCCAGACCCCCTTGCTTGTGGTACAATCAGTAATTTTCATCCAGACAGTAGTCTAACCAAGTAGCGACCAATGGTTTAATCCAGACACCCATTTTATTTTTGGTGAATTTTGTATCGGACATGTTGGCAACAGTGATAGGACGCGATATGACGTCAATGTATGCGCATCAAACATGGCTAACGTCGTTGAATGAGCAAGAAATAAAAACAATTTATTTACGTACTAAAACAAATATTTCCATTGCAGCAGTGACAATTGACAGTAATTTCAATTCCTAATGACTCCCAGAAAGGTATGTGAATCATGAATCATATATTTTCAATAATCTGCGATGTAAAAGTGTAAAATCGAAAAGTAGCCGTTGTCAAGCTTTAATGAAGCCTACCGTACATTGTTAAACCTTTAGTGTCATCCATGACGTCATGGATCCCATCACTTTGCTTGGGAATTGCAACCTATAATACTCCCCAAATTTCTTTATTTAAAGAGCTTATGTTGTTATTGATAACCTGGTAATCATCATGGACAATGTACTTAAGGCATACCAAGGAAAGTTTTTCTTTTGTCCCTTTTTACTACTGCAGCTTTTAGAGAGGATAGGTTTACAGCAGCCCATGTACAATGATGGATACTGAACACTTCAAGCAACTTTCCCTGAGCATGGCTGTTGTATTGAAAATTCAATTATGAAATATAAGAATTTCCAAAATTTTCCACCTAATCAACACATTTTTATTGTTATTTTAGTGTGTTGATTAGGCGGAACCTTTTGGAAATTCTTATATTTCATAATCAAACTGTCAACACGGAACCTGAAATGGATACTTCTTCGAATTGAAAACTTAATAATAATAATAATAATAATAATAATCATTTATTGCAGCAAATAGCCATGCCGAGATACAAAACTAATACTAATAACTTAAATCTTACTCATCCAAGTGTCTATATACAAAGTGTCTGACAGGTTCTGTTTGCTATATATATATAGTTATTCGCAGCAGAAGCGTGTTAGCGATACTTTCCTCTTGGCGCAGGAAATGGCGTGATATCTATCACAAGCACTACCACACAGAGAGCAGGTGCATTGGGGGCCTGGGTCATGAAATCCTCTTGCTGTGCATATCTTAAAATGAAAACCGTGGACTGCAAAACGGGTGATCGTATGCCGCAGTTCAAAGTTGGCATTCATCCAGTCCGTCGACATAAGAGCTTCTGTGGAGTAGAAATCAGGCCATATGCCATTACGCTTGAGGTTTAGTTCTTCGATCAGTCTCTGGTATTGCACTGTTGATGGTAGGGAGTTCTCCAAACACAGGTCTTCTATGAAGAAAGTCTCCCTTGCTAGTACGTACGTTAGACGAGATGGCGTGTATTTTGATAAGTGCAGAATTTTCTTTAGGAAAGTAGACTTAACTCTTTCTATCTCTCGAAGGTTACTTTGTGTCAAATGATCCCAAGTTATTTGAATGCCGTATGTCACTATTGGAGTTATTTTCGTTCTGAATAAATTCATTGCGATTTGTAAAGATAGATTTCCCAGTTGCATTATGTCTTGCATTGCTTTTATGGCCGATGTTGTTCTATCCCTGACATGTCGCGTGAATACGTTCCCTTGCATTTGCATTATTACTCCTAGGTATTTGAAATGATTTACATTGACTAGGGGTTCTCCATTTAGTAGTATATGCTCATCTGCGGATAGTTTCCCGCCTTTACGGAATGCCAGCATTACTGTCTTGGTGCAGTTTATCGTCATATCATTTTTTTGAGCCCATGCGGTAAGTTTATCAATGGACGATTGCAAGGTTTCCTTTGATGTCGATGCCACAACCATATCATCCGCGTAGATGTAAATTTTCGCTCCCTCAAGGTAAACAGCCTCAATGACATCAGCTGTAGCGATGTTAAATAGTAACGGGCTCAAAGGGTCACCCTGAAGTACACCATTTGTTTGTTCTATTCGTTCTGATTGAACTATACTGTCATCTATTTGTAGGCTGTTTTTGTGGAGAATGTCCCTTATTATCCCAAAAAGGTAATGTTCTTTTCCGATCATATTTTCAAGTTTCCTGAGCAAAGTGTTTCTACTCACTAGATCAAACGCCTTGGTGTAGTCGACGAATACTGCATATAGCTTTCCTCTTTTCTGTCTTAGCGAATCTTCTACATTCGTTAAAAGACAGTTAACGGCTTGTAGTGTATTCCTTCCTTTCCGGAAGCCAAACTGTTCTTCAGGTATCTTTTTGTCAACTAAATCTGTGAGTCTTCTAGTGAGTATTTTCGTAAAGATCTTAAAGATTGTGTTTTCCAAAGCGATACCACGATAGGAATTTGGGTCTCCTGTATTACCTTTTCCTTTATATAGCATCTTCAAAGTCGAGGTTCTCCAATTTGACGGTATGTGACCTTGAAGTAAACATTCGTTCATGAGCTCTGCCCATAGCCCTTTTAACAGCGGAGCTGTCATCTTCAGGTGCTCGTAGTGAATAGTATCTGGACCACATGCTTTCTTTTCTGCGCAGTTGTTTATCTCAATTAGGACATCTTGTGCCGTGATCGGCACTGGTAGTTGAGAAGGGTTGTTAACCTGAATAGGTCTGGTGTCCCGCGCTTGTAGGGTTGCTGTAAGATGCTGAATCCACGTTGTCATAGGAATGTCCTTTGGGAATTTGGGTCTTCTGGGGTGAAAACTTAAGCCATAACGTTAATGGGATACTGCTTCAATACTTGTTGGCCTATGCGGACACCATTCAACACCAAATGACAGAACAATGGTCAAAGCCATGCTATACAACCAGACCACTGTTCCCCAAAGTCCAACCATAACCATTGGACTCTCTCTCTTATGTAATGTGAAGTTAAATCTTGGGCTCTTGTATAGGGTAGGTGGGGCAAATATATGACAAAAATGAAACTTTCAAAATTTATGGCACCAAATCTTAGTTCTGAAAGCTTGCATGGTGTTATATTATTGTTGTTTGATACCGACAAATCTTTTCAGGAACAAAATTCTTTTTGAATGCAATAATTGATTCACAATTTTTTTTAAATGTGTGTCCCACATTTATTCCCTTGCCTTGGGGCAATGTAGGGACAGGCATGGGGCAAAAGAGGGACACTGTAATAACTCGATGAGTAAATATAATGGATTCATGCTGAGGCAATAGTGGGACAGAGCATGTTCACATTATATTACTGATTATTTTTCCAGATTTTTCTTGGCACTAATTGAATATATAAGCACTAAACAAATGCATCTTCACCGATAAAAATATGAGGCAATATTTGATGCAAGAATAAACACCTTTATTAAACACTAAAAGACTGAAAACTTAGCATAACAAATTATTCAATGCCTACATGTATAAGCATGATACTTGAAAAAAATATAAAATGATCTCAAACACATCCCAAATTAAGGAAACATATTTACTACACTATGTTGATTATTAAATGTGGTTAGTTACAGCTAACAAAATGTCATCTTTGACAAATAAGACTATAATACTAAGATATTCTACTGAGCTAATTTTTCTCTATTAAGTTACATTTATGGTTTCTGAAAATTCGTAACGGATGCGATCTCCAATACATACAAATTTAGGCTGGGGCAGCCTTTTTAGAATGTTGGCATGGTTAACTAGCATCACATCATTTTCATCAGGTCTGAATATCATATTTCTTTGGTCCATACTCTTCAAACACATCATTTCAGCATCATCTTCATCAATAATATTTTGTGTAACACATACATAGGCCCTACATATATTCACTGATTTTCTGTTTTCTTGCCACTTCAAATTTCACCAAAACAAAATCTGACTGATGTAAATCTGAAAGTATGGTATTGAATTTTCACTTATTTTCTCTACACTGCTCAAGTTGTCTTCAGAGTCACTTGATATTACGCCTAAAATATCACTACTCCCACTGCTTTCCATTTCTTCGCTGTCACTGCTGATTTCTGTCCTCTTCATTAACTTCTAAGGCCTAGCTGTTCCTTTGAGGGGTTTACAGTCCAGCCGCCGAATGTCCGGCTCTGACATTTCTCATGAGGGAGGGAGACAGCGTTGCCGGTTCTGTACCGCGTAATATAAAACAACGTGGACTACATAAAATATTTCACATGTTTTTAAATGAATTCTGACGAACCGCTGACCATATACACACAGTTAACCAGTAATTGTGCACACACAAGACAATAAAGCAACAAACCTGCACCAACACACAGAGCAACTGGACTACAAAAGAGAGCCTTGGCAACATCGAGCTAAATTTAAAGACCGGCTAACCGGGAAAACCACTGATTGGTACAGGTGACAACATTCTTCATGGCAGTAAGCGACTTCGCCAACATAGGCAGAATTCCACCGAGATGGATGAATTTAGGTTTTGTAACCGCAAAATGTCGGAATAACAAAATCATGGATAAAATTGCAATGGGATGTGGGACTTTCACGTTACATAGAGAAGACTCTAGAGAAGAATTACAATGAGGGCAAGTTTTAAGGTTGTATTAACAGCTTCTCACTGCCGTAAGTTGGCTATATTGTGTCATTACCCCTCTTCTCCCACCATCGCCAAACGTCACAGCCGGACACTCAGCGGCTGGACTGTAGTCTGTCTTTTAGGCCTAGGCCTACTAATGGATGGAATTTTATTTATTTCTTCTAAAAACTCTTCTGTTGTGATAACCTTAGCACTACAGTCAATTCTTCTTCTCTTAATTTGTGGTGCGGAAAGCAACAAATTTTCGAAAATCAAGCCCAGCAACTGTCCCACATTTCCCCCACATTATGTCCCTAAATCACCTCCAGGAATGCCCCACAATTAACCCAAAACGTCAGATGGGAATTGCTTTCTAACTTAAGATCCTATAATAACATGGTCAAAGAAGAACATTTCTTTAATGCCTTCTTTAACTTTGGTTAAATTTAGTAAGCTCTAACTAAAGTAATTGTGTCAAATATAACAAAGTTTTCAGCCTACCTGTGAAATCTTTTAATGCTAATTTTGAGTGTGGTTCTTTTATAATTTTTCATGATCATGATTTGGTAATTTCTTATAATTTAGTAATTATCTGTGATTCAAGACATTCAAAATATCTAATTGCTGTTTATCAAATTTAGAAAAAACGATTAATTCTAACAAGTTATGATCATGTCCAGAATTTGCCCAAACATTTTCCTGTCCCTTATTTGCCCCACCTTACCCTACAGTATGGGGCAAGTTTTTAATTTTTGTAATCTTGCATGCATCACTCCGAAAGTTGCTTCTACTTTGCCATGCTTATTGAGGCTATGTTCAGAAAAACCCCAAATTCACATTTTAATAAGGAAATGATGAATGTTTTAACTTTGGCATATTAAACTGATGAAAATCTTAATCACAATGTTAGAAAAGGCAAGGAGATGGAAATGTTGCCAACTTCCCTTCACTGAAGAAACTAAACAACTGGTCGATACTGAGTTCAACCAATCTCCGGGTGTACCATTGGTCGTTACTGTGTTAGTCCACTGTCTGGGCAAAACCATAGTTCGAACCCACATCTTCCTAGTTCTACTTACCGGGGCTAGGTAAATCCCGTTACAGCCCTCAGACGATGATTCAATTTCTTGGCATAGCCAGAAATTGAACCCATACCCTTGTGTTGCTATGTGTGTATGAATGAAGCCTGTTCTATTGTGGGATCTATAAGCTTAGTGTATGCCAATGTAGTTATTTTGGGGCTAAGATTGGGGAAGGTGCCTTGTGCCTTCAATCCCAGCAATTTGGCCCACAGTATTTGTAGAAAAAACAATGCTATGACCTGAGATTGATCCACAAAGTTTTGTTTCCTCATCTTCACATGGTATTAGTACCGTGTTGGACTGCAAGACTTTGAAAAGAGAACACTTAGAATTCGGTATATTTCCATAAATTGAAAGCATACTTTTTATCCTCAGGTGTGTAGGCTAATAGAAAGATGTCTAAAGCAGCTACATAAATTTAATTTAAACAAATTATATACAGAAATTTTTCAAACCTCATCA
The DNA here is from genome assembly GCA_946902985.2 of Meconema thalassinum. Classification (NCBI taxonomy): domain Eukaryota; kingdom Metazoa; phylum Arthropoda; class Insecta; order Orthoptera; family Tettigoniidae; genus Meconema; species Meconema thalassinum. Next base: position 924,624,970 of record OX336389.2, read on the forward strand.
TACATGAACTGAAGCGTTAGGGCAGACTTTCCTACACCACCGCTGCCCACCATAATAACTTTGTGAAGAGCAGGCTGCTGACTTGGTTTCTTAGACATGGTGTCACCTTACTATCACTGGCAGGACAAACTCTGCAACACAAATGGTCCTCATATCTTTAATGATTATAGCAAACATCCAACAGACATGTTACAAATGCAAAATCTGGTCAACATGGCATGTTATAGACAATATACTTTCACAATAAAATAATGATTAATAATAAAACAAATTTTGATATATTACCGGTATTCACAATTCCACGATCCAGTCTTTTCGGATTTAAGAAGCACGGCGAATTAATTAGATAACTTATGTTACATGCGCTGAACGATAAACCACACCACCACTATAACCATAACAAACACTTGTAACCTTTGAACAAACACCCAATACCTGTCAACTTCCGATAGCGGACATTGCAGAGGCGTTGCCTACCTACGATAATAGTCAACATTATTCCACTAAATCGCGTAGAAAAGCCCCCGATTTTCAAATAGATTCAAATACAGTGAAGTTGTAAAAATATTAAATGAATATCTTGACTACTACCATGTGAGTACAAAATAGGTAGAAGAGTACTGTACTTTTAATAATGAGTTCGTAATTGACAATGAAAAAACATTTTATGTTGACCTTAGTAAATTTCGTACCAATATGAAGGAAATTTTCAACTGCAAATCCATTTACTTTCGTAACGATGGTATCACTGTTACCTGTCAGTAAAGGAAGATCTTTTTCACTGAGAATAAAGTAAAACCCTCGACCATTGTGCCACTCACTCCTTGCTATCAACAGTCAAGGATGCTAATGTGGTGATATTTGTAAGTTTTGATTGGAGACGGTAGGTGTTACCGGTGTTACCCTACCGACGTAGGATAAAAGGATTCTTTATGAATTACAATAAGAATAATGAGATTTGTTACAGTTTCAAATCTTACCGTAGTCATTGATTATACAGTTGTATTGTTATTGTTTAAAGGAGCGGAATAAATTATACAATTGAGTAGGATTTTAATGCAGCAGCCTCCGTGGCTTAGGCGGCAGCACGCCGGCCTCTCACCGCTGGGTCCGTGGTTCAAATCCCGGTCACTCCATGTGAGATCTGTGCTGGACAAAACGGAGGCAGACAGGTTTTTCTCCGGGTACTCCGGTTTTCCCTGTCAAAATTTCATTCCAGCAACACTCTCCACTATCATTTCATTTCATCTGTCATTCATTTAATCATTGCCCCAGAGGAGTGCGACAGGCCTCGGCAGCCGGCACAGTTCATTCATTCCATTCCTGACCCGGTCGGAGACTGGAAGCAGGCTGTGGATTTCATTTTCAGCAGGATTTTAATGCACATTTTGTCCTCATATCCAATTTGTATTAATAGCTTGAGAGTTCGCCATGGCATCGCCGTCTACAACTCTCAAGCTACAGGCTACACACAAGAGCAAAAGCAGCCACCGCGACGAAAGCCATAAACGACGTAAGTCATATTTCTCTAGTATCGCTGGAAACTGCAATGGCGTTTTTTCGAACAAAGGTCATACCCGTACTGACATACGGACTAGAGTTAACATGGGAGTTTCTCAATTATAAGCAACTGGAAGAACTCGTAAAGGTGAAATCCGGATTTCTCTAATGAGCCCTCGGAGTTTCCATGACCGCCAAATCCCGACTAGTATACGAGCTTGCGAGAGAAACGTTCCTCATAGAGAATCTTTGGACACTTCTAATGCTACCATCTACAGAAAGTTACAGAAAACTGCGCCAAGACCTACAAAACAAAAAACTAGACATCCCGGCAGAATTCTACGCTACGCAACAGATGTGATGAAGGACAGAAGATGGGCACAAACACTACGCGAAATGAGACACGTCGTGACGAGGCTTGCAATCCACGGGTTCCACCACAAGGTCTGCTCACGGAAGACGTTCCATGACCCTGATGACAGCTGTATATGCGAGCTATGCAAGGACGTATGCGGGAGCAAGACCGACTACAATATCTCAGACCGCAATGCCACTATCGATAGCGTAGAAAATGGGGGGAATCGTAGGGGATTGTTTACATTTGGTGAACCAACATTTTAGTTTGTCTGCTGCCAGAATTTCGTTCAAATGCCGCATATCTCAAGTGATTTCGTGCTGTTATTTATTGTAATAGTGTACCTTAAGTAGTGTAGTGCACTGTGAATAATTATAATTATAAATTCCGGCGATACCTATATAATGTGAGAATTATTGTCTGTCCATTGTTATTGTCTGTGAACCCGGCTGTAAATTTAATACTGCTGCAGATACTTCAATTTTTTAAATTTCCTAATGAAAGAGAAGTGGATAAGAAATATTCACCGGGATAATTTTCGAAGTTAAAACAATTGTATGTTGTGTTTAAGAAAATTCCCTAACCCCTGATGCCATTCAATTAGGTGGTGTTGGCCATTCCGACAATTTTCACAAATCAACCATCCTATCACACAACTCCTGTTTGTTAAAGTAGATGATGGTAGTTTTAATGACATACCATGAGTGTCAGTATGTTCAAAAGTGTCAAGTTCTTTAAGTGTAATGTATTCTATAAGAATCATGAATCAAGAATCTTTGTGTGCTTGTAGGCAAATTTTAGTGGACACTGCAGTCTGATGGAAGCAGTGATTTAAAATGCGACAGGTATGTAAATAGAATTACTGTTTGATCACAAGCAAGTGGACCTGGGGCGTTAAGCCCAGATTAGGTTCGTTTTTGTATATAACACATTAATAAGATGGAATTTATGTCCGTTACTAGGTTAGGTGGGCCTACTGCCTGGCCGAAAATTACTGTTAGTACCACAGGCAAGGGAGTCTGGGGTGTTAGCCGCTGATTAGGTTTGTGTTTGTATGTAAAACATTAATAAGATAGCATTTATGTCCGCTACTACTGTCGACCAAAGTATTATGTGTACTCGAGTTTGAAGGTTGTTGTGAAGTAACCAATAGACCTACATAAAATCCAATAACATCATCATTTTCGTCGTTCTATTTTACGTTAGCTCATGTAGGTTTGGAATTTTTAATTTATATTTTAATATTTTTTGTCGCAGTAGGAACACAAAAAGTGCACCTTTTTAAGCGTGTTTCAACCATGCGTCACATTTAAGAATTATTATCTCAAAAACCCGTCATCGGATCGAATCCAAATTTTAACACAATATACATTGGAATGTTGTATAACTGGTTTAATAATTTCAAAATTTTGCGTGTCCAGGAAAAAAAGTTGTTATCATTTTTGTAAGGTAACTTTTTCTCGGCTCGGGGTGGTTGGAAAATGTAGTTCTTGGTAGCGATGTAATCCTTATACATCAAAAAGTTATGCTGTATGACTGTGAAATACGTAAATAAACTCACTTATTTTATATCGGTTTGTATTTGTAGGCGGAAATAACACATCGTTCACCAGCTACCGGCTCCGTGAATGTTGTACAGCGTTGCTGTGATGGAGCCCATCACTTCCGAGCGAGGCACGCCATGAGGCGTGATGGGCTCCATTTGGGCAACGCTGTACAGCTTTTCCGGAAGCGGATAGCTGGTGAACGATGTGTTATTTCCGCCTACTAATACAAACCGATATACAATAAGTGAGTTAATTTACATATTGCACAGTCATATAGCATAACTTTTTGATGTATAAGGATTACATCGCAACCAAGAACTACATTTTCCAACCACCCCGAGCCGAGAAAAAGTTACCTTACAAAAATGATAACATCTTTTTTGTTGGACACGCAAAATTTTGAAATTAATAAACCAGTTATACAACATTCCAATGTATATTGTATTAAAATTTGGATTCGATCTGATGACGGGTTTTTGAGGTAATAATTCATAAATGTGACGCATGGTTGAAACACACTTAAAAACGTGCACTTTTTGTGCTCCAACTGCGACAAAAAAATATTAAAATATAAATTAAAATTCCAAACCTACATGAGTTAACGTGCAATAGAACGACGAAAATGATGATGTTATTGGATTTTATATAGGTCTATTGGTTACTTCACAAACAACCTTCAAACTCGAGTGCACATAATACTTTGGTCGACAGTAGGTTAGGTTTTTATATATAAAGCCTTCAAGACTCAATTGATTTACCTTCCGTTGGAATTCTATTCACATCGAATTTGAAGAATGACAAGTTGATAGTACAGTAAATTTTTATTTTAAAGAGTTTGTAACAGTCAATTGTGTGTTATTGGCATTTGAAACAAAGAACAAAATGATAGTACCTGTGCGCCATCTGTTGGAGCTAGTTCAGGATGCCCCTATCCTATACAAACAGAAGCGAGTGCGCTCTAATAGCTCTCTCCGCTCAAAACAACACACTGCCGTGTTTACGGTATATGTAGGGTTGGCAATATCTTATTTGTTAAATAAGCCGCGCCTACAATGGCCGACACAACTGAAATTTCACTATATAGGCCTTAGTCGTGTTACAAATTGGGATGGTGGGTGGGTTATAGACAGCGGAGGAGACAACATCTATTAGCAGATCACTGTTGTTAAAAAAAAAAGGTAGTCATCGGAACGCGTTAAGCTGTAACCATTGTCCAAAACCATTGTTCTGGATGCGTTGGGCTGTAACCATTGTCAAAAACCATTGGATTGGACAAATCAAAGGTTAGAATGGTCTGGTGTAGGTGCCGCTTTGACCGCGCGCAGCTATTGGGGCAGGTTGTCACAAAACCATTGATCTGGACGCGTTAAGCTGTAACCATTGGATTGGACAAAACGGAGGTTAGAATGGTCGGGTGTTGGTGCGGCATAGTACCAAAATGGTGAGGTTGGCAGTACTGTTCTGATGATGGTTGATGTAAATAATGGCATCCACAGCTGGAAATTCGCCTATAGCCTATAATAATAAGTGATTATTGCAGCCAATGGCCATGCATATAATGAATAAAATCTAAAATCATACAGTAAACTAATTGTTATTCCCTAGGAATATCAAAGATTCATGTCTTAATGTGCAGAATATAGCGTGATATCTTCCACATTGTTCTTCAAAGCGCTCACACAAACATTCGTCACACGGATAATGGAACTTTTTGGTGCGACACATTTTATCACGGAAACCATGTATGGCAACGCGCGTGAGAATATAAGTAATACTGGAATGCCGACTGTATGGGAGGAAAGTGCGGTTTGTTGGTGCGACTAGTTACGCCTGGTAGTGCACGTCAAGAAGGAGAATTTGACGTATTCGAACGAAAGGTTGATGTACGTACGACGAGATACAAGTAAAAGTGGTACTTTTGAACATTTAGGCAAACGGTAAACTAAACGGAACTTACGCCGAAATACATATTTCAAAACATCATAGTAATTTGATACTTAAAATGGCTGGGAATATACGCCAACATAAAATATTACATTGCAGCCTGATTGTTCATCATTTTATCCTTAGATCAAAGGCAGCATACACATTAACTATAGGCCTACTGGCAAAAATACAAGCCGTACATACATTAAAATAAATTAAAAATAAGGTTAGGCTGGGAATGACTAAGAATAAAGAACAAAAGATATGTTAATTGGTATTCAACATTTTTATCAACTCAAAGGCAGCATTCATATGTGTGTGAATATGCATAAGCCTACAACTAAACAATTAAATAGATGCTTAGTGAAAAAAATACATAGCCTACTTTATTTATACAAAACACTCACATGTTCAGTATTCTTCAAAGCAATGGGGCATGGTGGCGCAGTGGTCAAGCTATTCGCCTCTCACCAAGGTGGACCAGGTTCGATTCACGGTCATTGCAAGTGAGATTTTTGAAGTGAAATGCCATGTCCTGTGGTTCGGATTCCACGTAAAATTGAGGTCCCTTGGCTCATGATCACAAGATTAACGGTCACGTAAAACTATAAGCTTCTTTTTCTTCAAAGCAGGTCGAAACTTAGACCTCACATAAGTCATACAGCAAACGAACAGGTCCTGTAGGGAAGATCCCTTAAGCCGAATTATTTTTATCGTCTCCAAGACTGACATCAAAAAAGTATACTGGAAAATATGAAATTTTATGCCTATGCTGATGAAGAAAGCAACAGTAAATATTAGGCTACTTGTCGTTCAATAACTCTCGGTCTTTTCTTTGGTGGCTGAAGCCGATGCTGTGGGAAATTGCAAAATGCAGGTACCGATTCATCTTTAAGCAGTGGTTTGTTTCTATTTGAATGAAACAAGTAGCATGTTTATAAAAGTTTTCACAGCTATAACCCATGTCTTTAATAGGCCTACATCTGGGCGTTTCCATGGAAATCTGTAATATAAGCTAGGCGTAGGTTATAATTCTGTGACTATTAACTTATAACCTACAATAGGGCCTACGTGTATTTGTCATGTGCTATTTAGGCCTATGTCAGAATTTGATGTAAGACGTATCCATGAACGCAGAATAGGCTACTTCATTACACATCTCAATTCGAAAATAAAGTAGACCGTAAACCTACCGTATTATTGTAAAATACCATACATATAACGTTGCACAGAGGTACGTACGATCATATATCTGAAAAGAATCACGACATATCAGCTGACTTGCAACCTAGAGTTAAATGGTATGACAGTTTTTGGTGCGACTGGTTACGCCTGGTAGTGCACCAGGAAGCAGTTTTCAGCGAGGGTTACCATGGGAGGAGTTGTTCAAGTAATACATTTGACAAGGCGTTTCGTGTACCTGTTACCTCTCAATAGTTTGTCTAGTTTTTCCAATATTTTCTTCCTGCTAATCGAGTCAAAAGCTTTAGAGAAGTCAATGAATATGAATTGTAACTTTCCCTTCGGTACTGACAGGGTAGACGCAATCTCTGTTTGAAGACCTTGAATTGCCTGGATTGTGCATCTTCCTCTCCTAAAGCCAAATTGTGAGTCGCAATACTATTTGGGATGGCTGGGTGGGTCACATACAGCGGAGGAGGAAGCATCTATTAAAACATCATTCCCTGATTTATTTCTCGTTATTTGATGAGGTATTTTGGCTAATTCATGTACTTTAGAGAATATTATCGCTCGTTCTACTTTCATTCAGTGCTACCATTCTGTTTTAGACCACCTCGTTGTGTAGTGCCTAGCGTTCTTGGCTGTCGTCCCGGAGGTCCGGGTTTGATTCTCCGGCTCATCCAAGAAATTTAATTCTCATGTGAGGGCTGGGACGGGGTGCACTCAGCCTCATGAAGCAACTTAGTAGAGGAGGGTTCAGTTCCCACCTCAGTCATCCTGGAAGTGGTTTTCCATGGTTTCCCCACTTCTAATCCAGGCGAATGCCAGGATGGTTCCTAACATAAGGCCATGGCCGCTTCCTTCCCATTACAATCCCCAATTTACAAACACACTAGTTCAGCCATAACAATAACACAGGTTATCACACAAATTCCACACACAAATACATGGGGCTACAAGACCACGATGTCGTAGCCCCTAATATAAGCAACAACCATTTATATTTGCATTTTATATTTGCCTAGGCCCTTCATGGGCTGTATAGTGTCAGGGGTTGACTTTGTTGTTGGTTGACTATTCTTGTAGTTCCATTTAGAAGTATTTGCATTTTTTTAACATTATGTCTTACCTCTGCTTTATTTATGTCTGTATTTTTAGCTACTGTCTGTTCGCGTTGCTTGTAGCGAAGTACGTCAGGGTTTCATATTGAATTTGTGCCTTATTACATAAAAAACTGTAATTTCTGGTTGAATGTAATCAATTATGCGAATGTTTGTCTTCGAATTTGCCGCTATTTCGATGGCGCCATGCCCTCCAGTCGCTACAGCTGTTCTGTCGTGACTGTGAAACTCCATGATTCAGAACCCAGGACTGCGGTTCGGAGGAACATTATACAAGGGCAATAGAGTTATTATTATTATTACTAAGTTGGATGTGAGCAATTGTAAGCCAGAGATGTATTTCTCAAGAGAATGAGACTGCTGTCGCCAGGATGTGTACAGAGGTCTGTAAATATTGCTCGTACAAAAGGACACTTGGTCCGGTACTTTGTATTGTAGGAAGAGTGATTCATAGTCACAAGTCAGGCCAGAAGTTGAACCTTGGATGTCACGTAGACACAAGTATGGGCAGTCGCCGCTACCTTAGGGAGCAGCACTTGCCAGGCACTGGAGGGTGGAATGGACCAGGCCTCAGTGGAAGGGAGAGATGGATTCTGGGTCATCTCTAGTTGGATATAATGGTATCCAAAATGGCGAGTGGCAGAGTTATTACAGAGTAACAGAGTAGTAGTCACAGAGTGATTGCAGAGTAGTGGAGCGGCAGAGTAACAGTAGCTCTCACGCCTCAGTTCTTGCCAGAGTAACGTCGTAACGCGCGCGAGCAGAATTCAGCCTCGCGGAGACACACTAGATGTCAAGTATCAGTAAGACTTAGTAGCGCTATTACAGACCTGCGTGCACTTCCAGCAGTAACTTCACATAAATTGTATATAGTGTATATATATTTCGACTGCCAAGGGCTTAATAAATCGGCAGTAGTCCAAGGGAATTTCATCTTTTATTCCGGTAGTTCCGGGACGAGTCTGTGAAACCTCAAGTTCCCTTATCTAGAAAACCGCTCGGCTAGTAGGGAAAATCGACGGAGGAGCTGTCAACCTGCCAGAACGTCTCACAGGCCAGGTAGGTCACGACAGACCTAACTTTTGGTGTCAGGTGTGTAGGGTCCCGAGTTCGACGCACTGAACAGAGCAACTACGGAATAAAGAGAGAGATCGCGACATCGCAGAAGATTGTCCGATAAAGACCGCGACAACGCAGAAGATTGTCCGTCCGCGCATCCGCGTAAATCGTACCGAGTGCCGCGCAACGCAGAAGAGAGAAGAAGAAGCCTACTAAGCAGAAGGAGCCGTGCAGTAGCGAGCCGTGCCACTAGCAGAGGGGAGAACCGATCAGCCGCAGTATCCAGGTAGCAGAGACAACAAAAAAGAAGAAGTAGCCGCCAGGTAAGCTAACCTTATTACAATGGCAAGACAGGCAAGTGCAGCTACCGGTGTCCAGGTAGAGGAGAGGTTAGCAGAAGTAGATACGGTAAGTACAAGTGGGCCTTTTGTATCAGTAACCGAAGGACATCGCCTGATAGGTCGGGAGTTCGATGGAACACAGCCCGACAGATTACGTGAGTTTGTGGCCAATGTAGACGCTGCTGTTCGCATGGTAAAAGACGATGATCAAGAGCTGTTCTTTAAGTATATCCTGACCAAAATCACGGGCAAGGCCCGAGATAAGTTGTTAGTCAGAAGAGATATAAATCATTGGGAGGCTGCCAAACAGGCATTACAAGAATATTACGGATTTCAGGGCACATTAGACTTATATATTTGCCAGATGTTTCAAACAGCGCAGGATCCGAGGGAAACAGTGGCGACATGGGCGCATAAGGTAGAGACTCTGTCAGCTGCGTTCAGGGAAGCAGTCCTCGATGGAGACAGCTGGGAGGACAGGGAAGCTCAGTTAAGAATCACAAGAAAAATATGCGTAGCTAGCTTCATACAGGGGTTAAGTAACCCGCGAATCCAAGCTAGAGTCCAGGGCCACGGGGCCATTACTTTCGAGAAAGCTGTAGCCACTGCAAGGCAAGAAGAGGCGGTAATTCTGTCAAAGAAGGCACGAGAAGGGTTGCATACGAAACATAGCTCAGGGGTAAGAGCAGGTAAACCCGATCAGGAAAGGAAGACACCACTAAGGTGGCATACTAAGCCAACACAAGCGAGTGTTTGGGAGGTCTGTTACAATTGTAACAGGGAAGGCCACATCGCACGGGAGTGCAAGGAGGCACGAACCCGAGGCGCACGCACCGCGTTAGGTAATACACCTAATGTACAGACAGGGGGCACCCCAAGTAAGATCATATGTAGATATTGCAAAAAAACGGGACACATAGAGCGCGATTGCCGAAAGAAGCAGAGAAGGAAGCCGTGGCGTCGGAAGCCGTGCGCATGGTAAGGGGGAAGCCTCACATGGAAGCGGACAGGAGTAGGACCTGTTACCGTTGTGGGAAGAAAGGGCACGTACAAAAAAATTGCCGACAGACAGCCCAGGTACCACAAGCAGAAGTGGACCGGCGGACGTGCTATGCCCGTGGCCGGCAGGGCCACATAAAACGAAATTGTCAGGAGGCCAAGAAAGGCCAGGGCCAGAGTAGGCGCACGGGAGGCAAGGCCATGAAAGGCCGACGCCAGTGCGATGTTTGTGACCGGTGGTCACATGGGACCAAGGACTGTTGGTTCAAGAGTGGGAAAGGTAATAAGAGAAATATCACTCAAATAGGGGCGACAAACTGGAACGGGTCCATAACACAGGGACAGCTATGGAATCCCGTAATTTAAGGAGTCCCAAGGCACGTGACATGGAGGGCACTATATTAATGCATTGTGGGGGGCCTCTGAGGTTTTTAATTGACACTGGTTCCGATGTCAGCCTAGTGAAGAGGCAATCAGTGCCTAAAACAGTTACAATCAGTAGAGGCACCACGATCGAATTAACGGGTGTAAGCGAGGGAACGATTTACACCCAAGGGACCGTTCAGTTTGTTATAGGAGGTACTAAACACACAGTGCATGTGGTGGGCAGTGATTTCAAACTAAGCCAGGATGGTATAATAGGGAGAGACATCCTAGCTGACAGCGTGATCAACTACCGGGAGGGTCATGTTACGATCCATGGTAAGAGATACCCGCTGGGAGCGAGGGAGGCGAAGATAATCAGCCTCGAGCCTCGAACCCAGAAGGTAGTAGTTATTGAAGTCGATAAGAATCTACCAGTGGGAATTATTGAGAGGGCCGAGGTAGCACCAGGGGTTTACCTCGCAGAGTGTCTAACTAGGTCAGAGCACAACGAGGCAGTAGTCAGCATGATGAATACTACTGAGGAAGAAGTGACTCTGTACAGCCCTCGAGTGCGAATGCAGGATGTGGATGACACCTGCCTGGCAGAAGTACGCAAGGTACAGCAAGGCAGTAAGGCGGTAACCGGAGAACCGGCTACTCGGAAGCCCAGATCACGCCGAGTGATAGACTGCTTGCGAGTAGACCATCTCACGCAGGTAGATAAGGAAGGTATATACGCCATCTGTGCGGAATACAATTACATCTTCCACCTTGAGGGAGATAAGCTCACATGCACGGAAGTTATACGTCACGAGATCCCAACGCCCCGGGATCAACCCCCGATTAATGTGCGGCCGTATAGGTTGCCGGAGGCACAAAAGGGAGAAATACAAGCGCAGATAGATAAGATGCTAGGTGATGAAATTATTGTACCTAGTATATCCCCTTGGAATGCACCATTGTTGTTAGTACCGAAGAAAATGGATGCGTCAGGTAAGCAAAAGTGGAGAGTTGTGATTGACTTCCGAAAATTGAACGAAGTAACGATAGGGGTTAGTTATCCCCTCCCACTCATCTCAGAGCTATAGATGCTCTAGGTAAGGCCAGGTATTTCAGTACACTTGACCTTTGCAGCGGTTATTATCAGGTGTTATTAAAACCTGAAGACAGGCCCAAGACAGCTTTTTCAGCATTAGGGCGCAAGTACGAATTTGCAAAGATGCCCATGGGGTTGAAGGATGCGCCAGCCACATTCACAAGGCTGATGAATACAGTGCTTACCGGATTGACAGGTATTCAGTGTCTGTGCTATCTAGATGATATAATAGTATATGGTAGCTCAATAGAGAAGCACAATGCTAAGTTAAGGGATGTTTTTCAAAGGCTGAGAGAAAATACGTTGAAGCTCCAGCCAGATAAGTGTGAGTTCCTGAGGACTGAAGTGACGTTCTTAGGGCATGTAATTACTGAAGGGGGAGTCTTACCAGACTCACGAAAGGTGCAGGCCGTGAAGGATTTTCCGAGGCCTACCACGAGCCGCCAGATTAAACAATTCTGTGGGCTCAGTGGGTATTATAGGAAATTTATACCCAATTATAGTAAGATCGCGAAGCCACTATATGAATTAGTGAAGAAGGAAGTTCCCTTCGTGTGGGGAGATGCACAGGAACAAGCGTTCGAAACGCTAAAGCAAAAACTCATTGAAGAACCTATTCTGCAGTACCCAGATTTTGAAAAGCCATTCGTTCTTACCACAGATGCTAGTAACGAAGCAGTGGGGGCCGTATTGTCACAAGGGCCCGTGGGTAAAGATCTCCCCGTAGCATATGCAAGCAGGACGCTTAATAAGGCAGAAAGAAATTACAGCGTCACAGAAAAGGAATTATTAGGCATTGTTTGGGGTGTAAAGTATTTCAGGCCGTATTTGTTCGGACGGCATTTCACGGTGGTGACAGATCACAAGCCGCTGAAGTGGGTATTCAATGTCCAGGACCCGTCGTCACGCCTGCTAAAGTTCCGATTGAAATTAGCAGAGTATGATTTTGAAATCATTTACAAGCAGGGCAAGCAGAACTGCAATGCTGATGCCCTTAGCAGGAATCCCACTGATGCACAGTGTCAAGCGCGAGTGATCAACTCGGCTGGGCACGAGTTACGGCAGGGGGCGGCCGTGGCCACTCATATGGAAACTCGTAGGAGGGTAGCAACGACTTCAAAACCCGAGGACGCTACGGTAGAGGGAATTGAAGCAGACGGTAGTGAGGTCTCCGAGGACGCTAACGCAGAGGAGTCCACGCCCGAAGACAGCTTACCCGAGGTAACCGAGTTGCAGGAGGCTGAGAAATTGGCCATCCTGAAGGAGTGTCATGATTCCTTGGTTGGAGGACACCAGGGAATAGCCCGCACGTACGCCAGGGTACGCGAACGATTACAGTGGAAGGGAATGAAAAGTGACATTGAGCGTTATATACGCTCGTGTCCTTCATGCCAAAAGAATAAGGGGACTAGACCAGACGTCAGAGCGCCAATGGTAATTACGGACACCCCTAGCACGGTCTTTGAGAAGGTATCTCTGGATATGGTGGGTCCACTTTCGGCGACAGAGCTTGGCAATAAGTATATTTTGACATGCCAGGACCAACTGTCGAAGTATTTGGTAGCTAGTGCCATGCCGAATCAGGAGGCTGAAACAGTGGCACGGACGCTCATTAATAATGTTATAAGCATTTACGGGATACCGGGGCAGATTCTCACTGACCAGGGTAGTAACTTCATGAGCGAAGTTTTCAAGGCACTTTGCAAGAAACTGCGAATTAGGAAAACAAACACAAGCGCTTTCAGACCACAGTCCAACGGTAGCGTAGAGAGATCTCACAAGGTACTAGCAGAGTACCTGAGGCATTATGTTTGCTCAGGCGGACAAAATGACTGGGACAAGTATCTGCCCACAGCGAGCTTTGTATAAAATACCACCAAGAGTACTAGCACAGGGTTCACACCCTACGAGCTTATTTTTGGAAAGAAGGCGAATATACCAGGTGTATTGCAAAAGCCACCTGAGGTGGATTATAATGAACATCAGAACGTGGTAGAGGAGCTGACGTCACAGCTCAGGAGGAATCATGAAGCCGCTAGGAGGACGCTAGTTGAGCGTAAAGAACTGGAAAAGGCTAATTACGATAAAAGGCAGAATGAAGTCACATTTCGAATTGGTGACAAGGTACTCTTGCGTAATGATGCATTGCGAAGAGGACGATCTAAAAAGCTGAGTCCGCCATTTGTAGGACCTTATGAGGTAGTGGACGTTTCAGGGGTAAATTGTACCCTACTGCTTAATAAGAAATGCAGAAGAGTTAAGGTGCATAAGAATCGGTTGAAAATGTACTTGTAAAAGGACTCCAACGGGTTTAGAACCCGGGTGGGTGCAGAAGCAGCACAGAACGGATTAAGGAGTAAGGACGTATATATACGGTTAGTAGACTACAATGACAGCTAAGGGTTAACACAGCTGTGAGAGATTGTGTGCGAATGGAGTCAATGTAGTTTATCAGTAGGCACACAATAATATTTGAACAGTGGACAACAGAGGCGAGCGGCCTAGATAACGCACCGGGAGACATGAGTTACGTAAGGCGAAATACAAGGATGTCCATAGTGGCCCCGGAGCGGCCATCCTGAGGAAGTAAAACCCCCGTGTGGGTGGCGGGAACCATTGGAACGTTTAGACACGTGATCATTGGTGTTAGAATACCCCCAACAGTGAGCCTGCTGTGTCGTAAGAGGCGGCAGAAAAGAGGCGTTGCCTGATGACCTCGATGACCTACTGGTCAGGCAGGCGCGAATCCCGGTGAGTAGCTCTGTGTAATTGAGCCATATGTTATTAATGGCAGCCCCAAGTATGCGAAGGCCTGCCTTTGATAATATATGGAAGCCAATCAATGGCATAAGGGTGAATCAAAGACACCTGTGTTAAAGGTACAAATTATTTAGGGACACATACGTGTGTACAGTAAGTAGAGAAGAAGTGCTCTAAGAGGCACATTTGAGAAAAGCGAAAAGTCAGAACCTCAAATTTCGGCCACGACGAAGTTACACACCCCTTCGTCTCAATGGTAACTAGGTCATAGCGACAGCTGCTGGTAGGGTTCTTTAATACCCCGCCAAGCTACGGAAAACAAAATCGGGTCGTACTAGAAATTTTAAACAGTCAGACGAACAGAGGTTCGACGGGTGGCACTGAGGTGCTCGTAAGTAAAGGGTTGCACGAAAGCGAGCGTGTAGCCTATATGTGACTCGTCACCCCTAGGGTAGTCGCGGATACGCACCCGTTAGGACAGGGGTAGGGAAAACCGGAATTTAGCTTAGATGAAATGACACAGAAACCGAGCCATGTAAGGCACATTTTGAGAGCATTCAGTAAAATGCAAACGGCATTAGTGTAGCCATCCCCGAGGTGGGATGTGAAGCCGAGTCTCTATGTAACAGAACTCGAAGTTAAGGGAGCAAGTTTTTGAACTTAGTGTATGACACTGCTGATAGTTTTGTAGCCGCATGCCTAAGCCAGGATGCGAAGCAAAGTCTTTTGAGACTTTAGTTATTGAAGTAGATAAAATTTTGATGGAAAATCAGTAAAATAGGTAACGAATAACCTGTCTTTACCTTGCAGGTAAGGCAGAAGGCAATGGCACGAATGCTAGAATGGTTCTACACCATGGTGGCGGTGGTAACAGTGACGTCATCACCCCACGGCATAACCGGAGAAGTACTAGATGTACAAGTGACACCATACGAGAATACACCTGGAGTATACTTTGACAACCAGGGTGAGATACAGTTGTATAATATGGAATGGACATTAGTTACCTATGTGAATTTGAATCAGCTAAGTGTTGTATTTTCAAATATCAGGGAGCATATACACTGGACACAATTGGCATGTATATTGTTAGAGCAGAAAACAAATTTGACATGTCAGCATGACGTTAAGATGTTAAGTAATCATTTGCAACGGATTAAGGAATCTAAAGAAACGATAGCCAAAATCACTAGACCAAGTGGGGAGACGGATAATACCAGACCGAAAAGGGGATTGATAAATGCTGTAGGTTCAATAGCCAAAGCGTTATTTGGAACATTAAGTCAGGACGATGCAGATAAGTATGAGTCACAAATAAGTGAGTTAGAGAGAGAGAGCAACTCTCAATGATTAAGGTCACTAAAGAACAGATGTTAGTGGTTAAGTCCACGTTACAAACAATGAACAGCACCATCTACGATGTAACTGCAAACGAGCAGAGGTTGACTCAGGGTTTAAATGAAATCAGGACATATTTGTCCAATAGTACGCTTCGGATTACAGAAGCATTTGAGCAAGCAGAGTTAGAGATCTCATTAAACAGACATTTAATTGAGATAGAAGGCTTACTTGTACAGCTGTATGAGCAGTACAGTGTGGTACTGTCAGGCATCATGAATGCACAGGTAGGAGTCATCCAGGTACAGATAATATCACCGGATGACATCATAGAAAGTTATAAGAAAGCCCAGGAGGATTTTCCAAAAGGGTTATCCTTGCCATTTGAATTAAGGTCAGCTTACGGTTACCTAGTCTACAAGGTGGCCACAGTGGAAGTGTTTACAAGTGAAAACTATCTTGTGTATGTTATAAGAACACCCCTTACAGACAGAGTGGTTTATAGTGTGTATCATATGATCCCATTCCCCACTTACATGAAGAGTAATCCCCACCATTTTGTGTACATTCAAGAGGCCAAGGACTATATATTGATGGACAAGGAAAAGCAGACATTTGCGCAATTAGATAGGGAACAGGTGAGGCAGTGTCTGCCACGTGGAGGTTATGTCATGCTCAGTTCCCTGTTAATATGGTTCACTCGCAAGACAGTTGCGCAGTGAAGATACTCAGTGGAGTTAACCAGGTACCGGAGAATTGTGA
The DNA here is from genome assembly GCA_946902985.2 of Meconema thalassinum. NCBI lineage: Eukaryota > Metazoa > Arthropoda > Insecta > Orthoptera > Tettigoniidae > Meconema > Meconema thalassinum. The sequence goes on from OX336389.2 coordinate 924,641,322, forward strand.
TAAGAGAGTACTACCAGTACAGCGATTGCTGTGGATACCTATAAGGGAAAACAGGTATATTTATGTGTCTCCAGGTGAGACAAGGGTCACCTGCATGTGTAAGGACACTACAAGTGATATGGGACTAACTGGCACAGGTATTGTTGTGTTAAGTCCAGGGTGTACGTTGTACAGCCCACATAGTAAGGTACAAGGGGTAGGTAAAATAAACACTACTCGAGGTAAGGACTTAGTGCCAGATTTGATACTTAATTATGACTGCTGCGAGCAGATTGGTAGTGAGATTAAGCTAGAGCAGGTACCGGAGGTTAATAAACTGCCACTGAATAATTTGTTAAATCATGTGAACGATTTAAAGTGGGCCACGCACAAAACAGAAGAGGTGGAGGACTTGGTAAGAAAACAAGAAGAAGACATACAAAGTCAGATGATGTATAAACATTTCAATGTATATAAGTATATTGTACTAACTATAGCAGGTACAATTGGGATAATTTTATGGTGCTATTGTTGCAATTGTTGTTGTGATTGCCCTAAATTAGGGTTTCCAGCCAAAAATTGGTTTGATGATGCAAGGTCACATTGCCCAAATATTTGCATAAGGCAAACAGTAATTACGAGGGAAGGTAAGGCTAAGACTTCAGATGAGGATATTACGATATTCCAACGTCCCAGGCAACTTCGGGGACGCCCGGAGATGTCTGAGGAAATCCTGGAATTAGACTCTAGGCCTGCTGAAGGACGCTTCAGTACGCCTACAAGGGCCATTGTAGGTTCAGATATGAGTGCGAGTCAGATCGCACTACAGCCTTCACCCTCAACGCAAAGTCGCAGATCATTACGACTCGACAGTAACAGAGTGTAATATTGGGACAGAAATGAATGCAAGGAAGATTGCACCCATTTCTTCCCTGGGGAGGGAGGTGTCGTGACTGTGAACCTCCATGATTCAGAACCCAGGACTGCGGTTCGGAGGAACATTATACAAGGGCAATAGAGTTATTATTATTATTACTAAGTTGGATGTGAGCAATTGTAAGCCAGAGATGTATTTCTCAAGAGAATGAGACTGCTGTCGCCAGGATGTGTACAGAGGTCTGTAAATATTGCTCGTACAAAAGGACACTTGGTCCGGTACTTTGTATTGTAGGAAGAGTGATTCATAGTCACAAGTCAGGCCAGAAGTTGAACCTTGGATGTCACGTAGACACAAGTATGGGCAGTCGCCGCTACCTTAGGGAGCAGCACTTGCCAGGCACTGGAGGGTGGAATGGACCAGGCCTCAGTGGAAGGGAGAGATGGATTCTGGGTCATCTCTAGTTGGATATAATGGTATCCAAAATGGCGAGCGGCAGAGTTATTACAGAGTAACAGAGTAGTAGTCACAGAGTGATTGCAGAGTAGTGGAGCGGCAGAGTAACAGTAGCTCTCACGCCTCAGTTCTTGCCAGAGTAACGTCGTAACGCGCGCGAGCAGAATTCAGCCTCGCGGAGACACACTAGATGTCAAGTATCAGTAAGACTTAGTAGCGCTATTACAGACCTGCGTGCACTTCCAGCAGTAACTTCACATAAATTGTATATAGTGTATATATATTTCGACTGCCAAGGGCTTAATAAATCGGCAGTAGTCCAAGGGAATTTCATCTTTTATTCCGGTAGTTCCGGGACGAGTCTGTGAAACCTCAAGTTCCCTTATCTAGAAAACCGCTCGGCTAGTAGGGAAAATCGACGGAGGAGCTGTCAACCTGCCAGAACGTCTCACAGGCCAGGTAGGTCACGACAGTTCCCCTACGATTTCCGCCATCTTGGTTTTGATGTTACGGTCTGAGATATTGTAGTCGGTCTCGGCGGGAGGTATCATATCACTGCATGCCCCAATAGAACGAGGTCAATAGTGGCATATAGTAAGGACTATAAACGAAGTGAATCATTGTATATATGTTCATTGTACATGTTATATATATATGTTCTAAGTTCTGTAATATGGCAATTTGGCTGCAATAAAGCCTATTATTATTACGTTTGGTAACGCCACATATCTGTCTTCTGGGAGGCCTAGCGCAAGCACATGGTAATTGCTAACACTGCATAAACACGTAGATTTTGACGCCAAAAGTTTCCGAAAATACAACAGAACATAACTTCCACTAAATCTACACAAATTATCACAAATAAAGGATACATATTATCATGCTATGTACTGTCAATTCCCGATAAGGAAATGATAGAAGGCTGTACTGTACCTCAATGTCCAAATGTCTGAACTTTCATTTTCTTGCTGCTATGCTCACTGCTGTCAATGACGCGCACAGAAAAACAAACTATTCTAACGAACTTAGAGACTTCTCTTTTTGTCCACATATGCACACATAATAGTCACAAAAGGCCTCCAAGCTTAATGTTGAGTCTAGCAATCATGCTCCACTGGTCACTTAATTTAAAAATAGTTGGCATTGTAATGTAATCTACCTAAAAGCACTTGCCAACTGAGTACAGTTCATAATTTACTGGAATATAGAGGCCAGATGAAGATATATATACCAAAACTAAATTACTAGGCACTGAAAGTCCACCTCACTGTAATTGATTAAAAGGTAGCAATATAACCAGTTATTTTAATAGTACTGCCATAATTTGACTTGAAGCCAGGCTTCTGAAATAGTTCAATGAAATATTAGTGAATAATTTGTAGGTTAAATTCTGTTGGAGTTCGTAATTTAAAGGTAGGCACTAGTGTGTAAGCACCAGAGTCTTTGTATAAGGCTACGGCCTGTTGATTTTCTTCTGATTTTTATATTGCTTCTTATTACAACCAATAAACTAGTATGGCATTCCAGCCATGCCTTCGGAAGTTAGATGGGATTGTCTAAACCCGATTTTGGCCCTGGTTTGTTATTACGCTCCGGTTATGCAACATTGGAAAAGTAATAGCACGAACGGACGATGTGTGTTGGTAGCCCTAGCGCCCTGTGTTTATGTCTCAAATGTGATTGGCTTACACTGATACTAACATGAATACAACCTTATTATGTTTTAGACTTAGATTAAACTCCATGAAAACGAAATCTTTGTTATGAATTTCAGAAGTTGATCGCATATAATCATAAACATCATTACAGTGTCTGATATAATTGCAACAATTCAGTTATATTTAAAGAATTGCACCTGATGTAGCAGCAAGCGTATTGGAGAGAAGCGGAGAAATGGAGGCCACTTCGACAGTAAAACCAGGAACTCCAAATGCAGCGGTCACGTACGGGAAGGTAGGAGATTGTGCGACCCTCACTTCAAAGGACTATGCAGTAATCATCGCTGGAGCAAACGGTGTCTATAGAAACGAGAGTAAAAAGGTAATCAAAGACTTAAAGGGTACATTGCCATCCATGCATAACACAAATGTCATTATTGTAAACATTCCGCAGATATACGATTGAATTCCCAAATCATGTGTAAATGTAGAAATAGAGGCTACAGATGGAAAAATTCGTAAAATTTGTAAGAGTTTTCCAAATGTCCAAATTATAGATGTCAGTAAATTAGACAGGAGGTTCCAACCTCGACATGGCCTAGGTTAGGAAAAGAGTATCTTAGTGATGAAATCTGCAAAATTGTAAATTCAAATGGTAAGAATAGTTCAACAGTAATATCTTTAGAGTGGAAGCAGGGAAACTTGTAAAAGAACTAAATAACTAATTTTAAATTAAATTATTAAATTAGAATTTAACCTACAAGAACAAAAAGAACTAAACGTGAGGTTTGGCATTCAGATCTTTCGATGTCAAATTTAACTGAGTGCAACAATGGTATTTCGGATTTATTTAGTAACAATAATAATAACAATTATGATTATAATGTAAATAAATCACCAACACAAGCTTGTAAAAGTAACAAAATTAAAATTTACCACCATAAAGTTCAGTCTCTCTATAATAAAATTGATTACATAAATCTAATGCTAAAAATTAACTTAAAGACATCTCATCACTATGTATTTCAGAACATTGGCTGAAAGAGGAACGACTCGTAATAATTCAATTCCCAGGGTTTATTCTAGCTAGTAAATACTCTAGATCTAATATTAGCCATGGCGGTACTTGTATCTTCTTAAGAAATAACTTAGATCATGATCAGTTAACAACTTATGATGATCTAATTATGGAACATGATTTTGAATTCTCTGCCGTAAAAACACAGCAGTTTAAGTTCATAATTGTATGCGTATACCGTTCTCCGTCAGGAAAGTTTCGTTTATTTATAGATAAATTAGAATTGTTACTCAATAACATGACAAAAGTAAATTTCGATATAATAATTTGTGGGGATATAAATGTGGATTTCTTAAAATGTGATAAAAATTGTGAATTATTAACACAGTTACTAATTTCCTATGGACTGAAACCTACAGTAAATACCCCAACAAGAATAAAAAAATTAGTAAAACCACTCCTGATAAAAAATTTATAAATACACATAAATATCACCATTCAATAGAAGTCTATTGTCCGGGTTTTAGTAACCACCATGGGCAAATACTGAGTTTTGAAATACCCGAAACAATCAATAATAATGATAATGGGATACAATCAAAGTGCAGGCCATTCACTGACACAAATGTTATATATTTCAACGACTTATTAAATAAAGAAACATGGTCAGAAATTTATAAACTAGAAAATGTCAATGATACATTTAATGCATTTAACAGTACCCTAAAATACTATTTTGAAACAGCATTCCCCTTTAAACAAAGAACTATTCAAAATAAGAAAACTAGCAATTGGATATTAACAGGGATTATAAATTCATGCCAAAGAAACAAATTTCTACACAAATTATATAAACAATACCACACAACACCTGAATTCAATTTATACTTCAAAAATATACTAGCATATTAAATAAGGTAATAAGACTAGCAAAGAAAATGCATAATGATAATTTTATTTCCCAATCATCTAATAAAAACAGGGCTATGTGGCCCGTGATAAAGGAATAAACTGGAAAATCTGCTAAAATACAAAGGAACATTACACTGACCAGAAACAATAAAATGATTAATAATCCAGAGGAAATAGCAAACACTTTTAATGACTATTTTCTGGAAATTCCACAAAAATTATTAAATAAATCACAGGTAAATACACTAAATTCTAATAATAAAATAAATAAATAAATGCAGTGATTCTTTATTTATAAAGCATGTCACAAGTGAAGAGGTAAGAATAGTTATAAAAGAGCTAAAAATAAATTCTGTGCTGGCATTGATGGCATCCCTGATGCAATTTTAAAGAAATGTGCAGAAAATATAATAAATCCACTTACGCACTTAATAAACAGTTCAATTCTCTCAGGAACTTACCCGGTTATTTTGAAGTTATCAAAAGTAATTCCAGTGCACAAAAACGGTTCAATTTTTTTAAAATAATAATGCATTTTATTAATCCCTTAACGAGTCAAGGACTCATATACAAAGGAATTGTACAGTTTTATCTTGTTGGCGACAAATTACAATAGAATGTTTAGTTTACAAAGTTTTCAGTATGAAAATATATACAACATTTTGTAGCTTTCATAAATTTTTTGTACACAATGTGTTCTTCTTTTGTCTTCTCAGATTATCAAATTTCTTCAAACTGACATTTTATAATCATTCCACATAAACTGTTTTAGCCTCCTTTTAAAGATTGGTAGGCTAGGTGCAATTTTTATATTTTCTGGTAGTCAATTGAATTTTACAAAGGCACTATACTTAATGCTATTACTGCCATATTGTTTGGAATTGATATGGAAAAGTGTTATGTCATCTGCATGTCTAGTTTTGTAAGCGTGAAATCAGATTGTTTAGTGAAGTTTAAATTTGTGTGGATTCTGTTGTGTAGGATTTGGTATTTTAGGACATTTGATTTGATTTCTGCGTTTAGGGCTACTGGTTGAATTTTACTCGTAATATAAAGGTGTTTGGTTGGTGTTAAAAAAGGGAAGTTATAAATATTTCTTATGGCTCTATTTTGAATTACCTCAATTTCCTTTTTTAGGTAATTTGAGCATTTTATCCAAATTGTATTCAAATATTGTAAGTGGCTATGGATTAAGGAAAAATACACTTTCCTGAGTAGATATTTTGGGATATAGTAGCTCAATTTTTTTATTATCCCAGCGGCAGGTGATATTTTTTTTACTAATGCATCAATGTGCTTTTGCCAGGAGAGATTTTCATCTATTATTAAGCCTAGGTATTTGACAGATGAGACCCTTTTAACTGCTTTTCCATTCAGCATTATATTCTGAGTGATGTCTAACTTTGTTCTACGCTTAGATATTATTAAATAATTTGTTTTATCTTCATTTATTGTTAATTTATTTGACTGGGTCCAGCCAAGTATGGTATTTATGTCCTCCTGCATGTGTGTAATCAGCGTGTTGGTGGTGTACGCATTGTAAAAGATGCTTAAGTCATCTGCAAACAACGTTATATTACCATGAAAACTGAGAGTTGCTATGTCATTAATATATACTAAGAAGAGGGAAGGACCCAGTATTGATCCTTGGGGCACACCGTGGGTAATATTAACTTCCTCACTTCTGTAGCCATTTATTTCAATATACTGCTTACGATTAGATAGGTAATTATTAAACCATGTCCAAGCTACTCCTCGGATACCTGCTTTATCAAGTTTCCCTAAAAGAATTTCATGGTCAACAGTATCAAACGCCTTTCTCAGGTCTATGAAAAGGCCACTCGCTGTCATCTTATTGTCTAAGACATCCTGCAAGTTAGAGATAATATCAATTGTGGCTATTTCTGTGCTTGAGTTTTCTCAGAATCCATATTGCCCTTTGTTGAAGTAATCATTTTTATTTAAGAAATAAACAATTCTGTTTTTACTACTGTTTCGAGTATCTTGGATATGGGTGGGAGGATGGAAATGGGCCTGTAATTGTCCGGATTGCTTTTGTCACCTCCTTTATAGACTGGTATGACTCGTGCTATTTTTAGATCATCAGGCACCAGACCAGTCTCTAACGATACATTTATTAAAGTAGTTAGTGGGCTACTTAGCATGTCAATGGAGTTTTTTAACAATTTCACTGACATACCATCTTTGTCTTGGCTACTTTTCATTTTAAGGCATAATATAATATTGCGAATTTCCATCTCATTAGTCGGGGCCATAAATATGGAATCTGTGTTGACATTAATTTCATTAACTTTCTTCCCTGGGGGGGATGTTTATGGCTAATTTGTGTGCTATGTTTATAAAGTGAGTGTTTAGAGCATTGCAAATATTTTCTTTTCCTGTGAAAGATTTACCGTCAATTATTATCTCACTGGGACCATCTTTGTTTTCAGTTGTGCGGTTGTAGATTATTTCATTGATTACTTTCCAAGTATCTTTTATGCTATTGGCATTCAATGTTAATTTATGTTCATAGTATGAGGATTTCAGTTTCCGTTTTAAAGCTGTCACTTTGTTCCTACATATTATGTGCTCTTCCTTTAAGAGGTTATTGTTTCTGTGAATGCTAGTTTTAAGTTTAGCATGTAGTAGGTCCCTTTGTTTTATTAGTTGAATTAATTCTGTTGTTATCCATGGGTTTTTGTGGTTCTGGTGTATTTCCTTCAAAGGTGAGTCAGTGTTTTCTTTGTTGGGTGTCTGTGTCAAGATTTTGTGTTTCATGGCGATGTAAGTTTCGTTTAGATCATCTAAGCAGTCTATTTGATTGAAATCATTAGAGAATTTGTTTTTGTTCATGTACCGGTAATTTTTATTCACGTTTTTTGAACTAGACCTTTGCTTGTTGGGGGCGTATTTAAATGTCATGTTCAAGATTGGGCTTTTGCCTGGATAGTAGTTTGACCAGAAAATCTCAGTTACAAGAATATTATGATCACTAATATCACTATTTATATTGCTTATTCTATAGGCATATTTACAGTTATTAGTGGCCACCTGATCAAGGAGTGTACTTGTTGATTCACTTATTCTTGTTGGATAGCGAGTATTGCCTTGTGTGAAACCATAGCTTGATAGTAGATTGAGGTATGATTTGGTTACATTATTTTGTTTAATAAGTTAATATTTGTATCACCAATGCATAAGGAAAGATTGGCATTGTTTTTCGAGAGAATGTGCTGAATTTTGTTGCGTTATTTATGTTAGGATTATATACTGCATTTATATTAATAGTATGCAGGTTATTGAAACGAACAGTATCATTTCTTATAAGCTCTAACTGGATCAAGCTATGGTTACTCTCAACTAGGTTAAGAACTTTTGTATTCCATTTATTGTGGACATAAACTCCCACACCTCCACCATCCTGATTGTCTCTGTTTACAAATGCAACAGAATAGTTGTTTAGGTTGAAGTATTTAGCTTCATTACTTTTTACCCAAGTCTCGGTTACCACTATGACATCTAGATTTTCCACAATATGTATTAGTATCTCGATATCTTCTAGTTTATTTTTTAGGCTTCTGCTATTCAGGTAAAGACACTTGATTTGGCTAACCTCACTTTTAGTGTCTGCTATGTAGTCGTGGATACAGTCATATTTACGCTCATCAATTGATGTGTGTAAGTCAACATCAACTAGTAGGTTCATGTCTTGATTCATTGTTATTACTGTGAATGGGATGGCTGAGCCTTGTTGATGGAAGAGTCTCTTACTAGCCTATCAATGTCTTCTGGTGAGCTGATCCTGACAGCCTTGTCACTATCTGATTTACGGACGAATATTTTGCAGTCCCGGGTCCAGACGTATTTAAAACCTAAATTACGGAGGTCTCTTGCCTGTTTGTGAAGTACTTTATTTGCTGGCGTCAAATGCTCGTTAATGTAGATAGGCCTTGCCCTTCCATTGATTCCTGCATCACTTGAGTTCAGGATGGGTTTGGATCTTTTGCCTTTTAGAATTGCGTCCTTTTTTAGCCGGCTGCAGAATTTTACTAGTAAAGGAGGTGGAAGACCTTCTCTGCTGTGTGGTAGCCGATGGCAGGCGTCAATATCGGACTCAACAACTGTGACACCCAATTGGTCAGCGATAGTCTTGACAATTTGAACGGGGTTTTCGTTTGAAGTGTGCGGCACGCCATGAAGCTCTAAGTTGTTTCGCCGAACGTACTGTTGAAGCTCGAGATTCTCTTGCTTTAACAATTTGACCTCACTGCAGACGATATTCTTATCCTTCTATAACTCACAAACTCTTTGGCTGAGCTTTGTTATTTCTGACAAGGCTTGCTTCAGAGTTTGTGCGGCAGTTGAAATGTCACTTTTCATACCATCAAAACAATCAGAAAAGTATGTCACGGACTTAAGCATGTCATTCTGAGTCTTTTCAATGTTTTCGAGTTTTGTCAGTCGGAGGTTGATTTCACAAACAAGATCGTGTAAATCTGGTTTACTTACATTCTCGTCTGGCGAGGCGATTTTAGAGACCTCATCCGTAGTTGACGTATTACTCTTTGCACTGCACACGACACAATACCATTGCTTGGCCTTGTCGGACAAAAGCCGGTTAAAAACTTTTTTCTTTATGTTTACACAGGTTCTGTGGTATGATTTACCACATTCCCCATCACAAATTATGTAATCTTCATTATCAGTTACACATTTTTCACACTGGCCGCACTTGGTTGATTTGTTACTTGTCGCCATCTTTCCGTTAGATAACTATCGTCCTATTACCTTACCAAATGGTATTGCAAAAATTGTGGAAAAAATCATGTATAAGAGACTGATAAGTTTTATAGAAAAAAAAATATTATCAAACTCACAACATGGATTCAGAACGGAAAAATCTACACAGACAGCTATTTATGAATGTATTAATTGTATACTGAAATTAATTGACAATAAGGAACATGTAACTGGCCTATTCTTGGATTTATCGAAAGCATTTGATGTTGTTGACCATAAAATCCTCCTTACAAAAGTAAATCAATATGGTATTAGAGGTGTAGCTAATAAATGGATGGAGTCTTACTTAACAAGGCGTAAACAAATAGTAAGCTTGAGACACAAGGTTGATGGAACCAAATTACTTAATGAAACATTGTCCAATGAGGAAATTATTGAATTTGGAGTACCCCAGGAATCGGTTTTGGGCCCACTTCTTTTTCTTCTATATGTCAATGATATAACACAGAACGTTCATACACATAAGGAAATTTTGTTTGCGGACGATACAACACTCGTAATGAAAGGTGAAACTAAACAGGTCTTACAGCAGTTTGCTGACTCCGTTACTGAAGAGTTAACCAAATGGTCACAAGATCACCACCTCATAATAAACTATAAAAAAACAGTATGTCTAAATTTCCACACTATACAGAATAGGAATCCTGCGAAGCCCAATATAACATTAAATGGTCATCAAATATAAAAAAATCAGAAACAAAATTTTTAGGACTATGGATACAACATGACTTGAAATGGAATAAACATATACAATATCTGAATACTAAACTGAACTCGATGTTCTTTGCATTACGTATTTTGAAAACCTGCACTAGCATGCACACATTAAGAAATACTTATTTTGCTTATTTCCATTCATACTTAAGATATGAGGTCATAATTTGGGGTATGTCGCCAGATCTACTAAGCACGTTTAGGATACAAAAGAGGGCGATTAGAATTATGGCAAATGTAAACACTAGAGAATCATGTAGACCTCTGTTTATAAAGATTTAAACATTCTCAGAATGCCCTGCATATATATCTTTGAATGTATTTGGTTTTTAAAAAGTATTTAATGAATAATGATGTTTTTCTTAAAACAAACAATGATGTTCAAAGTCATAACACAAGACAAAATCAAAACATTCATATTTCACACACACACACACACACACACACACACACACACAAGCATATATCAAAAAGGAAATTTTCACACAGGAGTTAAATTATACAATCAACTACCCCAGTGTATAAAACTAGCCCCAAAAATAAAACCCTTTGATAGAAAGTTGAATGCTTATCTGCAGTGCCATTGTTTTTACTCTGTAGTTGAATATCTTAGCGTATAGGAGCGATGAAATCTATAATTATATTTTACTTTTCTATTTTAATTGTAATACCTAGCTGTAAGTTGTTGTATTTATAGAATTAAGTTTTCATATTGTGATAATAGAGTAAGGTGTAAATAGTTGTCCAATAAGATTGTATCTCTTAAGATCTGTTATTATAATAAGTTATAAATAGGTATAGTATTAGTAATATATACCTGTTAGTTCTTTTATTTTATAGATGTAAATTCTGACGTGTCCTATATCAAAAATGTATTCTGTACTTGTAATTGATCAAATGGATTTAATAAAAATCCAATCTAATCTAATCTTAATAGTATGATGGCAACCCTTGCTGTCGATTTTTTTTTGCAAGATGGCAGACTACGGCAGGATATTTGTTATATTACATGTTTCTTGCTTTTAATTAATGATATTTGTAAATGGTGTGGTTGTTTTAATAATGTTGATTCGTGTGCAAAAGAATTGTGGAGAAAAATATGAGCAATTACCGGTTTTTAATTTGTAATGAAATGTACATGTTGTTTAGTGATGAACTGTGGCGTGTCAGTCATGTGGAAGACCAAAATAGCCTAAACCCTCATAATTATCAGGAACGCCGGCAGGAGTAGTTTTGAAATGCTCTTGATCCAATTTTCTGGAGTGTGTTATACCAATAATATAATTCAGCAGGTCTCATTCTATCATCTAAGTTTGTATAGTGCTTATTTGAGCAGTACTACATGACTGGTATTTGTGTGTGGCAAAGGTTCACTGTGAGAGAGAATGAGGACCTTTAGGCCTAAACCATTTACCTGTCCTCGTTGCTTTTTAAGAAATTAGCCTGCGTGATTCTAACTAATAATGCTAGTAAACCCCTATCTGTAGGCCTACTGTCTTTGCTTTCCTCCTGTTTAGTCCGAAGAGGAAATCATTTCACTTGCATCCTTAGCTGGCTATTACTTCTTCCTCTGGGTTGAAGGGCACTTGCAGCAATGTGTATGCCAGACAGCGGTGAGGCATATGGAACACTTCCATGGAGTGATGAATCTTTCAGGTTCAGTAACAGTCTGTTTTCTTACAGTTTTCAACTCTAATAATAAACATTATTGGAGACATATTCGGTAAGAGTCGAGTTTACCTGAACCGAAGTAAAAAATTCTTAAACTACTGAAATTAGCCAAGATACCTGTAGTAATGGTATCTGGAGATGGTATAGTAATAATGTAGATGTTTACTCCTCCGCTGTCTGTAACCCACCCAGCCATGCCAAATAGGATCACGAGTTATAGAGATGAAATTCCAGCTGACTCCGCCATTTTTAGCATCGTGTACAATATTGCCAACCCCGCGCATTGGGCACTATATTGCATCATCTGACCAATGGTTTTCGCCTAGACCAGTAATTGTTAGGTAGCTAATATACACACCCCTGGTTTTTGTAACGCACAGTGGGGGTAGTCACGCATCAATAATCTTTATCCAAGCCAATGGTTGTGCCAATTATTTCTTTTTTCACATTATTACAAAGTTATGTGTGTCGTGTGATATGTTAGCAACGCAATACGACGTCAATTTTCCCCCCACAAACATCTGCCATCGTCGAACGAGCTACAAATAAAAACCTCCTTGACTGTATATTAGTGATATTTGACAGTATATTTAATATGCAGCAGTGATATTTGACAGTATTTTCAATTCTTAATGACTCCCAGAGTGTATGTGAATGATATATGTTCAATAATCTACCACGTTCTCGTTTGGCTCCGGTTCTGGTAAACTTCACAATTAATGACATATTCTTAGAGCCGATGATAGTCTTTAGAAACGTTTAAAATCCCCTTTTTTCAAGTTTAGATACCATTCAGTTGGATTGACATCCTCCAGCGTAGCCATGCTCGTTAAGTCATGCACTACGGTCGTGATAGGCACCTGCAGCAAGTCGAGAAATCAACTGTTTATCCTGGCATTGACAGAGTTTATCCTGAGTGTGGATTTTCGACACTCCCTTGGGACAAATGCTGGGATTGTACCGTACCTTATTTCAAATCCTGGGGCACTATTCCATCCTTGCCCCGAATACATTTACACATACTACTACACTCATCACAGAAAAGGGATACACCTCAGTTCCTCGGGCTGATGAACACTATGTCCCAGACTATTGAAATGAGTAATACACGTTGGTATGATCAAACTATGATGCTTACATATTGAGGCCAATTGTTTGAATGCCTACTTGGATTTTTTTATTATCGAATTTTTTCTCCAGCCGTTACATATTCACGTTGATATGTTGCATAATACAATAGTTGTAACTTACTATGGATCCATATTTCTTGACATTTATGTCATAGATACCTCAGCTTGTAACTGCATAACCAATTTGTCACCCAGATGAGATGACTGGCATATCCCTGACAATGTTCATGCCAAGGTTGTCAAAAACAACATAAATACCTAATATTGGGAGCATTGAAGTAACTGTTCCAGAACAAATCATCACTGTGAGCTGTTTCAACTTAGAAGGACATTGGTGTCTGCTGCAAAACCATGTTATCAAGGATTGTTGTTGTTGCTGGTGGTTGAATCAATATGTGTACAGATGCCGGCATTCAGCTGTGCACTTGACCTTGAGAGGTAGGAGGTAGGTGTAGAGAGGTGCAGGAAGCAAGCCGAATAATTCCCTATCTGTAGGTTGCAGGTTGTCACAATCAGAAACGGACACACTCAGTGTGACAATTGTTTTAAGTTGCAGTTGTATACCGGGAGAGTGGGCTGGAGAAGTACAGAGCTACCTTCCCGGTAACTGTATGTATAGGTTGTATGTAGTGGTATATGCATTTGTATGTGAGACTAGGATTGGGAAGGAGGGAGTCATGGCCTTAATTTAGGAACCATCATTTGGGTAGATCACTGTGGTATGAACTAAGCCAAACACTTCTCAATTTTGCATGTTCCAAACAGACTAGAATTAATTTTTTGTTCGCAATAAAACCCAGGAACTTTAGGACATGTGTCTCACTATGTAGGCGACTCCTGAGATCACTGAAGGATACCAAACAATGTTGACACATTTAAATCTATGAACAAGGGACTAATCACATTCCTTTCAATATACTTTACCATTTTGTGCTATACAAATAGGCCTACTGTTTTAAGGTGTAGCACGTTTTGTGTTCCTTAGGATATGCAGTTATTCGAGCGTAGGAACATGAGAGAGAAGCTGGTATTCATAAAGGTTTAAGGCAAGGCTGCAAATTATCACCCATACTTTTCAATCTATACATTGAACAAGCAATGACGGAAATTGGGGAAAAATTTAAAGTAGGAGTAAAGATTCAAGGAGAAATAATTTCAACTCTGAGATTTGCTGATGACTTCGTCATCTTAGCTGACACACCAGAGGATTTGAATGAGTTTTTAAATGGTATGGATTCTGTCTTGAGGAAAGAATTCATGATGAAAATTAATAAATGTAAAACAAAAATATTGGACTGCAGTCGAAAGAAATCACTGAAATAACTGAAATTCTCCATGCCCATTTACAGGATATTTCCTTGAGAAGCTTAGCCTGCATTCTTCCATGTCTAGTGTCTTATAAGTTACATTCCACATTTATTGTATTTATAGCTTGATGTTTGTATTCTTACATATCTGTCCACTGGATCCAGGCGAACAGCAAGTTGCATGAAGCAGAACTGGACGTGAATGCAATTTCAATAGTGTCTTTCTTTATAAACTAGGCCTATACATATACAACAATTTTATGTCTACATTGTGTAATGCAAAATAATAATAAAAAAGCTTCAATCACCTATGGTTTTCATTTATCTTCCTCCTTCCATCTAATATCACATTTGCAAGAGGGCCATGGGATCCAAACAAGAATTTGGAACCTATGTAGGGTAGGGGTGGGGGTGATTATTTAAATTATTCTATAGTCAGATTTGTAGGTTATGTAGGTTAGGACGAAAAGGGGGGCGGTATGGGATGTGCTCTGGAATTTGGAGGTTATGTCAGCAGACATGACTCGATATTTCATTTTATAGCATTCAACTAATAAAACGTGTTAGATAATTGATTTTTAAGGTGTATAATTGATGAACTAACGTCAATACATTATTATAATTATCAAAATATATAGCTACATAAGTACGTTTACTGCCATCATTACAAAGTGGACAAAAAATTTCATAATGTATCAGTATATTGTTGATTGCTTGTGATACATTTTGTCAGAGCTAATATTGTCAAAGGTAAAAGCTATTAATGTTAATTGATCCACAAAGGGCCTAGCTCTGCGTAATGTTCATAAAAATAAGCTGATATCTTAAGGGTTTAGTTCCTTATGTTTCCCCTACCGAAGAGAAATGATTGTTTTTTGAAGCCGGATTTGGGCAGATTTAAGGAAAATTATTTAACATGGGAGCTGGGACTCTGATATTACATTCTCTTTGATTCCAGCAGTGACAAGTGCTGTGTTCACATCATTTTTCCATGACGATGCTAACAGGTTATGGGCCCAGGCCATTCCGTGATGTGTAATTATAATAGGAACAAAGTGAACACTAAGCCGTAAGTATTTTGTGCATTTATTTTGCCAATGAATGCCGACAGTGGAAATAGTGGTTTGGCGTCACTGGCGCCGATCGCTCGGCTTTCAGGGCGTTCTAATTATTTTGACCTGAAAACTGGAATGACTTTATATTTGAAAGACTTGTGTGTCAGGGAGAGCATTGCCGGTTATCCGAGTAAATATTCCACGTCGGACGTCAACAGGGCAAAAGCTCTGAACAAAATAGGCCTTATGGTGAACCCAATTTGCTATCCCTATATTAGAGAGGAAAATACAGCTAAAGAGGCCTGGGACAAATTACAAACATCATTCGACGACACTGGGGTCAACCGGAGGTGTAAATTACTTCGCAACTTTGGTCAATTACGACTAGAAGGTTTTGCAAGTATGGACGAGTACATTCAAGCCTTTGTGCTCATCGGCGACCAACTTCGATCCATTGGGAAGCCTCATGTTGAAGAATTTTTCGGTTCAATGATGCTGGCGGGTTCACCTGAACGTTTCAAGCCAATGAGACAAACATACGATAACTGTGGAGTTGAAATAACCGGTGCCATGATTGCGAAGAAATTAATGGATTATGAAGTAGATAGCTCGGTCCACTCATCAAGGGATGCGGCATTTAATTCACGTTCCAATTCCGGTTTTCACAAAAAGCCCATTTTAAATGTTATGGATGTGGCTCAACGTCTCACTTCAAAAAGGACCGTCCAAAGAAGAAAGACCAACACCAATCAAATGCCAAGGAAAGTCGGTTCGATTCTGGGGAGAATAAACATCAAGAAAAGAAAATGACAGGTCCAAAAACATTTTTGACAGCCTTGAAGAGCAACCTCCGAGAAAAGGATGTACTGTAGTAAGTGAGAAGTGGATAATCAATTCTGGTGCAACAATTCATCTTACATGCAATGAAAATTGGCTTAAGGGTTGATGTGTAAGTGAAACGGTAGGTGGGATGAGTGTTATCACAGCAGGTACGGAGGAGTTAAAGTGTCAAAGTAAAGGTGATATTCAGGTGATCCTAAAAGGGATGATTGTGCATCCAAAATAACTGATGTATTGTTTGTGCCAGAAATTACTGCTAATTTACTATCAGTTAGTAAAATGGTTGATAAGGGTACTTGTGTTATATTTGGATAGGAAAGTTGTTCAATAATAAGTGACGCCGATTTCAAAATGGAAGGAACAGTTTTAGCAACTGCTTCTAAACAGGGTAATCTGTATTACTTAGATGTTGAACCTGAGACAATACATTTGGCAAATACAGAAAATTGTTACAAGTTATGGCACAGTATATTGGGTCATCTTCACCCAACTTGTGTGAAGCTGGCTTGTAATGGTGTATGTGAGGGTTTGAAACTTTCTGATAAAGGTATTTCAATTGATTGTGTCTCCTGTATTGAAGGTAAATTTGCAAAAGAAGACCCTTTAAATCTCGCAGGAAGAAAGCCAAGAATTTGTTAGAGGTTATTTATTCAGATCTGTGTGGTCCAATGGCAGTTGAAACCTATAATGGGACTAGATACTTGTTAACCTTTTCTGATTATTATTCCTGAAAAAAACTTTGTTTATTTCATTGATAGCAATGATTAAGTATTGAATAAATTCAAGAGCTTCAAATCTTTTGTTGAAAATCAGACTGGATTAAAGGTAAAATGTCTAACTACTGACAATGGGGGAGAATATGTGGGTAATAATTTTTCTGAATTTGTATCTGATTGTGTCATTGAACATCGCCTAGTTGTACCACACAACCCCCAGATGAATGGCCTTTCAGAACGAAATAATAGATCTCTAGTAGAAATGGCCAGATATATGATGAAACAAGCAATGTGTGACGAAACGTTGTGGGTGAAGGTTCCAGGACAAGAGGCCAGAGAAAGAAGTGAACTACTTTCAAACACTTGGGGGCTCATCCCAAGATGTTTGAAATAACCTCTGAAAGATTGAAACCCCAAAACAGGGCTAAAAATCTTAACACTGCAGGAAAGAACAGAAGGGTGCGTGAGGGCCAAAATCATAAGCCTCTTTCACACACTGTAAAGAAGTTTAACCTGCCAAGAGGTAATGCAATTCTCGTGGTGTTGATTGCGCTCAGGGGCAAAGTCCTGAAGCAGTAATGCCACAATGAAGGCCAGAAGGGCAACTTTGGTTTCCTGACAGAAAATCGCAGAAACAAGCCGGTATGTGAAATCCAATCGGAGACAATGCATTTCATAAAGTAAGTGAAGCATGTGGAAAGCAAGTAACTGAGAAAAAGTGAAGTAATACACTTAATTTGACAAACGCTTGTTGTCTTTAAGAAAGGCAAGATTACAGCCCTTAGAAAATATAGGTAAAGGAAGTTTATGCAGCACTACCGAGCTGAAAAGTTCAACAATCAAGTTTATACGGCCTGCAAACAGAGCCATGTATAAAAATTATAAACCAATTTTAAAGTTTGATGATAATGTAGTAGGTTAATGACACATGTTACTTATCCATATCCTGAGTAGAGTTATTGTTGGTTAAGTTAACCATAGCTGGAACTCCAGTAGCGAAATTAATAGACCAAATGATCCTTATTACACTGTACACCTCGCCAGAAGATTAGGTAGTTGAAATAATATACAACCAGCTTGGACTGTCGCAATTGCGAAGCACTTTCACATAGGTGAACACTTGTAGAGATCCATGTTTGCATTGACTAGAAGACGATGGATTGTTAAAAGATGTAAAGTTCCTTAAATGGAAACTTGAATAAAGAAAAGCAGGTACCAGATCTAAATACTTCAAGTTATTTTACAGAATTGTAGTTAGTTACGTAGTATTTTCATGCTGAAAATAAAGATTAAGTCTCATAATCTCCAGGATTGAATTGTAGAGACTGCTGTCTGACTGGCAAACATAAGTCGTAATTTAGAAGAAAAAAAAACATATATAAATTAAGACAAAATTACGTAAACACGTGGAACACATGTCACATTTTTAGGTTATGAAGGAACAAAATGACGTCTCGAATTCTTCGTTTTCTCTCGAAATATACGAAAAAATTAAATTAATATTTAAGGTACTCATCGACCCTAGTGATGAAATTTCAGCACAGTTATCCTATTTTCTTGAAACTGATATCACGGATTCTAAGGGTATAAACTAGCGGATTTCTAGCAAAAAATACTCCAAAATGAATTTCTGTTTTTTTTAGAATGTTTGAAAACAATTCAAGAATTTTTGGGAAGTAATATCTCCGCTCCTATTCAACATAAACGACTCATTGTTGCTTCAGATTGCTTAGCAATACGTTCTGAGTGTTGTATAGCAGAATAGATTTCGTAACTTTCATAGGGCCAAATTTATTAATGTTTTTCTAAAAATTCAATTATTCTCATAGAGAAAAATAATTTCAATGTAATTGTATTATTCTGCTATACAACATAGTTGCATTAGTTATCTACAATTTAGTTTTTAAATTAAGTTAATATCTCTATTCTAAGTATAGATTTCATCTGCCAAAGTAATGACAAATACTGAAAAAAAAAATGAAACTTTAGAAAAAGTCACCTAAAGTTCAAATACACATTTAGAATAAAGTAGCTTACTTCTATTGCTCCTAAAAGCCTCCTGATGCATAGGTAGTGCCTTCTTCTTGGGATTTTAGGTCAATCTTGTGCTTCCTCCTCACCCGTAAGTATCTCCGACGTTGTCTTTGTTCCGGAGTATACTGCTTCATAGCCACATTACGGTGCTCCTTATCTGCAGCACCTACGTCGGACACTGTATACTTGCCGGGATTGATCCCAGCCTTCTTGAGGATGTCCAGTTCTGACGTCCAGCCGTTGTTAAAGTGGCAAATACTGTCCATTACTCCAAGTTGCAGGGTTTTTCGTCCTATGTACACTTCCTTAGGGTAACGTTGCCAAATCATGCCGTTGAAGGATTCATTGGGATTCTGTGTTTTCCCATGTAAGCATTTTGCCAGCATGTCAGGAGCAGTAAGTTTCTCATATACAGGCTATATAATGCGTACAATTTCTAATGGCAAACCATGCTTATGTGTATAGGAATCACGCTTACCATTAGCCACTGCCCTCTGAAATGAACACCAGCTTTCTGGACCTTCTGGGCACTTGCCGTGAAGATTGAGACTATCACTGGCACTTAGATGAAACAGTGTTGCCCAAATTGCCTTTGACATAGCCTGTATGCTGATGGTGTTCGACCTCAGTGCAATGCCAAAATAATTTTGCAGTTTATCGATCATTACACCCGTGAGTTTTCCCTTGCCACCAAGCTTCTCCTCAGAAGCTAGTTTTCGGAGTGCAGTACCGACTCTCTTCTGATAGTGTCCTACAAACTCTAGCTTCACTATCTCTTTACCATTATATGGATTCACATCATGGGCACTTTTAAAACTTTTCGAATCCCCATCACCCAAGTACTTTACACATTCCAAATTCCTATTTGCCTTGGAACGAAGGAAGATTCTAGCAGCACCCACAGGTTCCATACTTGGAGAAGAACCCTCGTAGTTAGCATCACATTTATGTTTGTGTTCCCCTTCCCAAGCCTGGAAAGTAGGAGAATGTTTATCCCATTTCATGAGTTTCTTGCAGCCAGCACAATTCGTTGTTAATATTTCAGTATCAATTACCTTACCAGTGTCTATTTATATAGCTGTCACCACACCTAAAGACGATGTAAACCCACGACGATGCCATGATCCATCAACTGACACCCCACATTCCCCACCAGTAGTTTCTCTAACTTTCTATGCAGCTGACTGCATACTTTCTTCAGCTACTTCGGTAACGACGTGACTAAAAAAATTAACATGTCTCTGAAATGAATTTGTGGTCGGTGGTGGAGGCATATTCATTAAATAAGAGAATTTCTTAGCATCTGCCTGACCACAACCAATAGCACGCATGCTGTACACCAACTTGACCTTGTTTTTAGAGGAACAAATGTCTTGTGTTTGATAGCCACACATCGTACATGATAATAATATAGAAGTGGCCCAGCCCAATATCTTATTAGCTACTTCGTTTATGACTAAACTACTACATGTCAAACATTCAGGGCAAGCTACAAATGAAATCATAGTCTGTAGACATTCTAAATCAAACATAACGTTCCCAGAACAAAAATTAACATCACTAAATACGTCAGTAGTTACAATGTCTGAACCTAACCTATGTGAATCACTTTTTGGCACACGATTATTCACACTATCTGTAACACTGTTATTTTGAAATTCCGTAGGTGTCTTAGCGTGTTGATTCCCCCTGAAACTCGCGTGATTTCCTTCTCTTTGGCGTAAGAGACTTGGAGCCCATCTTTCAAAATAGATAACATAAAGACCACATGTACAAAATAACTATCACTCACTTGACCACATTGCAAGGAACAAAACTTCCTTCCTTTATTTAGTCAAAGAATACAACATGGTTAGTGCTACCATCTGCTGCCCGCCAGTAAAACTAACTTCTGAGTATGAAAAATAAAGCGTTCAAACACATCCCGCGCTTTGAATGAAATAATATTGAAATATCAAGCCAGAAACGTCAAGTTGTCAAAGAGACAGGTGCTGAAACACGTGCGCACCGATCATTTAAATGTAAATAAATAAGCTAAAAAAACAAGAAAACATATATAAATTATACATTTCTGTAAACCAGATAAAACATACTTTCGAATGGGCCAATAAAAATCCAATTTATTTCTTTAAAATGGCTGTATGGAGGGTCGATGAGTACCTTAAGGGCTTTGTAGCCTTCGCAAATGTGAACATCTCCATATCAACTGTTAAGCATAAAGTAATTTGTAGTAAGGTTAACTTGCTAATAAAAATGATAGTTTGTAGTATGTGCAGTATAAAGTAAGAGCAAAAGTGAAAGCAAAGTGGTAGAAAAGTGGTAGAAAGGTTGTAGCGAAGTGGTAGAAAGGTGGTAGCATTTTATAGAAGTCATGATTTTTACTAGAATGTGATTCGAGTAAAAGTAATTTCTAAACCTCAGTAGTGAGTAGTCAGTTGGTCTGGTCTAGAAAAGAGTAAACATGTCACGTACATTGGTGGTAGATACCCAACGCTTTAAGGTCAAAGAAAACAAGTTTATATTTAAAGTGGTGGCCATTGTTGATTGCACAACCCATTGGTCGCCTAAACTTACGCATTTAATGTTTTAACCACCATTTCCGCTAGAGTTTCAATCTGTTAAAGACCAAAGACAAACCCAGTGGATACAAAGTCATTTAGGATTGCAATGGGACCAGGGAACCATTCCCTATAAATACCTGGCCATGATATTAAACGTTCATCTATCCATGGCTAAGATTGTATTTGTCAAAGGAACTGAAAAACGCGAATGGATTTGTCCGTTTCTGCCCCCCACGTGTGATTGTGTGGATTTTATGGATTTGGGCTGTCCTTCACTGCATACGCTTTTTCAAGAAAAAAGACTTGTAATGAAAAAACATCAAGCCGTTTTCCATGTATGGAATCTGTTTGATTGGCTAACGAGAAATGCATGTCGTGACGTCATGAACAAGATATTACTTGTTCCTGCCAGCAGTGGGATTATCACTAGTGAGCGATACGCTGTCTATAGAGCATCATTTCTGTGTCGTCAATGTTGGAATTGGACAATAATGGTATTGAGCAGGCGATTGGAAAATGTTTTGTGTGCAAAAGAAGACTAAACAGTTTAACAAAAGAGGAATTAAATGCCTTGCCAAAATCATTTATTTTTTATGTGGCCGCAAATGCGGTTAAGGAAATCTGGCAACATGTGCCGACATCATGGACCCAAGACCCTGAGTTAAGTGAATTTCAACTCTGTGATACCTACGAGCATCATAAGCAAGTGGCCATTGCTAAAGTACCATCGGTACAACAGTATAGAACCTGTTATCTTGTGAAACTTTACCATGGCCATAAAACCTTGAACAGAGACTTTTTTCTTCATTCCACGGGTGCGATGGCGAGAAAAAAACAGCAACATCCTCAACAGAGGAGAAAGATCAAAACTATTTACCATCGACTGAAATATAGTTGCCAATCATGTACTGGTCGTGGCGACATTGACAAAGTCCTTACCTGGTGACAAATACTGCGGTCCTGGAACAAAGCTGGATCAACGGTTGCAGCGTGGTGATGCACCTATACATCTTTCGGATCATGTTTGCCGAGAACATGACATTTGTTATCGCCATGGCATGTGACAGTAATTCGGTGCTGGAAAAGTTGAACGGGACTTAAAGAATTGAGGAATTGTTGTATATTTTGTAATGCCTTATTTACTGTGAAATAAAAAAAGGTGTATTGCCCGAGTACAATTTCTTTTTATTGATTATTTAAAACTGTTGTTAGACATTTCTAATTTTTATACGTTTCTCATTGCATATTAAAAAAATACGTTTTGCACATTGCAAATATTGAAAAGTTCATTTTATCTTTCAAAAATTTCTTGATGCGAGTGTTTGGCAGTTGCAGTCCTTTTGTTTTACAAACACGTAGTGGCACACTACACACACTACAGGTAAGACTATCTTACAAATAGAGCCTATTCATCACCACATGTCTATGGGTAATAAAAATAATAGTTTATAGTATGTGCAATTTAAAGTAAGAGCAAAAGTGAGATCAAAGTGGTAGAAAAGTGGTAGCAATGGGGTAGAAAAGTGGTATCAAAGTGGTAGAAAAGTGGTAGCAGTTTATAGTAGTCATGCTTTTACTAGATGTGATTCGAGTAAATGTGTTTTCTAAACCCGAGTAGGGAGTAGTCAGTTGGCTTTGGTGCAGGCAACCACAACTAACCTAACTTTACCTAACATAACCTAACTTTACCTAAACTAATCTCAACTCAACCAACCTAACCCGACCATACCTGACCTGTCTTAGCTAAACCTTTCCTAATCTAATCCTAGCTAACCTCGCCTGACATGACCTTACCTGTTTTTAAGCAACAACACACCAAGATTCCAAGAATTCCAGAGTACTTAAAGGTTAATTATTGACTCCCAGCTCCTACACCTATCTCTATCCCACTCTGTCAAAAGCATGGTGTTTTTTCAATTTTTGCTTGCCGACACCACTAAAGTGTAATTAGTCTTCCAGCTCTATCATTATAAACTCATTACCCCCTCTCTTCTTTTCTGTAACAGGTTTAAGCCTGTCTCGACAACAACCACGCCTCTTTTTATTACGTCATATGATGTGACGTTCTCACGATCTAGATCTAGTAATCAGCCGAATTCTTTGACAACCAATTAGGTAGGGCTAGTAGTTTGGAATCTTCATCGTGTGTCTTTAATTTCAGAACGTTATAATGGATTTGGATTTATTCCATTGGTGCATTTCTATTGGGGCGTATTAGAACGCCAAGTCTAGCAGCCCTTTAATCTTGTCATAGCTGTTGAGCTATATTTCTTCTATCAGCTTAGACTGAGTATAATTGGATGAACTGCCATCCGTGTATATAATTTTCAGACACTCTGTTCTGTTATTTTGTTTATTACGCCACTGTTTTAATATCGTATCATTTGGTGATATTGGAGAGTTAATCACCACCCTTATAAATGGATTTCTCTAAGCATTGTGGATCTCTGATGCCACAAAGTTCTAAGTGAGAACTACATTAGGGTAATATTCATGTTACTAGTTTAGCATCGAACCCAGTATTACTACGTATCAGTTTAAATAACGCCAGAGTTAGAAGGTGTAGTGCATTTCATTATATTTTGTGTCCAGGAGCTGACACGGCAACATTATTCAAAGAACATGTGTAAATAGACAGAGTAGAATGTCATTCTACCAAAGCAGTTAAGAGAGTGTATTATATATTCCATATTATTGTGTTTGCTATGTCAAACAAGTTATGTCACCGTACTGCGTACATTCAGGCAGTAGTCAATTTAAGAGCTATTGTATTATAAGAGGAATACGTGTACAATTCAAATCAGGACTGAATTATGTGAATCCTTGCTTAAAATGAGTGTAGTAATCTTTCTGCCAGACGCAGAGATTTTGTGAGTGCTATCAGACGCACGTGTGAAACCAGTTATTGTACCCAGAAACCACCGCGCCATTACATGCGAGACAGACTATTGATTATTTCAAGACGTAAGCTGACGTCACATAACTGTGAGGAATGTACAGTATTCTTGACCAAGATCAAGGTTTGCAGCTTAGATGAGCGCTAACCAGCTGTTTGTTATTTCATTATATGGATGACCACCGCGTCACATTTAGATCGCTATTGGGAGCGACAGTTTGATAAGTTATTATCTCATGAATGTTATGAATTGATGAAGGTTTACCCAATGCTTTTATGACCATGATGACACTGCATAAGGCTAGTTAACCGATGTTATTTTAGTGCCTGTGGAGCACTGTCGTTTAGATGAATTAATATCTACGACCAGTATTGTTGTTGTTGCCGGAGAGTAACTGCGCATTCTGCCAGGCTCGTTCCGTGTGAGAGCTTATGTGTGTTATTGTATTACCAAGCCGGTGTTAGCTCGTGTAATTCTCGTGACTGAAATTCACTGATTGTTGTGATGATCTCAGAGGAGACTCACTATTCCTAGGTATTCAGCCTGTGTCATGGATTATCATCAGTATTCGATATATACCAATTCAGGGAACCTAAATCGACGATTCTAAATCATGAAGTCTAATTACTCTAAATTGATTGAATTAATTAATGATTGATTATTTGATATAAGCTTGAACCTACATTTTGCTTGCTTACTGATGCCATGAGTTGGAGCATTTCCCCAGAGGCAAGTGATATTAGACTAGCTGACATTGTTTGAACGACGGAGTAATGACCGGACCAAAAGTTCGTAATTGGTGGGGCGCGATACTCATATATTGTAAGACGTAGTCTTTACTACGCAGCTGTCAACGAAATTCACACACACTCAGATGACAATTGGGTGCAATCAGTATCTCAATTTGTGCAGGCAGGATTTACAATCAGAGAATATGTGTGTCCAGTGATTTATTCATGTATTTATTCCCAGTGTACCCGTATCATTGTTGCACTTGTTGTTATCAGATTTTTTTTATTGTTAGACATTGGTTGTCATATTAGCTTTTGCATTAATTATTTGTTTACGGACGCCTATCGCCGTAATTTTTTGTTATGTCAGGACTTAGCTAAATTAACTTAATTTAATTGTAAATACGAAAGTGTTACCATTATATCTTAGGCCTTGTTTTGCTATCATGTTGAATGTAAATTCCGATCTTAGTCACTTGTTTATAATTGCTTAGGGATTACCTTACGTGCCACATTCCAAGTTTTGCTGTTATTGCTTACACTTTTGTATTAAAGGACTTTAGCGAGTGTTTTAACCTAGCTTCAGTTAGGGCCCTGATCTATTTATTCACTTCATTCATTAGCTTTGCGGATTAGCCGAACAAACCCTCCGAAGTAGGATATGGGTTTGTTAAACTAAATAAACATGTTCACGAGATTTTACGTAAGCCTGCTGTTCTTATTTCTTAGCTTTGTGTTTGAGGGTGTACTTCTTTGGCTGTCTATGCCATTTCCTCCATGAATGGACCTGAAACCCGGGGACCATAGTACTCGTGCTACGCTAGCCTTAAATGAGTGCAACTGATCCTCTCAGGTTGTGTGTTTAACAGATGGGATTGGCTGGACTACCATTTCGGTTGATGGTAACCCCGGCAAACTTCTCTGATGGGTTCAATACCCGAGACTGTAAGGTTATCGACCTGAGATTTTATAAACCAATAATCAGATTTGGACACGTGAGGTGTTATATGGCTTTGGGAACTCAAGATTTGTTAAATTTATAATTGTAAAAACCTGCTTTAGGATTTAAATTAATGCATGTAGGATTTTTGATTTTAGATTTTAGATTTTTATTTTATATTATAGATTTTAGATTTTGCGAAAAGACCAAACCATAATATCATGACTTGAAATTTTTGGTAACTAATTATTGAAGAAAGAAGGAATTATATTACTTGTAATTATATTCCCTTTACTGTGAATTATTTATTTTTAATTCAAGATAATTGAATTTAGATTTTAGATTTTTGATTTTAGATTTTGCAAAAAGACCAAACCATAATGTCGTGACTTGAAATTTTCGATAATTAATTATTAAAGAAAGACATATAAGGATTTGTATTACTTGGAATTACATTCCCCTTACTATGAATTATTTATTTTTAGATTTAAGTTATTTATTTTAGATTTAGCAATAAGACCAAACCATAATGGACTTGAAATTTTCGGTAGCTAATTATTGAAGAAAGACATATAAGAATTGTATTACTATGATTTTTTTATTTTTAGATTTTAGTTTTGAATTTTAGATTTTAGATTTTACATTTAGCAAAATGACCAAACGTAAAGGTTATTGACTCGACATTTTTGGTAACTAATTAATACTAGATGATTTACTAGAGATTTTGTGAACAAATACTTCAATTTTATTTATTACAAACATCGGACCAGCAGTTAAAGTACCACCTGGTAAACCGTGCTGTAAGGATTTAAACAAATACATTTTATTTGAACATGACTGCACCTTTATTGACCTGAGATTTTCGAAACCAATAATTTAATAATGTTATACGTTAGCTTGAATGTAAAAGCGCAAACCCTTTCATTGCTAAGGCAAGTTATTTTTTACTTTGGGCTTGACGACGTTATTAGAAATTTAAGTTTTATAAATAGGCTATGTTTGTAAAATGTTATACATTTTAAGAGCAAGAACGGGTTTACACCAAGTTATGTAACATTATAGCTGACTGACCGCAACAGGTTAGCATGATCAAAGAGATGTTAAGATGACTATTAATGGATTTTAAATTATTTAATTAATTAATTATTTAATATTTATTACACACGGCTATGTAGGTAGAAAGATGATTACACTGCTGTATACGTTAATACTAATTTTTTTAGGGCTTGAGTGGTCTTGCGATAAGAATGTTATGACCAGACACGAGTTAACTGTAAGCTAAAACTTTGGCGACTATGCTTGTTTTGAACAGCGGATAGGGTAGAGATCAGCCCACCATTTTGGTTTATATACAACATATACTTAGGCCTATATAGAAACTGAGTGATCATGTTGTTTTTTTACAAGGAAAAAAACGAGACATTATTCTAGAAACGATTAGTATAGCCATGTAGAGCTTACCAAAAACGCTGTTGTGTCACAGTAAACGCTAGTCAACAGGCGCTGACTAATTACTATACACATAAACACTGTTCCCATAAATTAACGAATATTCAATTAAATTTCCTAAAATTATTTTAAGATGCCGTTAACCATATATTAAACACAACGTTCACGGGACTGCCACGATACGTAACACACCCATGTTCACAGGGCTAATAGCCATGATATTTAAATATCCTAACTAAACGGTTATAACAACTTTTATATTGCAAAACCCATATTATGATTCATGTACACCCAAGTACATGGGGCTAATGATTTATACATCTTTATATAACGAAATTTATTTACTTACAATTTGTTTTTCACGAGCTAGCCATTGGGAAAGGGTATCCAGGCGTAAAAACCACACAACACATTGACTTTCATTGCACCATATTTGCAAACGTTAATAATAAACAATGAAAGCGGTTTAGTAACGTGCAGGTCTGTTGGCAGCGGGGACAGTATGGACAAGGTGATCAGGCGGAAAGACATACTGTATCTCTAGTTACCATGATGCAAGAATATGCTTGCATTACATCACAGTTGCAGTTCTTAAATTTTTGCTTTTATCTTAACGAGGCGCACTTAACCGTGATAGGTAAAACTAAAAACTGACCTTAAAGTGCTCTTGAAACGATACCTAATGACAGGCCACGGCAGCCTCCTTCCCAATTTTATTTATTTGTATAGTGACTAATACTCTTGAATACTTAATTGTTGGGTTGGCCGAGCGGTTAAGGTAAGACCGAATGCCCTATCTCGCCAATGTTAATTTTATATACTTTATGTTCCTTTTTCTCAGAAACTGATAAAGATAAATGCATGAAATGTTTACAGTATATTCCTCAACTCTTACTTAGTGCTGGGATCTACAATAATGGAACTGTGGTTCAAGAAAAGTGGGAGTAATGATTTTGTTTGAAAATATATATTCCAATAAAAAATCATGAACAATGAGGCATAACTCTCAAGGTATTAGTCACAATGACCTGATTGTAGAACCCCAGCTGTGGTATATTCTATGGAATATACGTCTTGTTAGAGTTAGCATTCACTGTTTTTTTGCTTTCTTTCTTCTCATTCACGTTTCTTTATTTCCCTTCTCGTAGACACCAACAGTGACCTTTCATGTATTTCTGTTTCTTTGTACACTTGCTTATTCCTTTGAAAGTTTGTTTCAGATGTGCATTTTCCTTGTAAGCCTCTCCACAGCTCTCCACGCGGTAACCTGTTGAAGCATTGGAGCCAGCAATTCCAAAAAAAATATTCTTTCCATGCAAGCAGATAGCATCCTTGTCGTTTTCTACAATCTCCATGAAGACTTTTATTCTATGTATCGAAATTTTATCATGTATACTTTTCTCTTTCATATGTTACCCACTCTGTATCTGTTCCTTTGTTTTCCCCCACTCTCCCCTTGCTGCGCTTGCTATCGGGGTTTTGGGATCTCTCAGTCACTTCTCTTCTGGTGCGTCGACGTGCAAGTTCAGTCCTCTCTTCAGGAGGCACTCACCTCCTTTACCCATGAGGTAATTTGAAATCAACGCCATGTCTTAAAGTTTGTGTAACAGTTGGCCGGAAACATCATCTGATCTGCAATGAAAAGATAAGTAACAATCTACAGTGATATTAAACCACATTTTAAAGGTTTCAAAATTATCTAAAAGCTTTTAATGAATGCTATCGGCAGTATTTGAATTTTCGCAATATTGTGCCCTCTCCTAACTGCCCTTCGAGGGAAATGTCTTTGTCTTCTTAAGCTGAACTAAGCTTGCTATCGAAAGTCATGCAAAAACCTAGTACTTCTTGTACGAAATAAGAGAGATACTTCTCTCCAGCGAGGGAATTTTTCTAAACTAATAGCTGTCTGAAAACATAACTTTGCTTCCTTCGTGGGATTTCTACTCGCCCTATTCAACTGTAACAACAACTCTAGAAACTTCTATTTGCAATAGACTCTAAACAGTGAAAAACTATACCGTACTCTACAACGTCAAATTACTGCTAACTTTCTACTTAAATTGAACTATTAACTGTAATAGTAATATTTCACTCATGTTCTACAAACTGTCTGTGCTACGAAAAGTGATCGTGTAGCTAACTTCCACGCCGCGTTCGTCCAAAACAGTAAAATATGCCAGACTTTATTTCCCCATTTCCTATATTCCCAATTTTCCTTTACTAACAATTTAGTGTAATTCAACCAATTTTCTTGCAACTTACAATGAGGCTTAGCCTATAAATAGGCTCCCTCCCATTTCTTTCAGGTATTACATTTCTTCATTACTGTATAAATACTCTATGTGGTTATAAATCCACATTTTAATACGCACTTTATTTTCCTCCTGCGTTCAGGAATTTCTAAGTCATAATTTCCCCATTGTTAAAACGTTTGCATCTTTTCTTATATAACCAAGGCTTCACTAATGTGAGCTTTCCAATTGTATTTAACATCTCGTAATTACTGCTTCAATAATCTAAGTGGTTATAAATCCACCTTTTAATCCCCATTTTCTTCTCCTGCTGTGCCCAGGAATTTCAAATTATTTGTTTAAAGATCTTTTCGCTTTACTACAAAGGCATTTTAATAAGGAATTGTTACTTTACCCAACCAATCTAAAGAAATATTTATATAGTTCTAAACGAAATACCTATACAATTTATAAAATTTCTTATTATTCTTATTATAGGTCCCAGATCTCTTAATTGTACAAATTGTTGGAAAATCCATGTGAGGGTCCATATTATTCTTGTTGTAGGTCTAAGACCTTCGAATTGTACAAATTGTTCCAAAATCTATTATTGTTGAGGCAATTAAATTTGCTATAATTCCCTGGAGTTCAATTATATTGCTCGAATAGCTGTTAGGTATGGCCTTTCCTTCCTCATCTTTTCTTGAATTACCATCTGTATTCAATGAAATAATTAAGAATACTGAATGCTAAGTTTAAAAGAAATTCAATCATTTGTTGCGTTTATAGCAAAAACTTCTGCTAACATTGCTCATAAAGCTTACTTTAGCTATGACTTGTGAATCATTAAAGGCAAGTATAGCTCGCTCAGCCAGCTTCCTACTTGAAGCGATTTTTGCTTTGTCCTATGATTTCTCTCTTTGAATTGTGGTTTTGTTTAAGTTTGGTTTGGGTTTCTTACCCTGTTACTTTTAGTCGGCACTCTGCTGGATAAGAGTTTTGCCTACTTTAAACGCAACAATTGTTTCTTTTTATTCTACTAATAACAATAATCTTACTAAAATCTCTGATAGCGCCTTATCTCTGTCCACTCTGGGGGCATTTGGTTTCTCGCTTAGGGATCCATCCGTGTTGGGGAATAAAATTATTCCTGTCAATTTCAATATCCTGAGTATATTAGAATACTCCCTAAAACATTTCCTTTCAGAAAGGTAAAGAAATAATTCAACATTCCCTTGTTTGTATTTCGTCGCCAGCGACCTGTGTACCTACTTAGTACCCTATTTTTCGTTTGGGAGGGACGGTACACTTAGCGCTTGCTTGCCGGCAACCTCAGCCAGCGTTGCTCGCACCATTATACTTGCTTATAAACACTTGCTTTCTCACCTTATGCTCGCAGGCCTTAATTAACACACAACTGGTTTTTTTTCATTATTTAACTATATTATTTATTTCTTTGCTTGGATTCGTTCCTGTCTGCCCAGAGTTCGTTTCTATTTCAAAGCCCTTTCCCTTTTCATATCATCTTCCCTCCGGTAGTGTTTATACATAGGCTTGACCTACCAAGCTGTATTGTATACACATTTCATGGTTATATATTGTATAGTTTTGATGAAAAAGGGACATTTATTGAGATTTTTTAAGTTTCAAGAAAATCAACTACAAAGCTGAAGAGTGAAAAAAGTATCTATATCTTACCCTATACGTTTTCCTAGACCAATTAAAAGCATCCAGCAACATAATCTGACTCCTCACTGGCTAATCTGCTCCTTTTTCTTCTTTCTTGCTTCTTTTGTTGCCAGATTTGCCGCAAAATCTGCATTTTGCACCCTTAACCTGTCAAGCACTTTCAATCCAGATGCTGTATGCTTTCCTATTTTGAGCCCTAGTTCTTTAAGAACCATAAGTCTGCCTGAATTCCCATGATTGAAGGTTATTACAGCATTAAATGCTTTAACGTTTTCATTCCTTCCAACAATCCCCAATCACTGGAAATTCAAATACTAGCTTCGGAGCGAGCCTATCACCTCAGTTTCGGTCAGCATCAAACTGTCAAGCCATGTCGCGCAACAGTATAGCCCACTTCCGGAACTTTAAAATGATCCAAACGACAGCCTTCTAAATCAAGAAGTTCCTGATATATCAATGACTATACCAATCGGTGCAATATGAAACGAACATACATGCAGTGAAGATGTAAATTAAAAATACTTCCAGGACGAAATTCTATATAAATGATACACCAGAATATCCGGTAAAGTCCAACATAGGTCAATAAAAGAAAAACGTAGTTTTTTTTTCAGATTTTCGCGTTCGTTCTTACCTTAACATTGTGAGTGTACTTTAGTGTAGAAAACTTAAAACATCTTGGTCATGAGTCTCGTGTGACAAAACCTTAAGATATCGTGGTAATCAGCCCCGTGTAAGTATTGTGTGTGTGAAAAACTTCAGAGACCTTGATACCAGCCCCGTGTGTTTTAGTGTGTGTGTGTGTGTAAAAAACTTCGGACAACTTGGTGTATTTTAGTGTGTTGTAAGATTAAGATATATCGGTAATCGCTCATTAGCCCCGTATAGTTAAATCATAGGGATATTGTGGTTATGTGCCTCATGTAAATTAATGTTTAAATAGAGACTTGGGAACGTCATAGAGAAATTAAGAAAATAATTGGATTTTAGCTAATTTAATGGGACCATGTAACTTGCTGTGCCTAATAATCTGACCTCAGATTGGGTGTCCTCGCGCAACACTCCAATCCTCGGCAAGAACTCGGTACAACTCGAAATAAAATAAACCATGAAAGTTCAAAATAATTTCGAAGAAAAAAAAGACGGGAGGATGAGATTCGAATAACCCCAGGGCATTAGTGAGTATGAGGTTCAACTGGGTACGCTTCGAAATTATTTCGATCAACATTCAAGTTTAGCGACGAAAAAGATATAGAATTCATCTGAACTGAGATAAAAACACATGCATAAATTTATTAAAACCACACAAATACAAATAATGAAACAATGAAGTCTACCTGCACTCCGAGATTCTTCGAGTTTAAATCTTGAGGTGCAAAGAACATAATTAAAGCAAAAGCTCAAAGATTCTAATTGGGACAAAATCTCCGGGCGTCCTATCTTTCGACGCAAACAAACTGACGAAGACCTGTATTCAATTTCCAATTAATTTACGTTTATTTCACAAAGGTATCTAGCCACCTCTCTATAACATAGTCCATTTCTGAGTATTTACAAAAGTATTAAAAAATGAAAAAATCACATTAATTATTCTGATCTCCATCTAATTTCTCAAGTCAAAATATGGATGCCTTTCACCCCTCAACAAACTTTGTGCAAGAATATTTCTTGTTATACACTTCTATTTACAAAATCGTTCTACTAAATCGTACTTCAATGTGTTTCCTTCCTATGGTAATTGACTTCTATTCAATAATGAGCACGGGTTGTCATTTTCCTTACATTTCGATTTGATCATTGGATTCATGAACTACAATTATGGGTAATATTCTTTTCCTTTCAATTCATGAAAATTAATAATCCACCATCTCTTTATTAACCTCCATTTCACCACCAATTTCTCCTAGTTTATTCAACTTAAGATTTTGATCGATCAACATATGATCTTTATATAGCTCATCAGATTTCCAACAACACGTGTGTGACTTGCCTTTTAGCTTAATATACCTCCGCTAAAACAACTTATCATTTGCATTCAATAACTATACCAAATTTATCACAATTATACTGTATCTCTTTACTGAACTTCAGCACAATGAGAACCTTTAACTTCACCATAATTCTTGTTTAATTACCTTATTCTTCTCCAACAACCATAGTTTCATTTTGGTACAACATTTAAATGTCCTAATACACATCTCCTATTGTTAACTCTGGAGAAATTGGAAATAGATTCCAAAATACTGACCCCGTATAACAAATATGTATTAATAAACAACAAATCATGCGGGGACTGAACAATCTAAAGGAATACATGTTAATGTTTAAACGAGGCTGGCACAAGAGTTCTAGAGGAAGAGGGAGCCCGTGGCTCATTATTATTATCATTATTATTATTATTATTATTATTATTTTTGATCACAAACGATCAAAAGGTAAATAGCTCCGCAAGCTAGAGTATGTTACTAGAAAAGCATGCTGTAGTTTAGCAAAAAAGGGAATGTAATAAAGCACTAAAGCATAAAGGTTTAAACACCCAACTCCACATGGCGCATAAACTAATTGCAGCCAAGAGGAAATTGAAAAAGGAGGAAATACGTATAATTCCAATAGTTACTGTAATTCTTCCAACAACACCTGTGTGACATGCCTTTTAGCTTAATATACCTCCGCTAAATTAACAGTGACCGCAACTTATCATTTGCATTCAATAACTATGCCAAATTTATCACAATTATACTGTACTGAATCAAAAACATGAAGTAAAAGGCAGGAAGCGCCCGTGGCCTTTAGAAAAACTTATAATCAAGCATAAATACAAAAGGAGAACAATTGTTGTGCTCAAAGTGTACTAAACCTTTACCCAACAGGGTGCTGATTAGAAGTTTAGTAAAAGAAAAAACTAACACAACTAAATTAGGCAAAACTACAATACAAAAAGTAAATTGACATGACCAGGAACTAATTACTTCGGGTAGGAAGTTTGCTGAGCGAAATGTACCCGCATTTAACAATTTAAAGGAATTACTATAACAAACTTTATACAAAGCATCAAAAGAAGTTTCGCCTCAGGCACAACAAATGATCGAAATTGTTTGGGCAATTAGCATGAAGTATTTGCAAATGTTTTGGTAAGTGCAGAAAGCGGTACGAAAAAAGAAAATGGGGAAGGAAATGCCAAACATACAACGCTCTTCGAGCAAAGATACGCCAGCGATACGTAATACGCACAGGAGGCGGCCGTGGCCTAAAGCCTAAAAGTTGAGACCCACTCAAAAATAAGAGCAATCTTAATTGCTTCAACAATAGTAGGTTAAGAACAATGTTACTTAAGATTGAAGGTCTAAGACCTATTGCAAAATTGGCAGGAAACCCCTAAAATATATTTAAATTCTTATTTGTACAAAGTATTCAGTAATTTAACAACTTCCTAACGAGAGTGCCCTCATTATAAAACGTGAAAAGGACTTTAGGCAAATGTAAAATTATAAATCCTGAATTTCTGGGAACAGCAGGAAAATATGAATTAAGAAATAACAAAAGATAAAAGGTGGGTTTATAACCACCTAGGATATTTATGCAAACAATAATTATGTGTTAAATACAACATGGTGGGGGGAAGAAAAGGTACTAAAAAGGAATTAAGTTAACCTAAAATAATGGCGCCTACTACATACCGAGTGTAGAAGTGCTCCGCAAGTCACCAGCCAAAACAGCCAGTTAAGTATCATTTATCAGTGTCCTCAGTGTGATTATTTATTTGAACAAACTTTTGTCGAGTGATTAATATAAAAGTATGACCCTAAAGGCAGTAAACGAGCGTGTGAGTAAGTTTGAAAAGCGGATGGCTGAATTCCAAGCTCGCTTGGAGTAAGCTATGGAGGCCTCCACGATCAGTGCTACCAACCCCAGCGACACCCTGAATGTTCTCGCGTCAGACTTTAAGGACTTCCGAGAAGTAATTACTGCGGAACTGGACGAGATGAAGAAAGAGGTAATCCTCGTCCAGGAGCGTCTCGAGAAGCAGGACATCCGGCAAGATGAGGCAGAGCAGTACAGTCGGAAAAACTGCCTTCTCCTCCACGGTGTACGTGAAACTCCCAACGAGGACGTCTACACGAAAGCAATCGAAACACTCTCAGCGAAACTAAATGTGACTCTGCAAATTGACAGTATAAACCGATGTCACAGACTGGGTCGCCAGCCAAGTACTGCAGCAGGAATCGTGGCCTCAGGGAGTAGGCCTATAATAATAACGTTCCTACGATACCACCAAAGAGATCGTGTTTGGCGCGCCAAGCGGTTGCTCAAAGGCACATCGTTATTAATAACCGAATCCCTTACTGCAACTAGGAAGGACATCTTAAGAAAAGCACGGGACTTTTGGGGATTACGTAATGTATCCACACAAGATGGCCGAATTGTTGTCCACCTCAACAATGGCAGAAAACTAAATATTAACACACCTGCGGAACTAAAGTTGCACATTAATAGGCTAGGTGAAGGAAATGGAATAAGTTCATAGACATGTGTACTGGAAGTTACGTTAGGATTGTGTGTGTGATTGTATGTGTTTAGTATTTAGGCAGTCAGCTGTTAGTTTCATCAGGAAGTCGAGGTACCGTTACGGTAAGTTCTTGACCTTGTGAGCATGCCATTTAGAAATAGTTCTGCTGTCCTTGTAGGAGTCAATTCACCCTCGGGCAATGACCGAGGCTCGTACAATAGAAATTCTCCCCTCCCTCCACTTTCACCAGCGCACGCTGATACTAAGTTAAAGCAAGCTTTTTCAAACTGTCCTAGAACCTTACATTGCTGCCACCTGAATAGCCAAAGCTTACCAGCACACATAGATGAGATTACAGCAATATTCTGTGAAAACCATGTTCATGTAATAGGAATATCTGAGAGTTGGTTGTCTGAATCACTTTCGAATTGTGTGGTTCAGCTTGAAGGATATAATCTCCTTCGCCATGATCGAGCCGATAGGATGAGGGGCGGTGTTGCCCTTTATTGCAGAGATGATCTGAACACCAGGGTTATTTGTTCATCATCGTCCGTTGAGTTACTGAGGACGGAGTTCATGTTTGTTGAGGTAACACTGAGCGAGCTGAAAGTATTGATAGGTATTGTCTATCGCCCACCTACTGTATCATACATTTCAGAGTTTGAAACTAGACTGCTTAATTTACTGCCATCTTACGAACATGTCATTATTTTAGGAGATTTTAACACTAACTTACTAACCAAAACATACAAAGCAAAGAAACTTGAAGATCTATTATCCTCCTGTGACATGACGATACTTCCTCTCGAGCCAACTAACTTCGTAAGCACAGTAAGCTACACTTCACATACACTAATTGATCTCATCATAACAAATAACCCACAGACAGTAGTGACTCATGGTCAAATACCAGTGCCGGCTATATCCACCCGTGACTTAATATACGAGGCACGTCCAGAAAGTAAGTTCCGTTTGGTAGTAAAATTAAATTGTGTACAGATACAGAAAAAATATTTATTGCACAACATTCTACACCTCTTAAACTACTTTTCCACATAACTGCCGAACTTTTTCAGGTATTTGTCATGGCATGGCACAAGTTTTTGGATACCTTCTTCATAGAAGTTTGCCGCCGACCGTAAACGAGAGTGAAGACTCCCCTGTAAGATATCCTACCGTTTGGCCACCACTGTTAGGCAAATTGCGTATGTGGTCAGGAGAACTCCTAAACATACGCAGTTCTCCTGGTAAGCACGCAATTTGCCTAACAGTGGTGGCCAAACGGCAGGGTATCTTAGAGGGGAGTCTTCACCCTCGTTTACGGTCGGCGGCAAACTTCTATGAAGAAGGTATCCAAAAACTTGTGCCACGCTATGACAAATGCCTGCAAAAGTTCGGCAGTTATGTGGAAAAGTAGTTAAAGAAGTGTAGAATGTTGTGCAATAAATAATGTTTCTGTATCTGTACACAATTTAATTTTATTACCAAACGGAACTTACTTCCTGGACGTGCCTCGTACTTAGCGTATTCGCTCCGCGTTCCAAAGTACAGGACTAAATATGTTACATGCAGAAATATAAAGGACATAGACCCGGTAAAACTGAAATATGATGCCTACAGTCTTCCATGGAACGACATATTGAGACTGGACGACATTGACGAAAAAGTTAACAAGTTTAATCTATTAATACAAGCACTATACAACAAACATGCGCCCAGGAGAAAGATAAGGATTTCTCGTAAACCTAAGCCGTGGTTAACTCCGGAAGTCAAGAAAATGATGTCCCGTAGAGATAATCTTTTCAGACAATACAAACGTTCTGGTCTACCAAATGATTTTGAAAAGTACCGAGTACTTCGAAACCAAATTAAGCAAACGTTACGTAATCTTAAATTTAAGTATGTTCGTGATACAACCTGCCGACTAAACACGGCTAAATCGTGGAAACAAATCGGTGCTTTGGGCATAGGAAAAAACTTGAGCAACATCCTATAACTGACATTCCACTAGACGAGCTAAATGCATATTTCACGGATGCAAATATTCAATCCAGCCCAAATAACGCTGCCAGTCACGGCCCATAATTTCCACCACCAGATCGACCCAGCTTTGCATTTCGTAACGTAAGCACTAATTAAGTTAAGAGAGTGTTGTATTCCATTAGATCCCAGGCGAGCGGGATTGACGATATACCTATAAAATTTATACATTACATTATTGGTGCTGTTCTCCCCATTCTCACACACATCTTTAATTACTGTTCAAACAATGGCACACTGCCTTCTATCTGGAAATACGCCAACGTGATCCCTCTTCCTAAGATACCTTGCCCACTGTTACCGTCCGACTACCGCCCTGTATCTATTCTCCATGCTCTCTCCAAAGTATTGAAACGGTTAGTACAAACTCAAATACTGGAATATTTGAACACTCACTCTCTACTTGACCCACTCCAGTCTGGTTTCAAGAAGGGCCACAGCACAGCTACTGCCTTACTTAAGGTGACTGATGACATCAGACAATCAATGGACCAAAGACAAGTAACAATACTCACACTCCTTGATTTCAGCAGAGCATTTGACACCATAGATATACCGACCCTATTGAAGAAGCTAAAATCCCTTCTTGGCTCCGAAGCCATAAATCTTTTCTCTGCATACCTAACGGGTCGAAATCAGCGTGTGATTGTACAGGACACCACCTCACAGTGGCGTCAGAAAAAGGCAGGAACCCCCCCCCCCCCCCCAAGGTTCGGTCCTTGGGCCCC
This sequence comes from Meconema thalassinum, assembly GCA_946902985.2. Taxonomy (NCBI): domain Eukaryota; kingdom Metazoa; phylum Arthropoda; class Insecta; order Orthoptera; family Tettigoniidae; genus Meconema; species Meconema thalassinum. The sequence goes on from OX336389.2 coordinate 924,680,265, forward strand.
TACTTTTCGTGCTCTATATCAATGATATCTCCTCCACCATTAACTATAATAAATATCATCTTTATGCAGATGATCTCCAAATATATTGCCACACTAGTATCAACAATATGTCAAATGCAATAAGTGATATAAACACTGATAACCATCAACTTAGTGTATACGCCGATGACAACTCTCTCCTGCTCAATCCTAAGAAAATCCAAACTATCATCATCGGCTCTCATAAGTTACTAAACTCATTAAAAAACAACTACGTTGTGCCTCCAGTAACACTGAATTCAATCACCATCCCCTTTAGTAAAGAAGTAAGGAACCTTGGGTTAACCTTAACTGAAACTCTTGACTGGTCACCACAGATAAGAAATACACGTAAAAAGATATACGCATCCCTTCACCCACTCGTGCGCCATAAGAATATTTTACCACTACACATTAAGATTAAACTCATCCAGACACTAATACTACCAATTCTAGACTACTGTGACATCGTTCTCGTTGACGCGACTCATGGACAAACAATGAAACTCCAACAAGCATTGAACTCTTGTCTTCGGTTCACTTTCAATCTAAGATACGATGCCCACATAACCCCAAGCTACCGTGCTCTTTAATGGCTTAAACCTGATGAACGCCGTAAATTTCACTTGTTGACATCCATCTATCGATTTCTGCATGAAAACACCCCCACGTACATGTCCTCATATCATAATCGAAGCACTCGATCTGGCTCTTCCCTCGCCATCCCCATCAACCACTCATCCATGTTTAACCGCTCTTTTGCTGTAGCTGGGTCTCGACTATGGAATTCAACTCCTCCCGATATCAGAAATTCCACAACAATAAATAATTTTAAGGCCGCATGCCGAGATTACCTGTTGAATACTGCTGATTGCCCCGTGTAAATGGTGATGGATGATAGGACGTATGACTGAGCTAGGATTATATCTAGGATATTATAGAAATGTCTGTGACATTGTGATTATTATTATTTGTATTGTTATAATTATTACTATAATTATTCATGTGCCTTTTTTACTAATATTAGTATTATCATAATTAATTTACTCCTTATTTATCATCATAATATTTTTTGTAATTTCGAAATTGTCATAAGCTATGTACTGGTACCATATTTCGTGGTTAAGTGTAAGAGAGGGCCATGAGCCCTAACTTCGCCACTACCGAAGACATAAAATAAATAAATAAATAGTAGCAGGAAAATGGGGATAGAGGAAATAGGAGGATTATAGTTTGGCCAACATCATTTTTCACTTCGCGACACGACACGGAAAGACAGTTAAATGAACAGTGTTTGTAGCACTAAAGCTTTGGTGAGAATAGCATCTGTTGATTGTCACTGTTTAGAGAGTTGATAGTTCATTGGAGAGAGTTTTACGATGATAGTTGAAGCTATTTGCAGTTTTAGCAATGTTTACGGTGGCAAAGCTGCCCAGTTAAACGGTTACTCGTGCCGTCATAAAATTTCAAAGAGTAAGGGAAGTTACTAGATCCTTAGGTATGGAGTGTTCTAGTCTATTGTAGCTCAGTTCATACATCACATTAGCAAGCTATTCAACTTCAGTGGACACAAGTTAGATTCCCTCGAGGCCCAATTTGATGGGGTTAATAAAGCATATGGTGTATTCCTCTGCAGTTTAATGGGTTTGCAGTTTTTAAAGGATTACACGAGATTCCCACGATGGCCGAAACATAATTATAGCATTTAGCAGACAAATCTCCTCGGTAGAAATGATATAAAGACAAGTACGTCATTATCCGCAAAATGTGCCTCTTCTAAAATTTGTAACTTGCCTGATGAGTAAAATACGATGAGGTTTAAAGCAGCATTGAGCTGATAGGAAGATGTCAATTACTTATGTTTCATGTTGAGTTGCAGCAGCTGAGTGCGTAAAGCAACGTTTGACCAAGATGTCGGACAAAATCACATGCATCCGAGAGAGTGAGGTCGTAAAAGAGCGTGTTGGCTCTGTAAAAACTGGCAGGCGAGTAGACAGACACACAAGAGCGCGATCGGCAAGGCAAGGTAGGAGAGGGGAGCGGAAGGGGGAACATGACGTATGCAACTGCCAAAATATAGAATGTACATAATTTAAGTCTTAGGAAGAGCCCAAGAAATAGGTGTAGTTTTCAAGGAGGATGCAAATGGCGAGACTTATACCCCCTGCTTGAGATGTGTTGGACAAACTCTTGAGGCGAGAAGAATCCAATAGCTTCAGCGACCTGCCACAAGGAGCACTGAAGAAAGATGTTATACAAAGAGAAAGCATCATAAATCTGGAACATACTTTCTGAAAATATAAGAGGATGCACAAAAGAAAAACACAAACAAGTGTGTTAGTGGTTTGCATGGAAAGAAAGAAAAAACAAAGAGAACCCAAACAGGGTGAAATACTAAACCAGTGAATGTAAATTCCGAAGGAATATACCAAACTCTGCTAATAATCGCTTCTGCTCATACAAATCACTTAATCAAAATCTTCGGGTGGTGTGGGAATATTTATTCATATGCTTTTCTTTCCTGTGGAAAATGTAAATGTAACCCTGCGGCAAGATGGCGTCACAGTGAAAGTGTAGTGAAATAGCAGCTAGTGCAAATATTTGATAAAAGTGGTAAAATATTATAACAGAGGTATAAAACCTATAAAGTTACTTTCCTTAGGTCAAGTGAAATATGGAATATTGATAGTATTTAGAAATTCTTATTGATAATTTAATAAACTTAAACTAACATTGTGGTGTATGAAGCCATATTTTCAGTGTTGCCTTAGTAAACAAGAGTTTAGTGCTTTTCAGTCGGTCAACACGAATGTACCCAAAAGAGATGGGTTATGCCCTAATCCTGAAATAAATTACATGAGATTAATAAAACACTAGGATGACCAGTTTCGATCGTCAAGCGATCATCATCAGATCCAATACACTTAGGCTATAAAATCTATGTTTGAAATACAGGTGAAAATATTTACAATATGTACAATTATTTAGTTGCAGTATTGGTACTGCAACTGTCAGTGTATGCTAAATGCAGTATATATGTTAGGTGAAATGCTAAATGGTGATGGCTATCCGGAGATTGTACTTTAGAGAGATTATATGGTTGTAAACTATGGTTAAACTATAAAATTTTAGGCTAACTACTTATCTGATTGTCTTCCGTACTACAGCTATTCGCAGTTTCCGTGCTCACTTGAACTCGCTGTGCGGTCGACTGCGGTGGTTATCTTAACGACTGGTTTTTCCCTGCCTTCCCCCCCTGTCCCTACGTGCTGTGGGGAGTGATCGCGATGTGTTTATGTGAGGTGTTGCCAACCTAGATAAGATGTATTTTATTGAATGAGGTGGATCTACAACTATTAAAGACCGTGGATTAGTCCTCGCCACGCGTGGAGCATAACCCATTCGAACTAAGCGTTGACGGTCTTATGAGGACGTCCCGGCACCTTTAATACTGCCTCTAATATGGGCCTTGGTTTATTGCAGAAGAAAAGTACATCGTACACCTGATCCAGATAACATTTACCTATTAAAAACCCCCTAATTTCCCCCCTTTTTTATCTAGCTTGGCTGTGTCGCTAAATTGTGTTTTGTTTCCGACAGGGTGTGTTTTTTTAGTAGCGTGAAGAGGGGTGAGCTCTCCATGAACGTGTGTTCATTTAGATTGTTGGGATTGTTTCGTTTGGCTAGGTGTATCTCGATTGCTTCCTTTATGTCAAGAGCTCTGCCTTTCGATTCGTGATGGATTATTTTAAGGTCCGACTCTATGTTGGTAAAGCTATGCCCTGCGTCACACATATGTTCGCACACGGCTGAATGTGTTCCGTATCTTATCGCATTTCTATGTTCATTATAACGTGTGTCTACTCGCCTTCCACTCTGCCCGATGTAATTAGCTTGACAATCGGTGTCTTGGCACGTTATAGAATATACCCCTGACCTTGAATACGGGTCACGTTTATTTAGATTACTATTTAGGAGGTGCCTAGCGGTTGTGTTTATCGTCGTGAAAGCTATCTTTATGCCTTGCTTTTTGAATAGGTTAGTGATTTTATATGTATTCGCATTCACATAGTTGAAACGCGCAAATTTTTTCTCATTACTGTCCGGTTTGGGAATCGTTTTATCTTAAACTAAGTTGTGGGAACGTGTATCCAAAGATTCGGTGACTTCTTCAATCACTGTTTGAACCAAGTAGAGCAGTGGTGCTTTTACGAGATTCCACCCGATTGGAAGATATACGTATTTCACATTCTTCTTTATTGGTAGGTAATTAGATTAATTCATTTAGGTAGTAATAATAGAAATAAATTCAGTGTAATTTGGTGTAAACATCTAGGCTAACTTAGATCTCTAGTATGTCGTCAGTTAACAGTGTAAATGTCTCGTCAGGTAGTGTAACCGTTACGGATGTATGCTCATCGTGCAAAAAAAGTAATAAATGCAAATAAAATAACCACAAGATCTCAGGTAAAATTGAGTGAGGAGAAAAGTGAAACCGATTGTCGTAATGTAGGTCTACCGGAACCGTCATGCGAATGTCATAACCTGAGAAACGAACTGTCCTCAAAATATGAAATTATAAATCTGCTAAAGGAAGATATTGCTAAGTTAATGGAAGAGTTGAATAAATTAAAAGGAAACAGAGAGGAAAGCAAGGAAACTTGGTCGACAGTGTTTGCTGGTAGTGTAAGATTGAATAAGCTTAGGCCAGTACATGTAACTGAAATTCCCGTCTCAAATTAATTTGGAGTGCTCGTCGAAGAAAATTATGACTTTCTTCAAAAAGAAAAGAAGAAAGTGATAAAGAGAAAATCCAGGAAGATGCGGATATTTGCGGATAGTCACGGGCGAGATGTAGCAGCAAGCGTATGGGAGAGAAGCGGAGAAATGGAGGTCACTTCGACAGTAAAACCAGGAGCTACAATTACAGCGGTCACGAAAGGGATGGTAGGAGAGTGTGCGACCCTCACTTCAAAGGACTATGCAGTAATCATCGCTGGAGCAAACGACGCCTATAGAAACGAGAGTAAAAAGGTAATCAAAGATTTAAAGGGTACATTGCCATCCATGCATAACACAAATGTCATTATTGTAATTATTCCGCAGAGATACGATTGAATTCCCAAATCAAGGGTAAATGTAGAAATAGAGGCCACAAATGGAAAAATTCGTAAAATTTGTAAGAGTTTTCCAAATATCCAAATTATGGATGTAAGTAAATTAGACAGGAAGTTCCACACTCGGCATGGCCTACACTTAAATAGGTTAGGAAAAGAGTATCTTGGTGATGCAATCTGCAAAATTGTAAATTCAAATGGTAAGAATAGTTCAACAGTAATATCTTTAGAGTGGAAGCAGGGAAACTTGTAAAAGAAGCCAAACGTGAGGTTTGGCATTCAGATCTTTCGATGTCAAATTTAACTGAGTGCAAGAATGGTATTTCGGATTTATTTAGCAACAATAATAATAACAATTATGATAATAATAATGTAAATAAATCATCAACACAAGCTTGCAAAAGTAACAAATTTAAAATTTACCACCGTAAAGTTCAGTCTCTCTATACAAAAATTGATTACATAAATCTAATGCTAAAAAATAACTTAAAGACATCTCAGCACTATGTTTTTCAGAACATTGGCTGAAAGAGGAACAACTTGAATTAATTCAATTCCCAGGGTTTATGCTAGCTAGTAAATACTCTAGATCTAATATTTGCCATGGTGGTACTTGTATCTTATTAAGAAATAACTTAGATCATGAACAGTTAACAGCTTATGATGATCTAATTATGGAACAGGATTTTGAATTCTCTGCCGTAAAAATACGGCAGTTTAAGTTAATAATTGTATGCGTATACCGTTCTCCGTCAGGAAAGTTCCGTTTATTTATAGATAAATTAGAATTGTTACTCAATAACATGACCAAAGTAAATTTCGATATAATAATTTGTGGGGATGTAAATGTGAATTTCTTAAAATATGATAGACATTGTCAATTATTAACACAGTTACTAATTTCCTATGGACTGAAACCTACAGTAAATACCCCCAACAAGAATAACAAAATTTAGTAAAACCACTCCTGATAAAAATTTTATAAATACAGATAAATATCACCATTCAATAAAAGTCTATTGTCCGGGTTTTAGTGACCACCATGGAAAAATACTGAGTTTTGAAGTACCCGAAACAATTAATAATAATGATAATGGAATGCAATCAAAGTGCAGGTCATTCACTGAAACAAATGTTACATATTTCAACGACTTACTAAATAAGGAAACATGGTCAGAAATTTATAAACTAGAAAATGTAAATGATAAATTTAATGCATTTAACAGTACCCTAAAATACTATTTTGAAACAGCATTCCCCTTTAGACAAACAAATTTTCAAAATAACAAAACTAACAATTGGATAACAACAGGGATTATAAATTCATGTCAAAGAAAGAAATTTCTACACAAATTATATAAACAATACCACACAACACCTGAATTCAATTTATACTACAAAAATATACTAGCTTATTAAATAAGGTAATAAGACTAGCAAAGAGAATGCATAATGATAATTTTATTTATCAATAATCTAATAAAAACAGGGCTATGTGGTCCGTGATAAAGAAAGAAACTGGAAAATCTGCTAAAATACAAAGGAACATTACACTGACCAGAAATAATAAAGTGATTAATAATCCAGATGACTATTTTCTGGAAATTCCACAAAAATTATTAAATAAATCACAGGTAAATACACTAAATTCTAATAATAAAATAAATAAATGCAGTGATTCTTTATTTATAAATCATGTCACAAGTGAAGAGGTAAAATAGTTATAAAAGAGCTGAAAATAAATTCTGTGCTGGTATTGATGGCATCCCTGATGCAATTTTTAAGAAAAATGCAGAAAATATAATAAATCCACTTACGTACTTATAAACAGTTCAATTCCCTGGAACTTACCAGGATATTTTGAAGTTATCAAATGTAATTCCAGTGCACAAAAGCGGTTCAAAATATAACTTAGATAACTTTCATCCTATTACCTTACCAACTGGTATTGCAAAAATAGTGGAAAATATCATGATTAAGAGACTGATAAGTTTTATAGAAAAAATAAAATACTATCAAACTCACAACATGGATTCAGAACGGAAAGATCTACACAGACAGCAATTTATGAATGTAGTAATAGTATACTGAAATTAATTTACAATAAGGAACATGTAACTGTCCTATTCTTGGATTTATCGAAAGCATTTGATGTTATTGACCATAAAATCCTCCTTACAAAACTAAATCAATATGGTATTAGAGGTCTCGCTAATAAATGGATAGAGGCTTACTTAACAAGGCGTAAACAAATAGGAAGCTTGAGACACAAGGATGATGGAACCAAATTAATTAATGAAACATTGTCCAATGAGGGAATTATTAAATATGGAGTACCCCAGGGATCGGTTTGGGGCCCACTACTCTTTCTTCTATATATCAATGATATAACACAGAATGTTCATTCACATAAGGAAATTTTGTTTGCGGACGATACAACACTCGTAATGAAAGGTGAAACTAAACAGGTCTTACAGCAGTCTGCTGACTCCGTTACAGAAGAGTTAACCAAATGGTCACAATATAATCGCCTCATAATAAACTATAAAAAACAGTATGTCTAAATTTCCACACTATACAGAATATTAATCCTGCGAAGCCCAATATAACATTAAATGGTCATCAAATAGAAAATAAATCAGAAACAAAGTTTTTAGGACTATGGATACAACATGACTTGAAATGGAATAAACATATACAATATCTGATTACTAAACTGAACTCGATGTGCTTTGAGTTACGTATTTTGAAAACCTGCACTAGCATGCACACATTAAGAAATACTTATTTTGCTTATATCCATTCATACTTAAGATATGGGGTCATATTTTGGGGTAAGTCGCCAGATATACTAAGCACGGTTAGGATACAAAAGAGGGCGATTAGAATTATGGCAAATGTAAACACTAGAGAATCATGTAGACCTCTGTTTAAAGATTTAAACATTCTCCCACTTCCCTGCATATATATATTTGAAAGTATCATGTTTTTTAAAAATAATTTAATGAATAAAGATGTTTTTCTTAAAACAAACAATGATGTTCATAGGCATAACACAAGTCAAAATCAAAACATTCATATTTCACACACACACACACACACACAAGCATATATCAAAAAGGAACTTTTCACTCAGGATCTAAATTATACAATAAACTACCCCAGTATATAAAAATAGCCCCAAAAATAAAAACCTTTGATAGAATGTTGAATGCTTATCTGCAGTGCCATTGTTTTTACTCTGTAGTTGAATATCTTAGCGTATAGGAGCGATGAAATCTATAATTATATTTTACTTTTCTATTTTCTATTTTAATTGGAGCAGCAGAAAAGAGGAGAATTGAAGCTTTTGAAATGTGGTGTTACAGGAGAATGATGAAGATCAGATGGGTAGATAGGGTTACAAACGAAGAGGTATTAAGACGAGTGGGAGAGGAGAGATGTTTCTGGCGACTGCTAATGAAGAGAAGAGATAGGTTAGTAGGACACATACTAAGACACCCAGGAATAGCAAGCTTAGTTATGGAAGGAAGGGTCAAGGGCAAGAACTGTAGGGGTAGACCAAGGTTAGAATATGTTAAACAGATTGCCTCGGATGTAGGGTGTGGTAGCTATGTAGAGATGAAGCGATTAGCTCAGGACAGGGAGGCATGGAGAGCTGCATCAAACCAGTCAAAAGACTGAAGACTCAATCATCATCATCATCATCATCATCATTTTAATTGTAATACCTAGCTGTAAGTTGTTGTATTTATAGAATTAAGTTTTCATATTATGATAATAGAGTAAGGTGTAAATAGTTGTCCAATAAGATTGTATCTCTTAAGATCTGTTATTATAATAAGTTATAAATAGTTATAGTATTAGTAATATATACGTGTTAGTTCTTTTATTTTATAGATGTAAATTCTGACGTGTCCTATAACAAAAATGTATTGTATACATGTATTTGATCAAATGGATTTAATAAAAATCTAATCTAATCTAAATGTTCGTTCCTGAAAGTTCTATCTATATATTAGTGTAACTGAATCCTAACTAAACAATCGAAGTGGAGACATGTAAAGTAACTCTCCCTCTCGCTCTAACCGTTACTCCTCTCTCTTCCTTATCGGTTTATACCCATTCATAACATACTTATACATAATAATTAAATAAACTATCTCAATAAATTGCCAAATTTCCGTGATGTCATGACCCGCTCAAATTCTTCTTTCTAGTTAGCATAAGGTGTTCGATACCTTACTTCTCTTACTGGTTGTATTCCGTCGACGTCTTTCCTTCCCACATTGGCCCCAAATTTCCATACGGTCCATCCTCTTCCATCCACGATCCAGTTCAAGGTCTTCGGGTCTCCCTCACTTACCGTTGGTATCCATTGTCTCCGTACCCGTCTCGTCCTTATAACAGCTTCCATATTTCTAGATCTAGCCGGTCAGCTCTTCGCTTGTAAAGTTCATGTTGCGAAACTCAAACTGGGATGTGCTGATAGCCTTTATGTCCATCCAATATTTCGCTGCAATGTTTGTGTTGAATATGCCTTGTAATATCAACTTATGACCATGATAATCTTATCTCTCGGAGTTCGTTAACCTTGGTGACTGTCAAGTGTCCGCTTGTCAATCGCACATCGCTCCGTTCATGTGTTCTGTGCGTAAATTAAATCGCGCTCGGCTCTTTCAGTCCCGTATGTCGTAAAAGCTTACGACAACACGTGCCTTTGCTCACACTTTGCTGTACTAATGACGAGTATTTCACGCCACAGTACATTATAATCTGCTTTATAATATCGCCTTTCTACACTCATGTTCGTTAATACTGAACTGTTCACGTAAGAAATTATACTGCGTCTCTCTGCTATGTTCCGCACTAAGTAATGCTATCGGAATACCGCACTGGTTCCAAGTTGTTACAGTGCAGCTGTCTTTTACAGCCTACTCGCGATACACTGTATTAAATGTATAAATCGCTACGCTCTGTGCCGGAGTGATACTTCCACGAAGTACGATACTCGAGTGACCTCTCCTCCTGTCTCTTCCTTTCGTAGTTCACTTCGCCCGGATTAATCAGAGCTCTCTATATCTCCAGCTGCTCCGGAAATATTTCCTCGCGTCAAATGGTCGACTGCTTTCATAATCCGGTCAAATTCATGACAATTGTCCCACTGTTACCACTCACCTCCCTTTAGATTACTAAAAGTGAATCCGAATATACATAAAAAACCTCCAAATGGGAAATTCATTGTTCTCAGTTCACTTATGTACTTTTGTCGAAAATTCGGGTCGCTTGTCTTTTTCGTTGCATCGTCTTCTCCTCTCACAACTCTCCTGCGTTGCCAGATCTCTTGGCGACAAGTAATATTGGTGACATATCCCGCTCAACCAGAAATAATAATAAGAGTACAACGTCTCGTTTTTATTATTCTTTTCATTACAATTATAACGAACTAAACCATTAGGTTCACCATATTGCATGCTTATCGTCTTCTCCTGTGGTATCTCTCAAGACAGGCTGCGTTGAATTTGCCTATTACCCTCTCGGTTTCAATATTAATCACCTGGTAACAATAATTGCCGTAACTGCGTCCAATTTTGTACGGACCAATGCAAATTCTGGCGTACTTGCTATATATTTTGGCCACCAAATTAGATGATATAGGCCTCCTGATGTGCACTTACGTGGGAGCTGTGATAGACATGCAGAATGGGATATTTAAATTTAATGTTCAGATGGACACAGATATGGCAGAAGAAGAGAAAAATTATAGTATTTCAGATAAGGAGGCACGTGAAACAATTTTAGGCCATCTTGTAAATGAAGTCGAAGCCGAGACCAGCCTTTATGCGCTGAAGGTGGACTGCTTTACAGAAGTAGAAGAGAAATTTCAGGAATTATTATGGGCGTATAAGGACACCTTTGACGACAAACCATTATAATTCCATCCAAATTTTGTTGATTACAGTTATAAGAGTAGCCTTTATAGAGTGCGCACTGTCTACATTTGTTATTTGTAGTAAGTTAAATAGTGGTAACTGACTTGTCAGTTTGATTTGCATACTACAAAGGTTACAACAGTTCTGGTGAAGGAGCGATTCAGCGTCCGCTTTTCTGTCGGCTTATTAAGCGGTTTATATTATATTGGCTTATTTCCTTAATCGCTTTCTGATGTCATCTTATTTGGCGGGTTATTTTATGTAGGCTTACTTAGCGACTCATTTAATGTAGGCTTATTTAGCGGATTATTTTATATCAGCTTATTTAGCGGTTTATATTATGTCGACTAATTTAGCGGCTTGTTTCCTTAATGACTTTCTGATGCAGGATTATTTAACGGGTTAGCTTATGTTGGCCGATTTAGCGGCTTATTTAATGTAGGCTTATTTAGCGGATTATTTTATGTCGGCTTATTTACCGGTTTATATAATGTCGCCTTATACAGTTTGGTCCAAAATAATATCCCCACCTACAAATTTTACCTAATGTACGTCAAAACCAATGCAAAGAGGCTATATTTGATTGTTTTAATGAACTTTCTTGTTGTTTAAAGTGAAATCAAGTAGTACAGAACATATTACATCACAATCAACTTGCATTAATATTTTGTGTGCCCATCTTAAGCATTTTTAAGGGGTTGAACTCAATGTGTCAATGACTTGACAAGTTTTTTGAAATGAAATATATATCATTTTTTTAGAATAATTGATACTAGATGGCACTTACATACTTGGAAGTTTAGTACCCTACACCAGATGTCTCTATGTTATCTTCCCTCCAATTTTCTGTCCGCTGTTGTTTTGCTAAGGTGAATTGTGTCCTTTTTATGAAGAATTGTGTGAAAACATAATTGAGGAAGTATCCAGGCAGTTTTTATTGTTACCTACTGTGCTACAATAGCATAAATAACAATGACTTTGAGTTGCCAGGGTTATTTATTCAAATATTTGGTTTCACACAATATGGGAAAGAGAAAAGACCTATCTCTAAGGAAACAAGGGGTGATTTAGGGCACAAAGCTGAAGGATTCTCGAATTAGGAAGTTGCTAGGAAACTATCAATTGACCACAAAACTGTGGGAAATGTTTTGAAGAAACACGCTGAAACTGGAAAGTCAAGTTTAAGGTACAAATGTGGTTGGAAGAAAATCACCAGTCCCAGATTGTGCAGGGCAATGAAAATGATGGCAAAGCAAAACAGAAAACTGAGTTCAAGGCAGATTGCTTTAAGATTGAGCAGGAGTTTGGGACCTCAACTTCCCATCAAACAGTGTTAAGATGCCTTTATGATCTCAACTTAAAAAAGGAAAAACCTGCAAAGAAAGCCCTCCTAACAAAAAAACATGTTGAAGAAAGAAAAATGTTTTTCGATCTGTATCAACACTGGACAACCGAAGACTGGAAGAGAATGATTTCTTCGGATGAAAAGAAATTTAATGTGTACGGCAATTACAGTGGTTTGAAACTATGGATGAAGCGAGAGGAATTAAAGAAAGATTGTGTAGTGGAAACGAAGAAGTTCAGTGAAAGTGTAATGCTGTGGGGAGCAATTACTGCCAAAGGAGTGGGAAGAATTAACGTTTGCTCTGGCTCAATTACGGGGTTAAAATACGGTGATATCCTTAAAAATGAGGTATTAAATACAGCAAGGGATCATTTCAGTGGAGAAAATCTTGGACCTTTCTCTTTTCAAGACGACAATGCTAGCTGTCACCGTGCCACGGTTGTCCGGGAGTGTTGCGCAGATCTGGGTATTGAGCAGGTATGGTGGGCCCCAAATTCTCCTGATATGAACCCTATTGAGAATTTGTGGGCAATTATGTCTACAAAACTAAGCTAATATTGTTGTTCCAGTAGAGTAGAGTTAATTGAGAAAATCGTTCAAGTCTGGTACCATGAAATGTCACCTGATACATGTGCAAAACTTGTAGAGTCAATCACGCATCGATTTCAATCCATTAAAAAGGCACGAGGTGGACACACAAATTATTGATTCAAGTTGATTGTGATTTAATAATTTTACTTTAAACAAAAATAAAACTTTAGTAAACCTATGAAATACAGCCTCTTCGTTGTGTTTTTGCCATACATTAAGTAAAATTTGAAGGTGGGGATATTTTTTGGACCGAAGTGTACAGCGGTTTATTTCTTTGGTCGCTTTCTGATTTCGGCTTATTTGGTGGTTTAAAATATGTCAGCTTATTTAGCGGTTTCTTTCCTTAGTCGCTTTCTGATATTGGCTTATTTGGCTGGTTATTTTTGTCGATGTATTTAGTGGCTTATTCTCTTGGTCTTGGAGAAGTATTGCAGCCCATTTAATGGCAGCATAATCCATACTGCTATGTTTGTAAGAAAGCAACAACAACACACCCAAATTCCAAGAATTATAGAGTACTTTAAGGTTAATGATTGACTAGGAGTGAGATAGAGATAGCTAACCCTACATTAACTAACCTCAGCTAACTTCACCCCTAACTTCACCGTTTGATGTCACACGATCTCCACTTCCCTCATTTTCTAAGATGGCGGCTGTAGCTTAACGTAGCCAAACCTTGCTCTTCTTTCTCCCTCCTCCTCGAATATGACACCTCAAATGGTCTGCGATGTGTGATTTAAAACGAGCAGAATCGTGCAGCGTATAACGCCACGCGATTTCCTCATCCCTCCTCTTCCAAGATGGCGGCTTAAGCTTAATTGAGCCTAAACTAACCTAACCTAACCTAACCTAAATAAACAGCTGCATTACGTGACGTCATACGCTGCAAATACTGCTTGTTTCTACAAGAATCATGTTTCGCTCCAAAAATTCTTGGATCAATAAATCTGAAGTAGTATAAAGCTTGTCATTTATTTATATCCGTTTTTGCTTGGTTATCCATAAATACCACTCCTCTTGCATCATCCTTCACCTCTAAACATGTTTGTTCTTGTTTGAATAATGAGTTAACCTTGCGCATTTGGTTGTAGCACCTGCATCACGTGTCATCATACTCTGCAAGATTATGCTTGTATCAACAAGAAACATGTTTCGCACGCTTGCTTTCTGTAACGCTGTACCTCGCATCCGGTTGTAACACCTGCATCGCGTGACGTCATACGCTGCAAGATTCTGATTGTTTTAAGTCACACATCACAGACCATTTGCGAGTTTTAAAGAATTTCAAGATGGCGGCATTAGCTTAACTTAACCTAGCCTAATCTACCATGAAACAGCCGCTAACATACATAGAATTCCCCCAAAAGAACTTATTTTATGTCAAAGGTAGGGGTAGTTTTTATCGTAGGGTGGAAAGGACATGTCCTAGAAGATGGGAAAGAGACCTTTCGCTTGAGCCCTCACAAGACGTTCTCCGATTATCGGTTCGAGGGATATCGGGTATTTTCATAAATCTCGGGCGGATGACCTAGTAGTTGACTATAAATTGTTAATTCAACAGTCAATAATCTAGAGTCAATAATCAGCTCCCATCTCCTTATCACCAATATCAGCGATATCAACGTATAGACACTATGAGTACAGACAGAGCAGCGCAGGGTTAGAGTCGTGAGTGTGCCTGCCCAAAATTGGCTAAATAAGCCTGGTGTCCCTCGTGACCCCTTTCGTTTGTACACTCACACAGTTTTCCCCGATTGTAATTTTGGAAAATCTCGGGCCAATGATCTTGTAGTTTGGTCTATTTGCAAAATCTAAATATAAAAGGGCTTAAAAATAGAAAAAATATTTAATATTGCACTCCATTTAAATAATTATTGTAACTCCCCGAGTTTTAGAGATAATGCTATAGAGTTTGAAACGCAGGATTATCACTGTACTGGGCATCTCTGTAATGATTTTCGTGGTAATAGTTCGAATGGTTCTTCAGCTAGGAATATTTGAAATTTCTGAAACATGTACCCTTAATATGTACCTTTTCCACAACACCATCACATTGTCAGTTACAAATTTTGACATGTAATATCTATAGACCAGTTTAAAGAAATCTCTGGAACAATTTTTTCATATCTTATTTTCTTTATTTTTAACAGCACTTCAAAATCTGATGGACCTATTTTGAAAAAAAGAAATAATGGCATGTTACCCCTTAAAATGTGAAGTATATTCTTAAAAACATGTTCCAGGAAGTAATTTACAATAACGGTTTACAGCAGCATACCAAGTTTCATCACTGTATCTTTAATGATGTAGGAGAAAAGGTACATTAAACCTACAAAAATGTAAGTTATGGAAAACTAGAATCAAAGATTTGAGTTTGTTTATATTGTATTGCCGCTCATCTAATGAATTAGCGCAGACCATATCCATATTTCTCTGCCTCCTCCAGCTGTTTCCTCATTGAATTTCTCCTTTTATGAGCCTTTGTTTCCAATTTCATCAACTGATGATGTCAGATTATCCTCACATTCTTTCTCAAGGGCACCTAAGAGTTCTCACTTTATACGAGTGTACCATGGAACTGGGGATGGCATGTTCATAATTCCACAAGACAAGTTGTTACCTTCCTTTCCAACCCCTAAACACCTCAATCCATAGCACAATCTCAGGTTTACTTCACAAGTCCAGTTGCTCACTTCGGAAGTTCTAAGACAGACATCTGTCACAATGCAAATGTAACCTACAAAATATACCAACCCTCTCTTCGTCATCATACAACATCAAACCATGCGCACCACAGTTACCACATGCACAAACTGAACGAATAACATCGGACAGAGTCCTCAAATCTATGAACCTAAATCCACTAGAGGATTTATCGTCTGTCTTGTATTCATTGAACGAAATACCTCCATCAATTTTCGTGTTCGCAGCACTGTATTTCAGGCTCGAAGTACTACGGGTGACCTGGCACATTCGATTTCTTTTTCACAAATCGAGAAGCACGGCCCTTCTTCACTTTACTAAAAACATTACGGTCACCAAGAGGTATTCTGTTACTTTGGATAACATAGAACTCACAAAAGTAGCACTTGGCAAGTCGGTTTTGAAATAATAGAAACACCACAAGTAACACATGTAAATAAACACAATGTCACCAAAGGAACAGTAACTATGCGACAATCACTCTTCTTGATGGCGGGTTTCAATATGAGAATGGCAAACACATGGAAATTCTCCGTAAATATAAAGGAAAAAAACTCTTCCTACAGAAGTGGGTGTGGCAGTATACGAGCAGTTACATATACTAATTTTTCTCACATTTACATAAGGTATTGAACTGTATTATTTTGAAATTAAAATCTTGTTACCATAAGGGAAATTACGGGTGAATAAAAATATTACTTCTTTTACTCATTTTTATCCTTGCTCAAGTCTCTACCATTTCTGGATCAAGAAATCTCAGGTCCATGACCTAATAGTTAAGTCCTTTGGCAAAAACTAAAAATAAAAGATCATAACAAAAGAATATTATATGTATTAATTTAAATCTTTAATCAAGTGTCCATGATTATTGGTTCAAAAAATCTGAGGTTCGTGACCTAGTAGTTTGGTCCCTTAGCAAAATATAAAAATAAAATATCATAAAAATAAGAAAATATTACATGCATTAATTTAAATCCTAGTTTAAGTTTTTACGATTATTGGTTCAAGATATCTCATGTCAATCCCCTTGCAGTTTACTAAAATTTGAAAAATAAATAACTCAAGGTAAAGAGAGAGTAGTCAGGAGTAAAAGGAGCTGTTATAGAAGTCTCTACGATTATGGGTTCTCAAAATATCAGGTCGATGACCTCGTAGTTTCCCAAAATTTGGGATAATGAATAATCTACGGAAAGGAGTGTGTAATCTTGAATAAAATGAGCCCTAACATATGTCTCTTCAATTATTGGTTCTGAAAATCTCAGGTCGATGACCTAGTAGTTATTGTCTTTGAAAAATAAATTGGGGAATGGAAAGGGGACTTTTTCTTGAGTAATTTGACACCTGACACGACATCATCTAATAATTCGTTTAGGAGATATCACGCGGCCGCCATCCTGTAGGTGGGGAGTTGGTGGTGGATATAGAATCCGTAAAAACTAAGTTACTACTAACGCGTATCGCAGAAGTAATTATTATAAACGTGTTAACGAGAACCAGCGAGGCTACGTGCGATATAAAAATTGGTACGATCAGAATTACAATAGGTCCAACCTAGAGTGGAGGCACACGGACAATTATCGATGGCCTGACTATGAAAAAATGGAAAGGGAAAGTCAGGAGTACTTACGCAATTTAGTAATAACGGTAAGTGTAGGCAAACGGAGACAATAGACAGAGGACGGAGGAGCCTCAGCCTAGTACCAGTAGACAGGAGAAACGAGGGGATGGCAACCCTGTGCAAAAGAACGCTAAGTTTGAAAATTAATTAGGAGAAAATGAACCGCCACTAACTCATTCCCTGACTATAAACGAGATATATATCAGACGACGGAAGAGGATTTACTATTTTATGAGGAGCTCCAAGAAAAGAATAGAGCAATAGAATTGTCTATGTACAACCGTCGAGGGATACAAGAGCCGAGGCACCGAAAGAAAGTTTAATGAGGCAGCGAAGCGATTGAAGAGAACTATTGGAAAGAGATTCATCGCTCCGCTGCATTTAAATGAGCTGTTCTCATAAGAAAACCCGATTCATAGAACCTACCAGCTAAGGTGTATTCAAAACGTAGTCCCCTATATGCCGGCCCGTACAAAGTAGGAGCTGTATTTGATAATAATTGTTACGAGATCGTAAGCATCGAGGATGGTCACTCAATTATAATAGATAATTCAATACTGGAAATTTAAAGGAGTACTATGAGAGGGTTGTTTGAACAAGACAATTCTAGTCTAATATTTATGGGACTATTAGAATTCAAAAAGAATGTGCCAATCTTTTATAATTGAAATTGGGAGAGATTTGTACTCGATTTTTTATCATGTTAAATGATTATGTCGTCTTCACTGGGGCCTGGCGTTACGTTACGGTGACGGGACGAAATGTACCGAGAATGCACTGAGGTGTGTGACGTCATAGTACTGCTTGAGCTTCCTCCTTTCCCCGCGCACTCCGGTGAGCGTGACGTCATCCAGCCAGCTACCTCCTTTGACCTTGGTTGGCACTTGCTTTTTTAAATTTAATGTTTCTTTTTTATTTAATAATAATTATTATTATTTTATTATTTTTTATGTTTTGCTAACGGACTCTGAGTTCACGCAGCGTTTGTAGCATTTGTAGCATTTAAAATGACATAAAGTCTAGTCTTTCAGACTGACTATCAGTGTTTTTTGTTAAGAGTTGCATTTGAGACAGTGCAGGGAATGAAGCCTCCTTTGTGTTAAATTTGATGTCTGGAAACATGATCAGAGGGGAGAACAAGTCAGTCGGCTTGCAAAGAAATAACCGGACCAATCACACAATTCGATAAGAGAAAGTCCATGCGTACTGGCAGAAACTTGTTTTGAAAGGGAGGACGCTCCAGTCACAGAGAGCCGCTTGTAATGACAAGCTTATGATAGGGCCAACTGGACTAACCCGCACGACACGACAGAAGTGGGGTGAGGGAAGTCGCGCGCCATCCAGGTCACGTGTGTGACGGCAGCCATTTAATGAAAAGAATTTATATACACATTATGAACCTGTTCATTACTAATTAACAATCATTTGAGAAGGAATATTATTAGTTAGGAAAATTAATAACTTATTCAAGAAATTACCTGAATTTTAATTTTTATCTTAGAAGTCTCAGAGAAGTAGAAACTACATGTTTCCAGGTTTCCGTCAAATTTTCGCGCTGTTTTAGAGAAGACGCTATCTTGGACATGGAGGAGGGGAGCCCGCCAAGAGGAATCGGGACTCTTATTTTGTGACACTTGAACGGAACAGACGTATTACTCGATGTTCCAGGGAAGTGCGGACGCAAAATATTTCGGGTATCGGGAAGCGAAGTGATAATCTGGGCGATGTGTATGCTCAAGATCGCACTCATGTGATATGAGGACTTGATAACATTATGTAAAATTGGGAAGTGAACTTAGAATATTTTCAAATGGTAGTCATTCTTCAAGAGAACATTTATAGGAGTAATGTGAACAATTGAATATTCAGATAAACATTAACTAAAACACAGTGTTGATGATTTTCAGTCGGTCAACACGATTGTACCCAAATGATTTGGGTTATTATCTAATCCTGAAAAAAGTTACATGACTGGATGACCAGTTACGATCTTCAAGTGATCATCATCAGATCCATTACACTTAAGCTATGAAAATAATGTACGAAAGTATGGGTGCCAATATTTACGATGTATACACTTACTTAGTTGCAGTATTAGTTGAGATAATGCAACTAGTCAATATTTGTTAGTTGTCATCTATGTGATGTTTTGTTGAGGTACTGGAAGCGGTGATTGACCTCCGGAATTTAATTGTTTGGAATGAATATATGGTTGATGTAAATGGTCAATTCACATTGTATTGTTGAGTCTTGCGCGATCCTGTTGAGAGCAGTTCACTTGGACACTGATTGCACTCGACTGACGGGAAATTCCTGTGTTTGAGGGTTCCTTATCTCGTTGGGCTGTTTTCCCTCTCGCATTCCTAAGTGTTATGTGTTCATCGTGCGCATGTACCTGTAATTGGTTGCCAAGACTAGTCTCTATAATGTGGTGTATGTTTTGTATTCAGGATGATCTTCAACTATTGAAAACCTGGTTTCGAACCCTCCATGCATAAGCTAAAACGCCCTCTTTAAGTGCAAACAGACTAATGAGAATGTCCCGGCACCTTTAATACTGCCGTTAATACCGGCCTAGAATAATTGAAGAAAAAGATACATCGTACTGTGCCCCTCAGAGGAGCTGTCAGTGTTGCCAACAACCGAAATGACATCCTAAACACCTCACCTGCCGGACCCATGTGCCTAGAGGATCAGGTGAATTTCTTATAGGCCATAGCGGCACGAGAACTATGATCCAAGGGATCCGTGGTATCATGGTGGCTAAAGGACATAGTCGGCCCAAGAAAATACACCTTAAGAAGCTAGATTGAGAAAAGAAACATCCAGACTTATGTAAATCTTGTAAAAATATTTATTTTAAAATATGCAAGCACCTATCCTAGTTCGGAGGGTTTTTATCGGCTAATCCGCAAACTAATAAATAAATAAAAATAGAGAACAGGGCCCTACCTGTAAAATACGGTAAACCCTCGCGAAAGATCTTATTTACAATGATAAGCAATAACAGCAACGCTAGGAAAATGGTACGACAAGAAACCCTAAGGGCCGGTTTCACTAGCTCCGCTTAACGAACTAAGGGTGGTTTAAACTATCCTCAAGGATGTGGCCCGTTGCACCAGACCACAAGCAATGGCTTAAACTAGGCTTAGATTGAGCGGCCGTGCTCGGTGGTTTAAGACTTAAGGATGGTTTAATCCGTTCACTCATACGCCAAAATGGCGACCGGCCCCATTGTGTCTGATCCATATCTCAGTAGGTTGGAGGTGTTGTTATATAATGTAGTGAACGAAATAATAAAAAAAATATTATTAAATGGTTTATAATGACGGCACAATACACTGAAGAGATATTTTCTTCCGTGTGCTCATTTGCTAAGCATTAGTATCTATAACCTGTTGATAAAGGCGTAATGTATATCGTCATCTGTGGTTAAGTGGATAACATTACAGACTCCCGCCCGGAGTGCCGGGGTTCGGTTACCACCGGCGAGGAATATTTTTGCTTGACTTTTATTGTTTTTATTGTTTTATAATTTTTCAGTCGTTGTAATATAAAGCATACATAGTGTGGATTTTGCGATGCAAATTAAATATATACGTATAACATTCTTTCAACGCGTTGCCACAGGGATTTCCTTCACGTTCCTAATAAAATCGCGGTAGCTTGTACTACAGATATCATAGCTTTTGACAACGTAAAATGAAATACTCTTCTTTATATTGGCAGTAACGCAATGTACATTTTTGGTTGTTAAACTAAATATTAGCCCCGGGACGGATGTAGAAATCCTTAGCCAATGACGAACTAGCCTATTGTGGATGCTTGCAATACAACATGCTGTGTCATTCGTATACATACTGTATATATATATATATATATATATATATATATATAATTACAAAATACGCACTATATGTGCTTAATGCTATAATATATGCGTATTTATAAACAAGCGATATAATGAAAACCAAGTATGAAAACATAACCTTCGCAAGATGCGACCACCTCAATGTGGGGTGTAGTCAATAACATGTTCAGGAAGTAGGCTACCGTAATGATAAGGAAAATACACTGCATTATATTTCAACAACGGTTTTCCCAGCGTCTACCACAGCTGATGCTCACGTCTCGCAAACACAGTAGGCAATTCTTTCTACAACTAGTAATGTATTTTTGGTCGCCAACCCCAAAAGTAGAACAGCTGTAGTCGTGGAAAATTATTGCGATGGCTAGAAACAAATGATAACCGTGACCAACATAACAAACAAAATCAATCTCGGAGGATCAATACTGCCGAAATTATTTCATATTATATGTATGATGCGAATACAATAATAGCGTTCAAATAGCTCCCTAGGTACTTAAGATGTAATTCTTTCCTTATATTGCGTATGATCGTTACGCAAGTAGTTCAGCACGGCTGGGATTATGTTGGCATAACGGTAAGACTACGTATTCTTTGCTGCAGGGAGCATTACTCACGCAACGAAGATCTTTGACTCCCACCGTAAACTCAGTTCACCTAAGCGAAGTACGAGACGAGTTGGTGCAACACCCAGCCTTAAGCCGTCGTATTTAAGATCGCTTAACCGTAAACCATCCTTAGCAAAGCTGGGTTTAAGCGGCCTCGTGGAGAAACCGGCCCTTTAAGTCAAGTTACAATGATCAAGTTAATAACGGAGTTTACATTTAACAGGGTGGCAAAACAAATCTAAGTTACGATCATACCATTTCCTCATTTATATTTAACGTTAATCAATTTAGCTAAGTCCTGACAATTTATACAAAATTTACGGCGATGACGTCCGTAAGACAAAACAATTACAACAAAGCAACATGACAAGCCATAAAAACAACATTAAATACACTCTTATGAACTAAGTGCTCATCAGCACAGCAAGGTAAACATTGGGATTTATACAGTACAATAAAGAATGAAACACAAGACCATATTCTGTTATATTCCTGCCTGCACCTTGGATTACTCTTTGTAAACCAGTGTCATCTAAGTGTGTGTCATTTAGGTTGGCGGCTGCGTAGTTAAATCTGCGACTTATGTCGCATGAGGTTCAAGCTCCACCAGCTACGAAATAAAGGTTGAGCAACACTCCGTCGATCAAAAATAGTGTCATCTGTCCTAGATTATTTCCATCAAGAAATGTAAACATCAGCAAGGCGTCGGTCAGCAGGTCCAAAATGCAAATGGATCATGTTTAATTGCAATAAACAATTAGTTATTAGTTTGTTTATAATAATTATGCGCTTGATTATTAATTTGTCGGTTTAATTTATCGTTGGTTTATGGCGGTAGTGCTGACATTCCTAAATACCTTGGGATCAGCAGTAGCGTCTCGTGCGAGATGAAATCTCTGCTGTCACATCGACATAAAAGTCGGAAACACCTTCATCGAGCTCCAAACGCTCGGACAAACAATAACACAAGTTATTAGTGGTTCGCGGCTCACTCAAATAACTTTGGGCAGGCCTGGCAAACACATCAGTTACCTCCCATAAATACCAAGTCTACAGAACAAAGTCTGGACACAGTGCATTACACGCACTGAAATACATGAATACCGGTAGCCTCTAACAAGGGCGTCTACAACTAGCCTCTCCAAAACAATAAACCTCAACATAATATTAAATTACACTCTCAAACAGTGTCAAAAAGTATTCGCTGTAGTACCGAATCAAGCGTATGGCGTTTGCCAATAATTCATCATAACAGAAAACATGTGATTGTCACAAAATGGCTGCCTAGACCATGACCTACAAATGAAATACAAAAGCTAACAGTAAATAATGCCTCAAGCATTTTTCAAAGGTCTGATAAATCTGTCTCACATATGAGTGTGCTCTCGTTGCATGCTGGGAACTCTACATCACCTGTCCATGATATTGAGCTAGGCTCTTAACTTGCAGTCACCTCTCGGACGGTTGTAATAACACAATAGTCTGAATGTAGGAGTTCTCTCCAAAGAAAGTCGATTCCCGGTCAATGCATGTGAGATTTTCGAAGTGAAATGCCATGTCCTGTGGTTCGGATTCCACGTAAAAAGGAGGTCCCGTGGCTCATGATCTCAAGATTGACGGTCACGTTAAACTACAAGCTTCCTTTCCTTCCAAAGAAAGTCCATTAGAAAACTGGCCTTGTTATTAATCCCAGTTTAACATTTCAAATATAACAAAAAAAAAGCTTAAAAGCACGCCCTAAAAATATACACAAAGACGTAGCATGTCTTTCAAATCAAAGAAAAGTAAAAGATAGTTATGACACTCGTACTGAATGTCTTTGCAATCCGCAGATATGTCGCTTCATAACTGCTCTGTATTTAATAACCATAGAAACATGTGTCTAAACACATGACACAAATAAACACAATAAATGGCACAAAATCTCACATTCGCTGAGTTTGATAATGATACGATGAGTACAGGGTTCGATGCTAAACTGCATTGAAATATTACTTCCCTGACTATGTTCTACACTTGAACAGGATGACTTCAAAGCTCATATTAATGAAAGGTAATAGTAAATTTACATAACTGATAGTTTCTGTTGACTATCAGCCGATACGAAATTATCTAACGAAATCAGTGGCGTGACAAACATTTAAATGAAAAGGTGTGTTATAAAATAACATTTGACCATGACGTCCAATCGTCATGTCAAAGAAAACTATACACAAAATCACCCATAAGGGTTGAACAAAGTAGTATCAAAAACTACAGTCACGTTTAGTAGCGAATAGACCTGATATCTAAGCGATGCCCACCAGAATGCACCTGATTGAACAGGGTTCAATCACAGGGTGTCTCACAATCACTGAAAGTGAATGACAAAATTTAGGCTAACATTACAAATCCTACCTAATGGCTTGTCAGGAAGTTCGGTTGATTCTACAAACTACTCTAATCTAAGCTACCACAAAAGAACCTTACATGGAAAAGAACAGACAGACTCACAAGATTAGGACGTCTACATCTCGCTCATCCCAACGAATTGAGTGATACAAATCATTCTCTGGCTCCTGGACAAGGGTTGTCCAAACTAGGCCTCCATCATAGGCCTTATCCATGACCAGATTCTTAATTCGTCCTCGTCGTTGACGTCGTGATGTCGTCAAACTCCATCCCATCAGGGTAGCGGTCATATTCCTCGGTTTGTCACGTCCATCTCCTACTCGTGCGTTATTCCTGGATCTTCTGTCATGCTGTAGTTCCAAATAACGGCTCCCTCACATCATGGGGTCTTTATCTCATCATTCCCATCGATGATAAGCGAGGAAATGTGTCAAACACGTGGTCATTAAAATAAAACATGTTTGTAGACAATAACCACTTGCAAACAATGAATTTCGTTGCTTTCACTGAAGCTAGTTTTAATTGTGGTAATAAGCTCACAGAAGGTACACGGCGCAGATTATAATAAAAATTGGCCATGCACTTATCTGCTTTCACTTCACAGATTCTATGACTATTGGATCGCGTGGCATCGATGTGATCCACAGAAAAATTCACTCGCTCTTGCGGTCATAGTAACATTCACAATCATTAGTGTTGAAATAATGCACTTCAATCATTATCAGATCACTATTACTGATATATTTCGTTTCCCACGAAGACATGAATGTTTCCACAAGCACGTGGCTAAAAATGTGGTGTTCCACGTTACTGAAATATTCACAGATTTCGTTGAATTTGGAGTAATTACTGCACAAGCCTTCACTGGCTTTAATTATCACTCTATAATATCACAAACTGGTGCTAATTAATGCACGATGCAAATAGATAACTTCCTTCGCCTATCGGCGGACTGTTCACATCGTCTTTTCAAGACGGACTTAATGGCGTGTCCTACAAGGACGATAAACCATACTTGAGTGCGAGGAGCTCTCTCCCTCGTCGCTGGATCTAGCAAATACTTTAGTCGTGTAGCGACTGATTCCTTCTAGTTCGCGTGTTTGCGATGATAATACCTTACCCCCCCCAAAAAATAACATTCTCCAGAATGTTTCAATGATACAGAATGACAAAATGTGATGATCTGAGCCTTGTAGAAAGTTGAGACATGTTAATAAGGACTCAGATAAAAATATAATGGATTTCTCCAAAGTCAAAAGTGCAACCATTAATATCTCCAAAGTATGTCAGCCGCATGGCTGGTCTGTGGGTGCGTTCTAGGATGATGCATCCCACTATCAAAATGCGTTGCAATGAAAATATCACATGAGCCTAAACTCAGTGGGCTCAGTACATCCTGATCGAATAACATGTTTCCCTAATTAATCCCTTATCTAGCTTGGCTACATCGTTATTTTGTGTCCTGTTTCCGTCGGGGTGTGCTTTCTAGTAGAGTGAAGAGGGGTGAACTCTCCATGAAAGTGTTTCTTTTAGCTAAATGTATCTCAAATGCTTCCTTTATGTCAAGAGCTCTGCCTTGCGGTTCGTGATTAATTTTTAAAGTCGGTTTCAATGTTAGTGAAACTGTGTCCTGCATCGCGCATGTGTTCGCATACGGCCGAGTGTGTCCCGTATTTTATCGTATTTCTATGTTCATTGTATTGCGTATCCAATCTTCTCCCACTCTGCCCCGAAGTAATTTGCTTGACACTCAGTATCTTGGCACGTAATAGAATATACCCCTGAATTTGAATATGGGTCTTGTTTATTTAGATTACTGTTGTGCAGATGCTTTCCGGTTGTGTTTATCGTCGTAAATGCTGTTTTTATTCCTTGTTTTTGAACGGATTAGTGATTTTATATGTATTCGCGATCACTTAATTGAATCACGCGAATTTTCTCATTATTGTCCATGTGGAATGGCTTCAAATACCATAATAAACATTATCTATTGATCTACGTAATTAATACGAGCAATTGTCACACTTAATTCTTACTATTATTGCAAGGCAAGCTCCAACGAACATTATACTCAGCAGAATTATACAAATTTACGATATTGCATTAAATATTATCAGTGATAAACTACGAGGAATATTTCGCAAAATTTAATTATTCCAAAATTATTACGATTAATTCCATATTGGAATTGGGAGATACACATCTGAACGTCATTAAGTTGGAAGAGAAGGCGTACTTAATACGTGGAGGAAACGTAATATGCAAGATGCTGAAGATATTTGAAGTTGACTAAAATGAAGCAGAGAGGACAATGGTTTTTCCAGCATTTTAGAAATTCATCACATAATAAAACCACAATGATTCTACGAGAAATACTACTACTATGAATATCTACAAAACTATTTCATCACGAAGTTGTCAGGCGTTTTATCTGAGAAGAGGAGGGAAGGCTGGAAATCGGAGTCGAACCGAGGTAAGAATCTAGAACGAGGTGACGGTGTTCAGAAAGATGATCCAATCGAGAGCAAGCGTGGAATTCATCACGAAGATGCTGTGCGATTTCCGAGGTACGAAAAAGGCGATCCAGGACGTGGCAGGAAGCGTAATGCTACTCCGGCATTAACATTATCCAGCTAAGATCAAGACGGACTTCAACTAGACAAATTTAAGTCGACACCAAGTAGAATGAATCCAACAAGTAGTATTTTCGTAGAGTGAGTATATTTTTGAATTTATCAGAAGTATGATTTTCGATATCTGGCTGTAGGAATTTAATAATCTGCAATTTCGATTATTTT
Source organism: Meconema thalassinum (assembly GCA_946902985.2). Classification (NCBI taxonomy): domain Eukaryota; kingdom Metazoa; phylum Arthropoda; class Insecta; order Orthoptera; family Tettigoniidae; genus Meconema; species Meconema thalassinum. The sequence goes on from OX336389.2 coordinate 924,707,255, forward strand.
AGATATTTTTGTCAATCTGGATTTCAGCTTAGAATCATATCTGAAGATGAATGTTGTAGATTTTCGAATTTTTAGTTTATGATAATTAGAAATTTTTATTTGAGGTCGCTGACCATATTTTTTCGATATTTAGGATTTTTAGAATTTGCGATTAGATTTCAACACCTGAGATTTTTGTGATATGCGAATCAGATTTTTATTCTTCGTCTTATAAGGATAGAGGAGGAGGAGGTTTCAAGGGGTTGAACTACGAGATCATCTGCCCTTATTAGGATAGATGAACGTTTCTTGATCATTATTATTTCGTAGAATTTCGAAACCTGATATGGCTGATAGCGGAGGACAGATATATTGAAGTATGATTTTCTGTTATGAAAATTCATCGCTAGAAATGGTGATAAGAAATACTTGTATAAATATTGCTGAATAACTTATAGTTATCATGGAAAGGTTTCTACAACAAATTAAATATTTTGTAATACTGAAAGGAAACACTATTAGGAAACATTATGTAAACAGTAAGAATGGTGGAATGCATTTGTCGCATTTGGAAACCAGAAGACACTTAGAGTTATTATTATGAACCTTACTGTATTACATTGTGGAAAAGATTTATGAGGTCAGTAATTGATTTAATATGTATGACAGAGATCTATATGAGCAGTTTTAAATACCGAAGGCTGATGGTTTACGTAAAGTCGTTGACTTTGTTTGTAGTGTTGAAACACAGTCGAATTTCATTGTGTATCTTGAAGCTGATGGATGGTATTCCAGCTTATTGTTACAAAGGTTTACATTTTGAAGTGAATATGGCAATGGGCGAGTTCGACATTGTTCAACGACAGGCAAGTAAATGGTAATTATTGATAATCAGCGCAGTAATGTTGTGGATATGTGTACAGAACACAGAGATAGGAATTTATGTGTTGGCAGAGATAGTCGCTTGTAATGAAGTCAGATAGATTTCTATTTGAGATCAGCTGTTTTTAGTATTGTATTGTTGGAAGATGCTCAGATCTAAATTACTGATGGCTAAGGAATACCAGAGAACGTATAAACAATGATAATTGTTAGTTAAAATGGAACGAATTTTATCATTATTAGAATTTTTATTGGATTAGAAGGCACTAGAGTTGACATTATCGTGATCTAGGCTTTATTGAACAGATCATCTGTACTTTTTTTGACGAGTAATAACGATGTAGACCAAGGTTAGTGGCAGGATTCACGACTTGTGTAAATATTTTCGAGTTGAGTGTGTGAAGATGTAAATACTTATATAACCATCAGTATTTTATTTATTCGTGTCAGAAGTACAAAGTATGTGTTAAACAGACGACTTCAAACAGTTTCTGCCCAGAACTTAGCCACTTCGATAGCACTTGAATTACCTTCAGTCAAGTCATTCATTGTGCAGCTGTACGGGCACAATGGACAGGAGAAGAGGTGTTGTGTTGTCTGGGTTGCGCCACAATCACACAGGACTGTCTTGGTCGGAAAATGCCACTTATATAAGTTGTCCCTGGATCTTGCAACTTCCACCCTCAGTCTGTTCAGGGACTTCCAGATTAGCCAGTTCTCTGTGTGACCAGGAGGTAGAGATTCCTTTGGTTCCATCCATTCAGACAGATTGCTGGTCCTCTCCTTCCACACGGCAACTCGAGCTGTTGCTGCTGTTCCTTGTAATGGTTGAGTAGTTGTTAGGAAGCTCTTTCTCGATTTTAATCTCCTCTCAGCAGGTTCATATCCGAAGAGTGGGTGTGAGGTCATAGCAGATGATTTACTTCTTTCGTTGTTTGCAGCCACTTCTCTTCTGATGTCAGGTGGAGCAATCCCTGCAAGATAGTGCACTTTACCTATTCAAAAAGCAAGGCATGAAGATAGCTTTCACGACGAAAAACACAACCGCTAGGCACTTCCTAAATAGTAATCTAAATAAACGTGACCCGTATTCAAGGTCAGGGGAATATTCTATAACGTGCCAAGACACCGATTGTCAAGCTAATTACATCGGGCAGAGTGGAGGGCGAGTAGACACACGTTATAATGAACATAGGAATGCGATAAGATACGGAACACATTAAGCCGTGTGCGAACATATGTGTGACGCAGGGCACAGCTTTACCAACATAGAGTTGGACCTTAAAATAATCCATCACGAATCGAAAGGCAGAGCTCTTGACATAAAGGAAGCAATCGAGATACACCTAGCCAAACGAAACAATCCCAACAATCTAAATGAACACACGTTCATGGAGAGCTCACCCCTCTTCACGCTACTATAAAACACACCCTGTCGGAAACAAAACACAATTTAGCGACACAGCCAAGCTAGATAAAAAGGGGGGAAATTAGGGGGTTATTAATAGATAAATGTTATCTGGATCAGGTGTACGATGTACTTTTCTTCTGCAATAAACCAAGGCCCATATTCGCGGCAGTATTAAAGGTGCCGGGACGTCCTCATAAGACCGTCAACGCTTAGTTCGAATGGGTTATGCTCCACGCGTGGCGAGGGCTAATCCGCGGTCTTTAATAATTGTAGACCCACCTCATTCAATAACATACATCTTATCTAGGTTGGCAACACCTCACATAAACACATCGCTATCACTCCCCACAGCACGTAGGAGCAGGGGGGAGAAAGCAGGGAAAACCAGTCGTTAAGATAACCACCGCAGTCTACCGCACAGTGAGTTCCAGTGAGCACGAAAACTGCGAGTAGCTGTTGTACGGAAGACAATCAGATAAGTAGTTAGCCTAAAATTTTATAGTTTAACCATAGTTTACAACCATATAATCTCTCTAAAGTACAATCTACGGATAGCTATCACCATTTAGCATTTCACCTAACATATATACTGCATTTAGCATACACTGACAGTTGCAGTACCAATACTGCAACTAAATAATTGTACATATTGTAAATATTTTCACCTGTATTTCAAACATAGATTTTGTAGCCTAAGTGTAATGGATCTGATGATGATCGCTTGACGATCGAAACTGGTCATCCTAGTGTTTTATTAATCTCATGTAATTTATTTCAGGATCAGGGCATAACCCATCTCTTTTGGGTACATTCGTGTTGACCGACTGAAAAGCACTAAACTCTTGTTTACTAAGGCAACACTGAAAATATGGCTTCAAACACCACAAGGTTCTGCATATGTTTGGTATCATTCCACTATTAGTTGATATTTGTATCTTCTTGTAACCATATTGATTGAGGGTGGCTCCGTATTTATCTCTTGTTACAGTGTTCCCCGATCTGTGGAGAATTTCTAATGCTGTTAATAGCCACAGTAAAAATATCAAAAATAACATTGCATTTACTATTCCGGATCAATTAGTTATTGATGATTTAAGGGGTGGAACTACGAGGTCATCTGCCTCTCTTAACACGGATTGAAGTACACAAATTTAGAATGACATTAAGATTTGAGAGGTCACTTAAATATGAAAATATCGAAAATTATTAAAACAAAGAGCAAAGAAATTATGATTTTAATAATAAACAAAAATTACGGAAAATCAGAAATTCAAACAAGAACAAGTCATCGAGTAAACGTACACTGAAAACTTTTGATTGCTGGCCATAACCCACTCTCACTTGAAAAACGGAAGACAAAATTAGCAGCCACCATGCCATCGGATAATATAAGTTTGATTGACATCTGCAAAGCAAGGCTTCTTCGTACGTCAGCAGGATCCGCACACTCGGTCAAAATGTGAAAACATGTAGCACGGTGAATACGGCTCCACAGATACAAAGTGGGGGGTCTTCCCTCCTAATTGGTTACGAGCGGGTGGATCTTGCATGAACTAGCTTAAAAAGGATGACGGACTCCCTCCGTGACCGGAAAGAGCTCCGCCATACACGAGTAGTTCCCTCGTTCACTCTCAGTTTATTGGGCATTGAGAGCGAATATCTTAAGCGGATACCTCCATTGGTCGAGGTGGTAGTGCTACGGCCTCTTTTGCAGATTGATCCGCTAACTCAGTTTCCGAAATTCCCGTGTGGCTTGGAAGCCACAGAAAGGTGATTCGAGTGTCAGCACGACACAACCCGGCTAGTAGGTCGTGGATTCGCTGCTCTAGGGGGCGCTGCGGAAAACATGTAGCCATTGACAGCAACGAACTCCAAAAGTTGATACACACAAGAAAGTGAATTCATGCATCCTCTGGTGCAAACTGCAGAGCTTCATAGATGGCAACGAGCTCCGCAGTAAACACACCACAGGCCTCAGGCAACGAGATCTTAGAATTCGCACCATCAATAACGTGAGCACATTTCACATTCTCGTCCAACTTGGAACTACCCGTGTAGAGAATGCCAGCGTCCAGTAATTGGTGAACTATACTGTAGAACTGCCTCCAGAAAACGGAGGCATCCGTGTCCGCCTTAGGACCTCGGTGTATATCTAACCGAATTTCCGGACGTGGGACTTGCAACGGAGGCACCTCGGAAGGTGTCCTGATCATATAGGATCTTACAGCCACTCTTAATTCATTACACGAGCTATCGAGTCTAATACGAATCGATCGGGTGGCGTGAGGGTGGTTTGCGTACCTCTGGTGGTGTTGGGTACCGAAGGGAGCTTGATAGCTCGGATGTTGCGGCATTTTACGCACACCTATAATTAAGAGGAGGAACACCAGATTTGGCGAGTAGGCTGAGAATCGGGCTGGTCCGGAAAACACAGGTAGCCATCCTAACGCCACTATGGTGGATACTGTGCAGCATATTCATGTTTTCCGGGCTAGCTGTACCATACGCCACAGAACCATAGCCTATCCGGGACAGGACGGGGGCTTGGCAGAACCGTAGCAGAACCGCACGGTCAGCCACCAACTTAGTGCCAATTAGAAACTTGATTATGTTCAGTTTCCTGAGACACATCGGTTTTAGTTGCCGTATATGGTGCTTCAAGTTAATTTGCTGTCAAAATAGAGCCCCAGGAAGCGATGTCAACGGATGTTAAAATGTGTAATAGAATTGCCTAGGAGTTTCAAATGTGTAATAGTATTGACTTAGGAGTTTTAAATGTGTAATAGTATTGACTTAGGAGTTTTAAATGTGAAATAGTATTGACTAGGAGATTTAATGAGTAATAGTATTGACTAGGAGGTTTAAATGTGCAATAGTATTGACTAGAGGTTTAAATGTGTAATGGTATTGACTAGTCAGTTTTAATGTGCAATAGTATTGACTAGGCAGTTGAAATGTGTAATAGTGTTGAATAGGAGTTTTAAACGTGCAATAGTATTGACTAGGAGTTTTAAATGTGTAATAGTATTGACTAGTCAGCTTAAATGTGTAATGGTTTGACTGGGCGGTCTACATGTGTAACAGTATTGACTAGGAGTTTCAAATGTGCAATATAATTGACTAGGAGGTTTAAATGTGTAATGGTATGGACTAGGAGCTTCAAATGTGCAAAGGTATTGACTAGGAGGTTTAAATGTGTAATATTATAGACTAGGAGGTTTAAATGAGTAATAGTCTTGACAAGGAGGTTTATATGTGAAGTAATTTTGATTAGGAGGTTTAAATGATTAGTAGTATTCACTAGGAGGTTTAAGTGTGTAATAATATTGACTAGGAGGTTTAAATGGGTAATATTATTGACTGTGAGGTTTTAATGTGTTCTAGTATTGACTAGGTGGTTTAAATGTGTAATAGTATTGACTAGGAGTTAAAAATAAGAAATAGTATTGACTAGGAGATTTAAATGTGTAACGGTATTAACTAGGAGGTTTACATGTGTATTAGTATTGACTAGGAGGTTTAAATAAATATGTTAAGTCAATATTGTACCTCAACCTGTAAATCAATATGGTTATTAGAATATTGAGAGCTAAACCAAAGAAACCATTCCATCACTGACTCAACTCTTCAACTAGTAGGTAAGAGATATGTCTCCAAAAATCAGGTGTTAATATAAAACGGAAAGAAAATAATATCAGATCACTATCGGAAGATTTAAGTACCTGTACACTACAAATAACAGGTCCAGAAGACCGCGAGCCAGTAAGATGGATTGCTATGGTTACCGATAAAATGTAAAGCTCCCTTCGAGTCACCATATTAGATAGAGAAGCATGGCGACAAGCTGGGTTATGATAACCACGACGCCTCTTGCTTGAGACACAACGAATAACAAGAAGTTAGGAAGGAGGATCGCTTAAATGTTACTACAAAAGTCTATTAAAATATTAAATGCCGTTGGCGTACAAAACAAGGAGAATAAATGGCAAACTTAATCATGCCTATCGTAAATATTATTGCAATCAATACATGAATCAGATAAAAGGTTGATTAGTGTAGGATGTTAAGTACCACAAACCTGATTAACGTAATCAACGAGGAAGCTATTGCTTATTCTTCTCCGTCACTCCTGGTCTTCGGACAAACATGCAGCACTAAGAACGTTCCACCTAGTCGCATTTCTTGTTAATGTTGGACCATCGAGTGGGCCCTCGTCCATTGTCTCTCTTTCCTGGGACATTTCCAAAGACAATCAGTTTCTCTAAACTGTCCTTCCCACGACGCACTTTGTATCCAAATAAGCTGGTAAATCATTGTCAACATATTGATGATGACATGCATCTCAGGAGAGCTCTTTAATACTGGAATCATTGGTGCGAAAATACATCCAAAGTATCTGCAACATTCTTCGCAAGAACTGGATTTCAAAACAAATCATCCTTTTCCGGGCGGGATAACATTTTCACATGTCCACGCTCTAGGTTTAAATTAAATTTGTTTGTTAGCAGACTAACTTTACGGTAAATATCACGCGGTACACTACGATGGCTATGAGCGTCGTTTCTGCACAAATTTTAGTTAGGTATTTATACTTATTTTGACATTTCAACTGAGTTTCACGGCACATGTCAAAATCATATGAGCCAGATTTCTTAATCTGTTTCTGCTGTTGTATTGGCTGTCATGTGTGAACACTGATCCAAGACTTCTGCTAATCAATGGTATGGAAGAAAAATTATTCTCAATTGCTGTTACAATGTTCTTAACTGCCTCCCACGAGAATTCAGCGCACAACGTGGGAAACAGATACGTGCAAAACATTTATTATTTTAACAGGCTGGTGAAATAATTCATATTTTCCAAATAATCCGTGAAAGTTAAAAGGCTAATCACAATGCTGCAATAATTTACCAACAGCAATTCAGAAAGACAGAAATAATACTAAGACAACATATATAGTAACGTACGGTACTGTAATTTATTTGAAGAAGTTCAATAATTACTGCTCTTCGAGCTGTGTTTTCACTGTAAAAGTAGCGAAAGTTATGTCTCGACTGCTGCGGTTGTCGCCTACTTCCCGAACTTTAAAATACTGACTTGAAAGGTAGGGGTTGCACGAGGTTTCACCAAAATGAAGGGTCAATTTCGAAAACTCCTCGCAAACTCAGTCCACAGAAGAGTGAGGGAGATGTATTTGATTACTTAGCGTATGGATTTTAGTGCCGGGAGTGTCCGAGGACATGTTCGGCTGACCAGAGTTTGTAGCCGCTTCTATGTGGACACCCATCCGCTTCTATGTGGACACCCATGGATTTTAGTGCCGGGAGTGTCCGAGGACATGTTCGGCTGACCAGAGTTTGTAGCCGCTTCTATGTGGACACCCATGTGGTGAGTTACAAGTACCACCGCGTGTGGATGAGATGAAATGAATGAAGTTGAATGAAACTGGGAATGTCTATTTCAAATGGTTCCAACTTTGGCTACGAGATGACACTGACACCTAGCGGCGAAAGTTGGAACCTAATAGAGCGTTTCGAACAAAATATAGCCTACAAATATTACTACACCCTACCAATTGTAGTGGTAGGTTCTTCTTCGTGCCATAAATCTATGACATGGGCCCACCGGCTTTACTTCCCCTACGGAGGAAGGCATACTGAAGGATTTAAATGCTGTTAAAAATCGACGACTTCGGCCAAGTTCAGCATGCTACCAATTACGCCACCGAAGCGAGGGAAAGATCACAGCAACTTGAACGGCAAACTCAGCTCGTAGTTGAGTGCTGTTCATTTCACCTATGAAATCAGGGTTGTTTAACTGATAAAAACATACTTTGGAAGTCGGTGCCTTTTTGACACACGTCAGGCATTCATGAGCCAAACTGTACGCGATGCTCCCGGTTTTTCTGTCTCGTTTGTTGATAAGTATCGTTTACATTTTGGGTTGAAAGGGATATGGGGAACTGCATTTTCACTAGGAAAATGTGCTTAGCTTCTGGTTTTTCGATTTCATTATAAAAACCTATGTGATTGCATGCTAACTACGGTGTGACTTGGAACTAAAAGGGAAGTGCCCCAAGGAAAATGTGTTTATCCTCTGTATTACATATGCAAAATCCTGCCATAAAGGCCTTAGTGAAAAATCACCACCGATGAGACGGGTAAAATAATTTCGACTTAAATAGAGCTCCTAAAATATATTTTCACCGTCAAAAACACATGCAACTTGTGAAGTAATAAAGAGCGTACGTGCGTCAAAATTCAAAGACCAGACCACCAACTCAATAAACCAGTCCGTTGCTGATCTTTCGAATCACTATGTGGTTTGATTACAAGAGTCATGAGTTGACGCTGTAATTGCTAAACCTCTATGGCTCCAAGTGTGTTTCTTTCCCGTTGCCACTCGATTCGGATTTGGAGTGCGGTGCCTTGACACATAAATTGCAGCAAGTCGATGAAGATAACAGAAACTACGTTGAGCTAGCAGTGTGATTGGTCAACCATTCGGCTGACTTCTTGCAGAACACGCTAGTCAAACATGTGGCAAGTGACTTGGGCTTGTAAAAAATACGAGCTACGATATATAGGGCTGTTAAAAAAATATATATACGTTTTGAAAATATGACAGTTTTGGGTTTCTACCGTCTAAAATTTTACAGTCTACGAGATAGAAAACTGAGAATTGTAAAAATGATTCGGAATAGTAGAAACAAAATATGGACCAAGCATTAATAGCAGATGTGATGAATGTTCGGCACTTCTGCCTGCCACATTGCAGCGCTATCGAAGACCACAACAGAATCACTCAATAAACGAAGCATCTTTATAAGGCACATAAGCTTGCAAAACGAGGCACATTCGCTCCAATTTTTAAAAGAAAACATGTAAACATATAAGTCACGAAACTCTTTTATGAAAAAAAAACTCTTATTCAGAGCAATGTAACTAATATTTTGCATTTTAACGAGCATAACGGGAACATTTTTGTCCCTCTTTTGATAAAAACCATTTCCATCAGGCCATTTATCATCATCATTTAAAAACCAAAACTCTTCATCTTTTGTCCGCAACATCTCTTGAATAGATACGGTTTATTTTCAAAATGAAGATCAGACTTTTCACCGTCAAAGAGTTGCACTTAATACGTAGTTGAGTCGCAAACATGACGCTGACCGGTGAATGCGATAGAAAACTTGCAGTTGCAGGGTTTACACTGATAGAAGACCCCAAAACAGTTTTCGTGCTGAGTTCTATTATACGCTAGCAAGACAGGGTACGCTAATTTTTCGCAGAGATACTTCCTAAGTGATGGTTTATCAGTCATGATAGAAAAATTACGAGTGATCTCCTCGTAAAACAAAGGATAAAAATATCTCTTAGCATGCTGGAAGGCGGAGGTATATTTCACAGGGCATAGAAACATATTTCGAATACACTAAGTTCTCCAAAAGTATACCTAGGCCTACAAAAGTTCCACATGTTAAGCTGACAAGGAAACTCCTATACAGTAAGTCCAAACATACTTTGCTCATCCCTTGGCGCAAGTGTCAGTCATATCAAAAAAGCTTTCAGACAAACGTTATGGATAATTTTTAGAGGAGTATCGACTATTGTAAACGGATTTTACATTGCGACTATTATGGAAGGTATTATTTTTTCTCAAAACTCAATTCTTCACAGTCCTTTAGTCAAGTCATGGTGTATCAAAAACCTTTACTAAAATACCTTTTTCGCCCTTATCCGAAGAACAGTACATACTTTGAATGGATTCGATTGTTCGGATACTACAAAATAATGTTATAGGTAGGGCCCGGGTTTTGATGAAAAGTCATCTTTTATCTGAGTACACGGAGACGATACTTAGTGGTAATTAAATGTATTCTACAATAAATATGTTAGATATATGGGGTCTTTTAAAGTCATTAAAATGCATTTTTCCTAAGTTTTGCAGAATAAAGTCATTTTCTAACAATTAGGGACATTTTAGGTCATTTTTCATGTGTTATACGATTATAGGTCATTTTTTAAAATTGAATATGGTTAAATGCTCATTTTAAAGTTATGTTTTTAATATCTGTATTTCTAATCATGTCAGCCTTAACATTCTTGGACTAACCCATATACTGTAGTTCTGCAGTGCTCATCTGTTTTCATTACCCGTTTCTTATCTACGCAGCTGATATAATTTTTCTCGACGATGCATTTGTGTGTACAGTTTGCGTCACTGATTTCTTCACGTGTACGTGAGTATTGCGTCAGTCTGAGAAAAGAAACGGGGTAATCCCCTCAGCGCCATGTGGTTTGTGTCGAGTTTATCTTTATTAGAAGTGTTGACAGCTCTGACGGCAGCTATGGCCGGCTCTGTCCTCTGATCGTTCACTCAGTTACCCGCCAACTATAGGACTATTAAGGTGTGTTTGTGTTGTAGGTGTGTGACGATTTGTTGTGTAGTGCAATTGAAATGCCAAAACAAAAGCAGTCAACTGCAAGCCGTTTAAAACAGTATGTGTCAGATTTTGGTGAAAACATATTTTCAACTGATGGAACTATTTTGCTCTGTAAAGTGAGCGAAATCAAAGTTGCTACAGATAAACGGTTCACCGTACAATAACACGTCGGGCGCGATAACCATTTGCGAGGTCTTGAAAATGTGGAAAAAAGGAAAGGGTCTCAATTACTGTTAAAAGAAACTGCATCGACATCAAATAACAAGTCATCTTCCTTTTATAAAGAATTATGTGAAGTGTTTGTTTGTGCTAATATTCAACTAGGAAAACTAAGCAATCCAAAATTAAGTGATTTCCTCGAACGCCACACTTGTCATACTATTCCAGACGAATCAACATCGCGTAAAAACTACCTTTCAAAATGTTACGAAGACCCGTTAAACCGAATACGTAAATGTGTGAATGGGAAACAAATTACGTATCAATTGACGAGACTACAGGTTCAGAGGGACGTTATGTAGGAAATGTAGTGATAGGGACCCTAGAAACAAACAGTCCCGGGCAAACTTTTCATCTGACCTCAGAGGTTTTGGAAGCGGTTAATCACACTGAGATATGCAAACTGTTTGATGAATTCATGTGCTTAATATGGCCAAGGGGAATACGACATGAGAATGTGCTCCTCTTCCTAACAGATGCAGCACCTTACATGGTAAATGCAGCAAAATCTATCAAAGCACTTAACAATAAGATGTTGCATGTTACTTGTCTGGCCCATGCATTTCATCGAATTACAGAAGTGGTCCGATCAATATTTTTAGAACAAGATAGACTAGTATCCACAGTGAATAAAGTCTTTGTCAAAGCACCATCCCGCACTAAATATTTCAAAGACAAGGCCCCTGATGTACCTTTACCCACCGCACTAGTTTTAACACGCTGGGGGTACCTGGTTGACTGCATGCATATACTACTGTGACAATTTTCAGACAGTGAGAGAAGTAGTGAATGGCTTTGATAGGACAGATGCTAAGACTATTGGGAGTGCACAGGACCTGTTTTCTAATCCTCAAATGGAAGGTAAATTGGCTTGCATGAAATCAAATTTTTCATTTTTGCCAGAAACCATAACCTGCCTAGAAGAAAGTGGCATGGTATTGGCCAAGTCAATAGAGTTAATCAGGAATGCTGAAGGTTGTATAAAACATGTAAAAGGTGAGATTGGGGACACAGTCAGACTGAAATAAAATTTGTATTGGACAAGAATAAGGGGTATCAGACAGTGTGTCAAATAGCCAGTATTTTGTCGGGAGAAGACTTCAGAATTGACATTTTTGAAGAGGATTTAACAGCCAGTGACTTAGTGTTTTTCAAATATGCTCCTATTACATCAGTGGAAGTGGAGAGAAGTTTCTCGAAATATAAAACAGTATTAGCTGATAACCGCCGTTCCTTCAACCTTTGATAACTTGAGGATGACGATGGTGGTGCATTGAAACACTAACTAAGGTATGTTTAGTTAACAATATATTTTTTCACTTTGTAGTAGAAATGAAAATGACGTATTGTTAATCTATTGATTGATAGTTTACACTAATTCTACTAAGAATGTTTGTTATTCGAACCATTATTTGTATAAGACAATCATGAAATTGAACATTTTAGGTGATTTTTAATGATAATTTTTAGGTCATTTTTAAGAGGTAATTTTAAGAGAATTTTATGGGCATTTTATAGGGCATTTTTCGATAATTTTAAGGTCATCAACATCCGGGCCCTAGTTATAGCGATACTTAACTTTTCGTAAAAGCCCGTTAACTAACTTGACTTAGACAGTGAACGGCTATATTTTATGCATAGATGATTAGGGCAAAATGACGGTAGTTATAATGTCCGCAAGAAAGTTATATATATTTACAAAATACATATAAGCTTTTGAACTGACAGTGGTTTGGGGTCTGGGGGACGTGAGACGCAAAGACATGTCAAGCTTTTCCGTAAGTCACAGGGAAGGAATGAACGAAGGAAGGAACAGAACTGAAACCTCGAATCGCCGAGTGTGTCACGATATTTTCACATACGTGTTATAGTCGGGGTTCTTTTTAAGCTGCGTTGCCAGCCGGACCAGGAATCAAACTCAGTTACTTTCTGAGAGGCGAGAGAGAAGGAAGTGGGCAGAGGAGGAGGAGGAGGAAGCACTCAAGCTCCATGGCGCTCCTATAATACCCGCCAGTGACGTAGCGAACACGATGGACTTTCGTTTGTGCTATAACACGACGAACGCTCAAAGAACGACTGTGTCTTGAACCAGTGACTTCAGTTAACGCCGTTATAGTAATACGTACACTGTCCAACTGGAGCCGTCAGGGTTTGTGAGAAGTTTTGATACCGACTTTGCTGTCCACACACCTGTGCACTGCGAACTCAAGCAGACAACTTGCTCCACGTTGGGATGAGATTGCGAGCAGTTTTGAAATGGGATGCTGTTTGGTCAAACCAAGCAAAAACCTTGCTTCCGAATCAGATTTTTGGAGTTCTGGAAAGTTGTCCACAACCACAGTGGTCGAGACAAGGTTTTGCCTCTCGCAACGCAAAAACCTGACGAGAAGGGCGAGGAGATTGAACCAAAATAGTACAACTTTTCCAGGCAAAAGAGAAAGTAGGCTAGAACCACAAGATCATTGCAGCAACTCTGTTACCACTTGCACAGAGAGAAACTCCCCCAAAATCGAGAAACAGGGTAGTAAGGCTAAATTAGCGTAGGAGGAGGGGCGAGAAATTTGCGCGTAAGGTCCTGGCCTCAGGGTTCCGTATCCGCTCTCCTGACGAATGAATATTACTTGAACATCTAGACTCTGTAGTGGGTATGGTACACCTGAGCATATACGGACACTCACTGCAAGGTTCTTATGAACCGCGAACAGTGTCAGTGTATAACTTGTTCAAAAGGTGTCCGTTTGGGGTCGTTGCTGCAGCGTATATGCAACGTGGCGTGCCTCCGATGCGGGTATGTAAGCACTGAAACGTAGGCAAAGGATCTCCCTCGTTGGTATCCTCATCTTGACGTGATGTGGGGGCTTGAGAGTCCAAATGATCCTGCGAGCTATGCCAGCGGGAGCGTAAGTTCCTCGTAGGGCCACCCATGCTGGACAGGTCAAAGGTGATGGGCCAGACTAAAAGGGATACCCTGGTCCTCCAGGTTGGGGGTTGGGCGTAAGGTTAACAACCCTACCCTGTAAAAAATGTAAATGTTACGGATACCTTACAAGTGCCTCGAAATGCTGATCATCCGATGACGAACCGGCAAAGGAAACGGTTAATGAAAGCGGATATTATGTTAGTGACATGGAATGTGAAAACCCTAAGGAGACCTGGGAAATTGAGAGAGATTAGAGAAGAAATGGGAAAATACCTAGTGGAAATAGCTGCACTAAAATAAATACGATGGAAAGACCAAGGAATCATAGCGTCATGGGAACATATACTGATGTACAGTGGAGGAAACACCGGTTATGGTGGTACAGGCTTTCTTATACAAAAGTCAGTTAAGTCAAGTGTAATAAACGTTAATACTATAAATGAAAGGATATGCTCAGTGCGACTACGAGCAAAGTTTTTTAACATCACCATGTTCTGTGTCCATGCCCCCACAGAAGAGGCAGAAGAAGAAGAGAATGATAACTTCTACCCTAAGTTGGAGAAGGAGGTCAACAAAGTACAAAGACATGATGTGAAAATAATCCTTGGGGACCTAAATGCCAAAGTCGGGAAAGAAGAAGGGTTCAGAGATATAATAGGAAAGGAAAGTTTACACAAAGGGAGTAATGACAATGAACTGCGGTTGATAGACTTTGCCATTGGGAAACAAATGGTGGTGAAAGGTACTTGGCACCCAAGGAAAGATATCAAGTAAGAGACCTGGTGTCTCCGGACGGAGTTATAAGGAATGAAATAGATCGTGTGATTATTGACAAACGACATGCATCAGATGTTATGGAAGTAAGTAGTTTTAGAGGAGCAGATGGGGACACAGAGTTAGTTAGTTAGTTAGTGTTGTTTTAAGGGGAGGAACTAAGAGATCATCTGCCACTTGGGGACACAGATCATTACTTGGTAAGAATCAAGTATAGGCAAAAAATAGATTCAGCAAGGAAACAAAAACGTGAAAGGAAGATGAAGCATACTATCGAAAGGCTTCAAAGCAACAAGGAAGCACAAGATGAGTATAGATTGAAAGTGGGAGAAAACATGGAAAACAATAAGAACCTCTGGGAAGAAGGTAATGTGGAAACTAAATGGGAGTTACTGAGAAACATCATCAGTGAATTTGCAGAGGAAACGCTGAGGAGCGCTGAATTCAAGATAAATATACAATGGTTCGATGAAGAATAATTGGAGGCAATCCATGAAAGAAACGAAGCAAGACAAAGATTGTTGCAACTGAGAACAAGACAGACAGTGGAGGAATATAGAGAGAAAAG
Organism: Meconema thalassinum; assembly: GCA_946902985.2. Taxonomy (NCBI): domain Eukaryota; kingdom Metazoa; phylum Arthropoda; class Insecta; order Orthoptera; family Tettigoniidae; genus Meconema; species Meconema thalassinum. The sequence goes on from OX336389.2 coordinate 924,722,454, forward strand.
GAAAAGGGCAAGCAATTTAAGTAGGGTTATGAAAAGGCAGTATGAAAGAGAAAGAATAGAACAATTGGATAAAATGAGGAAGAGTGGGGAGATTCAGAGATTTTATGAAAGATCAAGAGAATTGAGGAAAGGATTCCAACCAAGAGCAGTCTTTCATAAGGAAAAATAAGGAAATTTTATAGGAGATAAGAACCAGATGCTACAGAGATGGCAGGGATATTTCACAGAGCTACTCAATGGATGGGGTGAAAAGGAAACCACGAATGGGGAAGAAGAGAAACAAGATAAGCAAGAAGAAGTTGAAACACCGTATTTAGAGGAACGTAGAGATACAATCAAGGAATTAAACAACAATAAAGCCGCTGGAGATGACAGCATAAAAGCGGAGTTACTGAAATTCGGTGGAGAAGTAGTGGTAAAAGCAATACATGAACTAATAAAAGAAGTATGAACAAAAGAAGAAATGCCCAGGGATTGGACTGTACGAATAATATATCCTTTTTATAATAAAGGAGATAAATCGGTGTGTGGCAATTATCGTGGGATTACTCTGTTGGATGTAACATATAAGGTGTTCAGTAAGATTTTAGCCTCTCGACTGGGGCGTTGTGTAGACAAAATATTGGGTGACTATGAAGCTGGAATTAGGAGGAATAGCTCTACAATGGACAATATATTTGTAGTGAGGCAGATATTGGAGAAGTTTTATGAACATTATAAGCAGCTGGATCAACTGTATATAGATTTTGATAGAAAGGAGATTTTTAAATTTATGAAAGAGTTTAAAATCCCGATAAAATTGGTCAAGCTGACAGAAATGACTATGGAAACCACAATCTGTAAGGTTAGATTAGAACAAAAGATTTCCGAAGAATTCATTGTAGAAAGGGGTTTGCGACAAGGAGATGCAATTTCTACAGTACTCTTTAATGTAGCTGTAGAAAAAATAATACAACAACTACCAATCAATCCAGGAGGGGCCATATTTAACAGACAAGTGCAGGTGATAGCATATGCGGATGATGTAGCATTAATTGCAAGGAACGGTAAAGCATTAGAAGAGAGCTATGTCCTGTTGGAAGAAAGGGCACGAAAATTAGGATTAGAAGTGAATACAAGTAAAACTAAGTTTATGAAGATGGGAGACTCCAGAGAGGCAAGAAGAGAGCCGTATATTAAATTAAATGGGAAAGAATGTCAAAGAGTAGAAGAATTCAAATATTTGGCCTCAATAATAACTGAGGATAACAGAACATCAGTGGAAATAAAGAAAGAATTAAAAGTGGGAATAGATGCTATTACGCTCTGCAAAGCATGTTTAAATCCAGAAATGTTAGTAGGAATACTAAAGTAAAAATTTACATAACAATACTAATACATGTGGTTATGTATGGATCGGAAGGTTGGGTTCTGAATAGAAGAGAAGAAGACTGGCTGCGAAGATGGGAAAGGAAGATCTTGAGGAAAATATACGCGGCAGTGAGAGAGGAGGAATGTTGGAGAATAAGGACAAATGTGGAACTACAGCAACTCTTCGAACAGGCAGATATTGTGGTGAAAATTAGGCGGGGGAGGATAAGATGGACAGGACACGTACAGAGAATGCCAGAATCGCGTTGTGTCAATAACGTGTTTATACAAAGACCGGATGGAAGAAGGAGAAGAGGAGGACCCAGGAGACGGTGGATAGATGACGTAGAGACGACCTTAGGAGTATGGGAATCAGGAACTGGAGAAGGAAGGCGGAAGATAGAAATGAATGGAGGCAGGTTTTAAAGGAGGCCAAGGTTCTTCAGGGACTGTAGCGTCGTCCAGTAAGTAAGTAAGTAAGCAAAGAAAAGTGTGGCAGTCGTGTCTTGCCAAGGTGCGTGCGTAGAATGCAGCAACGAGAAGTATGGCGACGTTATTAACAATGCATCCAAACAGGACTAACGTGCCGATATTCTTTTTTTTTCTTCCGAAGGACAAACACTCGTAAACATCCATCGGAGAATGGCGAATGTGTAGGTTGCAGCATGACTTTCGAAAACAACCGTTGTGTCTTCTCAATTTAATATGAACATCTCTACGAGTCCCGCCTAAACAACGTGTTCTTCACTACAAGTCCTGCTTACCCAATGTGTAGTTCTCTACAAATCCTGCCTACCCAATGTGTACTTCTCTACATGTCCTGCCTATCCAATGTGTACTTCTCTACATGTCCTGCATACCCAATGTGTACTTCTCTACATGCCCACAGTGTCGCTCAACGGTAACGTTCTCGCTTGCTGGGCCCAAGGTTGCGTGATCGAATCCTTGTGCAGTCAGCTGGCATTTGAGGGTGTGCAAATGCGAGGGAGCCGGGTCAGTAGAATTACTGACACGTTAAAGGTAGAATAAGGAACCCATTCGGGAAACAATCTCTAAAAGACACATATGTTTAAAGGGACGAAAAGCAAATAACATTATTAATATTATATCTATGAGCCCTGCCTACCCAATCTGTTCTTCTCTACGAGTCCTACCAACCCATAATGTACGTCTCTACTGTACCCGTTCGTCCTGGGGATGCGATGACCCATCTGCTATTACATCGCATTCCTGGAGTTCCAGGACAGAGCGGAGTTAAATGAACCTCTAGTCAAATAAGGAATGTGTCGGAAATTCAGCTGAGTTATCGAAAAAGCAGTGGGTAACACGAGACAAAGTATCTCTAGGGTCGTTACGGGCTTAAGTTTAATTAAAAAAATGCAAATATAAATGGGCGCCATCAACTGAATTCCTAGCAAACCACATCCTTTCCGGTTAAGCCTTAATCAAGACAAGGAAAGAAAAAGGAAAATCACACCATCATCAGATCACAACTAAGATAAAAACAAATTTATTTCACTTTGATAGTCAGACAGACATTTTAAATAATCATCCTACCTGAGAGTATGGTCGAATGCCAACGTTAAATTGTCATTGTCCAAAAATCGAACCATCTCTTTTCTAATCAAAAATATTTCATCCACATAAAACGTGAAAATCTCTAAAGTTCTCTTGGGTTCTCAGGATCACTGTAGCACTATGTCTTTCGTCACTGACATTTGTGATACCTGAGACCTAATTTCTCTTTAATTTAACATCATGAATGTGGATTTGAAAAAGTTATTAATCTGTCTAAACATACACATATTATAATCACATATTTTAAACATCACGTAATTTATGGCTTGCATGGCATAATTCAAATGTTAAATACGTTAGTAAAATGTTCCTAAACATCGAATAATTAATTTACACTATTTACATTGTCATTGATAATAGCTTGTTTGTGAATTACAGAAAATCCATTGCTCATTGGTCATCATCATCATCCTCATCAAAGTTAAATGTTTCTCACATTAATTCTCATCTTAAAATTCAACATATTCCTGTCAGAATCATTAACTCATCACCATTAAATCATTTAAATGAAAATTATTATCATCACTTCATTATACTTTCTAATTATTCACACACTCTTATTTTATTATCTCCTTCAGATTAAATCATCTTAAATCATCAATACAAATTGTTTAATTCCTCAACTCAAGTTGCAATTCCTTTAATTATATCTCAATTAAATTTATTTAATTCCATATAAATTCATTAATCATCAGCTTCTTTAATTAATCATCACCTTCTAATTCAGTTATTCTTCATCTATCCAATCGTCTATTAATTTATTTAAATCAGTTTATTTATCCAATCTTCAATTCATCCATTTATTTAATTCATTGATTTATTCCAAAATTTAATTTATTAATTTATTTAAATTTTATTCTTCTGTTTATTTAGATTTTTATTGTTTCATCTAGTCATTCTGATTTTTATTTCATTAGGTCAGATCATTAATATGCTTAAATTTCAGATTATTATTTCATTAATTATTATTATCAGAAAATCTTGTATTATCAACTTTATTTATTTGTTTAATTTCCTAACAAATTGTTTAATATGGTTTATAGAACGTTGTCTTACAGTTTTATCACTTCCAAGTTATATTTCGTATTTAATTTTCATGCCAAAAAATATTATTGCCTTCACGACATCACGTTGGATCTGAATATCCACAACTACATTATATATCCTCACTTCTTCAAATATCACATTTGAATACCATAATTATTCCACAAAACTCCATAAATATTCAGCACACACAGCATGAATCTCAACAATTACGCTAGACTGGGTTCGACAACCTCATGTCTGCCTCAAAATACATTAGAAATATTGCAACTATCACTTGGCAACTTCCACAAAATGCCTATCACAAACTTCACTTAACCATGTTGCATGATCTACAAAAAATATATAACTGGCTTCAAATTATCAACGCACACAATCTCCAATAACTGTAATTACTCTGATCACATCTAGAAAACTTCTTAAACAATTGGAAAAATATTACCTTAGTAATTCAAGATCTGCTTTCAAATAGCATAAATTCTCTTACAATTCTCATAATTCACATCACAGAAAAACACCAATGTGCTATAATCTCTCATATCAAAATCTACAATACTGATCTGCCTTAAAATAAATCTGACCATTAATGATTCATCTTACAAGATTCAATTACTTTAAATCCTTCTCAAAGGTATCAAACACAATTATAAAAATCATCAAAAGCATCAGCTGTACCAGCTGTTAAACTGAAATTACTCTCAAGAGAGTATAGCAACAAAATATTGGATTGGCAAACAAGAATTACAAATGTAACCCTGCTGACATTTATCTGTACTTTATTTAACAAAATTTCGACTGATATGTGACTAGTAGTTCCTTGTTTGATTCACTTACAATCTCATGTACACTCGGATGATAAAAATGAGTCCCTCAATGGCAAGTAAGATGAGTAACCACCGTACAATCGTATAAATACGAAAGACCTCGCCACGTCGACTAACATGATAGTGCCCTGAACGATGGGTAAGATGAGTAACCACCATACAATCGTATAAATACGAAAGACCCCATCTCGAAGACTGAAATGAGTGAATGTACCAGATAGGAATCAACAAGTCTCTAGTTGTCATATAAAAGCGATATTCATTCACTAAAGTGAATAACATCTTAATATCTCCAAACAATCCAATGGAAAAAATCCCTACCGATGAATAATACACACTCGTTAGTATGCAATGAACTGACGAAGTAATATAGATAATCAATTGCAGATCACGAGTTCGAAATACTCGTTACACACAAAAAAACTATTCATGAAAACTATCCTTGCTGGAAAAATAATGTCTAAAAGACCAAACATCTGCTTAATAAAGCCAACCAATGGTGAGAATTTCGTATAATGATGCCTGCCATATCATATGGTCACGCCATATTCTAGCAAAATTCGAAGCATATAAAGTCAAAGCCATGTCTAAATAATCGTATCACTCCTATTAGAAAAATATACATGTGTGCCCAGTATTCATGAAAATAATCATATCAGGAAGTTATAACTCTTACAGTACCTTCTCATTGTCAGCTGTTATTAAATTTCAAAGATCGTCGATTTTCCTTATATAATGAATTTCTCGAAAGATCGGCGTGAATATCATTCCACCCACGCAATGACGATTGCCTTCAAATCCCAAGTGAATCAGCTGGTTGACTTCCTCTTCGTCAGGAATCGAATCCATCGCTCTGTGGTGCCATCGCGTCTCTGTCTGCGTTTACTCCGACATGATGAACTTCTGGTTATCCATAGCGGATATTGTCCAAATCTTCACGAAAAAGCTCATAGAAACAGCGGACCCCCTATTCCTCTTCTACGTTACGCCACTGTTCCATACAATGTTCGGTTTGAGTGTTGAAAGATCAATCTCCAATAACTGCTAAGTCTCACTATCATAAAATAAAATTTTATATGAGAGTGTCTTAGTTTATGAAACACCCTGTAGCTGTGTTCATACTCGGTAATTTATAACACTGCATAAGAAAGAATTGCATTAATGCACGAGCCAATGTCCATAAGTGCATTTGCCTGAAACATTTCATTTGCCTAAAAATCGTTAATGTTACTTGGAATGCGTTATGAAATGCATAGTCGTAATGTCATTAAGAAAAACTATGTTCAGTTGAAGTTCACAGTTGCAGTATCTCGTAACCATCTGCCTGTACAATTCAAATGCTGAATAAACGTTCCAACTCAATGTTGTAATGAAGTTCAGCTTCGGTCATAATGCTATAATAATCTCCGCCTAAAGCTGGCCTCGCCATGTCGCTCTACTATGCTGTTCTGCGTTGAAATGCAGCTTGGAATAATGTTCTCCAAATACTCGCAATGCTGTTCTAAAACCCCGGCCTTCTCATGCTTGCTTGGCTCGTACAGCTGGTTCTATAACCGGTCTTCATGCTGCCTACTGCGGATGTCCGCCCGGCTCACTGACCTACTTTTCGTTCGCTGCTCGGTGAAGTTAAAACTGTTGCTTTCACTTTCCGTGACAAAACTTGTTCGCTGCGCGACCTTTACCATACGCTTGGCATGTCCTACTCAGCTCGCTGTCTGACCTCGACTGCGTTGCTCGCTGTACTGGACTCTCTTGCTAACAGATCTCGACTGCTTGGCTCACTGAGCTCGACTGACTGTCTCTGGACTGCCTTGACCCTTACCTGCCTGGCGCAGTCACGTGACGTCCTCCCCACCTCCGTGGTCTTGCGTCACAAATATAATCTCGAACCCCCATCATCTCGGCTATTAAGTTATAAAATAACTTAAGGGTTATCTGACTTCCTTTAAATTATTACCATATATAATGCATGTTATATCTCCTCTTCTGAGATGTTTAAATACCATGTTCCATATAGATCTTTATAAAGCTTCATATTTCTATCCATAATTCCATCTGCTTGACTGCGGTCAGCGCCTTCTTAATCCTAGACCTACTACGTCATCTTGACATTCCTCTTGACTCGATCTGAGCGCTATCTTTTCTTAACTCTTCCTATAATCTCAACTACGGCTTAATGTCTGCTGGCGTAGCCGATAGCCTCAACTAGGTATCGGGTACACTACGAGTCCTGCCTACTAAAAATGCACGTCTCTACAAGTCCTGCCTACCCAATATGTACATCTCTACAAGTCCTGCCTACTCAGTGTGTACATCTCTACAAGTCCTGCCTACCCAATCAGTACCGCACGATAAGTCCTGTCTCCCAAATACGTACGCCGTTACAAGACTTGTGTACCCGATGTTCACTTCTCTACAAGTCCTACCTACCCAATGGGTAATATGAATAAAACGGAGTTTATGCTCATGCTCAACAATTTTGAAGTATATACTCAGAATGGTATGAATAAAAAGTTGAAGTTTAAACTCACTAAGAAGTACTGTGCCCAACTCTAGGAATGGGTATTCCAAGATTCAGACACCTAGATATCAAGGGAAAGGCTACAGCCTCTTTTGAAAGTTGAGATATTTGAATATCGCGCTACATTGCTTCCAGAAGGATATGGAAAGAATTTACAGCCAAGAGCATGTCAAGTGACGTAGCGAGTAATAGCAGAGGTCGAGGCTATTTATTGATTAAATAGTTAGCCATGGAGTAGAGACTTGAGACTTGGATCAGATTACTGGCACGGCCAAATGAAAGAGAATGCACTTAGTATCAAGTAAATCGGACCAGGGATACTAGAGATATGAGGATTTCTGGATTTCAGCGTGATGCAGCGTGACCCTGACCGTTTGGAATAAAAGTCGGCCGGCACAGGCATCATTAGCTCACTTCGAATCAAGCGCTTGCATAGCAAGGTGCTACTACGCTGAGCCAAGGCACATGGTTGCCGGATCTATGCAGAAGTTATCTTCAAATTGTGATAGTCACAAAAGTGCTGCGCTACATGTGGAACTTGGTAAGTTTCCGGCAGGGAGAATCACTAAGGTGATAGTTATTTTTCGACGGACACTGGTGAAATATTTTATTTCTACATGGACATATGCTAGACTTTGTCTAGAAAGTACTTTGTCACAGTCCAGTAATAATAACTAAATACTTGGATATTTTAGTCCAAATTTAGTCAGTTTCATATTTGTAACTTGATAACCACTCCAATCTTTCAGTATATTGAAGGACAGTCTATCACGGAGTTGTTCATTAGCCAACGCAGGGAAACTACATGTTGCTTCGCGCATGGTAGATGGTGATAAGTCATGCCCAGGGAACGATCTTCAGAACAGCCGTTGATTGGTTTAGACTGTCAGTGTTTTCTTGTACTGAAAAGATTACCGTGAGTTATGTTACAACTGACATATCTGAGAATAGATCACTTAGATCTGACCCCATTTAAGCAAACTGCTATGGACTTAATAGAAGTCAACATTAAAATGGATCAGCAGTTACTTCAAACTTCAAGAAATATCTCCACTATGTCGTGTTAGACAGATTGTGGGTATATAATGGCGGCCGATACAAGGATTATACGTGCTTGTCCGATAGGGCATGTATCTGGATAAATCTGGTAACAGACCAGGTTCACTACGCTTCAAGACCATCAAGAAATGTAAGCCACTTTTGACTTTATATTATGCCTAGCTAATTGGAACAAACTATTTTTCTGCAGATGACCAACACATTTTTTTCTTCGTATTTAAATCTTGCAATGATTTACGCAAGGCATATTAGAGTTATTCTGAGTATTTTCAGCACTCAGAACAGTTTAGGATCGATGACCGAGCAGAACGAGCATTTATTTGAATGTTTCATATTTTTGGGAAATCACGGAAAACAACCGATGTAACTGTAAAGTTAATATTTATTTTTGTTGAGAGATGGATATTTCATCCATATTCGAAGAATCGAACATGTGGATTCTCACATAATGAAATAATAATTAAACACATTTAAAATAATATAAATAATAATAATAATAATAATAATCCACTAATAATAATAATAATGATTTTCATAATTTTTCTAAATAATTCTTGGATGTTATATTTTCTAATAATCACATTTATTGAGAGAGAGCTTATGAAGTAGTTTAATCATTTCTAGTTTGGAACAGGAGATTTTCCGAAGGAGAGTGGTTAGCGCAAGCCCGCATTCAACCAATATTACAGTTCTGGTTGAACAGTTAATATTTGCAATGAGCAAAGTATATTTTTCAGATAACACGGAGAGGCATGAAACGGGAAGCAAATGATATTTGTATCAATTAGGATATTTTTGTATTTATATAAAATCATGACGTAAATATACACTCGAAAGTGAAATAAAGATTATCATGAGTATGGTAAATTCACGGGTTGAACTGAATGGTAAAATAAAATAAACTTGTAAGTTTATAAATCTTCCAATATTGATAACAAGCAGAGGCTTGATTTATTGTATAAATTTTGGGAAGAAAATTTATGTGTGTGGAGTAGTTGAAATGCCATTCCCAGGTACGCATGTTTAAGTCGCAGGAATGAGGAGGTTTTTATTAGAGCATCAATCAAATAGCAGGTTCGATGACTCAGTGTTAAAGGAGTATTGGAACTACACATTGCGTCGTATGAATGACCCGAAGGTTATTTCTTAAAAACCATCAGTTCTTATTTCAACCTTGTTTACGGATTCCATTTAGACTTTGATTTTGCTAGAACCCGGATTTGTCATGATAGTATTTTATTCTTCTTCAGAGGAAGACCTTTGCCGTTGTTGTTGGAATATTGTGTTCTTACACAAATAATAGAATGGGCCACTGCCAATTATAAATATTTCTATAACCACGAATAATTTGAAGGATATTTTCAATCCTAGTGCCATGAACTAAATGAATTCATTATGAAGCTACAATTCTTATTTCCGCATTCTGTCGAAGAATTGCAAGTTGTGAAAGTTACTAAAAATGGCCAAAAATATAAATATTTTTCTTAATGATGATTCCAAGTGGAGAATCGAATAGTTGAATGGTCCAACAATTTATTGATCAAGTTGATGATTCAGAAATCATATATTTTGTTAGGAACTTGATGTTCATAATCGAGTCACTTCTCGAAATGTTTAATGTCAGAAGAACAATTAATTTTGTTGTGCTTCGCACAAGTTCTTCGATGCTATGCTCAAGGTCAAATACTTTTCAGATGTTATTAATATGTGTACATAATTTGTGTTGATTCAAAGATAATAATATTTTTTGACAATATTTTTTTGAAACTGGAAAAATAAGTGAAAGTTAAAAATTCTACGAACAATTATTCTACGAGTGTTAATATTATGTAAAAATGCAATCAGTGAACTACGATATTTCCAGTAAAGACAATTAAATTTGAACTGGATTTAATCATAATTAATGGATTTAATTTTGGAACACAGTCTACAGGACTAATAATCAGACTTGTGTTTCCAAAGATAATTGTCCAATATGTTGGAAAATTTCTGTACATTGTGTAAATAGTGATGTGGGTCGCCACACGTGATTGATGCTGCTTTTAGCATCTTATTTTGCAGTCAATTTTAACTTCAGAATAAAATGAGATAATTTTACATGATTTGTTATGCCCAGTTGAATCTCCTTCTATCCTTATTGTTGCATTGAACCAAAAATCAGTAAAGCATTTTTTTCATTTGATGTCGTTTTTGCGATTAGCTTTAACCCATCTGGCGCTCCGGGATATTTTGACTCTCGTGCTGACTGATTCTTGGTAAAATGCATATGTGGTCGTGCGGACTCCGGTCTAAACGGGCACATAAAATAAGATAGAGAGAGAAATGGCTTCGAACGTGGGGCTCGAGTTAGACACGGTCAATCGCATGCCGATTTAAATTGTGATAATTTTTTCTATAAATATTTTGGGAGTTGAGAGATGTCTGGTTTGGATGAATAAATTAGTAGGAAACCCAATTAGTGGGGAAAATTAAAAAATTAACTGGATTAATAATTAGAATGGGTTTGAATATTTTTGATAATGGCTTAACCATTAGGGCGTCAAGTAAATTCAGTAGTAAACGTTCGATGACTGGACATACGCATTATTAGAATCCAGGTGGAGGATATTTGAGAACTTGCATATTTTTCTTGTGATATTGTGGTAAATGTAATTCGTAAAAGTAGAGAAGTTTGGTTTTCCATCACGTCGACATTAGGACAAATCTCATTTTATTAGAGTGTTCCAATTAGCTATTCATATTTCTTGTTCTAGTTATAAGCTTGTGTCTGCCAATATTGTATACCCCTAAGTTTTGAATAATAATTGAAAATTATGGAAGAGATGATGAGGATGATGAGGAGTTTGGAAGAGAGTTCCAAAGAGGCTGGAAGGCGTGTAGCCGCCATTATGAAAGAAAATACAGAGGCTTTAGAAAAGAAACTTAAAGAAAATTCTGATTCTTTAGAAAATAAACTTAAAGAAAATTCTGATGAACTTAAAGAAAGTTTAAATGATAAACTTAAAGAAAATTCTGATTCTTTAGAAAATAAACTTAAAGAAAATTCTGATTCGTTAGAAGATAAACTTAAAGAAAGTTTAAATGATAAACTTAAAGAAAGTTCTGATTCTTTAAAAGGTAACTTGAAAGAAAGTTCCGATTTGTTAGAAAGCTGGTTAAAAGATAACTTGAAAGAAAGTTTAGAGGATAAACTCAAGGAAAATTCTGATTTGTTAGAGAGCAGGTTAAAAGATAACTTGAAAGAAAATTTAAATAGTAAATTTAATTCAATGGAAAATAAATTTAAAGAGAATTCCGAAATTTTGAAAATGTCACTTGAGAGTAAAATGCCTAAATTATGCGAAAAAACACATGAGCTCGAAACTTCATTAGCCACTAACGCAAGTTTAATGGACGATAAATTTCGCGATGCCGATCTAAGATCTCAAAGCTTAGCTGATAGGATAGAACATGGTCTTATGAAAGTTGGTGAAGACATGATCAACCTAGAAGTCAGAGTGAAGAAAGAGAGCAATGAGATGGCAATTCTAGTTGTTCAACGTTTGACGGAACAATTCAAAGAACTTGTAATGGGAGAAATAAGAGAAGGTGTGATTAATGAATTGCAAACTGAAATTAAAACCACAGTTATCAATGAAATTAAAGACACACTCAAGCTGGAGAACCAAGAGGGAGTCAAGGAAATTAGGGAATCTTTGTCATCCCATATTCAAGTAATTTCCAAAGATATCCAAGCAACTCAGAAGGACATATCAGATATGACAGGGTCGTTGAAAAGTCACGAGGCTGTTATGAACCAGATATCCACTGATGTCAAGGAGAACTGTAAGGAAACCGAAGCAATTAAAAAAATGGCAGAAGAAAACCATAAGGAAATTGAGGCTATGAAAACCCAAATCAAGGACGAGAAACAGTCTGACCATCTGTTGAAAATGTCAAGTAGAAGGGGAGAAGAAAAGATACAGATAAACCTAGGAGCAACTAGAGAAACTGATAGTCAAAGACAGAATGAGGTCAGGGCAGTATTTCAATCCAACCCCATAACTGTATTCAAGAATGTAGAGGATAAGCCTTCTAAATTTTCAGGGCGAGATTCTGTGACACCTGTAGAATTTTTGAGAGAAGCAGGTGATTACCTGAAAGATTCCAAGATCCCTAAAGAAAGACAGATCCGAGTGATAGGGAAATTTTTGGAAGGTCCTGCACTTCTTTGGTTTAGAGCTTTTAGGTCCACTCTTACCAATTTTGAGGAGTTTTCCCGTGAGTTATTAAAGAAGTTTTGGTCCCCGGAAACCCAACAGCAAGTCAGAGCAGAATTATACTCAAAGAGATTCTCGACGTCACAGCCTACTCGATACTCTACGTACTTTTCTGGACAGCTTTCTAAACTTCAACATTTAGATCCGCCGATGCCAGATAATGAATTAATTACAGCATTAATACGTCAGTTTCCAGCAGACGTCCAAAGGACTTTGATCGCTGCTGACATCTATAATATGGAGCAATTTGACGAGGTATTGCAGAAACTTATCATACGAACGCTCAATTCTTCCATCAGAAGGGAGGAAAGAATAACAACGCTGTGTACGCTGTTATGGCCGACAGTTATTCCCAAACACCTCGAGAGATTCGAGAGGGGCGAGAAGAGAAAACGCCGAGGGAAGAGCCCGATAAAAGAGGATGGAATCAGTACAATCACCGATACAGTTACAAACCTTATGCAAGACCGGATGGTGGAAATCGATATAATACTCGATGGAGAAGGCCAAGGGATAATCAAGGAAGGTACCAGGAAAGAAGGTACTATGGTAGAAACAACTACAATAATAGAGGGAATGTGAATACTCGTCAGTCCAATGAAGAGTTCAATAAGGAGACGAGAAAGAACTTAGAAGAACGACACCAAGAAAACTTGCAGTTCTTGGAACAGAGGCCAAATGAACCAGGTCCATCGGGAACACAACAATCCCGGGGGAATGGAAACGAAAAAAAAAAACTTCGAATTCACAGTAGAAGATAGAATTTTAAACACTTTCACTTCCAGAATTATTAAATGGCAAGCAGAGGATGATGACTTAATTCAACATAATGACGAACGGAAAGAAATGGGTACAAGAATTAGAATGCCAATCATATCATGCGAAGTATTCGGTATGCCTGTCGATACTTTAATTGATACTGGGGCTATGCTTTGTCTTGTGAGCGAGAAGCTTTACATTCTGTGGAAGCTCAAAGAGAATTTAGAGGAGATTCCAGTATCAGGAATTAAAATCCAAGGAATAATACCCAACAAAATATCTCTGCGTGAAACACAATTATACTTATGTATTACTATTGGAGGACATGATTTCTGACATGTGTTTGTAGTAATGAAGGACATGGCTTTTGACATGATATTGGGAGCGGATTTCATTCAGAAATATCAAGCAGTGATAGACATGAAGACAGAGACGATCAGATTCAAGAATACCGAAGAGATAAACTTCGAGGGAAAAGAAGAGGAAGACATCGAGGGAGATGCTCAATGGTCTCTGATTTTTCATGAAGCTGAAGGAAGAGAAGTCTACACTGAGAAGGAGTCCCCAGAGCTAGGGAAAATTTTGGAAGAGTATCACGATATTTTTGATATTAAACCTGGTGAAATTAAAGATTTTGAATATCGTATTCGTGTAAATGATGATGCACCTTTCCATGCTAAATTGTATCCGGTAGCGGAAAAGCATCGAGAAAGGGTAAAAGTGCTTATCAGAGAGATGGAAAGCAACAATGTGATTGAAAAGTACACTACATCTTATGTCAATCCATTAGCAGTAGTGTCTAAGCAAGATGGAAGTCTGAGACTATGTTTAGACGCGCGAAATTTGAATTCAAGATTGCTGCCAGAGTATGACAGACCACCAATCATTAGGGAACTGTTAAGGAAATTCCAAGGCAAGGTCTGGTTCTCTAACATTGATCTCACTTCGTCCTACCACCGCATTAGGCTTAGTGAAGATTCCAAAAAGTTTACAGGATTTATGTTTGACCAGCAGACATATGTATTCCGCCGTCTACCATTTGGAGTCAAAACATCTGGATCTGTTTTGATCAGAGCACTGGAACAAAACTTGAGTCCTGAAGTAAAAGAGATAGCAATTCGTTACATAGATGATATCCTAATTGCATCTGAGACTAAGGAGGAACATTTATTACATCTTCAGATGTTATTCGCAGATTTGAGAAAAGCGAACTTTAAAATAAACCTTCGAAATGTCAGTTCTTTCGGAAGGAGATAAAATTTTTGGGCCACATTTTGGATGGAGAAGGATACCGTCCCAATGAGACGAAGATACAGGCGATTGCAAATTTCCCTAGACCTACTAGAGTGAAGAATGTCCGCAGTTTTCTCGGAACATGCCAATTCTTTGCAGGGCATTGTCCAAGCTTCACCAAGACGGTTGCACCATTGCAGGAATTATTAAAGAAAGGAAACAAATGGAAATGGAATGAAGATTGTGAACAATCATTTCAAGATGCCAAGAGGTTATTGGTAAACAGCGTGAAATTAGAGTATCCTGATTTTACCAAGAATTTCATCATAAAATCTGATGCATCCATCGTAGGGATTGGAGCTATTCTTCTTCAAGAAGATGAAGATCACAAGAGACGTTACCTGGCGTTCATAAGCAGGAAACTTCGTCCAACAGAAAGGAATTATTACACCACAGAGTTAGAAGCACTTGCTGTAATCTTCGCGTTGGTGTCGTGGAAGAAAATGTTAATTGGACATTCAGTAATTGTGAGGACTGATCAGCATGCATTGGAGTTTATCTTGAGAACAAACTTTGCCAGTGATAGGATAACTAGATGGTCACTTTTTATTCAACAATTCAACCTAGTTATTGAACACACTCCTGGAAAATTGAACGTTGGGGCCGATTTATTGAGTAGGGCAGTGGAGTCTACATCTAAGGTTTTTCAAGTTAACCTGACGCAGGAGGATGAGGATACCTTGAGAAGGTTAAGATTGTTGCATTTATCCCAGAGGAGAGACCGACGTTTTAGAAACATTTTTCGTTTTCTACAGGGAGACATGGATCCAAATGATGATGATTTTGTGGAAACTGAAAGAATTTCAAGAGATTTTATGATGTTAGATGGTTTAATCTACAAGTTTGCAGATCCCGACCATACGAAGCTGAGAGTCATGATTCCTCCACGAATGCAAAAACCCATTATCTGGATGGCACATCGAATTGCAGGTCATGCTGGAGTAGATAAGACGGTCAACATGATACAAGAAAAATTTTCGTGGGAGCGAATGCGACAAACTGTCAGAAACACTATTCGAGAATGCGACTTATGCCAAAGGAGTAAACATAATTCTAGATTATTGAGAGAATTACCAAGGCCTATTATTCCTTCTAAGCCTTGTGAAATCTTCGCGACTGATTTATATGGTCCTCTCCCAAAGTCTAAAAGAGGTAACCGATATATTCTGGTGACCATGGATGTTTTCAGCAAATACACCATGTTACACCCAATTCAGAAGGCAAACGCAAAATATTGTGCGAAGAGAATTAGAGACAATGTAATTCCGGAAGCAGGCAAACCGGAATTCCTTTTATCAGATCGTGGACCCCAATTTACATCTTTAGAATTTAGAACCATCATGAATAATCTTGGGATTAGACAATTGTTTTGTTCTATCAGACATCCTGAAAGCAATCCAGCAGAACGCGTGATGGTTGAGATAGCAAAATTTTGCCGCCTCTATTGTCCAAATGAGCATTGGAAATGGATGGATGTTCTCTCATTAGCATCCGAATCCATCAACTCTACAATTCATGAGAGTACTGGACAGATTCCCATGTTGCTTCATCATGGAATTAAACCAACAAGATTATGGGATCGAATCATCTCTATTCCACCTGAGATTGAACCAAGTCGTCAGATGAGGGAAACTCTAGCTATAGACAAGTTGAGGATCCAAGCTGAGAAAAGAGAGCGCAGAGTGAGAGGAAAGCGTTTTCGCAGACCCTTGCGCGTAGGAACTCTTGTTTTAGTGAAAAGACCTACACCCTCTGACGTGCAAAATCGAGTGTACTCGAAGTTTGCAAGCCTCTACACTGGACCATATCGTATTGTGGAAGTAAACAACAATGGAAGCTATGAGATCGCCAATACACGAACTGGTAACATCGTGGGAACTTATAATGCATCGAATTTGAAGATTTACTATTCAAGAACCAGATGATTTAATGTGTAGATAGGAAAAATAAAAATGTTTCAATTTTTATTTTTTGCTAGGTGTGGGGTGGATGTGCCCAACTCTAGGAATGGGTATTCCAAGATTCAGACACCTAGATATCAAGGGAAAGGCTACAGCCGCTTTTGAAAGTTGAGATATTTGAATATCGCGCTACATTGCTTCCAGAAGGAAATGGAAAGAATTTACAGCCAAGATCATGTCAAGTGACGTAGCGAGTAATAGCAGAGGTCGAGGCTATTTATTGATTAAATAGTTAGCCATGGAGTAGAGACTTGAGACTTGGATCAGATTACTGGCACGGCCAAATGAAAGAGAATGCACTTAGTATCAAGTAAATCGGACCAGGGATACTAGAGATATGAGGATTTCTAGATTTCAGCGTGATGCAGCGTGACCCTGACCGTTTTGAATAAAAGCCGGCCGGCACAGGCATCATTAGCTCACTTCGAATCAAGCGCTTGCATAGCAAGGTGCTACTACGCTGAGCCAAGGCACATGGTTGCCGGATCTATGCAGAAGTTATCTTCAAATTGTGATAGTCACAAAAGTGCTGCGCTACATGTGGAACTTAGTAAGTTTCCGGCAGGGAGAATCACTAAGGTGATAGTTATTTTTCGACGGACACTGGTGAAATATTTTATTTCTACATGGACATATGCTAGACTTTGTCTAGAAAGTACTTTGTCACAGTCCAGTAATAATAACTAAATACTTGGATATTTTAGTCCAAATTTAGTCAGTTTCATATTTGTAACTTGATAACCACTCCGATCTTTCAGTATATTGAAGGCCAGTCTATCACGGTGTTGTTCATTAGCCAACGCAGGGAAACTACATGTTGCTTCGCGCATGGTAGATGGTGATAAGCCATGCCCAGGGTACGATCTTCAGAACAGCCGTTGATTGGTTTAGACTGTCAGTGTTTTCTTGTACTGAAAAGATTACCGTGAGTTATGTTACAACTGACATATCTGAGAATAGATCACTTAGATCTGACCCCATTTAAGCAAACTGCTATGGACTTAATAGAAGTCAACATTAAAATGGATCAGCAGTTACTTCAAACTTCAAGAAATATCTCCACTATGTCGTGTTAGACAGATTGTGGGTATATAATGGCGGCCGATACGAGGATTGTACGTGCTTGTCCGATAGGGCATGTATCTGGATAAATCTGGTAACAGACCAGGTTCACTACGCTTCAAGACCATCAAGAAATGTAAGCCACTTTTGACTTTATATTATGCCTAGCTAATTGGAACAAACTATTTTTCTGCAGATGACCAACACATTTTTTTCTTCGTATTTAAATCTTGCAATGATTTACGCAAGACATATTAGAGTTATTATGAGTATTTTCAGCACTCAGAACAGTTTAGGATCGATGACCGAGCAGAACGTGCATTTATTTGAATGTTTCATATTTTTGGGAAATCACGGAAAACAACCGATGTAACTGTAAAGTTAATATTTATTTTTGTTGAGAGATGGATATTTTATCCATATTCGAAGAATCGAACATGTGGATTCTCACATAATGAAATAATAATTAAACACATTTAAAATAATATAAATAATAATAATAATAATAATAATCCACTAATAATAATAATAATGATTTTCATAATTTTTCTAAATAATTCTTGGATGTTATATTTTCTAATAATCACATTTATTGAGAGAGAGCTTATGAAGTAGTTTAATCATTTCTAGTTTGGAACAGGAGATTTTCCGAAGGAGAGTGGTTAGCGCAAGCCCGCATTCAACCAATATTACAGTTCTGGTTGAACAGTTAATATTTGCAATGAGCAAAGTATATTTTTCAGATAACACGGAGAGGCATGAAACGGGAAGCAAATGATATTTGTATCAATTAGGATATTTTTGTATTTATATAAAATCATGACGTAAATATACACTCGAAAGTGAAATAAAGATTATCATGAGTATGGTAAATTCACGGGTTGAACTGAATGGTAAAATAAAATAAACTTGTAAGTTTATAAATCTTCCAATATTGATAACAAGCAGAGGCTTGATTTATTGTATAAATTTTGGGAAGAAAATTTATGTGTGTGGAGTAGTTGAAATGCCATTCCCAGGTACGCATGTTTAAGTCGCAGGAATGAGGAGGTTTTTATTAGAGCATCAATCAAATAGCAGGTTCGATGACTCAGTGTTAAAGGAGTATTGGAACTACACATTGCGTCGTATGAATGACCCGAAGGTTATTTCTTAAAAACCATCAGTTCTTATTTCAACCTTGTTTACGGATTCCATTTAGACTTTGATTTTGCTAGAACCCGGATTTGTCATGATAGTATTTTATTCTTCTTCAGAGGAAGACCTTTGCCGTTGTTGTTGGAATATTGTGTTCTTACACAAATAATAGAATGGGCCACTGCCAATTATAAATATTTCTATAACCACGAATAATTTGAAGGATATTTTCAATCCTAGTGCCATGAACTAAATGAATTCATTATGAAGCTACAATTCTTATTTCCGCATTCTGTCGAAGAATTGCAAGTTGTGAAAGTTACTAAAAATGGCCAAAAATATAAATATTTTTCTTAATGATGATTCCAAGTGGAGAATCGAATAGTTGAATGGTCCAACAATTTATTGATCAAGTTGATGATTCAGAAATCATATATTTTGTTAGGAACTTGATGTTCATAATCGAGTCACTTCTCGAAATGTTTAATGTCAGAAGAACAATTAATTTTGTTGTGCTTCGCACAAGTTCTTCGATGCTATGCTCAAGGTCAAATACTTTTCAGATGTTTTTAATATGTGTACATAATTTGTGTTGATTCAAAGATAATAATATTTTTTGACAATATTTTTTTGAAACTGGAAAAATAAGTGAAAGTTAAAAATTCTACGAACAATTATTCTACGAGTGTTAATATTATGTAAAAATTCAATCAGTGAACTACGATATTTCCAGTAAAGACAATTAAATTTGAACTGGATTTAATCATAATTAATGGATTTAATTTTGGAACACAGTCTACAGGACTAATAATCAGACTTGTGTTTCCGAAGATAATTGTCCAATGTGTTGGAAAATTTCTGTACATTGTGTAAATAGTGATGTGGGTCGCCACACGTGATTGATGCTGCTTTTAGCATCTTATTTTGCAGTCAATTTTAACTTCAGAATAAAATTAGATAATTTTACATGATGTGTTATGCCCAGTTGAATCTCCTTCTATCCTTATTGTTGCATTGAACCAAAAATCAGTAAAGCATTTTTTTTCATTTGATGTCGTTTTTGCGATTAGCTTTAACACATCTGGCGCTCCGGGATATTTTGACTCTCGTGCTGACTGATTCTTGGTAAAATGCATATGTGGTCGTGCGGACTCCGGTCTAAACGGGCACAGTACATCCTCAAGGGTGGGAGTAAATACTCAGTTAGTGATTATATACTGTACCCTTAGGAAAAGAAGCACTACACAAGAGTATATTCGGGGTCGTGATCATTTCTTGAAAAGTAGTATGAGGAGAAACGTGCTTCATATAATTTCCAGGATTCATAGGGGAACTTAAAGTTACAAATAAATTATACGAGAGGTTAAAACAAATAACAATATAATACGGAATTATCAGATATGACAATAAATAAATCCACCCTTACGTGAAACCATTAGTCATTTGCCTGCCACAAGTGACCTGCAAATAACCCAGTAGCCCACATGCGACTTCCAGGCATCCGATATTATGTAAACAAAGCCGGTCAAGGACCCGGAAAGTCCCGCATGTATTTGTTCCCAGAGTGTCCTCAAACCGTGTCAGCCGTCAAAACAAATGGCTGACTCAAGACATCAGTCCCAAAAAATGGCTACCTCTACAAATCAGCTTAGACAGCTGTAAAACACGAGGTGTACCAAAACGTCACCTCAAAAGAAAATTACACTGAATAAAAAATACAAAAATTACAAAAATACAAAGAAACATATTTACATGTCGTGTGCGCTGTCGGACAATTGAAATAAATGAGTACTAGACGAGAATTCATTCCCGTTCGAC
Organism: Meconema thalassinum; assembly: GCA_946902985.2. Classification (NCBI taxonomy): domain Eukaryota; kingdom Metazoa; phylum Arthropoda; class Insecta; order Orthoptera; family Tettigoniidae; genus Meconema; species Meconema thalassinum. Next base: position 924,743,119 of record OX336389.2, read on the forward strand.
CATTCTATTAAGTCATGAATTCCCGTTCTGCGGGTTGGAGATCACGACAATTATGGGATTACACACTAAATTGCTAATACAATAATAAACACACTGACATGGTCTAACCCTTTATAAGCAATCAATAATACACGTGTTGTATATTTACAATTACTAGCAGCCAAACTAAGCGGTCTTAGGCTATGAAAATCAACACAAGGCAATCACGTGACTTACAAGAACATCTGGTTCGCCGTATGCAACCTTAAAAATGACATTTAAAACAAATCGCACCACAAGGCGCATCATAGTATCCGGTACTATTGACAATAAAAAGCAAAGTGACCTTACAAAACTTGGCAGCGAACCAAGCAACAACAACAAAAAGAACATGTCTCAATAGGCGAACAAAAAAAATACATATTACACTTCGATCAATACGGTCGGAAATTAGTTAGATTAGCGGCATGTATAGCTCCCCATTTAATTCAAAATATCATAATTTTTCAGGCAAGACATTTTTCATTCAAGCTCTCTCAACTGTGCATTTGTGTGTGTAGACAAAAATACCCAAGCCTCTAGCCTGGATTCTCGTAGATAGCCTCACTGGCTCCTGAAATCGCGAGACATAATACATCAATACCATCATATTCTTGAAAAATCCCGCTTGGGATATCAAGATTCACAACATCAGCAAATGCGCCCCGCAGGTTACGCAAGCTGAAAATATAGTAGCAACGGTCCTGGGTCCACTGCCCAAACCTGCTCACAATCGAAGAAATCACACATAGCACACACACATCATGGCTTGACAAAATGACCCCCACTCGTACTTCAGACCAAGAATAAATTACCAAACCAGACTAATAACCTGAATACAGATAGGCGGATGGCCTTCTGTAGCAATAAAAGTTTGCACACAGCAAAACAAAATAAACTAGCATTTGCCTGATCAATCATAATTAAAAACGGGAAAATCCCCCCCCCATGTCTAATATTACAGTTAAAACAGATCCATTTGTCACCCCTAACTAACATTTCAGCCGTAAGTAATCTCAATAGCGCGATGCTTACAGGCACGCGAGCGACCTGAGAGCAAGAACTCTAATAAAAAGCGAAAGGCAAAAGCCACAAGAAAAACACACAAAAATCTAATATTTACAACAAATTGCCACGTGATGCTAAGAAAAATAATTATGTCAGCGAAAGAATTTACATGTAACACAGCAAATCAAAATTTATTTACAAACAAATTTCCCAAACATTGTGCGTGATTCCGTCCCGTCCAAAATTAAATAAATTTAATTGTGTACTCGTCACTTCAGCTTTGCCCGGTGCCTGACAACACCCTCGTCATCGTCCATCTGATGACCTGGCCCATCGTACTATACATCAGGGCAGATGAAATAACAAGGTCCAGATCTTCCATCTTGTAGTCGAACATCTTGCTTTTGGAAAATGTTATTATTATTATTATTAATATGGCTAGCTAGACTGCTTAATAAGCTACTAAATTCACTTAAATTGTTCTATGCAGTACCAAAGACTTTCCCTAGAACTGTGTAACTATCTCCACCTTACACACAGTAATTAACACAGTACATGTTGCGCGATATACAACACAATTAAACATACAAGTCCTAAGTGCTTACATGGCACTCGCAAAAAGTTAAAGTATCAAAGTGCCTCGTGCTCGGACAGAGTAACACCCTATAAACGTCTCAGATTCAGAAAACCAAGTGTGTTGTCTGTTCACAGACCGTAGTATTTATATGTTTTATCACAACACCATGTGGAAGGGGTACCTCGATCGGCAATAATTCTTAATAATAAACACACAGACATCGGACACATCTCAATCAACTCGTAAAAATCAGCACTTTCGAATGACACTCGCTTGCAGAAAATCTCATCGTGGCAACAAACATTTCTTGATTTCGAGGGCAAATATCCATGCTTCCAAAAAGTAGCGTCCTGATGTTATTGGCTGTTCATTCAAATAATTTGAAACATTTAGGTGGTGAACTCCTCCCCCAATATGACGTAGGTCGTGACCTCGGTTGCTACCTGTACTCTGCGCTCTCACTCTAACATCCTCCAGACAAGGAAAATCAACTGACTTCTCGTTTCAAATAAGCAACGGACTTTCATCTCGCAACAGCATTTCCCCTTTCTTAGAATCGGTTATATTTAGCTTGGCCGTTGTTTTGCTGGCGACATCGACAGGATACTTTGTTCACACAGACAGACTACTATTACAAAATATGACCATCAGTTTTCTCAACTGGGCTATATTAGAGCTGAAGAAATAAAATATTTGAAGACTTAAATATGGTCTATATTTAAGGGTTCAATACTAAGCCCGTATTCGCTCATGCTGGTGATAGCTTTTGTAAGAAAGATGGATAGTAATTTCTGAGAATTTTGGAACGCGTCCTGAAAGCGTGTCTCTGCTTCAGACGCACTTTTGACTTCGTTCCGATGGATGAAAATACATTTCTACAAGATTAAAGATGTGTTCTTTAATATGCAAGTTGGACTACTCATATATTGTAATACTGCATCATTTGTCAGTTGATTTTGGCCTAATATTTATTTATTTTGCACAAGGGTAAGGTATTACATAGCAGAAATGCGAATGGAATTTAATTAGTCGCTACATGACTCGAGAAGTAGTCGACGCCGGAACCCATAGTTCCTGGCCACCACACACCCTACTGTGCGTTGGACCTGTTACGACATACATTTCTGTCGGTCTTGAAGACGTGGGTATAAGTCCTTGTGAAGAAGGTCCATCGAGTCCATTATCAACGAGTATAATAGTCATCAAGATTATAGCACTTATGTGCCTGTGCGGTTATTAAAACCAGTTTTCAGCAACGAGTGATAAGTGTTTTCACCGAAATAAGTGAATTCAGCATTTTTGTGCCAAAGCACATGGTTTATGTGAATGCCACATGCTTACATGCATGCGCACCTGAAATCTACAAAGTGCAGAAATATATGCGTAATACTGTGTGAAAGTGAAGTAAAACGCACTACTATTCTATTAAATCGTGCTGTGTCAAAGCCGATATTTTTACGCCCAAGATTACTTTGATATCTTGGCGATTACCATACACCACGTGTGTAAAATCTGTGAGCAAAATTAGAATCTGTGCGCAGACACATGGCCAATTTGTTACTCAGTTTGCAATAAGTGTAACGCCAGTGTTTGTTAGCATAGGCTGTTTGCCAAATGATGAACACTCTGCACTCGCACTCCACACTCTCATGTACACTTGCACTCGATCACTCTGTCCACACTCGAAGTGTGAACACTCGGTAATTCGGAACGTATCTGCACTCGCTCACCCTGGGCGCGGCGCGCGAAGTATGATGGCTGGCGGTATGAACAGCTGACCGCCTAATGTTTACATTCGTTGCGGATCTGATTTTCGCGAATAAGAAGGGGTGCATCGTGTATTTGGCTCTGGCAACTTAAGTTTGTGAGAAAAGTAAGCTAATGAGTAGCCGTGGGATGTAAAGGCTTCCATGTCTGATGAAGGATAATATAATTTGTAGCATTTCTACCCTGATAGGTCTACCTACTACTGCAGTGTATTGCTCGGTAATTTGAAACGACAGGTCTCGCTCGCTCACTCTGTGGCATACTCTGATTTGTTTGGTTTTTCTGCTCACTGTTATAGTTTTGTGGCACGTGTATCGCTTACGATGGAGTATGTTCCGCAAATAGTCACGATAATGCTTCTTGTAGGCGAATCATATAAGCAAAGAAATCTGAATCAGAGGAGGAGGAGGAGGATGCTTGCTTATTTGATAGCAGAAGAAGAGGTTAGAATAATTTAAATTTCATTGAATTGCTCTTGTGTCATTTCACTGGTTCTGTTTGGTATAATATGTTTGTTTTAATTTTATTTAGGAACGACGCAGGTTTAGGATGCCCGCGGAAAATTATTTCGTGTCGAGTATTTTTGAAGGCGATAATGCTGAAACAAAGCGGCATTTGCGGGCCAATGCTGTTACATTCCGCAAACTTGTTTCCAGATGTGGTACTGGAACCCATAAAAAGTGGGGCTGGAGCTTGGAATATGAAGTAGGTTGAATTTACATACTTGTTAAATTACATATAGGTGTAATAGCTTCATTTTCAGCTAGAAATAATACTACTATACTTTCAAACATTTTGCTTCAGGTTATGGTGTTCCTGTTCTGGATGGCATGAGGAACTTCGTACCGTGTTGTTTCCACCGCGTTCAACATGCCGATGACAACAGTATTCCGATTGACATAGAAAATTTTAAATGTTGTTGTGGGCCTCATGGGGGAAATCGTGAGACTTCCTCCTCATAACTCCTTGGTTGCAGTTGGGGAAGGTTTTGCGAGATTGGCAGGCAGCAATGTGTTCCTGCAATGTGTTGGTGCAATTGATGGTTGCCATGTCAAAGTGGTATGCCCACTTGATTTACATGACCAGTACATCAATAGAAAACTAACTTATTCCATAAATATGCAAGCCATTGTGGATCACACAGGAAATTTCATCAATGTAATGACTGGGTATCCTGGTTCTGTGCACGACTCCCGGATTCTCAGGAACAGTAGTGTATTCTACCAGGGTTTGTATCCTCCTATGGGTTGCTTCATAATAGGAGATAGCGGGTATCCGTGTCGAAGGGACCCAGTGTGCTTGATCACTCCTTTTAAGGACCCTGGTCTTACTCGTGAGATGAAACAATTTAATTCAGTTCTCAGTAAAGCTAGGGTTGTGGTGGAGCAATCATTTGGAGCCATGAAGTCAAGGTGGCGCACCATTTTTCTCCGATCTTTGGAAGTTAAATTACACAAGGCAGTGAAGGTGATTGCTGCGTGCGCTGTTCTTCACAATGTGTGTATCAGTGAGGGAGATGTTATTGCTCTCGATGGCGATCTTCCTCCTCTTCCACCTCGTCACATGCAGAGAGATGAGGCAGATGGAGCAGATTTGCGAAACTTAATGTTAAATATGTTCCTTGCTGAACAAAATGACTGAAGTGTGTTTCCATGGTAACAAACATTACATTTTCATTAAAAGATCTTAAAGGATAATTTATTTTATGTGCATGTTTTGAATATTTTGTTCTAGTTAGGTAGGTACTTGATATGCTTTAATTTTGGTGCAAACCTCAGCACATTTCAATATTTGGAGCCTTGAGTGTGAGGAATGAAATTGGTAACAAACACAGTAGCAGTGCAGGAGACATGAACCTAGTGAAAAGAAAAAAATACTACTGATATTTGCAATAAATGCCTTTTTTAATGATTCAAAATTGATCTGGGGATGAAGTAGTTCATTCCTCCGCTGTCTATAACCCACCCGCCATCCCAAATTATAACATGACTTGTATAGTAAAAATTCCAGCTTTGTCGGCGTTAGATTGCGAACCCCACGCATACAGTACTAATTGTATGTGCGGTTTCTCATCCAGATCCAGATCAATGTTTTTTTGGTAAAACTTTACAAGAGGGTTTCACAATGGTTTTGCCTAGACCAATATTTTTGTCACGTACAGTGGGGGAAGTCACGCATCAATAATCTTTATCCAGGCCAGTAGTTTTGCCTTTTATTTCATGACGTGTGGTGAAAGGAAACCATCTCATAAAGAATTAATGTTTTTTTGTCAACCGTGCCCCGCTAGCTTTCGGTCCACTTCAATCCGACCATTCTAACCTTTGTTTTGTCCAATCCAATGGTTTGTGACAATGGTTACAGACTAACGCGTGCAGACATTATTTTTTGTCAATCGTGTCCCAGCTAGCTTTTGGCCGCACCTAAACCCGGCCATTCTAACCTTTGTTTTGTCAAATCCAATTGTTTTTGACAATGCTTACAGCCTAACACGTCCAGATCAATGGGTTTGACAATGATTACAGTCTAACACGTCCAGATCAATGGGTCTGACAGTGGTTACAGCCTAACACGTCCATCTTCTAGCTTCCCGCCGCAGACAAATGGGTTTTGCCTACTGGTGGTGTATTTTATATCTTACATGTTGGGCACGCTGCCGTGACATCAATGTCTCATCATATCTAGCCCAACTGGAGTGAGCAACATGGTTGCTGTAGTTCAAATTGAACAAGAAACACACATATTTATGTAATTTAGGTCATATTTCCAGTATATTAGTCATAATGAATGGCAATTTCAATAGGTATTGGCCCCTGGAACCCTTGCAAACGTATGAAAATCATATATTATCATTTAACATCTAAGTGAAACTGTAAAAGTCAGGTTCCTGTCTCCTCTACTACTAATACAAACATTAAATTAAAAAACACCTAGCTGCAGAGCTTCTAACAGTTCTCTTGTCTAGAAAAAAAATAGCCATGCCTGTATCAAAGAACATTGAATAAAAAGAAAAGTGGTGACTAACAAGGAGAGGTCGCCATGTGGTTTACTAAAAAATTGTTCAAATTTTGTGGGTTTGCTCTTCATGAAAAAATGTTTTGCCCCTGTTGGAGCGTTTTTGCCAATGGGCCTTAGTGTGCTCAAAATTGAATGTTTAAAATCAATCCTCAAACTTTTGTAGTCTTATTCCCGGACACTTTCCCGGCTTGTCTCCGTGGCATAGTCGCTAGCGTGTTGGCGTTGGGAATGGAAGCTACTGTGATCGAAACCCACCTTAATTATTTTCTTTCTTTGACAATTTTTATTTGATGCTTATGCTACAATATTTAAGTTGGCAGATTACATCAAGTACTTTATTATTTGTTGTTGCTTTTTCTACTTTCAATATTAGTAAATTAATATTTACGTTATTGTTTACATTATCTACAATATTTGTCACATCTTCACTGTCCGTCTGACAATGAATCGCTTGAACTTGGCCCATTTTTACACTTATTTGGGTGATATTTTTCATAAAAACATTGGAAGTCAAGAATTTCGCGACAACGAGCATATTTAATAAATGCAGGTGAAGAGCAAGCAAGAATGGCAACTTGACCCCATTACTTCACGCGGAAAACAGATGATGTTCACATTTCCGAACACTGTTCTTTCGTCTGTTAACTTTGCTGCAAAGAAAGCATATTTTATCATGTCGATGAAAGCATTAGATGAAAGTTGGTGATGAATCAGTGAATGGATTTTGATAGCATCTTCCCTCGTAGACAGATCTGTGTCCCCTTGTACAGCATGGACCGTGTTTTGTAGTTTCTTAATGAGACCTTTGACATGCAAACACAAAACAGTGTGTGCTTACACATTTATTTCATATGATAAGCAAGTATTCAAAAACATACTTATTTTTTATTACTTTCTTGTCGTAAAAAGTAGATATCGCATGGCTGGCAGAACGAGGTGCAGGGTGGTGGGATGATTTCTACATAGCTCCAAATCCGAAGAGACCACAGCAAATACATTATAGAAAACCCAAAAGACAATAAGGAATGTATCAGTGAAATAAAAAAAACAAAGAAAGTGCTGACCGAGGTCTGACTCGAACTGGAAACCTTCAATTGCCAACGCGCTAGCGACTGCGCCATGGAGACGATCCGGGAACGTGTGCGGGAATAGGACTACAAAAGTTTTGAGGATTGATTTTAAACGTTTCATTTTGAACACACTAAGGCCCATTGGCAAAAACGCTCGAACATGGGCAAAATATTTTTTTATGAAGAACAAACCCTCCAAATTTGAACGCTTTTCTGGTAAACCACATGGCAACCACTCCTTGTAAGTTATGATCACTTCACCTAATACCATTGATATAATACAGTAACATTTGTTACAAATTTCCAAGGCACCTATTGTATATTTCGTTATCCGTTTAAAGTTTCCTTGTAGGCCATGATAACATAACAATGATGACCACAATGTTTTATAATCAAATTCCTAACACTCAAAAAATGACTGTTCTGGTAACAAACATTACATTGAATATCACTTCATTTTGACAGAAAAATCAAAATGACTTAGAAACCAATTTATAGCTTCATCAAAATGATGTGCTTAACCTTGTGCATCTTCTTCAATATGAAATACAGCTGGAATGCAAGTACTGTAGTCACTTTAGACACAAGAATTGTTACTTAAGATTCCATTGTTTTTGAGATCAATGATGCAGTTGGTTTTAAATTTTTAGGCAAAAAAACAGTTTGTATTAAACTACATACATTTTTGTCTCTTAGAACCAATCATTTGAATTCATTCAGCAATTCTGATATATCACCTGTATGTCCCTGTTTTCATGGAATGATGGAAACCATTTTGTGTATGTTTTGTAATGTTGAACGATTATGGTTTATGAATAAATTTGATAAATTCACACAAGTGTACATTTCTTGTAAATCATGTGGCAGGAGAGGATCATATAGAGAATTTCATAATGTACCTTGATAGCTCAAATGTTGCTGCATTTGACATGCTGGCGTCTATTAGCAACTAGGCTGGATCAGAAAGCACCAGTTGCATACCTCCGTTTCTCCATAACATTTACAGAATGGCAGTGTGTTATGGATGAACTATATTTTACGTACAAAGGTCTCTTCCAAATTTGCACCCAGACAAGATTTTACATGCTGCCGATGGATGGCGTTGGTTCCTTAGTTTAGGCGCTGCGACAACGCAGTCATGCAGCCCCGTGTACTTGGGGTGTGTGTAGAATCTGTCTGATAACCAGTGCTAATAATGATGACTGTATTAGTGTGTGTATCTGTTTTAATTCAAGTAAGGACTGCAGACATTCAATTTTTCAAAGTAGTTTCTATTTTTGCCGCCAAACGCCACCGTCAATGACCAATTAGTTCAGAACTTAGTTACCAGATGCCACCGCAGTCGGCTCTTGACGACGAACGTAGGAACCTAAGAATGTTAGTCAAATGTTTAACCTACATATAATTTAGCTTCTCACAGGTGTAACTAGTGGAAGGTTCTTTAACATGCCTTAAATCTATGACGTGGGACCACCGGCTTTACTTCTCCTCCGAAGGAAGGCATACTGAGGGATTTTCAATGCCCTTAAAAATACGACGACTTCGGCCGGGTTTGAACCCGCGATCTTGGGCATAGAAGCTCAGCATGCTACCAACTACGCCACCGAAGCCGCTAAGATGGATGGTGTGTGACCAGCAAATATTTCATATATCTCCCCGATTTGTATTTTGCCAAATATTCTTTGTTTATGAATGCTGTGTTCTCGGGTAATTCATTCTGCACCATAGTCTCTTAATTTGTTTTTTCATTTGATTAAAACCGGCCACTCACGCTGGTGCACTAGTTGATGGCTTCCTGGTGCTTGCCTTACCTTCAGGTAACAAAATCTCTGCCTCAAGCTTATCACCTCCGAGCTGGCCAGTAGGTCATTTAGCCAGAGGTACTTAACCCTTCAATACTCAAGATTGCAGGTTTGATCTTGCCCAAATCCGGTAAAATTTAAGGGTGTTAAATATAGCATCATGCCAATAGATTTACCAGCATGTCAAAAATTTTGATCGCCCCTTATCTCGGAAACCAGCGTATTTAAGGAAGGAAGTTTGTAGTTTTACATAACCGTTGATCTCACGATCATGAGCCACGGGACCTTCTTTTTACGTGGAATCCGAACCATGGGACATGGTATTTCACTATGAAAATCTCACATGCATTGACCGGGAATCGAACCCGGTCCGCCGTGGTGGGAGGCCAACAGCTTGACCACTGCGCCACCTCTCTCCCTGCATTGTATTTAAAAGGGGTATTGAACACATCACATTATAGCCCATTATTTCGTTAGTAAATCTGGACTCTTATTCATATACCTTTTTTTATGCAGATAAACTGTGTCAACTCTTCCTTTTTTAATGATTAATTCTTGTTTATCCCGATCCTGCCTACATATTGGAAGAACTGCTGTTATATGGGTCCCTATGTTCAAGCCTCTAGTGGTTATCCCTGGTGTGCCGTTCTTCCAAATGAAATATCCTGATCCAGGTAGGTGGTACACTTACCCAGATTTGAAGTGGTGTGCATTTGAGACAGTTCAAGGCACAAGCTAGTAAACCCTGACCCGTACACACTAATACGTAAGTTGGGTTTAATGAGGTTTCATAAGCTCAAGATTGCACATCCAATATGCTACTCAAGTCAGTTAAATTCTTATGACAACTGACTTGGAATTTCTTACCGAGTAAACATTGCACAAAATTTTCAAGTTATTAACATTAATCTCTTGAAATGGGAAAACTTTCTTTAGGCCTCTTCGAAACTACTTCTTGGGGTAAAATATTTCTAACAGTTTCGTGGCGATACAGTCCATTTACACTAAAATTTTCAGCACACGTCATAATTATCACTTACTGAAGCTGGCATGGAGTAGGGAACTTCGGCAAGTGACAATAATTGTTTGTTTTACCAAAACTTTTGGTGTACTTGGTTTTTTGGGTTAGGCAGTGTTATATGCTTAACGATACTGAACGTTTCTCCAGCAAGAGCTTGAGAAATGTCATGTATCAAGTGTATAACCCAACAATGATGTTATGAAGATCTTTAGTTTACTCCATTTTCCGCTGGTTGGCCCTGGATACACATTGGAATACCACTAAGTCTGCAATCCTAAGATTCTAGAGCATGCACACCGATACAGAAGTTGCCAGTTGCAGAGTTTGGCTGGGTTTCAATCCTGGATAAACCACAAGTTGCGTGCTCTGCAGTTGACCAGCATGACCTCCAGTGCGCTGTTACCAGACTAGCTTCAATATACGAGCTCTCAAGGACACTGACAGAAATCCGTGGGATAATCTGTACTATACCATGAAAGTCTACGCCGGTATACTTATTATCAGAAGTTTACTTTAAAAACTGACATTATAACACTTTGGGATATTATTATATTAGACACACGATTCAGTAACATAGGTTCACAGCGCCACCCTGAAATTGTGAAAATTATTTACTTCGTGAATGCTGTGTTGGGATTTGAAGGGAAAGGATGGAATGCCATTGAATTATGAACACTGTAAATGTGTAATTAAACTATAATTTTATTTTTCCATAATTATTTTTTCAGTACATTTATCATGTCCTTCAACACCCCTAATAATTCATTGTGCCTCTCCGTGTCCTTCTGGTCTTCTTCTTTCATATATTGGAACATATCGGACACTGAGAGTTTTCTCCGTTTCACTCTTGGAGAGCAAGAGGGGGATGGGGTTGGGGATGATAAATTCAAAGCAATCTGAGGCTGAGGGGACTGGGAAGTGGATGGGGCAGAGGTGTCTAGTATTAATGGTGGATTTATAATGTGCTTCTCAGACATGAACTCATGTAGAGCATCAAAAAAGGCCATTGTGTTGGCACACCGGTCTCTTCCGTCGATGTCCCAGTGGGAGGGTTTATTATTTCCTTGTATTTTCGAAGAAGATTTTCCCATCTGCCAATAGAAACAAAACAACATTACTTACAATAAATATTGCCCACAACACAAAATAATTTACATAGCACACTAAAAAAAAGGTCTGATGCACGAGAGTAGGTGAGACTAATAGTGGCATGCCCAGAAAGCCACTTGTTGGGAGGAGGGAGGGGAAATGTAAAAAAAAAACAGGTAAGGAGGAGAGGATATGCACTTGAGGTTCAATATTTGTGCACTAGCCAACTAATTTCTACTATAATGCAAGTGTTGTTCATAGTAATGGTACATTCCTACGCAGGTCAAATACTGTGTTTCTAGTATTTTTAGTTGTGTTGCCCCTGTTAAACATAATATATTCATAATAGCACCTTCTGTATCATGCTGAATATTGTGAACATGTTAGTTATTGTGATTTACATTGTGGAGATAAGGGGATCGGCTCAAGTATATGCTGCGATACGTACATGTCTAGGGGATATTTTTCGGGTAGTCGACGTGCGAACGTTCATATTCGATTGATGTTTTGGCTTGACTCTCTCCCATATTGGTGGAACAGTGCGCCGTTGCATGTCGATGTAGTGACATTGTGAGGTGTGGTGGTGAGTTACGAATGCTCATAAATTACTTTTAGTTGTTCAATTTAATTGAAAAGATGTACTGTACTGATGGTGATACAAAAGCCATTGGTCACTAATAGGTTAGACCACTGTCTGGATAAAAATTACAGCTTGTATTACGAGCAAGGCATTAGCAAGGCATTAGCCCCAGGTAAGGTTAGTGCTTGTATGCAAGGCCTTATTAACACACAGCATTTAACATGTATGCATCGTTTGGTGTCTTCCGTGACATCATGGACGCTGCCATTATGTACTGGGGAATTTTGTAGTGTAATGTATCGCATCTACACTAGTCCCAGTGGATCATGTGTGTCAACGACTGAAATGTAAGTTGGCCTTAAAATGCAGCTGTAATAATGCAATATTTCCGAGTAGAGTCAGAGTAGCATACTGTTTGTTTATTGATATCAGTGGCAATGGTCGAGGCGAACCTATTCCATTGTTATAAACAACGATGACCTAATTGCTATACAGCAATAGTATAGATCGTAATACCTTAAACAAATTCCTCTATGCACAAAATGCCAGCATCCACTACGTCATGGACGACACAAGGTATAAATGACGCACATTTGTTAAATAAATTCTACATGTTAATAACACTGCATACTAACACACAACTAACCTCGGGATTACGGCCCTGTTGCTAGTAGCACAAGCAGTAATTTCTGGCTGTGGCTTAAGAGAGTGAAGTTCCAATTAACACCGGTTATCAGACATATTCTACACACACCCAAAGTACACGGGCTACATGACCACGTTGTCGCAGCCCCTTAACTTAATAACCAACCAGAGTGAAGTACAAAGTTTCAATAGTCAAATTGAACAACTAAAAGTAACTCACGAACAAACACCACACTTGAACAAATGCAACTGCAACTGCTCGGGAGTGGTGAACCAAGTACAGAACTACTTAAATTAGCCGAAATACCTCGTGTAATGATGAATAATAATTGTGGAAACGATGTCCTAATAGATGGTTTCCTCCTCCGCTGTCTATAGCCCACTCACCATCCCCTTTTTATAACATGACTCATTGTGAAATTCCAGATGTATCGGCAATTGTGGGTGTGATTTACAGGATAAATAAAATGTTGCCAACCCCACATACAGGCCTACGGTACCGTGTGGTGTTTGTTTTATGCTGCTATCGCTCCATTCGTTCGCTCCGTTGTGTTTCTATATTAAAAAGGCTTTACATACAAAAACAAACCTAACCTGGCGCTAACGCCTATAGTACAAGCAGTAATTTTCGGCCAGACAGAAGCCAAGACTATCTCGCTCTGCTTCGTAAGTCAATAGTTAGTTTCTCGCGGAGCTCATTACGCATGATCTGTGTCGTGTATTTTGTGTACCATACATTGGCAACAGTGAAATGACGTCTCGGTAACAGTTGAACACACCTAATGCGCCTCTTTCAGTAGCAGTTGAGCAACGAATAATAATTGTGGAAACGATGTCCTAATAGATGGTTTCCTCCTCCGCTGTCTATAGCCCACCCACCATCCCCTTTTTATAACATGACTCATTGTGAAATTCCAGATGTATCGGCAAATTGAACAACTAAAAGTAACTCACGACCAAACTGACAATTGGCATTGTTAAATGAACAATTAATAAAGAATAAAGTCATATATTTACGTAATTTAGCACATATTTTATATGCAGTAGTGATGGACAGTAATTTCAATTGGTTAACGACTCCCGGAATATCAAATAAGGTATGAAAATCATGAAAAAGACATATTTGCTAAGTGCAAGTGTAGGATCCTGGTTCATCACTCCCGAAGAATTTGTAATGATACAAATTGGCAACATAACCATACTGATAAATAAGAAACAATACAATTTATCTTATTACTGATGATTAATTGCTTCTAACACACAACAGTGACAATCTTTGTCATAGATTCCATGATATCGCAGTCAGACTTGTGGAAATTCGATTCTGGAACCAAAAGTTCACAGCGACCTACTAACAAAGTGAGATTGTGCCAAAGTCAATTTAGAAGAATTACCCAGGCCAGTTACCAGTATACGAGTTAACTTAATATAATCATTATTATTACATACTGATATTATTGTGTAGTTTTGACTACGTGTCATCTAGAAATCAACCTGCCCCAGATAGAAAACATGAAAGTTGGCACCTAAACATGCCTATGAAAATCAGCTCAGCATGAGAAATATCTCTGTATCTAATTCCAATTCCAAAAAGAAAAAAAACTAGCTGAGAACACCAGAGTATGAATACAAAATTCATGACCATTTTTTATGGGAACTCCATTGATGTAAGGTACCGCCATGAAAACGCAGGAAGTTTACTATAGGAATAAGTAATGTAACAGAGTTGATAATATGTGAATTGGTGCTCAGTTTGAAACATTAAAGCGGTCGTATTTAAGGATCGCTTAACCGTAAGCCACTCTTCGCAAAGGAGGGTTTAAGCGGCCTCGTGGTGAAACCGGACCCAAGTCACTACAAGTAATTTTTGGACATCAGTGATTCAGGTATCAACTTCAAATGTATGAGGACAATAGCAAGCACAACTTCTGCGCTTCATGCGGAATGAGGGTCAGACCTATTTCACAGACCTTGTCAGATCAAAGATTTAAGTATCCAGCATACCTAACCTGTCTAGAGTGTGTCTGTGAATTGAGCAAATCACAGTATTGCATTCAAACTTTGAACATTCTCTTTATCAAATTTGAAGACAACATATCCACATTGACATGCTTGTAAATTTTCACTGCCTGCCAAGAATGTAAATATTTTCTTCAATAGACCTGCCTCGATATGCAGGTAGGAACACCAATATGTTGATCGGATGTACTCCTCACAACACACTAGAAGTTTTGATGAAAAATGCAGTACTTAGGCCTAGGGGCTCTTAAGTGAACAATATGCTAGTCATTTTCTCCACTAATAACAGTCGAGTGTGGAATACTTAATAAGAACACAGTGACAAGAATTGGACAAAACATGACCAACATACATTGAGAGAGTTAAGCTGAAACTACGGTATGAATGACCGTTAATAATATCCAAAAGTTTCTCTGCAGTTCACTTACGCTATACCACAATGTTGGATGCAGTTCTATAGCCTACACTAGAAATATACTAATCTACTGTTCTTCAGTGGAAATGTATATGGTACCCTTGAAGCACGAAAAAAGAAATTTATTCTAATAAGATAACATTAAAAGCTGTGATAAGCCTAGGTAGGCCTACTATTATTATAATAACACTAGTGGAAGCATAATATGGTCATTGGAAAGTTACAAGTCTAATGAAAAACTGGATCATAATACTTCACAGCTCTAAAAATCTTACCTCTTTCTACATATCTTCGCCGAAGCCCCATTCTGAAGGAGGCTGGAAATTATTCCCCACCCTTGTGAGGCGGAACCCCTCTTGCCGGTGAACCGGTGAGATTGCACTTTCCTCAATTGAATGAGAAGAAGAACGTCTTCATTAGACCCTAGAAAAGGGAGAATATGTTCTGTATAGTCAATAAAAAATATATAACCATGCGAATTCCAACCTTATTACACGAAGGCTTGGGCATTATAGGTTATAAAACACTATATGTATTAAATGCACACCAATAACTCTCAAAAATGAGAAATTACTATAATTCTATTGTAAAAGTTTAATACTTACAAGTAAAAATGGTTTTATTGTTCTCCATTGTGTTTGAAGTAAGTTCAAAGCAGCGAAGCAGCAGGATCTCTCTGGGAAGATGGCGTCCAAACGAAAAGCGCAACCAAGTGAGCGAACCGAGTGTACACCTTCGAAAATGTCGCTATGTACACTCGCACTCTGCTCGTCCACTTGCACTCGATCGCATTTGGAACACCACTCGCTGACGTCACTTTCGAATGAGTGTACGAGAGTGTACACTTTGGCTATTTGGCAAACAGCCATAATCGAGCTAGAATCAGTGATTTACAATAATTTGCTCCATTCTACAAGAATTACCAATATGAAGTTACTTCTACACCACGTGATGCATATTTCAACTATCACCATGATGTCTCCTATGACCTAAATCATCACAAGGAGGGGATGTCGACTGCCTAACATTACTATACCATGGAGGCGCACGAGAAGATTATTGGGAATCATGGATAAGGATCCGAAGACCCTTGTCATATTCCTGAGGGAAAGGACTAACCCCTCAGAATGTTCTTTGGTGAACGAGGTGAACAACTATGGTCATCGTGAGTCTTGATTCCGATTTCCTTGTCAGGTGATGGGTCAGTGGTGGATTAGATCTAACAACCGTTACTGAATAACAGTCATTCAGGTAGATTTCCATTCTTGTAGTTACTACTCTTGGTAATTTCATCTTCGATGGGCTTCAACACGTTTAGTGTCAAGAATCAGCTCAGAGTTAGACACCTCAGATGTGCTTCAACATTGGTGCTCAATCTCAAATTATGTAAATTTCCACATCATGGAACATGAATTTGACGAGGAGCATTACTTTTCACTTCTCAGCTCTGTTTTTGAACAGATGTTTTATTAGAGTTCCTTTATTGTACTTTACTAGTACGCCACTGTTCGAGCGTATCGTTTTTGGATTGGGAGAGGTTTACCCATCCTACAACATTATTGTTAATACATTTTGAATGTCTTAGAACCTTGTGACATATTCCAGATGAATCATATTTGAGTGTAATGAGTGCTGTAGATCATAACTCACTCTTAATCCCGAATTACACTACTACATATCAGTTTACTTATCACCTAAAGTTAAGGTGTTTTTACAATGTCATTCATAATTGTATTGGTGCCCTAAGAGCACGTTGTGTGAACTTTGAACTCCACAGTAGAGTGGAATATCTTTGTCAAAGACAAAACATGTGATAGGATTGTCTTCGAGTTGCTACTCTTTGCTTTGAGTAACGCCACACGTGTCTGTTAATATTTTTACGAGACCTATTCCAATGCCTTCTACTACATTATACTATTCTGTTGGGTAAAAGTGTAATACAATTCACATGTGGACTGAATATGGTGAATCTACGTGTTTTTCTGAATGTGAAATTGACTTTGCTAACGGCATTAACTCACTCTGTGTGATTTACACTAGCCAAGGCCAGACACATGACAGGTGTCGCTTTCAAGGCCAGCCTACCGTTAATATTACCCACGACGCCAAGCTGCGTGATTCTCAATGCGAGACGACAAATGAATGATATAACAATCTTTACATTTTCTGAAGGAATATTTTCTGACCGAGCTGTTGTCGCAGTCTCGATAGTATTTTGATCAAGTAAATTACCGTTTAATAGTATGGGTGGCATGGAAAGTCACAAGCTCATGTTATATTTTTCGCAGTTATATAAGCGAATGAATGATGTTTTTAATCACTAATGTGATGTTAGTTGAGCTATTATTTGAATGTACCAGACTGGATGTTTATATTCTCACTGTTAAGTGAATGTTTATTCCGTGCGTAGACACGTTGGGGTTGAATACCACGTATGTTGTGAATTGCCGGCCAGTTTCTATGCTGAGCGCAAGACTTTGCCGAGATATTTTCTGAATGTGATCCAGGTGGACACACAGATTACTTGTAATGATTGGTTTTTACGGACCGTGGCAACGTCCGTGGTGTTATTGTGAATTATGAGGCTAGTATTTTGAGGAGATCGTACCAATTTCTTGGTAGCTCCATGTTTAAGCCTGCATCAGACGGTTATTCGACATAAATAAGAACTCTTCAACCTACGATAATAATAATGTTACGGCTGTGAGTTTGTTTTGTCGCCTCGCCGCGTTGAGTCACAGCTGCCCAGGGGTGTGTGTGCTCTACCTCAGTGTATTACGTGCGCGTTACGCAACGGGCTGCGAAGTGAAAGGGATGGTCCAGAATATTCGTGACCCAGCCAGTGAAGGAAATCTCGAGAAGCCGTGTGTCCTGGACGATTCTAGAATTCATTGAGTCACCAGCCTGCTATATAAGCGGCCTCAACAGTGAGGGGACCGAGGTTTGAGGACAGTGTTTTTGAGCGAGTGTGATTTCACTGATCGACAGAAGTGTGGTGACGAAGTGCCGTGCGAGTTACGAAATCCAGTGACATTGTTTCCCCAGCTTGTGGACAGCGAAACAGCGTGTAGCAGGTTATCGTAAGAAACTGTAGTTTGTGTACATGAGGAAGAGGTGCATGTAGCTTCTTTCAAGGCCACCGGACTCATTAAGACGGTTTAACTTCTGTGGTTTATTGACAAGTGAAAGGGGCAAGAGCGCTCAAGGAAGAGACTTGAGGAAACTGGAGTAAGGTTCTAATTGCTTGTATTTGCTGTTGAGTGGTGTATCTTTCTGGCCGCAATAAAGTTAATTATTTCTCTAAAGGAACAATCTGTGTTGTGCTTCAACCCACCGTAATCCAGTTAACAAAAGTGCCACTAGGGGGTGGCACTTAACAATAATAATTGTCGCTAAATCATGAAAGCTCATTATAATTAAAACGCCAGTTAATTAATAACAGTCAGTTAAACCTTGATCATTATTGCTTTGAGCTGACCGATGCATCATGCTAGCCAGATTTTCATTCCTGAAGGAATGACAGTAGATAAATACACTTTGTGACTTTGACATCAGATCACCGGCTAACCGAAAGTTCGTAAATACGGGGCCGCGTGACCTTTTCAGGTGGATCACTGTGTTGACAGTGGATTCCTTTCATTTGATTATACGATAGATGACAAATGGGAACAAACAGTTCTCCATTTTGCTGCAGGCAGGTGAATAATATGCTTTTTGTGTGTACTATTGTTTATTTGAAGTATATAAACCCAATTGTACCCTACTGTTTTTCTTGTAGCTACTGTTTGTACAGCTATTTTTGTATGCTTAAAAATTTATTACAATGACTGTTATTAACCTTGTAACTAGTTTTGCTAACACAGACTCCCAGCGCCGTTGTTGTTTGTGATAGGATTTGTTTAGCTGAGTTAACCTTAAATGTAAATAAGGGGTGTATGCCAGCTTCATTTAGTTTTTTGTCGTCATGTTTGACTGTTTTTCTTATAATGTTTTGCCATGATCTTTCTCTTGTAACTAGGACTGGTCGAGGGGGTATTCCTTCAAGCTAGGGGTTGTTTTTCCTGTTGTTTTTATTATGTATTAGCGGATTAGCCGATTTAGACCCTCAGATCTTAGGCTAGGGGTCTGAATTTCTTAATAAATTATTGAACGAAATTTACTTAAGCCTGGATATTAGTTATTTAGTAGTTTGTTCTTTTGAGGGTGAATTTCTTTGGGTGTCTTTGACATTTTATCATGATGGGGACCTGATCACTAGTGAAGCCCTACAAGGAGTGCATTCCGATAATTTTCGGCCATGTGTCTTGAGGGTGAGATCATCTGGGAGACCACGCAACCGTTGGTGGTAACCAGATAACCTCCTCTGACGAGCACAATACTCCAATGTGGTATGAATAATAGAAGTATATGCTACAAATCTGAAGTATATACTCACAATTTCTGAAGTCTGGTCATTACCATGCTCAGCTGTCTAATCTAAAGATGGCTGAGTTTATGTTTGTAGATGTAAATAACTTGCGGGCTAGGAAAGTGTATAAATTATGAAGAACGGTTTCAGAGAGGGACTGTAGAACATTATACCGATTTGAGATAGATAATATTCTATGGCTCTTTGATTACTTTTTGGGTGAATACACGGAAACAAGAGGAAAAGCTGTAAATAAAAATGAAAAAATCAAAAAATTTCTGCGTTACCTTGGTGACCCCGGGGTGTCGATCAGTCAACTGTATCTAAGACTGTTGCGTATGTGAATACAAAAATAGTAGAGAAGGCAAATTTATGGATCCGATTTCCAAACACTGAACAAGAAATGGAAGATGCCAAAGCTGAGTGGCAGGATAAATTCAGATTCCCTTGTGCAATAGGAGCTTTAGACTGTACACATATTCCCATCCTGCAACCGTCGGTTGACGGAGGTGGTTTTGCAAATAGAAAAGGCACTACAGGTGTGAATGTTTAGGCCACATGTAACAGCAAGGAGATGTTTACAAGCGTGGATTGTTCTTGGCCAGGATCAGTTCATGATGCCAGAATTTGGATGAACTCGGCTACATTTCAAAGCATCAAATAAAATCCTTCCAGGGCACTTTTCCTAGCAGATGAAGGGTGTGGTATGCCACCATGGCTTATGACTCCATTCAGGAACCCTAACACTCCTGATCAGCATTCTTACAACAAATTATATACCAAAGAGAGAACAATAATTGAAAGGTGCATCGGTCAATTAAAGCAAATATTTCCGATCTTTCATCATAAAATCAGAATAGCCACTGAAAAAATCCCATCGATTGTACTGATTGTGAGTAGCTTTGTTTTGCATAACATAGCAAAATACCTATAGGATGATGACTTTGTTGCTGCCTATGCTGATCCTGAAAACAATGAAGTTCTGGAAGACAATGATGTTCGTGGACGTGGAGTTGCTAGAAGATTGGAAATTGCTCGAATAATCCACGAGTTATTGTAAAACATTACATGCTCTTTCAGACTTGTTTGTAATAATAATAAATATTATATCGCTAGGGGAAACTAAGGCTATAGCGAATGAAAAACTACTCATAATTCCATATCATATACAGTTCGGATTCATTCTATTGAAATAAATATACCATTAACATATTCTTTATATGTATTTATTTAATAATAAACTAAGGAGAAAAGTATGAACCAAAACTTGCCCTATCTATGAGCTTCTGATAGTGCATACAGCCAAACATGTACCATCATCACCAACAATGACAGTAGTATTTACCTCAATACCGGTATTATCCTCATGCATAAGTTTTTGATTTTTAAGACGCAGCACAGCAAGTTGTTTCAAGAGCACTAGTCGCTGCAGATGCACGTTGGACAGCTCCCTAGTTTCCTCTGACTCGAAAGGAAAGAAAGACTCCTTTCGTTTCTTTGATGGCTTTATGACGACTTGATATTGCCGTCCAGAAACTGGTAGAGGCCTTGAACCTGACGAAGTGTTTTCGCTGGGGTTAAGACATCAAGATTCCAGCTGATACAGCACCTACAAAAAATGTATTCCGGCACTATTAACGATTTCAACCATCTCTAAATCAATTAATTCCGCTCATTTTTACAAATTGTAAGTAACACTTTAGTATCAGAGCCGGGGTAGGCAACGTATTCTCACTGGAAATGCAATTAGGCCTACTGGGTACTACGTAGAACGGTCGGAGGCCAAATGCATTTTAGGTTATGTTTGTCACGTAAATATCTTAACTTACACAATCTTGAATGAGTCATCGTACGCTCTACGTACCAGCACCAATACTCTCTTCTATCGTTGAATACTGTTCCCCAGTTTGATAATTGTTTGTCGTTTAAGATTTATTTAGCAATATTGTGACTTGTAGCCTTTTCTACTTGGGTGTTTTAGGAATGTGTTTGATAAAGTGTGGTATTGTGATGGCTGCATTAGTGTGTATTGAAAATTAAACCATTGGAAGCAATTTAATATTGGAAGTCATTTCTCAGTGTTCCTTAAGTAATCTATTATTAAAAGCTTTTCAGTCGGTCAACACGCATGTGCTCAAAATTAGATTGGGTGGTGGGTAGGTTTTAGCTTATGATTAACTCTACCCGAGGGAAGTTGATAAAAAGAAAAGAGGAAGCAGGTTTCATCAGAAAGAAAAAGTAAGGATAGATAGGACGGGAGTTTAATACAAACCATAAACTAAAACTCGAAGTAAGTGTTCAACCACAGTTTCCACAGTACAATGACTGTGAGACACCTAAAGTGGGTAGGGACCTGAACACAGCTAACGGGAAATGCAGCTGGAGCTTGGGATATTTGCAAGCAAGCGGTAAACGCACCTTCCCTTCCAAGCCAGTATTTGAATACTATGGGGATGGGTGGTGGTCTGGCAAGACAAAGAAATGATAAGGAATAAAGATTTACTTCAAGGGAGTTAGATTTAACCAAATGGTTTGAAATGCTAAAACAATTTGAAATCGCCGTGATATTTTTTAGTTCGGGGAACTGTCGGATCTCCAGCGAATGATCGAGCGCTCCCAGAAAGGGAAGCAATGAAGCGTTTTGAATGCTTTTGTAAATAATTTTACTGGTTTCTTTGAAAATTTTGCTAAGAATACCAATTGTTGCACTTAAGAAAAGACAAGCTTATACCCAGCAGAGTGCCGACTAAAAGTTTAGACCAGAGGAAAAACGTAGATTTTGGAAACAAACCGTACGTTAGAGAAAAAATCTCAACAAGCAGGAAGGTTGCAGAGCTAGCTATGCTTGCATTGAGAGCTCGTTAGAATTAGCTATGACAGCTAAGAGAAACTTTGAAAATGTTTTTACTGGAAGTTTCCGTTCAAATACAACAAGTATTAAAAACTTTTGAGTAATTATTCTTTTTCTTAGAGAGAGCTTAAGCCTATAGGAAGAATCAGGGAAGACAAGGTCCTGCCTAATCGTTATTCTACTTAGATAAAGCGAAAAAGAGAAATAGTTTATTTTACAATAGAAAACGGTTAACTGAACAAATCATATAAGTTTGATTTGGGTTTGAATTAAGAACAATAAGTAGGTTTAACATACAAAGGTCTCAGACCTAATAATAACATGTTTATAATTGGTAAACTATGTTGATTAGGGTTCAAGTTTGAAACTTCCTGTAAGCACTAAAATCTGCATAAGATTTTTAAAAGTTTTGCTCAAGATTAGGAACTTTAACGTTTATAGAACCAATTATGAAGCAATCATAACTTTGATGATCAAATCAGGTACAATGTAGGCGTTTTTATAATCCCTTTATGGGGATCTTAAAGGCTATGAACAAACATTAAATTCGAAATTATAATAACAAAAAAAAAGAAAAATTGAGAAGAAGTTTCTATAACTTCACATATTTAAACGGGAATCACGAGAATTTTTAAATAAAAAAATAGGGCAAGTCCCCCTTTCGTAAAACCTGGAGAGAAAAATTAGTTGACTCACTTGTGAGTAGAAAGAATAGAATTCCCTAGTTAGAAGGGAAAAACAATATGTTTTAAAATGTGTGCTAGACACAATTATGCAGAATTAAGTTATGAGAAACGGAACAATTGTGGGAGGGCACTTGCTAGCAAGCGAGTCCTCATTGAAATAGACATAAATTTATAATTTAATTAGATTGTGTTAGTAAGGTATTTGGAAAGGAAGAAATGGGAACTTTGGGAAAAAGTCTTGGCCAAATGTATTGCTCTCACTCAAACGCGACACGATTGGTAGTTGAACGGGCACTGTTTTACACTATAGTTTAGTGATGGGTTTGCAAAGTTCACTATTGCGGCACAGAAAGTTTGTAAAGAGAAAACTTATTGTTGGAGATCACTAGTTGAATTGCATTAGAAAGTTGATGTATTGCAGTTGAATGATGAGGTAATTTTCCCACGGAGGTAAGCAAATTAGGTGTTAACCAGCAGTTTATGTAGCGTAAATTTCTCAGTTAGGATAGGCATCTCCATAACTGAGTGGAAAATACTCGATTACTTTACTTGTAGAAAGATCACTTGACGTTAGAGAGTTCTGGAGTTTTCATGACTGTTGAACGGGGCAGTAAGGTCCCACGAAGGGAAAGAGCTAAGTTTAATAGACAGTGATTAGTTTGACAAGAATCCCACGGTGTGAGAAAGAATTCTCAGTTAATTTGTACAAGATGTACTAAATTTTAAGGTTTAAAAGTCTGCTTAGAAGTTAGAGCATGACTAGAAAAATCCCTCGAAGACGGTTATTCCATAACAGTTTGGAATTTTCACACTGTCTGTAAAATTGTATTAAAATCCATTAAAACAGTTTAAAATCTTTAGAGATTAGTACTTAGCTCATTTTGTAGAGTAGGCGATGGTTCCTGGAGACCGTTGGTCTAAGATGTAGACATGGCGTCAAATTTAAAAATGTCTCTCGAGCACAGGAGACAAGCTCTTGAGAGAGCCCCAACTGTATGTAAGATGTCTGACGCACAAGTGAGAGCGCCGAGAGGGCGAGACTTCCCTGAAGCCTTGCCGACTGGATAACAACAAGAGAGCGAGCGAAGCGCGCACGGAGAGAGGTCAACGTTTTCGCACACGTCAGAAGTAGGCGGGCGAGGGGAAGGGGAAGCGAGGGGGTGTGAGCCTGAGAAGGAAACAAAAGTGGTTACACAAACATGAGAAATATTACAAACACAAAATCTCGTATGCAAGTAAAGCTTCTTCACGGAGTAGTTGGCTGGCGATGATGACGAAGCCTGGTGTATTGATGAGGAAGTCTTCTAGACTTGAGGCAATTGAAGGACTTCAGAAGGCAGCTGCGAGGCGCTGCCAGGCTGGTTCCGCAGAATATGCGCTTCTGGAACAAATTTATACAGTGGAACTTGGATAATTCGAACCTCAAGGGACCAGTAAAAAATTTCGAATTATCCAAAAATTCGAATTAAGAAAGTTATTTGAAAAGGGTAGAGAAAATATGTTGAATTACGTTTACATAATGATTTACGTTCAACAAAGCAGAATGTATCGTGAATAACCTCAAAAGTTTCAAATGAAAAATAAAACCAAAATGTACTATTCACCTATTTAACGACAGTAGTAATCCAGCAATCTAGTTAAGTCTTAGAGAAATCTACTGTTTTTCAAAATAGTTTGAGATTTTTACCTGTTTCCATTTAAGTCTCTCAGCCATCACAAAAGAATCTAACAAATGTAAGGGACGGAAAACAGAACTCCTTACGTCATTTCTACTTTAAACCAACCGCTTAAGTTCTGTGATTAGGTTTGTTCCTTGGGGCTGCACTCTGAACATTTTTTTCGGGAATTGTCCCAACTGTTTGGCTTCCGACCGGCTTTTTACACTAAAAACTTCGAATTATCCAAAATATAATTCGAATTAACCACGATTTTTTAGCATTAATTGTATATAAAATGCTAGGGACCGAGAAAAATTCGAATAAAAGAAGATTTCGAACTATCGAAGTTCGAATTAGCCACGTTCCGCTGTAACAACCGTGAACAAGTGTACGGGGCAAACAGAATGTAAAAGTTTGCTGTTGGTGTCTGCGGGAAGGAAACCTAAATAAATGAATTAATATAAAAGAACAGAGAGCAGAAAATGCCAACTCTGCCTGACCGTGTATTTCGAGAAATACACCAGGTGGTGAATTACAATTAAGTGCCTAGTGCCTGAAATAAATTACATGAATTACTTGTACTCTTGATAAATCACTTCTCACAAAAAATGAGGGCTCAATTGGATCACTAGTTTCGTTCGTCAAACGAACATCATCAGAGCTGTTCCCTTAGGTTTATTGGATATGTATTGAATAGATAGATAGATAGATAGATAGATAGATAGATATTTTATTAATTCCATTTGATCAAATACATGAATTCAATACATTTTTATATAGGACACGTCAGAATTTACATGCATAAAATAAAAGAACTAACAGGTATATATTACTAAGATTATAACTATTTATAACTTATTATAATAGCAAATCTTAATAGATACAATCTTATTGCACAACTATTTACACCTCACTCTATTATCATAATATGAAAACTTAATTCTATAAATACAACAACATACAGCTAGGTATTCAAATTAAATTAAAAAAGTAAAATATAGTTATAGATTCCATCACTCCTATACGCTAAAATATTCAACTACTGAGTAAAACAATGGCACTGCAGATAAGCTTTCAACATTCTATCAAAGGTTTTTATTTTTGGGGCCAGTTTTATATACTGGGGTAGTTTATTGTATAATTTAACTCCAGTGTGAAAAGTTCTTTTTTGATATATGCTTGTGTGTGTGTGAAATATGAATGTTTTGATTTTGTCTTGTGTTATGCCTATGAACATCATTGTTTGTTTTAAGAAAAAATCTTTATAACATTAAATTCTTTAAAAAAAAAATACTTTCAAAGATATATATGCAGGGCAGTGGGAGAATGTTTAAATCTTTAAACAGAGGTCTACATGATTCTCTAGAGTTTACATTTGCCATAATTCTAATCGCCCTCTTTTGTATCCTAAACGTGTTTAGTACATCTGGCGACATAGCCCAAAATATGATCCCATATTAAGTATGAATGGAAATAAGCAAAATAAGTATTTCTTAATGTGTGCATGCTAGTGCAGGTTTTCAAAATACGTAACGCAAAGCACATCGAGTTCAGTTTAGTATTCAGATATTGTATATGTTTATTCCATTTCAAGTCTTGTTGTATCCATAGTCCTAAAAACTTTGTTTCTGATTTATTTTCTATTTGATGACCATTTAATGTTATATTGGGCATCGCAGGATTCCTATTCTGTATAGTGTGGAAATGTAGACATACTGTCTTTTTATAGTTTATTATGAGGCGATTATCTTGTGACCATTTGGTTAACTCTCCTGTAACGGAGTCAGCAGACTGCTGTATGACCTGTTTAGTTTCACCTTTTATTACGAGTGTTGTATCGTCCGCAAACAAAATTTCCTTATGTGAATGAACGTTCTGTGTTATATCATTGATATATAGAAGAAAGAGTAGTGGGCCCAAAACCGATACCTGGGGTACTCCAAATTCAATAATTCCCTCATTGGACAATGTTTCATTAAGTAATTTGGTTCCATCATCCTTGTGTCTCAAGCTTACTATTTGTTTACGCCTTGTTAAGTAAGACTCGATCCATTTATTAGCTAGACCTCTAACACCATATTGATTTACTTTGGTAAGGAGGATTTTATGGTCAACAACATCAAATGCTTTCGATAAATCCAAGAATAGGCCAGTTACATGTTCCTTATTGTCAATTAATTTCAGTATACTATTACTACATTCGTAAATTGCTGTCTGTGTAGATTTTTCCGTTCTAAATCCATGTTGTGAGTTTGATAATATTTTTTTTTCTATGAAACTTATCAGTCTCTTATACATAATTTTTTCCACAATTTTTGCAATACCAGTTGGTAAGGTAATAGGACGATAGTTATCTAATTCATCTTTTGAACCGTTTTTGTGCACTGGAATTACTTTTGATAACTTCAAAATATCCGGGTAAGTTCCTGAGAGAATTGAACTGTTTATTAAGTGCGTAAGTGGATTTATTATATTTTCTGCACATTTCTTTAAAATTGCATCAGGGATGCCATCAGTGCCAGCACAGAATTTATTTTTTAGCTCTTTTATAACTATTCTTACCTCTTCACTTGTGACATGATTTATAAATAAAGAATCACTGCATATATTTATTTTATTATTAGAATTTAGTGTATTTACCTGTGATTTATTTAATAATTTTTGTGGAATTTCCAGAAAATAGTCATTAAAAGTGTTTGCTATTTCCTATGGATTATTAATCACTTTATTATTTCTGGTCAGTGTAATGTTCCTTTGTATTTTAGCAGATTTTCCAGTTTCTTTCTTTATCACGGACCACATAGCCCTGTTTTTATTAGATGATTGGGAAATAAAATTATCATTATGCATTTTCTTTGCTAGTCTTATTACCTTATTTAATATGCTAGTGTATTTTTTGTAGTATAAATTGAATTCAGGTGTTGTGTGGTATTGTTTATATAATTTGTGTAGAAATTTCTTTCTTTGACATGAATTTATAATCCCTGTTGTTATCCAATTGCTAGTTTTGTTATTTTGAACAGTTCTTCGTTTAAAGGGGAATGCTATTTCAAAATAGTGTTTTAGGGTACTGTGAAATGCATTAAATTTATCATTTACATTTTCTAGTTCATAAATTTCTGACCATGTTTCCTTATTTAATAAGTCATTGAAATATGTAACATTTGATTCAGTGAATGACCTGCACTTTGATTTTACTCCATTATAATTATTATTGATTACTTCGGATACTTCAAAACTCAGTATTTGTCCATGGTGGTCACTAAAACCCGGACAATCCTTAATATGAGGACATATTAATGATTCTAATTTATTCATTCTGCGTTTGAAGCTACTGGCACGCAAGGAGGTAGACCAGACAGATATTTCGAAACATGAGGTATAAACTGGCGACTTGAAGGACGGATGTGGAATTTCGTGACACAACAGACTTGAGCCAACTTGGTATTTATGGCTGTATTTCTACAGCAAGGTGTACCGTTAGGAGCCAGGTGAAGGACCCAGCCAGCATCACCGCTTGACTCATTCAGAAATTATTTTCATAGTCTTTGAGCGTCAGAACAAGACAGAAAGCAAGAAATCTAGAGACGGAATGATGTTTCAGCCACGCCCATGGGAGGATAAGTGCAAGAAGAACCGAGAATTCATAGTCCTGAAGAACCAATCAGAGGAGATGATGCTTATTTCGGCGGGGACGTGGCGAGGCTATGCCGAGTCTAATTATTGAGCGGTAATTAATTTGCAGATAATCCCACGATCGAATTCGCTGTGGGATGGCTTCATCGTGATCTACAGTGTGTTGCAATCAAAATGAATGTTGTCGCATGCCAATGAGCCTATTATTGCAGAACTTAATTTCGGAGCTACCTCCCACCCTTAAAATTATGTCCTGATCATTTAAATACTGCTTTGAGTGCTGTTAAACTTACAACTACTTGGGGTGTTTGAGGACACAGACGTACTTCTACTTTGCGTGTCTGGAGTGACACAGATTACTACTATTTGGTGTGTCGAGATGACACTTGTAATATTTTAACATTTTTGATATATTTTTGAGATCAAATATCAATTGTGTGCGTGCAACTAAGTTTTGTTTAAAGCTAAAGTCAGTGTGAAATTAGGTAGTTATCATGCTACAGATTTAGGGAAAGTATTCGTCGTGTTTTTGCTATAGGACTGTTGGTGAAATAAGTAGCCAAAGATAGCAAAATAGCTAGGCAATTTACGCGTGTGCTAATTATTATGTTATCCAAGCAGCACGATGTCGTTGCAGACCGATGAAGGAAGAATATTCTACAGTCGCATCACCTTGGAGACGATGAATATGGGCTAAGCATACCAGAAGGGGAGATGTCGGGAGTTGTAAGCTGACTAGCAGCTGCAGAAGGAATGAGTACAAAAATTAAATTTATTTAATTTTGACAAGTCGGTTTTGGTTTCATGGAAATAATTTGTTGTACATATTTTCATAACATTAAAGTCTGAATGATTATAAGTTAATTAAAAATGTAAATGGGGAGCTATCCACGTTATATCGCTAATTTCCAAACGCTATGTTGATCTATTCCTGCATTGCATTCATGTAATATATCAGCCTGTTTGGGCATGTCTTTGTTGCTTTTGCTTTGGTGCATAATCGTGTATGCCTTGTGTATTCATAGTTCGGTGACCCCGGTCAACCCTTGTGTTGATTTGTGTCACGCTGGTGGTCATTAGTCTCGCGAGCTTTTCGACATTTGAGGCAGCTCTGTTGTTTGTGTGATGTGCCTTCGAGCATTCTGTGATATCCCAGGAAATCTTTGTAATTTAATTTTTAAGGGTAGCGTGTGCCAGTGTGTGGTTATTATTATACAGCCATTTTATTAGTGTATTTCCCATGTGCCATATTGCGATTTGCAAAACGGGGATTATCGACTTATCTGATTGAGTCATTTGGGAGCGAATCTTCGTTAATTAAGTACTCATTTTCCTTCTACAGTTACTCACAGCGCGCGCACACAATTTAATGAGATCGGTGGACTAATTTTCCACAATTTTATTTCATGTCAATTTATTTTGTTGTTGTTATGGGAATAAGCTCAGGGAGGAATGTGATTTTGTCAATGTTGTTATATACGATTCAGTTATTAAATATTGTTTATTTTTATCCCTGTTTTCACATTATTTCTAGTTTTTTGTTTTACCGTACCCTATGACTCCTTGACACTATGAAGCGAGATATGTTTACTCTTACACCGCAGAGACAAAGAACTGAACACGACCCCGAAAACAGAATCTTTCTAACTGCTTCTATCAAGGGTACAGTATATACCACTTATGTACAGCACTAATTATTAGGCTACAGGGGTTTTAATTAACCTTTGTAATAAGTCATATTATCAAATAATTATATTATTTGTTCCGTTAGTCTGTTACACTTATAAGGAGTTACGTTTGTTTTTAGTACTTCCTATGTGTATAAATGTGAAAGAAAAGGAACGAAGCTTGCAGTATTTTGTTCTTGCGATCTTGATCCACGGGACCTTATTTTGTGTGGAATACAAACGACGATAATTTCACATGATTGACCAAGAATAGAACCTTGTGCACCATGGTGAGAGCGAAGCCGCTTGATCACTGCACCACCACGTCATCCTCTATAAGTGTGAAACCTTTTTGAATCGCTAACTTCTATCGCTGTGAGCTACTGAAGTGATTGCATTCTGAGACAGTTTTGTTATTAACTGATTCTTTCCAAATTGATTATTTACTTGGTAAGCTTTTGTTGAGTTAGCTGATATGCGGCTGTTTCTGTACTGATATCTACTTCACTACACATCTCACTCCCATTAATCTACATATCAGTAGGCTTCATTCAAAACATCCACCCAACTGAGCGACTAACTTCTATCTTCTTGAGAGATAGTCAGGTGAATGGCCCTAGATTATTGTGAAATGCCATACATCAAAGGAAGGCCACCTAGAATTTCCCAACCTAGAAGGATCTGGACCAAAATAAATCGGGTCAGAGCATGGAGTATGTGGCATCTTCTCTAAAGGAATACCTTCATGCTGCAATTGTAGCGCTGACAGGCAAAAATTGAAGCATATAAATTAGGACTGCCATCTGAGACCCTTCAGTGCTGATGAAAGAGATCTGTTTCAAGGAACACCCCATTCACTACACATTAGGTTGTATATTCTTCTCTGTATAAATATATATAAATAAATTAATTAATATATGAATGCATGAATGAATGAATGAATGAATGAATGAAAAGGACCTCCTCAGGTTTCTGGTTATCCAGACCTAGAAAGTTTAGGCCAAATATTATTATTACTATTATTATCATTGGGGCCCATTTTTCTTTTTTGTGTGTGTGGGTGTGGGTGGGGGGGGGGGTGGAGGTAGATTGGGAGACGTGGGCTCGATCCACACCGTCCTTGAAATGGTCTCAATGATCTCCATTTTTCAACTACAATCAAGTGCTAGGACGGCACCTTTTAATACGTCGCGGCCACTTCCTTCAAATGCCTTGCGTAGTTTTATTCTCCATCACTCATTTCATCTCGTATGAACTCCTGTCATAGGTTGACGTCAGTAAGGGCATCTGGCCGTTAAATAACCTTCCAAAGGGAAGAAGAATATCACTACATCTTATCCTCAACCCCGTTGAAACGGGAATAACAAAATAAAGGCAAACATATGAATATTATTATTACTATTATTATCGTTTCTTAACGTAGACATCTATATCAGGCAATTTAAGAGCTTCAATCTTTTAAGTCTGGCATTGACAGCGGTCATCCTCGGTGTAGGGTTTGGTAGGCAAATGCCTGGTGGTGAAAATGGGAAACCTCAAAAACAAAGCACAGGGCGGCAAACGAGGAATTCATACTTACATTCTCTCGTTTCCAACAAGGCAGGAGATAGCGCGTTACCGCTCTCGGTCACGGTGGTCGAGTCACTTTTTCCTCTTTAGTATAGAGGTCATATTTTATTCTTTGTAAGTATCTTTCTTTGTGAAGGTTATCTTTGTGATTGATACCATTCTGGTAGTTGCGCCTGCACTGTCTAAATGGTGCTAACTTTTTGTTTGCGTATTTTTCCTTGGGATCGTAAGTTTTGTGATTACCATTTGTTTCATGTAGTACAATGGTGGTTACATTGTTGTTCGTATTATTTGATTGAATGTGTGTCCCTACTGAAAATTCAAGAAAGATGAAGCAAAATTAAATAAATTTGCTACAGAGGTTGAACATTTTTATCGCCACCATTTTACCTTAAAGAAAATGGGGAAATTTTAAGCCATACTTTTTTCAGTGATGCCTACACAAATTGTCTTTCGTTGCTTTTCAGTCAGACAACAGAGTTTTTCCCAATGAATTGGGTGGGGAAGAGATAATAAATATGTAAACACACTCCTGGAAAAATTTACATGTATTAGTTAGTTATCAGTTAGTTTGATTAGATTAGATTAGTTTTTTATTAAATCCATTTGATCAATAACATGTATACAGTACATTTTTGATATAGGACACGTGAGAATTTACAACCATAAAATAAAAGAACGATCAGGTATAAATTACTAATACTATAACTATTTATAACTTATTATAATAACAGATCTTAAGAGATACAATCTTATTGGACAACTATTTACACCTTACTCTATTATCATAATATGAAAAATTAATTCTATAAATACAACAACTTACAGCTAGGTATTACAATTAAAATAGAAAAGTAAAATATAATTATAGATTTCATCGCTCCCATACGCTAAGATATTCAACTACAGAGTAAAAACAATGGTACTGCAGATAAGCATTCCACATTCTATCAAAGGTTTTTATTTTTGGGGCTAGTTTTATATACTTGGGTAGTTTATTGTATAATTTAACTCCTGTGTGATAAGTTCCTTTTTGATATATGCTTGTGTGTGTGAAATATGATTGTTTTGATTTTGTCTTGTGTTATGCCTATGAACATCATTTTTTTAAAGAGAAACATCTTTATTCATTAACTTATTTTTAAAAATGATGATACTTTCAAAGATATATATGCAGGGCAGCGGGAGAATGTTGAAATCTTTAAACAGAGGTCTACATGATTCTCTAGTGTTTACATTTGCCATAATTCTAATCGCCCTCTTTTGTATCCTAAACGTGCTTAGTACATCTGGCGACATACCCCAAAATATGACCCCATATATTAAGTATGAATAGAAATAAGCAACATAAGTATTTCTTAATGTGTGCATGCTAGTGCAGGTTTTCAAAATACGTAACGCAAAGCACATCGAGTTCAGTTTAGTATTCAGATATTGTATTTGTTTATTCCATTTCAAGTCATGTTGTATCCATAGTCCTAAAAACTTTGTTTCTGATTTATTTTCTATTTGATGACCATTTAATGTTATATTGGGCTTCGCAGGATTCCTATTCTGTATAGTGTGGAAATTTAGATATACTTTTTTTATAGTTTATTATGAGTTGATTATCTTGTGACCATTTGGTTAACTCTTCTGTAACGGAGTCAGCAGACTGCTGTATGACCTGTTTAGTTTCACCTTTCATTACGAGTGTTGTATCGTCCGCAAACAAAATTTCCTTATGTGAATGAACGTTCTATGTTATATCATTGATAAATAGAAGAAAGAATAGTGGGCCCAAAACCGATCCCTGGGGTACTCCAAATTTAATAATTCCCTCAATGGACAATGTTTCATTAAGTAATTTGGTTCCATCATACTTGAGGTCAAGCTTACTATTTGTTTACGCCTTGTTAGTTAAGACTCTATCCATTTATTAGCTTGACCTCTAATACCATATTGATTTAATGTTGTAAGGAGGATTTTATGGTCAACAACATCAAATGCTTTCGATAAATCCAAGAATAGGCCAGTTACATGTTCCTTATTGTAAATTAATTTCAGTATACTATTTATACATTCATAAATTGCTGTCTGTGTAGATCTTTCCGTTCTGAATCCATGTTGTGAGTTTGATAGTATTTTATTTTTTTCTATAAAACTTATCAGTCTCTTAAACATGATTTTTTCCACAATTTTTGCAATATCATTTGGTAAGGTAATAGGACGATAGTTATCTAATTCATATTTTGAACCGTTTTTGTGCGCTGGAATGAGTTTTGTAACTTCAGAATATCCGGGTAAGTTCCTGAGAGAATTGAACTGTTTATTAAGTGCATAAGTGGATTTATTATATTTTCTGCACATTTCTTTAAAATTGCATCAGGGATGCCATCAATACCAGCACAGAATTAATTTTAGCTCTTTTATAACTATTCTTACCTCTTCACTTGTGACATGATTTATAAATAAATAATCGCCGCATTTATTTATTTTATTATTAGAATTTAGTGTATTTACCTGTGATTTATTTAATATTTTTGTGGAATTTTCAGAAAATAGTCATTAAAAGTGTTTGCTATTTCCTCTGGATTATTAATCACTTTATTATTTCTGGTCAGTGTAATGTTCCTTTGTATTTTAGCAGATTTTCCAGTTTCTTTCTTTATCACGGACCACATAGCCCTGTTTTTATTAGATGATGGGGAAATAAAATTATCATTATGCATTTTCTTTGCTAGTCGTATTACCTTATTTAATATGCTGGAGAGGTGTGCGCCTCTCACCCTCATGTGCCCCCTTACCACATTCACTACACATGGCCTTGGCAGTGCACCTGGCAGAAAAATGCCCGAATTTCTGGCATTCATAGCAGTGTATAGGTGGAGGGATGTACGTTCTAACATCGCAGTGGTACGATGTTACCATCTTTTGGTTAGGTACAACATCACCGTCAAAATGGAGAATCAAAGCGCGGGTATCGACGCTGTCCTATCCAATCTTTCGGGTAATGCGCCTAATCTTGGTGACGCGTCTCTTACCCAGATCTCGCAAAAACTCCACAACACTATTATGAGTCACGATGGAAAATAACTCCACGGATCTCATTCAACGTTTCGTGTTTTGAAACCTTAACGGGAATTTCGCCGAATTGCGTGCATTCCAGCAACGCTTCGGATTGCCTCCTGTCAAGGGTGTGCAGCAGGAACTGCCCGTTCCGGAGCTTGGAAATCCCGTTCAGATCTCCAAATTTCATTTTTTATTTTTCCTTTTGTAACGTTCCTAGGATACAGCATCACGGCAACTTACGCGGATACTAACGTGGCATATACATTTGAGTCACAGTTTGGGAAGAATAAAAGTGGTGTACATATCTTAAGAGTAGTTTCAAGGAAACTCACAATAATCTTAAAAACCTAGTTTAAAAGTATTACAGCCTCTACGGAATGCGAGTAAATCTTGACTCAAGACAGTTCAAGTTTAAATGTGTAATAGTATTGACTAGGCGGTTCAAATTGTAGGATAACGAGGCACACAGGCAATTGAAATGGAACACACGTTTAATGTACTTGACATTTACTAGAACAAAACTGAACGAACAAGGTGATACAAAATCCTTTTATATACACCATAACAAAAACAAAAGAGAAACATATCTCTATGGAGCAGGTTTACTGATTAACAGTGTGACCTACACAAACCATGGTTACATATTCTAACACACCTCCTTACATCTGTGGGAGTAGGGGACATGATTCAAGACCCAAGTCCTTACAAAAATAATAATGCTTAGGCTTAGGAAGAGGTTTTGTTAGGATGTCTGCAGTAATTTTTGAAGTCTCCTCATATTTGATGTATATGACTTTAGAATCCAAAGCATCTCTAACATTGAGATATTTAGTGTCAATATGTTTGGTCCTATTATGGTGGACTGGATTTTTGCCAGTTTTTGAGCTGATTGACTATCACTCAATAATATGATGGGTGACTTGATATCTATAAAGTTAGACAAAACACGTTTCAACCAAACAGCTTCTATTACACCTTCACCCAGTGCAACATATTCAGCTTCAGTAGATGATAAGGAAATGCATTTTTGCTTTTGAGCCCCCCATGATACAGCACCACCTGTCAATTTGAACACAAAACCACAGTATGATTTTCGGTCAGTGCTATCATTAGCCCAGTCGGCATCAACAAATCCCATGAATTGACCTCCATTCCTGACATACTTAAGTGACAAGTCTTTTGTGCAATTTAAATAACGCAGCACTCGCTTGGCAGCAGACCAGGGAGATTCATTGTAACAATGATTAAATTGACTGAGATATGATATAGCAAAGCTTATATCTGGACGCGTGCAAACACTTAAATACATGAGTGAACCTATGATTTCTCTATAAGGAAGATTACTAGTTTCTGTTCAGAAACACCAAGATTTGGTTTAGTTTCCAAAGGAGTACCAATGGGACGTGCATCTTGCATACCATATTTCTTTGCAATTTCACTGATGAACTGCTCTTGGCTAAGATACATTGTATCATTCTTCTCATCTTGCCTTACTTTATTACCTAAAAACTAAGAAATTGGTCCAAGATCTCGTACCTTAAAATTCTTTATCAATACAGGTCTTCAATGACTTGATCTCATACTCATCATTATAAGCCACAATGAAATCATCCACATATAATGCAATAATTACCATACCTTGGGCTTGTTTCTTAAAGTACACACAGGATTCATCAGCACAATTTTTGTAACCCAATTTGACAAGAAGAGAGTGAGCTATCTCATTCCACAAACGAGAAGATTGTTTTAAGCCATGAATAGATGTTTTTAACTTGCAAACTTTATGCTCTGAACCTTTCCTGACAAAACTTTCTGGCAGATACATGTAGATCTCTTCATCTAACTTTCCATTGAGGAAAGCAGATTCAGCATCCCAATGTACCACCTTCAGATTTGTTTGGACAGCCAGGGCAAGCAGCATCCTTAACGTGCTGTGTCGAACAACAGGAGAGAAAGTTTCTGTAAAATCTACTCCGTACCTTTGGGTGAAGCCCCGGCCACAAGTCTGGCTTTATACCTTTGAATGTTACAATTAGAGTCTGTTTTACATTGAAAACCCACATTCTTGCCCTGGGGTTTATCAACTAGATCCCAAGTGTTATTTAACTGAAGTATCTCCATTTCTCTTTTCATAGCCTGCTCCCACTTAAACCTATCAGGCATGGACAGTGCCTCCTTAACTGTACTAGGTTCAGAGTCATCAGTGAGAGTCAAGTATGTCACATAGTCCGACATGTCTTCAGGCTTTTGTTGGCGCCTAGGATACCTTTGATTACCTTCGGCATCCCCCTCCATTGGCTCGTTGACGATGGTGGCAGAGCCCTCAGAATCACAGCAAGCTGAATCTGTTCCACTAGGGACATAGTTTAAATCAGCTGAGTCAACAGTATCAGAAACACCAGTACTGCTGTTGGGTGATACGCTTTCAAGTTCCGAAATGCTCTCTGCCCCATCCTCTGAGTTGTTGGGTTCTGCCTCACTGTCAGTGGGAGCTAAGATCTGCAACATTGCAGGTTCATTAATCTGCAAGGTTGGGGCAACATTACCTGGAGACACATTAGGCACCTCCTGGAACACATATTCAAAGAACTGTGCATCCCTGGACTTATCAAGTTTATGAGTAACAGGTTGCATGAATCTATAGGCTTTACTGTGCTCACAATAACCACAGAAAATGATTTTTTCAGTTTTAGGATCCAACTTATTTCTCCTTTGATCAGGGACACGAACTTGTGCTACCCAACCAAAAATTC
Organism: Meconema thalassinum; assembly: GCA_946902985.2. Taxonomy (NCBI): domain Eukaryota; kingdom Metazoa; phylum Arthropoda; class Insecta; order Orthoptera; family Tettigoniidae; genus Meconema; species Meconema thalassinum. The sequence goes on from OX336389.2 coordinate 924,780,424, forward strand.
TTAGATGCTTCATATTGACCTTGTTACCAGTCCAGATCTCCTCTGGAACTTTACCTGGAATTTTTCTAGTTGGGGACCTGTTTACAAGATAGGCTGCTGTATTTATTGCTTCAGCCCACATGCGCTTATCTACTTTAGACTCGCTCATCATGGCTCTACATTTACCAAGTAATGTTCTATTCATGCGTTCAGCTACACCATTCTGCTGTGGAGAATAGCTAGTTGTAGTTTGATGCTGAATGCCTCTCAATAGGCTCTCAGTAGGCTCTCAAAAGCTATGGCACAAAATTCACCACCATTATCAGTGCGTAGGACCTTAATAGATCTTTCACACTGATTCTCGACCTGTGCCTTGAAATCAATAAATCAAACTAAAACATCACTTTTCTTAGCAAGGAAATATACAAAAACCTTCCTGGAAAGATCATCAATGAAGGTCAAGAAATAGCGAGCATTGCTCCAAGATGGAACTGGCATAGCCCCACATAAGTCTCAATGAATAAGATGTAGCTTATTTGTACATACAGTTTTACTCTTACTTGACTTAAATGGTTGTCTAGCTTGTTTACCTTCAGCACATGAAAAACAGTTTTTAAAACCATTATCTGAGAAATTAATTCCATGAGCGAGACCATCTCTTAACAACTTCATGCTGTGGTTGTTAAGATAGCCCAGTCGTTTATACTATACATATTCTGAGTCCTCTGTACAAATATTAGCTTGAGCACTGAGAGCATTGACTTGGTAAACACCCCCCCCCCCCCCACACACACACATTACTCGCAGTCAGTGCTACATTACCTGTAGCAACAAAGTTTTCAATATCATAAACTTCACAATTATTGTCGGTGAATACCACAACATAAGCCTTTTGAGTAGCAGCAGACACAGATAAAAGATTAGCAGTGAGACCACGAACATATTCTACATTGGACAAGGTTTGTGAAATACCATTTTCTAATTGAACAGTTACATTACCAGATTCTTGGCCATACAATTTTTGATTGTTTGCTGCACTGATCTCCAGATTAGGACCAGCAGTGAAGTTCACCATCGCAGTCTTGCTTGAACTCATATGCTTAGTAGCACCAGAGTCAACGAACCAGGCCCCGGTAGAGGCCCTTGCACTTAATGCCTGTCCATCGGTTGCCAGCATCATCTTGTCTTTCTTCGACTTCTGTTGAGTTGAGCTCTGCATCTCCTCTTTCCTGCAATCCCGCTTTCAGTGTCCTGGCTTCTTGCATTTCCAGCAGAAAGGCTTCTTCTTCGACGTGTCTTCTCGTGAAAACAGAACAGAATCCTTGTATGGCTTGGAAGTACTTTTCCCACTCCAAGTAGTATCTTGTAGCAACATGGTTCGGACTGTGTCTGCAGTAAGGTCTGTTCCGGAACTTTCCAGAGCCATAATCATAGGCTGAAACTCATCTGTTAGACCCTTCAGCATAAGAGCTGCCACAAACACGTCGTCCAGTGCCTTATTCATAGAAGCAAGTTGCTGAGCAAGTCCCATAACCTCACTAATATACTCGTCCATCGTCTTGTAGTCCTTTAATTTAACTTTGTACAATTTCTTCAAGATGCCGATCCGCCGATTCACTCCTTTATCTGAGTAGGCCTTTTCAAGAGCTTCCCAGACTTCCTTCGCGGTCTTACAAGGCATGACGATTGGGAAAATTGATTTATCCACCATGAGGTTAAGTCTGGCCCTAGCCCGACTTTCGTCTTTCGCTTTCTTCGCAGATGTTGTAATGTCTCCATCCGTGTAGCCAACTATACAGCTCCACAGATCTTCGAGTCTTAGGACGTTTTACATCTCGAATCGCCAAATCCACATAATTTAGACTACCTCGCAGCTTATCTTTAACCGGTAACGAGGTGCTGGTTGCAGACATGTTGATTTCGATACGTAGCGAAATTCACCGTTCATATAACGAGCAGTCTATCATACGCACTTTATATTCGCACGGTGGACTCGTGGCTGGGCCCATAACCTGTAGGATTACGAGGCACACAGGCAATTGAAACAGAACACCCGTTTAATATACTTGACATTTACTAGAACAGAACTGAACGAACAAGGTGATAAGACATACTTTTATACACACCATAACAAAAACAAAAGAGAAATATATCTCTATGGGGCAGGTTTACTGATTAACAGTGTGACCAACATAAACCATGGTCACATATTCCAACACAAATGTGTAATAGTATTGACCAGGAGTTTTAAATATAAAATAATATTGACTAGGAGATTTAAATTAGTAATATTATTGACTGGGAGGATTTAATGTGTAATATTATTGAGCAGGAGTTTTAAATAAGTAATAATATTGACTAGGAGGTTTAAATGTGTATAATATTGACTAAAAGATTTAAATGTGTACTAGTATTGGTTAGACAGTTTAAATGTGTAATAGTAAGTAGTGGGTTTTTAGCGGTTCTAATACCTCCTACGGCTTTCCTCCTACAAGATGGCGGTGGCGTGATATCTCTCGAACACATGGTTGGATTATGACGAATGAGGTGTCGTTGAACTTGGGCTGACATCCCCTTCCCAATGGACAACATATTTCCACCCCAAAATAAAACCTAACCCTGCTAGGGGGTGAAATTGTATTTTTTTTTTAGAAAATCTCGCTTTCAAAGTGCGACATGTGGGAATTTGAATGCTAATATGAAATTAAACGTTTTTCCACACAAGAGACATGTGTACGGTGGAAAGCCAATATAAATTAACAAACTTGTTTTTGTGTTTACGAATGCCCTCTCAGCTTTTGTAAGAGTGCGGGCCTTTTAAATATGGCGGCTGTAGTGTAACCTAACCTAACCTAACCCAACCCACGAGGGGTGATCAAAAAGTATTTCAAGCGGCGCTTGTCGATAGGCAAACCATTAATGAAAGAGGGGCATGCAAGGCCTTGAGGCGAGAGCCCCTTCTGATTGATCCCTGTTGATTGGTCCCTTTTGATTGATCCCTGTTGATTTGTCCCTTTGGACTGGTCCCTGTTGACTAGCCCCTGTTGATTAGCCCCTTTGGATGGGTCCTATTTGAAGGGAGCCATTTTTGATGGATCCTTTTTGATAGGTTCTTTTTGACGGGTCCCTGTTGACGGGTCATTGTTGACGAATCCCTGTGGAGGGTCCCTGTTGACCGGTCCCTGTGGACGGGTCCCTGTTGACGGGTCCCTGTTGAGAGGTCCTTTTTGACGGATCCTTTTTACTGATCCCTTTGGACCGGTCCCTTTTGACTGGTCGCTATGGACTGGCCCAGGTATTTATCCAAATTGTACCAAAGGACCTAACTAAATTTTTTGGTTAATATCTCACAGACCAATAAGGCTAGGGACTTGTATGAGGTATTGTAGAACTTGGGATAACGCCCACCTTTTTGAATGTATTATTCATTTTTGTTAAAAGGGCCTAAGTACAATTTTGTTAATATTTTGCATACCAATAAGGCTAGGGACTTGTATGAGGGGTCGTAGCACTTGGGATGACACTCTCTTTTTGAATGTATTTTTGAAATTTTGACAAAGGGCCTAACTACACTTTTGTTGATATTTTCTGAACCCATGATGGGATTTTGACCTGCGAGTTATTGTTGGACTTGGGCTAACTTACCCTTTTTTGAATGTAATTTTGAAATTTTGACAAAGGGCCTAACTGCACTTTTGTTAATATCTTGTGAATGAATAAGGCTAGGGACTTGTATGAGGGGTCGTAAGACTCAGGGTGACGTCCCCTCATTTTCTATATCCCCTTAATGCAACCAAAAGAGCAAATACTAATAGGTCATTGGCATTTTAATATCTTGCAAACCAATGAGGCTAGAGGTGTGTACTTGTTGTCCAAAGACTTGGGATGATGTCCTTCTTACATGTTGTATTTATTTTTCCAAAAAATATTACAAAGGACCTAACGCCATAAGTTACATGTTGACAAAATCTTAATTTTTAAAACGTTTTCTTAAAATGTTAATAAAGAGTGGTAGTGGACAGAGAGACGGCACCAGTTATGTACCTGGGTACATGTGTTTAAACGAGCCTGTCACCGGCCACGGTGGCCATGCCCCCCAAAAATCAATTGATATTCAACAGGACAGCTGGGTGGCATCACATGGTTCGTTTTCCATTCTTTTTAATGACAGACTGATTGACTGAAATAACTCAATACTGCTAGGTCATTGACCTGAGATTTTATAAACCAATAATCAGATTTGGATACATGAGGTGTCCTAGGACTTGACATGACATCCTCTTTGCTATGGTGCATACATTTAATCAAATATCCCAAAACTGCTAGGTCATTGACCTGAGATTGTATAAACTAATAATGGGATTTGGATAAATTAGGCGTCCTAGGACTTTTCCAAAAGACCCAAAACGACAAGGTCATGGACTCTTGTTTCCCCCAATATATTGCAAAACCCATAATGTTAGATGTTTATGGTGAGTAATGAAGCATAGCTAGGTACAGAAAAAAATTATTGTGAGCTACGCGTATGGTGACTGACATGTTGTTGACCGTTGGAACTTGTTTTCAAAATAAGACTGCAGTGCAGAGGAAGTGTAGGTTGCAGGCATAGCATGACAAAAGGTGTACACAAAATCTGATTTATCGATCCAAGAATTAAGAGCGGTCTATCTTTAATTTGATCGGTTAAATAGGGTAGCTTAAATAGTGACTATATCAAACCAAATCCAACCCGAACCAAACCTAATCAAGAACAAGCCAAGGGTCTAAGTGTAAAAACTTGTGGGTGGATGCTGTCATTGGCGATGTCCAAAGGAAAGGGATAACGCTCTACCTTTAGTGGTAAGGTAAAGCTAGCGCATGGTGGTAATGCACACCCCCAAGTTCATGGAGCACACACAATTATCCCATACTGTTTTTTTATGGGTTGACCGTTAAAACCTGCTCAGTGGTTACTGGGCAAGATGGTTGCTACACACAAGAAGCTTTAAGTACTGAAGGCTAAAGCCCGGTTCACAATAGCCCGGTAACGAGAACCACAACGAGAACGGGAACGAGAAGGAAGTTGAAATGCACGCTACCTTATGGGTCGGTTCACAACCAATCTCCGGGAACGAGAAGCTAAAAGTAGCCCGGGAAGGCCAACGGGAATCATGGTCAAGTTTCATGTTTGACGTTCTCGGAGCTTCCCGGAGCCAATCAGAAACGTTGTACATGCACATGCGCAGTACGGAAGGAGGTGCCAGCTATGTAGACATAACCTGTGAATGTGCTTTCAAAACTTGCTTGTCTAAAGCGCACAATATGTGTTTAATAAAGTTATTACAACCTTATTATAACCCTCTGAAGCATTTCAGTTGTGTAATTGGTGTTTATTAGTGGGATATTGCTGCTTGTTTTAATATTATTACGCTATAGCTGATAGCGCGCGCATGCACAATTTCGCGTTCCCGGGCCAATTGTGAACCGGGGCCCGGGAAGCTTCACGTTCTCGTTTCCGTTCTCGTTCTGGTTCTCGTTCCCGGGCCAATTGTGAACCAGCCTTAATAATCTATACACGCACTCGCAACAAACTAAACTGTCTAGTTGCCTGTGCTCAGACAGTAGGCAGATGACAAAAATGCATTGCTAACAGAAATACAATCATTTCCGGTAGTCTAATGTTACCACCTAACCATTTCATGCTACAGTGGCAAGTACTCGCGCCTCTTGTACTGATGGTCTTAACTCGATTTCCAGCTCTGAGTACTCGAAAGAAGGGCATGGTGGTGCAGTGGTTAAGCTGTTAGCCTCTTCACTAAGGTACACCGGGGATCGATTTTAGGTTAATATGCATGTCATAATATATAAATTAATCAGAGATAATGTTTAAAACAGATTACACTTGTCTCTTTCTAAACTATTACTTGGATTACAAATACAAACGTAGACTGGGTTTGATATACAGTTAATACATGTACGATTTTTTTGAGACTTCAGATTTTAGCATTTACATTTTAAATTTTTTATTTTAGATTTTGCAAAACAGACCAAACCATAATGTTATTGACTGAAAATGTTTGGCAACTAATTATTAAAGAAAGACACATAAGGATTTTGTAATATTTGAAATTATGTTTTCAATACTATATTTTTTTAGATTTTAGATTTTATGTAAAGACCAAACTAATATTGATTATTTATTAGACACTGGTATGTAGATAGAAGATTAGACTTTATGTTAAGATGAATTTTTAGGTCTTGACTGGCCTGGCAATAGGAATTGACTAACCAGACATGAGTTGGCTACCAATGAAACACTTTGATGACTATGCTTTTTATTGACCAATGAGTAGGGTTTTAGAAAACTGTATGCTATTTTTGGGTTATATACAACAGATGCTTAGACCTACTGAGTGACTATGTTTGTTAAACATGACATTATACCAGAGACGATTAGGATACTTATATAGCTCAGGCAAGGAAAGCATTTCTATAGAAAAGGAATCTGTTGACATTGAATATTAATTTAGGTATTAGAAAAGTCATATATTGAGGGCCTTTGTCTGGAGCGTGGCACTCTATGAAAGTGAAACTTGGACTATTGGTGTAGCAGAAAAGTAGAGAATTGAAGTGTTTGAAATGTGATGTTACAGGAGAAACAGATGATTAGATGGGTAAATAGGGTTACAAACAAGGAAGTATTAAGACTAGTGGGAGAGGAGAGATGTTTCTGGCGACTGCTAATAAAAGACAAGAGATAGGTTGGTATGACACATACTAAGACACCCAGGAATAACAAGCTTAGTTATGGAAGGAAGGGTTGAGGAGAAGAACTGTAGGGGAGACAAAGATTAGAATATGTTAAACAGATAGCCATGGATGTAGGGTGTGGCAGCTATATAGAGATGAAACGATTAGCTCAGGACAGGGAGGCATGGAAAGCTGCATCAAACCAGTCAAAAGACTGAAGACCCAAAGAACAACATGTATAGTTCACCAAAATAATGTTGTGTAACAGTAATTGTTAGTTAACGAACAGTAATGCATTTCTAAAACCCATGACACGATACCTAAGAGCTTTTCTAACATTATTTTAAAATGCCTTTAACCCTATGTTAAACACCCAGTTCACAAGACGCATAGCTGCAGTGTTATGGCAAAACAAAAAATCTACATTTCAAAACAAGCAAGTGGTTTAGTCAATGTACAGTGGAAAAAGTGTATTGTTTAAGGCTACTCTCTTTCCGAACATAGTCAGAAGCTGTTGATGGTTAACAATTGCATTAATAGTGGGACATGGGGATAGTAATTAAGAAAAACAGACAATACCCATACAATATTTTTATTCATATAGTTTTTTTTTACAATAGTTACACACTGAATACAACTCTTTCTCTTTACCATTGCTTGTTATAGCCTTTTAAACATAACGCTTGTTGTAGATCTTTTTTCACCAGCAAACAATAGGTATTAAAACGTCATTCTCTTGTTTTTCATTATTATCACCATCATCATCATCTTTATCGCTAGCATTATAATCCTCATGATCAGCATCATAATCATCATTATGATCATCTTTATCACTATCATTATAATCATCATTATTGTAATGATCATTATCACTACTACTACATAGTCCTTCTTGATTTTCTTGAAGTACCACTTTTTGCATAGTCAGTGTTGACTTTGATAGTGTTGAGGGTTTCTTGGATGTTGACAATTGTCCTAACATGACATTTTGAGGACATGATAAGTGCTTTTTAACAAACAATGCACTATTTTGAGCGGCAATATTGTTTTCTTGAACTTGCTTTTTAGCATGTTGATGATTGTTTGTTAACAGCAACCGTGTTTTGTTTGGAGCACTACATTGATGAACACTCACACTTAAAACCTCACCATTTTTACTTTTTAGATTGCCTCGACATTTTGTTATCTCTCTTTTGAGCTAATGCACTGCAGCACTCACTCATCTCAGTGTACAACCTGGTACCACTTGATCTAGCAAGAATCTCTCAAATTGGGCCATTTCGTGTAAAGTTGAAGAAGTACTATTTGCTGACTCTGAATGTATAATAATGTATGTATAATAATTTACTCTAAATGTACCTAAACTTACTCTTGTGATGCCACATTCTTCCAAATAATCTTTATTTTATTTTGTTTATCAACACTAATTGACTCATAACTTCAAAGTATGTTCATTAGCTTATAGTCTCATTTCTCCAATTATATTATACCGCTTTTTCCTTGGGCATTTATTGTGTCAAAAGCGACGCTTTGAATACACTTCAATTGCTTATTTGTATACTGTACTCTAAATTTATTATAATTTAGCATATGTATATTTAGTCCGTCATCTATGTAATGAACTATGTACTGTTCCCCACGACAGAGCTCTGCTCTCGGGAATCTTTTTCTAGACAAATAAATAAATAAATAAATAAATAAAATCGCCAGAATATTATTCCATTCACATTCTGTCGATTATAGTTATAAGAGTAGCCTTGATAGAGTGCACGTTGTTTACCTTTGTTGGTTGTAGTAAGTTCCATAGTAGTAACTGACCTGTCAGTATGATTTGCACACTACAAAGGTTACAACTGTTCTGGTGATAGAGTGACTTACCATAAGCTTTTATATTGGCTTATGTGTTGGCATACATATATATTGGCTTATGTGTTGGCTTACATATATATTGGCTTATGTGTTGGCTTTTATATTGGCTTACATGTGTTGGCTTACGTGTGTTGGCTTATATATTAATTTACATGTGTTGGCTTATATATTGGCTTACACGTATTGGCTTATGTGTGTTGGCTTATATATTGCCTTACATGTGTTGGCTTATGTATTGGCGTATGTGTGTTCTCTTATGTATTGGCCTATGTGCGTTGGCTTATATATTGGCTTACATGTGTTGGCTTATGTATTGCCTTATGTATTGGCTTATGTGTGTTGGCTTATGTATTGGCTTATGTGTGTTAGCTCATATATATTGGCTTATGTGTGTTGGCTTAGTTATTGGCTTATGTATTGGCTTATATATTGGCTTATGTGTGTTGGATTATGTGTGTTTGCTTGGGTATTGGCTTATGTGTGTTTGCTCATGTATTGGTTTATGAGTGTTGGATTATGTATTGACTTATGTGTGTTGGCTTGTATATTGGATTATGTGTATTGGCTTATCCATTGGCTTATATATTGGCTTATTTGTGTTGGCTTATTTATTGACTTATGTACTGGCTTATGTGTTGGCTTATTTGATGGGTTATTTTTTGTCAATGTATTTAGTGGCTTATTCTCTTAGTCTTGGAAAGTATCTTAGTCCTTTTAATGGCAGCATAATGCTTACCGCCATGTTTGTAAGCAGCGACAACAACACACTAAGATTCTAAAAATTCTAGAGTACTTAAAAGTTAATGATTGAATCCCTCAACACTTACTCTTACTTCTATCACACCCTAATCAAAAACTTTATATTTTTAATTTTTTTACAAACATTTTATTTTGGGACGTAAGGTATATGTTTTAACTAAAAAGCATATAAATTCATATGTTAACTCTTACTCTTACATCTATCAAACTCTCAGTCCGAAAATCTTGTATTTTCAAAATTTTTCCAAAAATAATTTGAAAATAGGCTATAAGTATAAACTAAAAATCATATAAAGTCATATATTAACTCTTACACCTACCTCTATCCCACTCTCAGTCGAAAAATATTGTCTTTTTTTTCCAATATTTTCCACGTGTTCACGTTTACACCTCGTTCAAGACATATTTTCTAGCACAGGTTTGACCGCTAACATTTAACTCACACGCTAACATTTAACTCTGATGAAACATGGGAAAACATGTGAGGAATATAGTGTTAAATCACACTTTATCAAATTTCCTCTAAAAGTGATGTAAAAATTCAGCAAAATTTTCTAAAATGTTGACAGAATCATGTCCGAATGTTCACCGCTAGGTGTCAGTGATAATGGTATATTTGATAACTTAAGTTGGAACTACTTGATAGTAAACGTCATTTGCAGCTTGACGCCACTACTTAAGTGATACTCATACAACAGACAAGAAAGTTCATGTTTCGCTGATGTAATCGTATGATCTCACGCCCTTTCTGTGTCACGCGTGCGACGCAGGCGCACATGCCATGTTCCTACGCACGCCCACGCCCACAATACTCAACATGCTAAAAAGAAAGTTCAAGAAAACAATATTGCGCTCTAAATAGTGCATTGTTTGTTAAAAAGCACTTATTATGTCCTCAAAATGTCATGTTAGGACAATTGTCAACGTCCAAGAAACCCTCAACACTATCAAAGTCAACACAGACTATGCAAAAAGGGGTACTGCATTAAAATCAAGAAGGACTATGTAGTAGTAGTGATAATGATCATTACAATGAAAATCCACAGCCTGCTTCCAGTCTCCGACCGGGTCAGGAATGGAATGAATGAAGCCCCCATCTAGCGGCGAGGATATGGACTGTGCCGGCTGCCGAGGCCTGACGCACTCCTCTGGGGCAATGATTAAATGAATGACAGATGAAATGAAATGATATTGGAGAGTGTTGCTGGAATGAAATGTTGACAGGGAAAACCGGAGTACCCGGAGAAAAACCTGTCTGCCTCCGTTTTGTCCAGCACAGATCTCACATGGAGTGACCGGGATTTGAACCACGGACCCAGCGGTGAGAGGCCGGCGTGCTGCCGCCTAAGCCACGGAGGCTTGTGATCATTACAATAATGATGATAATAATGATAGTGATAAAGATGATCATAATGATGATGATGATGCTGATCATGAGGATTGTGATGCTAGCGATAAAGATAATGATGATGATGATGATGATGATGGTGATAATAATGAAAAACAACAGAATGACGTTTTATACCTATTGTTCGCTGTGGAAAAAATCTACAACAAGCGTTATGTTTAAAAAAAACTATAAAAAGCAATGGTAAAGAGAAAGAGTTGTATTCAGTGTGTAACTATTGTGAATAAAACTAAATGAATAAAAATATTGTATGGGTATTGTCTGTTTTTCTTAATTACTATCCCCATGTCCCACTATTAATGCAATTGTTAACCATCAACAGCTTCTGACTATGTTCGGAAAGAGAGTAGCCTTAAACAATACACTTTTTCCACTGTACATTGACTAAACCACTTGCTTGTTTTGAAATGTAGATTTTTTGTTTTACCATAACACTGCAGCTATGAGTCTTGTGAACTGGGTATCGTGTCATGTGTTTTAGTAATGCATTAATGTTCGTTAACTAACATTTGCCGTTACACAACATTATTTTGATGAACTCTACGTGTTGTTGTTTGAGTCTACAGTATCTTGACTGGTTATGATGCAGCTTTCCATGCCTCCCAGTCCTGAGCTAATCGTTTCATCTCTATATAGCTGCCACGCCCTACATCCATGGCTATCTGTTTAACATATTCTAATCTTTGTCTCCCCTACAGTTCTTCTCCTCAACCCTTCCTTCCATAACTAAGCTTGTTATTCCTGGGTGTCTTAGTATGTGTCATACCAACCTATCTCTTGTCTTTTATTAGCAGTCGCCAGTAACATCTCTTCTCTCCCACTAGTCTTAATACTTCCTTGTTTGTAACCCTATTTACCCATCTAATCATCTGTTTCTCCTGTAACATCATATTTCAAACACTTCAATTCTCTACTTTTCTGCTACACCAATAGTCCAAGTTTCACTTTCATAGAGTGCAACGCTCCAGACAAAGGCCCTCAATATATGACTTTCCTAATACCTAAATCAATATTCAATGTCAACAGATTCCTTTTCCATAGAAATGCTTTCCTTGCCCGAGCTATATAAGTATCCTAATCGTCTCTGGTGTAATGCCATGTTTAACAAACATAGCCACTCATTAGGTCTAAGCATCTGTTGTATATAATCCAAAAATAGCAAACAGTTTTCTAAAAGCCTACTCCTTGGTCAATGAAAAGCATAGTCATCAAAGTGTTTCATTGGTAGCCAACTCATGTCTGGTTAGTCAATTCCTATTGCCAGGCCAGTCAAGACCTAAAATTTCATCTTAACATAAAGTCTAATCTTCTATCTACATACCAGTGTCTAATAAATAGTCAATATTAGTTTGGCCTTTACCTAAAATCTAAAATCCAATATCTAAATTCTAAAATCTAAAAAATATAGTATTGAAAACATAATTTCAAATATTACCAAATCATTATGTGTCTTTCTTTAATAATTAGTTACCAAACATTTTCAGTCAATAACATTATGGTTTGGCCTGTTTTGCAAAATCTAAAATCAAAAATTTTAAATGTAAATGCTAAAATCTGAAGTCTCAAAAAAAATCGTACATGTATTAACTGTATATCAAACCCAGTCTAACTTTGTATTTATAATCCAAGTAATAATTTAAAAAGAGACAAGTGTAATCGGTTGTAAACATTATCTCTGCTTTTTTATATGTTTATGACATGCATATTAACCTAAATTCGAACCCCGGTGTACCTTAGTGAAGAGGCTAACAGCTTAACCACTGCACCACCATGCCCTTCTTTCTAGTACTCAGAGCTGGAAATCGAGTTAAGACCATCAGTACAAGAGGCGTGAGTACTTGCCACTGTAGCATGAAATGGTTAGGTGGTAACATTAGAACACCGGAAATGATTGTGTTTATGTTAGCAATGCATTTTTGTCATCTGCCTACTGTCTGAGCACTGGCAACAAGACAGTTTAGTTTAGTTTGTTGCGAGTGCGTGTATAGATTATTAGCCTTCAGTACTTAAAGCTTGTTGTGCGTAGCGACCATCTTGCCCAGTAACCACTGAGCAAGTTTTAACGGTCAACCCATAAAAAAACAGCATGGGATAGTTGTGTGTGCTCCATGTACTTGGGTGTGTGCATTACCACCATGCGCTAGCTTCACCTTACCCTCTAAAGGTAGAGCGTTATCCCTTTCCTTTGGACATAGCCAATGACAGCATCCACCCACAAGTTCTTTACACTTAGACCCTTGGCTTGTTCTTGATTAGGTTTGGTTCGGTTTAGTTCGGTTTGGTTCGGTTTGGATTTGGTTTGATATAGTCACTATTTAAGCTACCCTCTTTAACCGATCAAATTAAAGATAGTCTGCTCTTAATTCTTGGATCGATAAATCAGATTTTGTGTACACCTTTTGTCATGCCATGCCTGCAACCTCTACTTCCTCTGTACTGCAGTCTTATTTTGAAAACAAGTTCCAATGGTCAACAACATGTCAGTCACCATACGTGTAGCTTACAATAATTCTTTCTGTACCTAGCTATGCTTCATTACTCACCATAAACATCTAACATCATGGGTTTTGCAATATATTGGGGGAAACAAGGGTCCATGACCTTGTCATTTTGGGTCTTTTGGAAAAATTCATAAGCCATAAAAAGAGCTTGTCTTGTTAAGACCTAGGACACCTAAAGTATCCAAATCCCATTATTAGTTTATAAAATCTCAGGTCAATGACCTAGCAGTTTAGAGTTATTTCAGGCAATCAGTCTGCCATAAAAAAGAATGGAAAACGAACCATGTGATGCCACCCAGCTGTCCTGTTGAAATGTCAATTGATTTTTGGGGGGCATGGCCACCGTGGCCGGAGACAGGCTCGTTTAAACATATGTACCTAGGTACATCACCGGTACGTCTCTCTGTCCACTACCACTCTTTATTAACATTTTAAGAAAAAGTTTTAAAAATTAAGATTTTGTAAACATGTAACTTATAGCGTTAGGCCCTTGTAACTATTTTTTTGGAAAAATAAATACAACATGTAAAAAGGACATCATCCCAAGTCTTTGGACAACACGTACACACCTCTAGCCTTATTGGTTTGCAAGATATTAAGATGCCAATGACCTATTAGTTTTTGCTCTTTTAGTTGCATTAAGGGGCTATAGAAAACGAGGGGACGTCACCCTGAGTCCTACGACACCTCATACAAGTCCCTAGCCTTATTCATTCTCAAGATATTAACAAAAGTGCAGTTAGGCCCTTTGTCAAAATTTCAAAGTTACATTCAAAAAAGGGTACATTAGCCCAAGTCCAACAATACCTCGCAGGTCAAAATCCCATCATGGGTTCAGAAAATATCAACAAAAGTGTAGTTAGGCCCTTTGTCAAAATTTCAAAAATACATTCAAAAAGAGAGTGTCATCCCAAGTGCTACGACCCCTCATACAAGTCCCTAGCCTTATTGGTATGCAAAATATTAACAAAATTGTACTTAGGCCCTTTTAACAAAAATGAATAATGCATTCAAAAGGGGGGCGTCATCCCAAGTCCTACAATACCTCATACAAGTCTCTAGCCTTATTGGTCTGTGAGATATTAACAACAAAAAATGTAGTTTGGCCCTTTGGTACAATTTGGATAAATACGTGGGTCAGTCCATATGGACCAGTCCAAAGGGACCGGTCCAAAGGGATCAGTCAAAATGATCCGTCAAAAAGGACCTGTCAACAGGGACCCGTCAACAAGGACCCGTCCACAGGGACCCGTCAACAGGGACCCATCAACAGGGACTCGTCAACAATGACCCGTCAACAGGGACCCGTCAAAAAGAACCTATCAAAAAGGATCCATCAAAAATGGCTCCCTTCAAATAGGACCCATCCAAAGGGGCTAATCAACAGGGGCTAGTCAACAGGGACCAGTCCAAAGGGACAAATCAACAGGGATCAATCAAAAGGGACCAATCAACAGGAATTAATCAAAAGGGGCTCTCGCCTCAAGGCCTGACATGCCCCTCTTTGATTATTGGTTTGCCTATCGACAAACGCCACTTGAAATACTTTTTGATCACCCCTCGTGAGTATTGACTAGGTTGTTTAAATGTGTAGTGGTATTGACTTTGCGGTCATATTTAAAGAGCTCGCCCTGTTACAAAAGCTATGAGTGGGCATGCGTAAAAACAAAAAAACAAGCATGTTAATTCATATTGGCTTTCCGCCGTACACATGTCTCTTGTTTGGAACAATGTTTAATTTCTTATTAGCATTGAAACTCCCACATGTCGCACTTTGAAAGCGAGATTTTCTTAAAAATTACAATTTCACCCCCTAGTAGGTGTAGGTTTTATTTTGGGGTGGAAATATGTTGTCCATCGGAAAGCGGGTGTCAGCCCGAGTTCAACGACACCTCATTCGTCAAAATCCAACCATGCGTTTGAGAGATATCGCGCCACCGCCATCTTGTAGGAGGAAAGCCATAGGAGGTATTAGAACCGCTAAAAAACCACTACTATAGTTTTGACTAGGCCGTTTAAATGTGTAATAGTATTGACTAGGAGGTTCAAATGAGCAATAGCATTGACTAGGTGGTTTAAATGTGTATAGTATTGACTAGGAGATTTAAATGTGTTCTAGTATTGGTTAGGCAGTTTAACTGTGTAATAGTATTGACTAGGTGGTTTAAATGTGTAATGGTATTGACTTTGCGGTTTAAATGTGTAATAGTATTGACTGGGAGGTTTAAATGAGTAATATCATTGACTAGGAGTTTTAAATGGGTAATAGTACTGACTAGGCAGTTTAAATATAAAATAATATTGACTAGGAGGTTTAAATGAGTAATATTATTGACTGGGATGATTTAATGTGTAATATTATTGACTAGGAGGTTTAAATGTGTAATAGTATTAACTAGGAGGTTTAAATATATATTTTGATATTTGTAAGTCAATTCTGGCCCTCAACTGTAAACCAATATGGTTATTAGAATATCGAGAGCCAAACGAAAGCAACCATTACATCACTGACTCAACCCTTCAACTAGTAGGTAAGAGACATATCTCCAAAGATCAGGTGTTAATATAAAACGGAAAGAAAACAATATCAGATCACTATCGGAAGATTTAAGTACCTGCGCAATACAAATAACATGTCCAGACGACCACGAGCCTGTAAGATGGATTGGTATGGTCACCGATATAATGCAAAGCTCTCTTCGAGTCACCATATTGGGCAGAGAAGCATGGCGATATGCTGGGTTATGATAACCACGACGCCTCTTGCTTGAGACACAACAAATAACAAGAAGTTAGATAGGAGGATGGCTTAAATGTTACTCCAAAAGTCTATTAAAATATTAAATGTCATTGCCGTACAAAAACGAGAGTAAATGGCAAACTTAATTTAACCATGCCCAACGTAAATATTATTGCAATCAACATATGAATCAGATAAAAGGTACATTAGAGTAGGAAGTGAAGTACCGTAAGTTAACATTTTCCATGTTTTCCACACTGAAAACTAGGCATAGTTGGAGTTTAAGATGGAACCGTTTGTGCTATCAAATATCGCTTTCTTCCAATACCTGGAATATGTATATAATTATAAAATGATTATTGGTTAAGTAAGTGTTAATATATAGGCTATTATAATTCTATTGATTAAATAAATATTAAAGAAAAAAGGATGAGTGATTGGTAAATGTTACCGGTACGGAATGTAGCCTATAACGCGTAGCTTTCGTCTCATTTTAGCATTTAAACGGGTAAAGTTTATGCATAATATACCAATATAAAAACCGGATAGCAACTTCGTATAATATTCTCGCATATAATTTAGTCATGGAGGAAAGAATAAGAGGAGATTCCCTGAGCTCGTTTGAGTGAAGCCAATTGCTGCGTCCAAAGTGGGCGTAACCTTAGCTTGTATTCGGTGTTCCGTGACTTGCATACTGTATGGTTGCACGAATCGAATACGTGTTCTGTTTATTAATTTTAAGGTTCGTATTCATGAATATAAAAACGTGTAGGAACAATAGGTGAAAGTGGCTGAGCTCGAAATTAGGCCTAAAAACTGATGAATGTCTCAACACCAATAAGAACTTAAAAATCTATTTGGTGTAAATACCGTGATTAGTTCCGCATCACCGACAGTAGTGGCTACGTGGGCTAAAGCACTGCGTTAGGTCAAGGGGCCAAGCTCTCTGCTGACTCGGTAGACGCGTGGGTTCGAGCCCCACCGTCAGCTGTCCTTGAAATGGTTTTCCGTGGTTTCCCATTTTCAACACCAGGCAAATGCTGGGACAGTACCTTCTGACAGGCCACGGCCGCTTCCTTCCACATCCTTGCCCAGTTTCATTCATCTTCATCCATTCCATCTCTCATTCCGACGCGCAGGTCGCCCACGGGCGTCGAATAGAAAGACCTGCACTCGGCCTCTCAGGAGGCTACACGACTAAAAAAAAGTTCCGCATCATTATGATAGTTCCCGAGATGTCCCTTCTTTGGTATAACTCGCACCTTCAGACTCCTGTATTAAATTTAATTAGTGTTTCAGGGTATAATTGCGATTTGTCGCGTCTTTCTTACAAAACTAGCCTTGCATAGATGCTCTCATATTTCTATTTAATTTGGCTTTTAAAACCACAACGCAGCTTATTTGTGCCAAATACCGTGATGTAAAGAGTGTGTTCTGCCTATCCAAGAAAAAATCTTGACTTTTCATTGGAGTTTTATGTCACTAAACTCCAAGACTAGTTGGAGTGGTTAACGGCTTTAAGCATAGGAACAACCGAAAGTGGACGTGCCATGCCCGTTAGGCTTCAGCAGCTTGCACTAGGCAGCGCACAGTGTGAGATTTTGCCCATCTAGGGGAACTTTATTGATTGGCTGATGTAAACTTATCTGTGGCAGATTTTGGTTACCTCCAGAATTAAAGTAAAGTGCTTAATTTGTAGTTAGAGTTTAAAAATGTTGTATTTGTATTTTTTGTAAAAAAAAAATATAACACACATGTTTGACAAACGTAAGACACAATAGCCTTCGACAGTTCTTCATGACTTGTAGATTCGACAAGTGCTTTGATTTTTCTAGTCTGAACTTTGGAGGAACAATTTTTAAAGGATTTTTGAGGTCTACCGGCCTCGGTTGGATTAATCGGAGGATCAGTTGCAAAGTTTAAGTCGACTTCATTGTCCAACCATGTCGCGTTGTGGTATAAAAATCTCTCCCGATGTCGATTAGCATTATCCCATTTAACTTGTATACTGTGTACACACTTTCTTATATTTGCCTTTGAACTAGGCAAAAGTTGCGCGACTCCCGTTTGTTCCGTTATAACGTTTGATAGAACTTCTGACTTGTTTGTATGAGCTTTTGCCCACTCATCGAACCTAGTCCGCCACGTAAACATGGGTGCCATTCTGAAATAGACAGGATGTTTGGTGGTTATCGCACAAACTTGCGCAGGATATTTCGATCGTTGCTAGCTATAATGTGAAACAAATTTCAGGTCGGAACACGATGGAACACCTGAGTAGAATCCTCTTTGAATTTCAAGAA
The DNA here is from genome assembly GCA_946902985.2 of Meconema thalassinum. NCBI lineage: Eukaryota > Metazoa > Arthropoda > Insecta > Orthoptera > Tettigoniidae > Meconema > Meconema thalassinum. Next base: position 924,798,712 of record OX336389.2, read on the forward strand.
ACTACAATAGTTTTTGTTCATGACAAGCCTCTTTTCAAAACAACATTGTAACCTAACCCTTCAATGAAATTTTAAGTTAACATACAAAATCTTACCTTCAGATATCAGCAATAACAATGAAGCACAGCACTGACCACTCTGCGTCACAGCGCTCGTCACCAGTCGAATAAACATACTGCACACTGCACGGCTGTTGCAGGGCTCTGAGAGCGTACGCGTCTTTACTTTGTTTTAAGCCCCATTTGACAGACGTTGCGGGTGACTATAGTACAAGTGCGTAGCATTTTCTTTTGACTGGGATATTTAGCGAACTAAATGTCATGTATTTTGTGAAAAATAACATGGTCGGGAAATTGAGTAAAGTTCTCCTAGATGGGCAATATCTCATACTGTGCAGCGCTTAGAGACAGCCCAGCGGGGCTAACGAAGCGACTCGAATACCCACGACCGCAAACGATCATCCATCCCCCTTCACGATCTTTTGACACGCACCGAGACAGACCAGCGCAGCGGGGCACACGGAACGTACCCGAAACTTCACAACCTAGACCGATCATTAGGGCTAGGATTTTGATATAAATACACATTCCTTCCCTTTGATTATACATAACTAAAAATGATAAGTGTCCATGAATTAGAACCTTAGCTATCATCCAATTGGGTTTTATTGTTACATATTTTACATATTTGATGATAATGACATTTTTTAGATATTTTTACTTTAAAATTAATATTCCGTGTTTTTATATTACATATTTGATCAATATGACCTTTTCTTAACATAACTTTACCTGAATTACATATTCTGTCTCTTACTGTAAAAGAAAAATATTTTTTCGCAAGTGAAATATATTTGTTCACTAGAAACTCAGGTACATGAAACGGATTTTCCAAGCAATTCATAAGCTGTTGAGAATGGGCCAGGGAAGATATTAGTGGAGATAAGGGGATGGGCACCCTTCCGGAGACTCAGCGGCTGGACTTCAGTTTATTTCAGTTGTCCTGTGAGTGCCTGAGACTCTAAGAATTAACGCACAGAACAACAACTCAAGCGATTATTCACAGAACAAATAGCCCGTCGATAAACGAAAGTAAAATGGCCGCCCAAGAATCCTACCCCGCTTGGTCTGGTGGAAAAGGTTGGCTGATCGGTTATATTCGTTAGCATTCGGGTCACTTCGTTAGCCCTGCTGGGCTGTTCAGGGTGAGCACAGAATCATCATAGTAAAACTTGTTGTTCACATTTTCACGTATGTTGTATATTCGATTGTACGTTTCAAGAGAAACAAGTCCTAAACCATAGGGTTTTTCACTCAATTCGATAGGCGGGTAAAAAGTCTAGGCTGACTTCAGGTCCACGTCCATGCAGTGTAAACGTTTTACTTTCTGCCGACATACTGGTGGCGTTTTTGCTTATGCTGCGTCTTATATAAAAAAAATTAAACACAATCGTCCACACTGTTGGCTGTTAAACGTTTGCTCACGTTTCACATTATAATATATCTTGATCCTGTTTCCAAAATAGGTCACTAGTTCCATGGGCGGGGGCAAATTCCCAAAACTGTCAAAGTACCATACGATGGATCCCTCTTTGACATAAGCTACATAATGCGTTCCTGGTCCTCGGTGATCATCCAAATTGACAACAGCACATTCCTGTTTCCAGGGTCGTGGGGGTAATTGGTTTCGCATAAACACACCTCGAAAATGAGAAAGCTTTAGTTGTTTAGCATAGCTTTCCACTTGTTGATGCGTCAGGGCATGTCTCGCTATGGCTGAGGTTATTTTTTTAATATTTCGAAATGGTGAAATCCCAAATCCATGTTTATAAAAGGCTGGCTTTAAATTGGCATTCCTAGCCCCCATAGCAATTGCTTCCATCGTTTCATTATGTCGCTGACTTTCTTTGAGTTGTTGCTTGCCCTGCTGCGCGGCTTTAATGGTTTTCGCCACTGCACGGGCACCGCCCAAAAGTGAACCTACAGCAGCCAGACCAGCAAATAAAGCAGGTAAAAATCCCGCTCGTTTGGGGACGGGAATCACTCGCCCATGGTTTGAACCCTGTCGCCGACGTTTTGGAATAACATGTCTCTGTGCTGCTCGAACAGATTTCCTTATGGTCAATACATTATTTTTTCTTTTTTTCTTTCGCAAGGGCTTGTCCACGAATGTCGTAAGCCCAGGCTTTGCCAAGGACAGAGTCTTTTTTTTAGTCTTTCTCACTGCATACCTTTGTTTCACAATAATGATAATGACCAACAACCTTTCACAAGAAAGTTTAAATCACAACTAACGTCAGATGGTTATTTCATGGTTGTATATTCTAATTCCACATAAAGTGGGAAATCGTTTATGGTTTTTCCCGCTTGCTTTTCATCCCATGTCAACATGAGATGAAAGGATAATTCGTCACCTGCATTGACCATTTCATGGTTATGGACCAACATCCTATGACCATTTATCTTTATTTGTAAATGGTTCTCATCAGGTATGGCATATTTGATGTGAATGGTTACATCATAGTGTAATCGATAGTGGCTTAATCCTGAAGCAAGCACATAGGTCAAGTGCTGATCATGGACTAGCGGTATATGGTTTCTCTCATTCACAGGTTTTTCATTTGTCAGATACACTAAAAATACAGATGGGATAAATTTATAAAGCCTTTTCATTTCATAGGTCATGTAACGCTTGGTACAGATATCGTCTTCGTCTTGCGGGTCTTCCACGTGAAAAATCCGATGGTGATTAGCGCTATAGCCATTCACCGTAAGCTGGGGCACTTTGTCATAAAACTCATACACTTTGTCATCCACATACTTTTTCGTAGTAACGTCTGTAGACACTTGAGGATGTTTTACATGGGTTAACCGCTTTCCCTTAAAGTCATAATCTCCCTGTTTTGTGCGTGGCACTACTGACCTATCCACATAGTGTTTATTAGCAGGATCTGTTTCTTGTTTAAGATCATGTATGGGGACAGGCCTAGCTTTGGCCATCAACGCACGTCCAAAGACATCCATCGTCAACCTGTAGTACCAGTCTACTGTTTCTATGACAAGGTTCGGTGTCCTGTATATAGACAGCCTGCTAGCCTGTCTAAGCCTTAGTTGAAATGAAGATTATTAAGCAGCAAGAGTCATTCCCCACGGGGGACATGGTTTCCCATCTCTGTCCCACATCACGTGAACAACGCCATGGTTCACTGTTTCCATCATCCATTCGCTGCATCAATGTGGGGCCTTCCGGCTGTGGAAAGACTAATTTTTGCTAACGCTCATCACAGCGCCCAATGGTCTGCGTTTTCAAAATATTTATATTTTTGCAAAATCTCTCTACCAACCCCTCTACGTGTTTCTGGATCAAGTCATGTCTGGATTACAAAAATGGAATATGGGTTATTTCACATTTTCCATGCAGGAAAATGTGATTTCACCGGATGAGGTAAAGCCTGATTCACTCATGATTTTCGATGATGTATCCACTGAACGTCAAGGTATCATTCAAAGCTATTTCAGCATGGGTCGACACAAACATATCGATTGCTTCTATCTTGGACAAACGTATTCTAAAATGTCCAAACAGTTGATTCGTGACAATGCCAATGTCATTGTTTTATTTCGTCAGGACGAGAGGAACAGTCGTCACATTTATAATGAACATGTGAATCCTGATATGACCTTTCAAATGTTTACAGAATTGTGTTCCAAGTGCTGGAACACGCTACGTCAAGCCTGTTTAGTGATTGACAAACAAAGTGAACTCAACCAAGGACGGTATCGCTTAGGGTTTGATCATTTTATTGCTATTTAAGGCCCTGTCTCATTCCCTGGCAAGTCATTTGTCAATACACCATGGCGTTAGCAGAGAATCAATTGAAAAAGCATATTATTAGAGCAAAAAATACTATTCGCCAAAAGTTTCATCAATTGAAACGATCACGTGCAAATCATGCTTTGTTTATTCAACAACATTTAGCACCTCCGCTAAAAGCCATGTTGAAACCCTCTTTCAAGCCATCTGAAACGCTACCCACCGTTTCCCAAGCCACGCAGACGCTGCACGAGGACCCTGAGGAAGAGGAAGAGGAACAGGAAGATTTGACTAGTGTTAGCGAAGTTGAGGATGACGAGGAACATGTGTTTACGCCTCAAAAGAAGGCCGTACCCCTTGCAGAGTTTTGAGAAAAAAGAAATCCTTGGCCATGGTCGAAACACCTTGCCCTTCCAGAGCGTCTCCGTTTTCACAACTCTTGGCCACCCCTCAACATAAAGCTCAACTGAAAACCATTTTAATAAAATATTATGGATCAACATTGGAACCCTATTTCACCGATCTATTTATTGGAAACACAGATACCACGTATGGTGTTCGCTATGAGGATGATAATTTTAAAATTGGCCATTCATCCATTAAATTTGCTCGTACTAAAGCTGTCATTAAAAACATCAACTATAAATTAACGCCAGGACTGTTAAAGCTGCTCTTTTCTCGGACCCCCTCTTCCCATGATTATACACCAGAGGATCTTGACAAATATAAATCCATTTTATTGGATACCCATGCCCACAAAAGACAGTATGATCCCGCTCAACAAGTGAATGCCAATATATCTCAAAAATATAAAACCATCATTGCAAAAATGTTTCCCACCAGTCAAAGTACTCGTCGTAAAGCGTCCGCTTCGGGAGTGACATTTAAACCATTAAAACCCCTTGTGGATGTTACCTACTGGCACAATCCCAATAAGCTCGTCTAGCGGCTACAGTTGTTGCATGCTTCACGTCAAGCTGGCCATACCGGTCACGATTGGGTAATTCAAGAAATTGAACGAGAACTTCGAAATGCCAAAATTATTGTTTAAGCCCTCACCCATTAAAATGGGTATTGCTCACGAGTTGCATCGCCCAGCTAGGCGTCACTATCCGCGACTCAAGGTGATTTCACGAGGTGTGGATGAACTTTGACAGGCTGACTTGGTTGAAATGATACCCTATGCTGGCGTTAACGACGGTGTACGCTATATATTGACCGTCATTGATGTCTATTCCAAAATGGCCTTTGTTGAACCTGTGCGTCGCAAGTCTGGTCCACTAGTTACCAAGGCCTTTCAACATATTATTCAACACTCCAAACGTCAACCTCAGTTGCTACAAACCGACCAGGGGAAAGAATTTTTCAACAAGGATTTCTCCAGTTTTCTCAAATGTAAGGATATTCACCATTACACCACGTACAGCAATCTCAAAGCCAGTGTGGTCGAGCGGTTCAACCGAACATTGAAAACCCATATGTGGAAAGCGTTTACCGCTCAGGGCAGTTATCGCTGGTTGGACATGTTACCTGAGCTAGTATCACGTTACAATAACACCAAACATAGAACGATTGGGACCAAGCCACGCCTCGTGACTAAAAATATTCAGCGATTGGATAAACTGTTTAACCCCATAAAAACAGCCGATCCTAAACGTCACCGACTGAAAATTGGGGATTTTGTTCGTGTGAGCAAATTTAAGTCTGCCTTCAATAAGGGCTACACGCCACAGTGGGGGACTGAACTATTTCGAATTCGTCGAGTCAACTTGGACACTCCAGTCACCTATTTACTCGAGGACCTCAACCGTCAACCCATAAAAGGTAGATTTTATCTCCATGAACTTCAGAAAACAGCATTTCCTAAGCATTATCTTGTGGAAAAGTGTTGAAACAAAAAGGAAATAAACTATATGTCAAATGGTTAGGGTTTAACTCTACGTTTAATTCTTGGATCAATAAATTACATGTTGTGTGAACCTGTGCAATTTTTAATTTATTTATTCACACATTTTGTACACCACCTATAGCTCTATGTGTACAGTCCTCAGCTCCACATATTTCCTTCTCTTTCCACCTGTGTTCTCTCATACATTACCCCTCCCCCTCTCCCTCCCTTCACCTCCCACCACTGCTGTTCGCAGCTCTTGCCTATCTATTGGTTGTGACATCATTCCCACAAGTTGCATCATACTTTTTACTGATATTCAGCGATTCCCACGCTTTGAACATTCTGTTATCGGACACGTGGACAGCTAACGTCCTAGGTGAACACCTGTGGCATATCAAATTTCACGTCAACTTGCATTTTGTCACGTACGAAGCAAAACAGGATGTGACTTGTTAACAGTTATCGTGCACGTGGACAGCTAACACCCAGGGTGAACACCTATGGTAGATCAAATTTCACATGAACTTGCATTTTGTCACGTACGAAGCAAGACAGGATGTAACTTGTTTAGCGTGCATGTGGTTTCACATGTGTTCACATGCCTTTCACACTTCCCTGCCACCACGATGGTCAGATTATTTCACCTTCAAGCGTCATTGTCATTTTTCCATTGCACCTGTTGTCAAGTCAGATCATCGCCTTCCAATAAGCTCAAATGACATTCACCTCCTGCTCCTCGGCAAGTTTGTTTTCTCTACTCGCTTCGACCAACATAGAACCAAGTTCTCATCACCGTTTACACGTTAAAGGTAAAATATCAGAAAAACGCACGCTCGCTCTGTCATACACCGACCCGCCGAAATAGCGATTGTTCTATTAAGCATGGTCCTTGTGGTTAGCGACAGGTTCGTTGAAACACACACCCAGCAGTATCGTCTCTCTCAACCACCACGCTTCATGAACATTATCAACAGGTAAAGAAAAATTAATATTTCTTTCAACAAAAGTGTCGTTAGGCCCTTTGTCAAAATTTCAAACATAGTTTCAAACAGGCGGCGTTAGCCCGAGTCCTAGGACACCTCGTACACGTCTCTAGCGTTATTGGTTCGTGAGATATCGGCAAAAATCACAAAAAACACTTGTTTACCCCAAAATCGAGTTTCCAATTTTTTTAAATTACAACGAGTGGTCCATAGCAAAGAAGACGTCAGCTCGAGTCCGTGGATCCCTCGTACACGCCTCTAGCATGATTGGTTCGCGAGATATTAAAAGCGAATGACCTTTTAGTTTTGGTCTTTTATTTAAATAAAGAGCCTATAGGAAAGTAGGGGGCATCACTACGAGTGCTAGGACACCCTGTATGTTCAAATCCCATGATTGGTTAGCGAGATATCAGGTTCGGGGCAAATACGAGGAGGGTTCAAAAAGAAGTGGCGTAGCTCTCTCACTACCACACTACTTACAAAACACAAATTTTTGATCTAGAGACTTGACATTTATTTTGAGGTCAGAGGGCATAGGGAACTTTCATTTATGTCAAACAATTGTTTTTGTAGAATTCCTAGTTTCCAAAATATAGGATTTTCAAAATTCGAGTGTTTTCAAAAAACATAAAAAGTAAAAAAGTTTCATTAAAGAAAATAAAGGTCATAAAGAGCATTCGTTTGAGCCATGGCACAACGTTCTATCATGTTTGGTTTTCAAACTATCACCTACTTTCGAAAACAAAAATTTTCAATTTTTTTTTTTTTTTTAGAAATATAACAAGTGGTCCATAGGAAATAGGACGTCAGCCAGAGTCCAACGACACCTCATTTGTCAACATCCGACCATGGGTTCACGAGATATGAATAAGCAAAAAGTGTGTACTAACTTTTTGATCACCTTGTGGGTTAGAACCATCACTACTCCACTACTTCTGGGCATAGTGACTATAATGTTCGTGTTAACTCAAGTAGCCTAAATACACAACACTGACTAGAATGTTCATGTTAACATAGCACTATCTAGAATGTTCATGTAAATACACAACAAAACTTCTGCAGGAAAGAACGCATCGATGATATTTACTCACAAAGGAATTTACGACAGTTCTCCTATATTATATCGTCAAGGTCAAATTCCGGTGGTGACGAGTGTAAAATACTTAGGAATTTATATTGACAGGAAAATGCAGGGGGAGAGACATACGCAATACCTTAAGAGTCATCTTGCCAGCAAAATTAATATTCTAAATCACTCACTCGGCGTAATTGTGGAGCAGACCCGGAATTATTATTAATAGTATATCGTAACATAATTCGGTCTGTGCTGGATTACAATTCCTTTTTTTTTCTTTCGATTTAATGTCAAGTATTAGGCTCCTTCGTTTAGATCGAATACAGTTTACTGCCTTGCATATCATAATAGGAGCCCTTAAATCCACCCCCACAGGAGCCTTTTAGTTGAAACCGAAGAAATGTCGTTACATTATCGGCGCAGATATCTTGCGTGTATGTACCTGCTGCGTAAAATGATGATAGCAGTATCACCTATCGTTCCTAAATTACAATTATTGGAGGAATATTATACTCGTCGATTATTGCCCACAACTTCTGTTCCGGCTTTGATGGCCGCATATTCCATTCTTAAACCGTAGCGCCATAATATATTAAAAGTTACTCGTTTGCCTATATATAATATTCCGTATTCCACCGCTCATTTTCAACCAACTATTCTCACGCATTCTTTACCCCAAGTATATCAGTCTTTTCAACATAACCCAGTGATCATTTCTCGTATTTTTCAAGAGATAACGAGCCAATTGATATCTTGCATTATATTTTATACCGATGGTTCTAAAATGGTTAATCCATCCCGTGTGGGAGCCACCTTCTTATCACCAGATTTACATATCTCAAGTCAGTATACCTTACCCTCAGACGTCACGATATTTACAGCCGAAATTTTTGCAATCCGTCAGACATGTTTTATATTAAACAACATGATATTCGTCGTTCTTTAATTTGTACCGACTCAATGAGTGTCATACAAGCACTTCAAAATGTCCTTGAGGCCGATAATTGGTTTTTTTTGTCAGTTAGTGCATCAATTGTACACTTTACAAACCGAGGGTCTCGACGTCAGTATCACGTGGGTACCCGGCCATTCACATATTGAGGGTAATGAAATCGCTGATAAACTCGCCAAAGATGCTGCTAATGGTAACGGCAAGTCTTACAATATAGCTATACCCATTTCTGATTTGCGTTCTCTAATTCGGTCGACGATACAGCAGGACTGGCAAGTCACGTGGACTACTTATGCTAAACTTAAGGCCAAACATTATTTTGGGATACAACCAACTATTTTACGCAAGACATGGTTCCAAGATGGTAAATATACACGACGACACATCATTACAATCATTCGTCTCCGCTTTAATCATGCATTAACGCCGGCGTATTTATTTCGCATAAAACGACGTCAGGATGCCTTGTGTTCGTGTTTGCAGATGGAGGGTACTTTAAATCATATTCTCTTTCAATGTCCACAATATGATTTTCAACGTGCCATAATGTTGCGCAATTTATATTCATTAGGGTGTTGACTGCCTTTAAATGTTGCCACATTAGTTCATACTCCTACAATTCCGCTGGTTAGTAGCATAGTATCATTTTTCGACAACATTGATTTGAGCCTTTGAATGTGTATTCCTTTAATTAATAACTTTATTAAACACAAATTGTGCACTTTTACAAACAAATATTCACATTGTGCAATAATTAATAATTGAGCATGATCGCTGTGTGCATTTTTGAACATGGTTCCGTTCACAATACTGATCACACAGCTGACAGACACAATCAGCAGAAGGCTCGTGATAGGACTTGAACTTGCAAACTTTATGGTGATAGCCATGCACGGCCATGGAGTTGACAAAGTGACGAAGGTCCTGGTTCGCATCTGACCATGTCCTGTTCATCATGGCTTCAGTCGAGTAGAACTGTAGCCAGATGTTCTTTCGTTTATTTTCCCTTTCTTCCAGCAATTTCTTCCAGCCATCCGTAGAAGGGAGAGCAAATTTGAACCTCAAATCTTCTATGAGGAAAGGTTCCCCAGCAAGCTCATATACTAGCCGTGATCGTGTATATCGAGATACACCAATGGTGACCTTTGAAAATCTTGCCTTGACTTTTTCCAAAGTGAAGAGGTCACTCTTAGTTAGTTTAGCCCATGTAATATCTATTCCGTAAGCAAGAATAGGTATTATTTTTGCATGAAATAATGCCATGGCAGACTTGAGAGATAGTCTATTTAAGAACTTGATATCGTATATAGCTTTCGTAGCGGCTGCTGCTCTGGATCTTGTGTGTAGTCGGAAAGATTTAGTCGTTGTCTGAAGGATAAGGCCAAGGTATTTGAAGCTATTTACGATGTGTAGTGGCTCTGATTTGAAAAGTACTCCATCATGTGGGGATAGTAGCCATTCTTCCTAAATATCATATGTTCAGTTTTTTCGGCATTCACTTCCAGCTCATTAGCATTGGCCCATTTTCCAGTGCAGTTACTGCCGCTTGTAATTCATTGATGTCATGCGACCCTAGAACCATATCATCAGCGTATAAATATATCCGTACTTCCGTTGATTCTTCTCTAATTATCCGTACAACATCATTACTGGCAACATTAAATAATAATGGGCTGAGGGGGTCACCTTGCAATACGCTATTGGTTTGGACTATCTTGTTAGAAGTCGTCACATTGTCTGAGATCCTGACAGTGTTGACCCTCAACATGTTATGGACCAGAAGAGTGATCACTGTGTTTTCTTCCACTAACGACTCAAGTTTTGAAGATATGATATTCCTGTTAAGTCTATCGAAGGCTTTTGTAAAGTCGATGAATACCGCATGAAACTTTCCCTGAGGCAATCTAAGTACATTTTCAATGTCATCCAAAAGATTCCTTATTGCTTGAATTGTGTTTCTTCCTCTTCTGAAACCAAACTGTTCATCTGATAATTTGCTCTCAATTTCAACGTTGAGTCTCTTTGTTACTAACTTCGTAAGTACTTTCAGTAGGGTGTTTTCCAAGGCAATCCCCCTATAATAGTTAGGGTCATGCGGATCACCTTTCCCTTTGTAGATCACCTTTAATGTGAACGTTTTCCACGCAGTTGGGATGTCTCCGAATCGCAGGCACAGATTCATGAGGTTTGTGAAAACCGGAAGTAACGTATCAGCGGATACTTTAAGGTGCTCACTGAAAATGCCATCAGGCCCTGCAGCTTTCTTATCTTTCAGACTCAAAAGTATGTCATGAACTTCTTCAGATGAGAACTTGCTGATACTATTGTAGGTTACATTAACATCTTTTACTGGATATGCTGTTGTGGTTCTTCGTTGGTTCAGTACATCACTGAAATGCTCCTCCCAGGTTTCCATATCTATCTTTCCTCCCATTTGCGATTTCCGAGGTCGTAAGGCTATATAAGGATCTTTCCTGGCTTCATCCACCATCTTACTTGCTTCAAGTTCAACCTAATGCTTTTTTGCTTCCTTAAGTAGGTCTTTATATTTTCTTCTCATTAAACTGTACTTCTCTATTGTTGCTTGATCTTGCTATGTGAAGAGCTTGCAAGACTCGTTTTCTTTCTAGATAACATGCCTGATTGAACCATTTTTGTGATCGTCTTCTCGCAATTGGGATGATTGCGGACTGAATGATGTCCTCCAATGCAGAAACTGCAAAATCCAGTTCGTTTCGCTGTATCATATTGTCTAAGTCATTAATCCTATGCATATTTTGTTTGAGTACGTTATCATCCATCTTTCGGGAAAAGGAACGATGTAGTTCTATCTCTGAATGTGTATTCCTTTCACCTGGTCCATACATGTGACCCGGTCATGTGTGTCTATGTGCCGTATGTCACCAAGGTGGGTCACTTTGGTGTGAAGAGTCAAATGCCATTTGTGTCCCAGTCTAGTCCATATGTGTTCCTCCTAACTATTATGTCTCCTCGTTATGTTACACTCTTTGATTTGAATCACCTGTTCGTCATCGGTCGCACGCCTTTTATCGGTAGTCGATGTTTACCTCATGATAACTGCCACTGTACAGTAGCAATTGGGTAAAGAGTTTACTGTGCCCACTACCATAACAAGAAGAAGAACGTTGCAATTGGACAAAGTGCTGCGCTAAGCCTTATAAAGATACAGAACATTCGTATCCCAACCTTTGTATTCCTTTTACCTGGTCCATAATCGTGACCCGGTCATGTACGTCTCTATGTCGTCAAGTCACCAATGTGGGTCAATTCGGTGTGAAGAGTCAAATACCAATTGTGTCCCAGTCTAGTTTCATCTGTTTCCTCCCCCTTTTGTCTCCTCGTTACGTCATACTTTTGTTTGGTATAACCCGTTCCTCACTGGTCTTCCGCCTTTTCTCGGTAGTCGATGTTTACCTCAAGATACGTACTTCTGAACAGTAGCAATTGGGTAAAGAGTTTACTATGCCCACCACCGTAAGGTGAAGAAGAAGAAGAAGAAGAAGTATCCCAACCTCCATACGGTGTGCATCTCTGCAGTGAGTGGTATCGGGTGTAGTGAACGTGCTTTTGAGTGTTGTGTGGACGTCGGTTTTGTGGTCTGTTCTTTGTTTAGTGTGTTAGTGTCTCGTAAGTGTTTTATCAGGTTCGTACCCTCTTCTTTATAGGGGATAACTATTCCTCATGGCGTCAGAAAGTGATGGTAGTCAGATGGGGCGACCTCTGGACGAACTAGAACACGTGGAACACGAGGGTGTAGCGTCCGTTGAAAGCATGCTAGTAGTGCCGGAGTCTGAGCTAGTATCAACTCCAACAACTATCATTACTGAAACATCTCCGGTTATTGCTAAAAGACAGCCATCGTCAAATGACAACCGGTATTATGACCATCACACAGGGCCGTACACGGTGTTTGTGCAAGGTGAGAGAGATCAACATATTGGCAATTTACATCCGATGGCATTGGGCAAACTTTTTTTCGAAAATAATATCGCGGGCATAAAGAATATTCAACGCAAAGGTCGCAATCGTGTTCAGGTACAATTTCACAAGGCAATAGAAGCGAATTCCTTCTTACAAAATCCCTTATTACCAGCAAAGCACTTGGTCGCCTTTGTCCCGTCCGCCAACGTCCAACGTGTTGGGCTATTTAGGGGCGTCGACACATAATTAACACATGAGGAAATCTTAAAATATATTGATTCGCCAGTCCCAATCGTGAGAGTCCATCGCTTTTTTAGGAAAAATATGATCAATGACAAGTTAGAATCCCTTCCTACAGGAACAGTGAAAATTTTCTTTAAAACACAACGGCTACCGGATTATGTATCTATTTTTAACGTGCTACTAGAGGTAACCTTATTCATATTTTCCCCCATTAGATGTCTGAACTGTCAACGATACGGGCATGTCAAACTACACTGTCGGGCTCGCTCCCCAGTTTGCGGTAACTGTGCGCAAGGTCACTCGACGGAAACATGTACGGAGCAGCTTTTCAAATGTGCAAATTTTGGTGACAACCATCCGGCAGGCGCCGCACGCTGCCCCGAATTGGAAAAACAGAAATCCATAAAACGTCAAATGTGTACCGATAATAAATCGTACCACGAAATTATTACGGCTAACTACAGTGTACCGTTCAATGCTCTTACCCTCCCGCAGCAATTTCCGACCTTAGAACAGTCTAATATTACGCGTCAGGTGGTTCCGCCGAGAAAACGAAAGTATACAGAACTAGTGTCCCCAAAGCCGAAAGTGGTGAATCCCATAGGTTACGACCGACGGGCCTATTTAGATATCTTAGAGCAACCGTCTGGCAGTGGTGTAGGGGTGGCTTTGCAACCCGAGACCATGGGTGTGGAAGTTTCGAAGGAACGGTCTTCTCAAACACCTGGCACTTCGCGGGACCCGTCGCATGACATCATGGAAGATTTCCAGAAATTACAAGAATTATTAGGGCACAACGCTCAATGGAGCTTTTACGTGAAAAAGCTATTGGAAAAAATAGTACCATTACTTCCCAATCCCCCTTCCACAAAAAATAATACCTTAGTTAGTAGTAGTCCTACAGTGGTATAATTTTGATACGTGCTATATGTTACTCCTCCAGTGGAATTGCCGTAGTATTCTAAAGAAAAAGCATGAATTATTGCATTTAATCCACGAATATGATCCGGATATCATATTCATACAAGAATCATGGCTTCGTTCCTCGTATAACTTTTCGATCCCCAACTATCAGGTTGAACGTCAGGATGGTCCAGGATATCGTGGCATCATGACGCTCTTCAAAAATAACTTACGATACACTCCCCTCTCTAATCAAGTTTATATTCCTAACACTTATCATCACACATTCCTTGTGCAAGATATCCGTGTAAGTCACATTTATTGTCCCCCGGGTATACAAGGTTCCCGTCGGCAATGGCAGGCATATTTTCGGTTCATACAACAATTTCCTAAACATCTTACAGTGGGGGATTTTAATGCACATCACGATTTATGGGGCAGTGGCCGAATTAATCCGAAAGGACGTCACATCGCTGCAGTTATTCAGGAATTACACCTACATCTCCTCAATGATGGATCACCCACGCGCATTAACCCCCCGCCCCAAATAGTCCCCAAAGTGCGGTGGATTTAAGTGTTACTACTTTAGACTTATCTCATAAGATGACATGGAAGACCGTGCAGGATACGCATCAAAGCGATCATTATCCAATCAAAATAGACTATGATGTCTCGCGTTCCCGACATATCCACAAAAACGAATTTAAGGTTAAGCGAAATTTACGACTTTTTGATTATGAGTTGTTTTCTCAATTTTTAGAGGATAGGCTTTCACAGCATACACCGGCGCCTAGTAACAGTTATACTTTTTTATTATAGAATATCCGAGCCTATTTTAATATATATCCCCCTCTAATAACAACGACAGGTCCTCCGAATAATCGTGGTACTTTACCATCATGGTGGGATCAAGAGTGTGGACAGCTGGTAAGACGGAGCAAGGCGAGTCTAAAAGCTTTTCGACATTATGGCTCTCCAACATCTTATTTGAGATACAAAAGTCTCACCGCGCAAATCCAACGTGTATTTAATCATAAACGACGTGAGGCGTGGAAATTATACATTACCCAATTAAGCAATACTACATCCCTAAACAGTATTTGGACGGCGATTAAACATTTCTCTAATAATCGAACTATTTCCGCCTCCTCCCAACTTTCGGCGCAGGGATACCATGACCTGTATCATACTTGGACACCGGATATACTTATTCGTTTGCCTACATCTTGCCTCGGATGTAGGGTGTCGGAGCTATGTAGAGATGAAACGAATAGCTCAGGACAGGGAGGCATGGAGAGCTGCATCAAACCAGTCAAAAGACTGAAGACTCAAACAGAACAACATCTTGTACCTCTGGTTCACTGGACCGTTCACTGGACCTATTACAAGTAGCGAATTACGTCACACATTTCGTCACAAAAAATCATCCAGCCCAGGAGGGATTGATAAAATGATCGTTCGATTTCCAGTAAACGCTCAACAACTATATACTTCCATCTTACGCACAGGGACCTTCCCGGAGGATTGGAACGTTTTTCAAACTGTACCGATTCTTAAACCTATGAAAGATGCTCGATTACCGAGTAGTTATCGTGGTATCCAACTTTGATCTTGTTTCCGAAAAATCTTTCAACATATTCTTCTCCGACGGCTTCAATGGTGCCTAGAATATTATAACCTGTTTCCAAAAACCCAATTTGCATTTAGGATAAATCTTGGTACATCTGACCCCTTAAATATATTCCTTACCGATCTACTCCTAGCAAAAGGAAAGAAAATGCACACAGCAGCTGTGTTCCTTGACCTCAAAAATGCATATGATTCTGTTGATCCATATCTTCTTATTCAATTTCTGAGGGATCTCCAAGTTACCCTTCCCTTCAGGTGCTTAATACATAATATGCTATGTCATCGTCATATTACTTTAAACTCCCCAGCCGGTGTCTTTGATTTTCGACATACTTCTTATGGTGTTCCGCAGGGAGACGTTCTAAGCGGGCTTTTATACTTAATTTACACCCGTACTTTAGAAACAGTCATATTACCGCACGCTCGCATTCTTCAATATGCGGATGACATTCTAATATATTGCACTAGAGAAGAGCTCTCCTACTGTCCCAGGGATATATACCACGCATTATCTCATGCTCATGAATGGTTACATCAATACGGATTTGAAACATCTCTAGGAAAAAACCCTGCGATGATCTTTACGCACAAACGAATTTACGACAGTTCTCCTATATTATACCGTCAAGGTCATATTCCGGTGGTGAAGAGTGTCAAATACTTAGGGATTCACATTGACAGGAAATTGCAATGGGAGAGTCATACGCAATACCTTCAGAGTCATCTCGCCAGCAAAATTAATTTTCTAAAGGCACTCACTCGACGCAATTGGGGGGCGGACCCAAAATCATTATTAACGGTTTACCGTAATATCATCCGTTCTGTGATGGATTACAATTCCTTTTTTTATTCAATGTCCAGCAGTAGGCTCCTCCGGTTAGATAGAATACAGTTTTCTGCCTTGCGTATAATTATAGGCGCGCTTAAATCAACCCCCACAGGAGCCCTGTTAGTTGAAACCGGAGAAATGTCACTTCATCAAAGGCGTAGATATCTTGCATGTATGTACCTGCTAAGAAAAATGATGATAACAACATCACCTATCGTCCCTAAATTACAACTATTAGCGGAATATTATACGCGTCGATTATTGCCCACCGATTCTCGTCCAGCTTTACTAGCCGCATATTTCATGCTTCAACTGTACCGCCATAATATGTTAAAAGTCATGCGGTTACCGATATATACTATTCCGTATGCTGCAACGTACTTTCAACCCCATATTCTTCAGAACTACTTACCCCAAGTACATCAGTGCTTTCAACATCATCCTCTAATCATTCCCAGTATTTTTCGGGAGATAACGAAACCTTTGATCTCCTGCATAATTTTTTATACCGATGGTTCTAAAATGGTGAACCCTTCTCGTGTGGGAGCAGCTTTCTTTGCCCCGGATTTAAAAATCTCATTTCAGTATGCTTTACCCCCAGACGTCTCGATATTTACAGCCGAAATTTTTGCCATCCGTCAGACATGTTTTTATATCAAACAACATACCATTCGTCATTCTTTAATTTGTACCGATTCAATGAGTGTAGTGCAAGCACTTCAAAATGTTCTAGAGGCCGATAATTGGTTTTTATGTCAGTTAGTTCAACAATTGTATACTTTACACACGGAGGGTTTTGAAGTCAGTATCACGTGGGTACCCGGCCATTCTCATATTGAGGGAAACGAAATAGCGGATAAACTCGCCAAAGATGCTGCTAATGGCCAAGGCAAACTTTACAACATCGCCATACCAATGTCCGATTTGCGTTCTATAATTCGTTCGACGATACAGGATGACTGGCAAGTCACGTGGACTAACTATGCAAGAATTAAGGCCAAGCACTATTTTGGATTACAACCGACTATTTTAAACAAACCATGGTTTCAGGGAGGGAAATACACAAGACGGCATATCATTACAATCATTCGTCTCCGTTTTAACCATGCATTAACGCCGGTGTATTTATTTCGCATAAAACGACGTGATGATCCTCTGTGTTCGTGTTTACAAATGGAGGGTTCCCTAAATCATATTCTCTTTCAATGTCCACAATATGACTATCAACGTGCCTTAATGTTGCGAGCTTTATACGATTTAGGTTATGCCCTTCCTTTAAATGTTGCCACATTAGTACATGCGCCTACTATTCCACTGGTTAGTAACATAGTAGCATTTTTCGACAATATTAATTTAAAGATTTGAATGGATACTCCTTTCCCATGATCCATATTTGTGACCCGGTCGTGTGTGTATGTGTAGTGAGTCACCAAGGTGGGTCGCTTCGATGTGAAGAGTTAAGTTCCATTTGTGTCCTCGTCTCCATTCCTTTGGTTTTCCTCATATGTATCCCTCTGCGTTGCGTCATACTCTTGTTTGCGATTCCCCGCTACTTACTGGTCTTACGTTTTCAATCGGTAGTCGACGCCTACCCAATGATACATACCACTGCACAGTAGCAATTGGATAAAGAGTTTACTGTGCCCACTGCCGTACCAAGTATAAGAAGAAGAAATGAAGAAGAATAAGAAGAAGGTGGCTCGGCGTGTGCTCTTCCGTCGCGTACGGGTCGGTCTCCCTTAGCTCGCCGGTTCGAATCGCCTCGTGTGTGGAGAGCGACTGCTTCTGTTAAGTAGTGTGACTGTGTGTGCGCACGTATACTTGTGTGTGCCTAAGTGTGTATTAGTGACTCTTACTCAGTGAATAGTAGACCCATTCTCGGTTCTATATATCGGGGACATGTCAGACACCAGTGGGGGTGCGGAAAATCCGTGCCCACCTGACGATGCCATGGACGTTATTCTTACGGAGATTATGCCTTAAAAGCCCCGTTTACCCCAGCCTTATCTTCTGCTACCCCGTCATCTGATACGAATTTGCCTCCTGTAATTTCTACCTCCTCAGCTCCGTCAACTGGGGCCGATCCTCCGAGACCGTACCCCTCAACCCACTCTGGGCCCTATCATATTAATGTCGAGTCTGTCGACAATTCGCATATCGGTCATTTACATCCGATGGCTTTGGGACGACTGTTCTATGAGAAAAAAATCGAGGGAATTTCGGCCATTCACCGCAAGGGGCGCAATCGCATACAGATTACCTTCAACACGGCTCGAGCCACCAACCACTTTCTTAAAAACCCCTTACTCGCCAAAAAAAAGTTGAAAGCGTTCATTCCATCCTCGAACATCCAACGGTAGGCTTAATCCGTGGTGTCGATTTATCTATATCGAATGACGATATCCTGCAGTATATTGAGTCGCCATGCCCCATAATCAAACTCCAACGCATGTCTCGCCGTAAAATGATTGACGGTAAAGTGGAGATGCTCCTCTCGGGGACGATAAAACTTTATTTTGAATCGCAGACTCTCCCAAAATATGTCTCAATTTTTCATGTTGTCCTTGAGGTTCACCTTTTTATCTTTAGGCCGATCATATGTAATCGATGTCAGCGGTATGGACATACCGGTCAAAATTGTCGTGCAAGAGCTCCCCGATGTGGCCGCTGTGCTCAAGGCCATGAAACTTCGACATGTTCCCAAGTCTTGGTACGATGCGTGCATTGTGATGAGAATCATACAAGCGGTTCCTCCCAGTGTGTGTACCATCAAAATCAAGTTGAGATAAAAACACGCATGTCTTGGTCATGTCCATCGGATAGATATCCTCTTAACGCAGTAGAAATTTTCTGTGGATTTTGCCTCGGCATCTTTCTTATTCAACTGGAATACAGATAAAATAAAGGAAGGAAATAGTAAACAGTATTTATATGAAGACTGTATTATAATTTGACCTCCATTTCAAATATCATCTGCAGTGTGTGTTCTCATTCATCCTATTTTTCATTCATTCTTTTCACTAATTATGCATTTGAGCCTCCGTGGCTTAGGCGGCAGCACGCCGGCCTCTCACCGCTGGGTCCGTGGTTCAAATCCCGGTCACTCCATGTGAGATCTGTGCTGGACAAAACGGAGGCAGACAGGTTTTTCTCCGGGTACTCCGGTTTTCCCTGTCACAATTTAATTCCAGCAACACTCTCCACTATCATTTCATTTCATCTGTCATTAATTTAAGCATTGCCCCAGAGGAGTGCGACAGGCTTCAGCAGTCGGCACACTTCATATCCTCGCCGCTAGATGCGGGCTTCATTCATTCCATTCCTGACCCGGTCGGCGACTGGAAGCAGGCTGTGGATTTTCATGCATGGTGCTTACATAAAAAGTGAAGTTGTGTATCATGGTAGAATCATTTTTAACTGTATCTCTGCATGCCATAGTTCCTTATTGTAGATATTAAAAGTACTTCCCTCCATGTGATTCTCCAATCCATTTCAGAAGAGAGATGTTTGCCTTCTTAAATAGCTGTCAAAAGCTCATGGATTTCTTACTGCAAACTGCTGTTACATCAAGTTATTGGTAACATTTCCAAGTATAGTGAAATGGCATGAAATAAGGGTAGGAAACATTAGGGTAAAAAAAATCCACATAACCGATTTACTTATGATGCCAACCTTCCATGAAATAATTTTCCTACTTTGTGTTCCCTGTGACTCCTTGTATGTGTATATTCAAGTTCATGCTCTAATTTTATTTATTATATTGTGTTGAATACACATGCATAATGTTCATATGTAATTCACGAACCCGTATAAAAAAACAAACTAACCTTATATAACGAGATTCAAACTACGAATCAAAATATAAACCCCAATTTAATGCACTACAAAGTTTATGTACTTAGATAACATTGTAAATTTAAACCTCAATTCAGTGATCAGGGTCTGATGATGATGATGACCTCTTGAAGGTTGAAACGCGTAATCCTGAAAATTGCCCCATTATAATAGTGAAATTAAATGATAGTGATCATAACTAATACATGTGATTCTTTCCAGGTGTGTTATTGACTTATTATTCATATATAGTATTGAGTTACTTGAAGAAGTCTTAGAACCTTTTCCTAACAGTTAAAAAGTTTTCAAGTAGAAAATAAATGTTGCATTCAGGGAACACAGAGACATTATGGAGAGAAATTGAGATATATAGCATGTAAATATCTTGTTACCTCCAGGTTTTACCTATCTGTAACAGTACCTATTAATAAATAAATAATTAAAAAAATAATTACATTATACCCCGCCCAGTCATTGGACAAATTCGTGTTGACCGGCTGATGAGTTACAACTGACACTGAAAGAATGGCTTCAAAACTTTACATTACGCTAATAAGTAATAACTGCAGTCTAGTTTTTGTATAGATTAAAGATCACCATCCTATCCCTCTGCTTTATTATAAACCTATTCAAAATATGCCAAACAGTTTACTCCAATCAACATTATGGTGTTTGAAGCCATTTCTCAGTGTTGCCTTAGTTTAATGTTGTTTGATGTTTTCCAGTCGGTCAACACGATTGTACCCAATTATTGTGATGGGTTATTCCCTAATCCTGAAAAAAAAATACACGAGATGAATAAATGCACTTGGATGACCAATTTCGATCGTCAAGCGATCATCATCAGATCCATTACACGTAGGCTATAAAATTTATGAGTGAAGGTATTTACAATATGTACACCTATTAAGTTGCAGTATTAGTTAAGATAATGCAACACTTCATTATTTGTTAGTTATAGTCTATGTGAGGTTCTGTTAAGATACTGGAATTGGTGATTGACTTCCAAAATTTGCTTGTTTAGAGTGACTGTGATTGTTGATAAATGGTCAGTTCAGATTGTATTGTACAGGCTACTTACCTGGTTGGATTTTGCGTGGTCCTGGAGAGAGCAGTTAACTTCGTCACTATCTGCTCCCAACGAGTTACATTAACTAATACTGCAACCAAATAAGTGTACAAATTGTAAATACTTTCAACCATAGATTTTATAGCTTAAGTCAGGGTGTCTACCGGTAATGAAAAGTAACGAAACTAACGATAGAGTAACTCATTTTGCAAACATGTAATGAAAGTAACGAAAAGTAACTAATTTTTATGTGTGGATAGTTGGAGGTAACGAAAATTCGCTGAGGTAGGTTTAAATCCGGCACCGATTGCGTAGGCAATATTTCCCCGTGCCCGACCTCAAGGAAATGCATACTGAGGATACCTTGAGGGGTATACATCGGTTCAACGTATATTTGCAGCATCAAGAAGGGTTTTTAGTTTTGTGTGAAATGTTTTTCTGTATTATTAGGAAACCTGACTTTTCGCGAAAAACTTCCGAAACTTAACAGAAACCTCTCATTTATGTTATTGACCTCTAAATTTGGAGACTATCACAAATTGAAGTCCAGAAATAATTTAATAATTAATCTGTTTTTCTATCCTTCTGAAAATTGTCAGTTATTTTTGAAGCACGAGTGATGAGCCTAGGCTGACTGTACAATAATCTTCACATCTGTCAGCTCTCGCTTTCTTTGATATGTGGATGATAACATTCTTCTGTCATATCTGGATAGACAATCAACATATTTCTATGCATTATCCAGAAATAAAATAAGGAAACTTATTTTCCAATTCTTCCAAACACAAAAGATTGTAATTTTAGAGTATTGTATAGCTGGCCGTGAAAAGTTCTATTGGTTTACAACGCCCCGCCATGCCTGGATGGACTGTCAGTTAAAGATTAAGATCATCCGTTTGTACCTGCTGCTGCAAACCCATCAGGAGGTTCTCTGTCAGCATCTCCAAATTCCTTGACAACCATAATCACGGCCCACGGGAATCCACTTCATAAGTCTCGATTGCTGTCTTCATGTTGGGAGTACTCGCCAGATGAACTGGTTTACACTTTAAGGCTGGCTATTCAGGTAGAACAGAGAGTATGGAAAAAAATAGTGTAGGCGTTTACATGTAAATGCATGGAGTCACATCACACACAGCTGCTGGAGTTGTTGTTGATTGATTTAGGGGCTTGACGACATCATGGTCATGTAGCCCCAAGTACTTGGGTGTTTGTTGAATTTGATAACCTGTGTTATTGTGATGGCTGTATAAGTGTGTGTATTTGTAATTCAGATGAGGTTGACACAAAATCATGACCATAGCATTGTAGGTTTAATATTTGCGCGAAATAGATGGTATAGATCTGGTAGATCACGAACTGGTCGGTGGTAAACTTGATTCTTGACAAAGCCTCACAGAAAAATATATATTGGCATAAGGTCTGGGCTCCTAGGGGGGCCATGATATCGGATGACTACCTCTCGCAATCCAGCGCTCTGGAAAGTTACAATCCAAGGAATTTCTCACAATATCCGCATAATGACATGGCGCATCATCTTGTTGGAAGTTGTGGCAAAGAGTACAACTGCAACATGTTTACGTACCTTTGTGAATTAACGGTAATTCCCCAATAAAGAATGGTCCTATCGCTCTGTCCTTCAATATTGCACACCACACATTTACTTTCGGAGAGTCTTGTTCGTGCTCGACCACGGCGTGGGGATTTTCCATTCCCCATATGTGGCACTTACGTCTGTTCACTTCCCCCAGAAATGTGGAATGCAGCCTCATCAGAAAAACCGAGTATATTGAGGAATGCCCCATTTTTGTCAATTTTTACCAGACCTGCTTCTGCAAATGCCTCCCACCGCGGCTTGCCATTAGGCTTCAGTTTCTGACAAAGCTGTTAGGTATATAAATAGCATTTTGAGTTTCCCTACTTGTAGAAACAAACCGTCAATAATTATTACTAGTGGTTTTCAGGAGTCCATCTTGTTGCGAAGTGGCTAGCATTCTTGGGTGACACCGCAGAAGCCCAAGTTCGATTCCCAGCTCTGCCAAGAAATGTAATTCTGGTCTGAGGGTTGGAAAGGGGATTCTCAGCCTCGTGAGACAAAATTGAGAAGAGGCAGATTCGATTCCTTCCTCAGCCGGCTTCCTACCCAATTCCTACCTCGATTACAAGTAGACACTCAAGTGCAGACATCACAGTGACACAGGTTATCAGACAACTTTTACACACACCCAAATACATGAGGCTACATGATCATGATGATGCAAAGTCCTAAAGAATCAACAACTACAACAATAATTTTCAAGATATGAATTTTTGTTTTATTATGCATCCAAACTGGACATGCTCTATTTATCTGCCCAAATGTAGAATTGTGTATTTCATACTGGAGCGAGTCGTTTGCTATTTGGATAAGTTAGAGAAATTGGGAAACTCTTGCAGCACAAATAAGGAGGGACAGTTTAGGCGAGTGTTATGTTCAGCTATCACCTGTGCAAGTCACAGAAGAAACTTGTGTGCAGGTATGAGCGACATTGTATACCACAGAAGAAACTTGTGTGCAGGTATGGGTGACATTTTATACCACAGAAGAGACTTGTGTGCAAGTATGGGTGACAGTCCATGCGACAGACAGAACTAGTGCAACAGGTATGGGTGACAGTCCATGCCAAAGAAGAAACTTTTGTGCAGATATTGGGTAAATTGCACGCCACTGAAGAATCTTGTAAAACATTAGGTAGTTTAGCATATTCCTCAAAGGAGACATGTACCATTTCAGGATAGACATTTTGTCAACATTTGCAACATGCCATTTCCTCTCTGGTGGTGAAAAGTAACCTGACCTTCTTTTTGTGGATTTGATTTTCTCTTCCACCAACTAGTTTAAGACAAAACAATGATACATTAGCTTTACAATCTTCACTTTAGGGGCAGATGACCTCGCTGTTCTAATCTTCACTTTTATTATATTATAGATACATTATTGAGTTGTTGATTTGTGAAATCGTGGTAATGTAGCCCTGTATTCTTGAATGTGTGTGGAATCTGTCTGATAGCCTGTGTCAAAATGATAGCAAATATGGTTCAGCCTCGGAAAATGCTAGGGCGTCCCTTGCAGGCGACGCGCAGTTCTTCAGATGCTGTGGGATTTGTGAGAAATGGGCGACCAGCATCGCAATACATCCAAATAGGGACAGTCAACATCTTAACCCTGACGGACAAGACTGAGGAGCTAGTGGACTTCATGATGGAGAAAGATATAGCCATCCTCGGTCTCAGTGAAACGAAATGGAAAGGAAAAGGGGAAAGAAAACTAAAGGAGGGATATAGGCTGTTTTACAGTGGAGGACAGGAGGCAAAAAATGGAGTAGGAATGATTATAAGAAAGGATGTCCTAGAGTATGTGGAGGAGGTGAAGAAGGTAAGTGACAGTATGATCATAGGAAGGGACAGGGACAAAAGATCTGGCTCAATTATATGCTCCACAAACGGGGAATAAAGAAGAGAACTTAGAAGAATTCCTAGAAGATGTGGAAAATATATATAGAGGATAAGGAAATAATAGTAATGGGAGATTTGGATGCACAAGTGGGAAGAGACAGACAAGGAAGAGAGGAGATTTTGGGACCATATGGTTATGGCAGTAAGAATCCAGAAGGGGATTTCTTAATGAACTTCTGTCAGCGAAACCAATTAATTATAGGGAATACGTGGTTCAGAAAGAAAAATAGAAGATAACGAGGTATGGATGGGGAAATAGAAGAACGAAAACTCTGATAGACTATGTATTAGTCGAAAAAGGACATTGGAAAGAGCTAATGGATGTCACAGCCATGCCAGAGGAAGCCTTTGGAGGAGACCACAGGGCAGTGGTAGCAAAATTAAAAGTAGGAAATGTTATGAAATTACCAAGAAAAAAGGAAAAGAAAGATTAAGGTCTGGAGACTAAAGGAAAAGGAGGTTGCAGAAGAGTTTAAGAAAGAATTGCAAGAACTGATACCAAGGACGGATATTACCCATGTAGAACAAGAATGGGAAAAGTTCAAGAATGCATTTGTAAACAGTGCAGAGAAATCGTGTGGTAGAACAACAGGAAAGGTACGGGAAAAGACAACAAAATGGTGGAATGATAGAGTGAAAGAAAAGGTAAGGGAGAAGAAGAAAACTTGGAAGGAATGGAAAACAAAAAAGACAGAAGAAAGTAGAGCAAAATATATAGAAGCAAACAGAGATTGCAAGAAAGTAATTGCAGAGGAAAAGAAGAAAAGCTGGGAAGAATTCACTGAGGAAATAAGGGAGGATTTAAATTGTGGAAAGAAATTGCTGTTTGGAATTATAAAAAGTAGAAGAAATGAAAAGGTGAACACTGGGTTCGTGAAAAACAAAGAAGGTGAAATATTGACAAAACCAGAAGAGATAACGGACAGATGGAAAGAATATTTCAGCGAGCTATTGAATGTGAGACGCCAGGCATGCGGAGATGTTACGCAAACAGCCAAAACGGTGGACGAAAAAATAGAAGAAGAACCAGATTTTACTATGGCAGAAGTGGAATGGGCAGTTAGGAAGATGAAGATGGGGAAAGCTGTGGGAATCGACGAAGGGGCAATAGAAATGATCAAGGCGGCAGGACCAGTTGGACTGCAGTGAACATACAGACTTCTCAGGAGTGTGTGGAGAGAGAAGGAAATTCCTGAAGACTGGGAAAAGGGAATAATATTGCCAATATTCAAGAAAGGAGACAGGAAGGGGTGTGGTAACTACCGAGGAATCA
The DNA here is from genome assembly GCA_946902985.2 of Meconema thalassinum. Taxonomy (NCBI): domain Eukaryota; kingdom Metazoa; phylum Arthropoda; class Insecta; order Orthoptera; family Tettigoniidae; genus Meconema; species Meconema thalassinum. Next base: position 924,824,643 of record OX336389.2, read on the forward strand.
CCATCATCTGGCATGTTGCCAAAGTAATGGGAAGAATCCTAGAAAAAAGAATTAGAGTAAAGGTGGAAAGCCAAATAGAGGAGGAGCAGTTTGGATTTAGAGGGGGCAGGTCAACAGTGGAACCCATTTTCATTCTGAGACAGAACATTGAAAAGAGTTGGGAATATGGGAAGGGTATGGTAATGACATTTATAGATCTAGAAAAGGCCTATGATAGCATCCCTAGAACAAAAGTTTGGGAAAGCTTAACAAATAGGGGGATAGGCAAGGAACTGAGAGACATTATAAAAGGAATGTGTATGGATTGCTACAGTAGTGTGAAGACTAGAGTCGGGACATCGGAATGGTTTAAAATTGACACTGGACTAAAGCAAGGAAGTGTGTTGTCACCATTATTGTTCTTAATGGTGATGGATGACATCATGTAGGTAGCAATTAAAGACTATAGAAGGGAAAAGATGAAGGTAATGCTGTTTGCAGACGATGTTGTGATCTGGGGCGCGGATGAGATGAAGGTACAAGAACAGTTAGACGTAATAAATGAAAAGATTGAGCAATGGGCATTGAAGATAAATGTGGAGAAGAGTAAACCAAGTGGTGATGAGTAGAGGTAAGAAAGAAGGAAAAGGAGTAATCAAAGTAGGAGATAAGGAATTGGAAGTGGTGAAACACTTCAAATACTTGGAAAGTGAACTGACTGAAGATGGAAGACTAGATTTGGAAATTAGCAGAATACAACTCGGGAGTGCTTTCTACCAACAGGTACGGGGACTAGTATTGAACAAGGATATACCAATTAAGGCTAAAGAAGTTATGTACAAAGCATATTATGTTCCTATAATGTCATATGCAGCAGAAACTTGGACAATGACTAAGACGGATGAGAGCAGAGTACAGGCAGCTGAGATGAGATTCCTGAGAAGTATGGTTCAGAAAACGAGGAGAGACAGAGTGAGAAATGAAGATATACGGAAAGAACTGGGAGTACAGAAACTATATGACAAACTGTAGCAAAACAGATTGAGATGGTTTGGTCATGTCAAACGGATGAATGAAGTTAGTCTACCAAGACGAGCACTGGAATGACGGATGACAGGGAAGAGAGGATGAGGAAGACCAAGAATGCGTTGGATGAACTCGGTGAAGAATAGCATTAGTAAACGGAACCTGGATTGGAACACCATGGCGGAAGAAGAATGGTGGAACGACAGAACAAAGTGGAGAGGTACCATATTTGCCCCCACCCAGTGTCAGCTGGAAAAGGGGAAATGAAGATGATGAGCCTGTATCATTGTAATAGCTGTACTAGTGTGTTATTTGTAATTTGGTAATTTAGGAACCATCTTGGCACTTGCATGTAGTAGAAGTGCGAAAACCGGGCAAGATTATTTGGTGGCCTTGGTCTAGGAGTAAGCACAGTAGCTAGGTGGCTCGGTTGGTTCTTGACTCTGCCATGGATAAAATAGGTGGGTTTGAATCACCGTCTCAACTATTCAACTCCAGGTGAATATTGGGATGGTGCTTGGATCAAGGCTATGGCCTCCTTCCCAGTCCTAGCCTCAGTTACAAGTACACACACTAGAAGATGCCACAATAACACAATTCATCACACTTATTATACACACACCCATGCACATGGGGGCAATGATCATGATGTTCAATATAAATATCCCCCTTTGCAATTGGCAAATCCTTGGAGGTCAACATTGCTTCGAGGAAACAGACGGTAGTACAAATATTTTGCAATGGGATGGAAAATTGTGGTTGCATATATGCCTTGATAAGATGATAATTCTAGCAGCGGTAACACAGCCAGGTGATCGTTCTGGTATTTGCCTCTCATTCGCACTCCTATGTCCTGCAATTAGCTTCGTCCCCTTGTTATACCTTTAAGTCCATATAATGTCCTTAAGAGGTACAATTACATACATCTAAGAAAACGTACTATAGTCTACAACTAACCCTACACTCCATACATCTATAAATAGCTGCAATCATCTACAATCACACCCACATTAGCTACAGCATTTACACCTATCTGCCCAGTACTCCACACCATTTCACCCCCTGAATCTACCCCCGAGTTGCAATCAACAACAACAACAACCACTCACTTCATTTCACACCAAGTTGGCAGAGCCGTGCCACAGCTCTTACTCAAACGATTACCACATTTATCAACAAACACACAAGAGTTTCTAAGTGGAACAACTATGTGTCAATTAGCAGTGGTCAGCACACCAGCACACACAAATAGTCCACCCCTTAGAGGGAGATTATCTGTTCCACTGTGGTGCTGCCCGATTGACGACCGACTCCAGAGTACCGAGGTGAGTGTGAAACTCAGGTCTCCTACACAAATTGATTCCTTACCCTTTGCCTCCCCTGCTTTGAATTGTATTACTGCATCCATCTTATTGAGCTGTCACTGTATTTAGTGAAGCTAGTACATTTATTATAAAGCCCTACATTAAACAATCACATTTACTATGACTGATTGCTTATCTTATTGTTCACGACCTGATCCCCGTCCACACTTTATAATTCACTTGCTTATTTGTAAATCGCTGCGTAAGCGCTATCAGTTTGTTTATCGACACTGACATTGCCCTTCACTCATGCTAGTGTGTATACTCTGCTATACTGCACTATAAGCAGTTCGCCAACTCGGCCCATCGCGCGCGCCTTACTCATTGCTTATTGAACGTTACCTCTGATTAGGAAACACCCCTTTATTTTAATCGTTAATTCTTAGAGATTCGCCCACCTCCCCGATACACTCAGACTCTCCATTCCTTGCGGAGCTTAGACCAACCCTCCAAATCACCCGATCAGGCTCGACTTGATCGCGCGTCCCCTAGAGACACGCCACCCTACACACATCCCCTAGTTCTACCCTCATAAAGGGTAAAACACCCTTCTACCCCGGCGGTGTTGCCATTACCCATTAATGCCAAGTGATAAATCTAAGAAAATGTTTGCGTGGATAGAGAATTTTCCGCTCTTTATGATGATGTAAAACTAAAAGCCATAAATAATTAATACATAGCCCAATTTTCACAATTAAGATATTTTGGCACGAATCTATATTTTTGCGTATATAAAACTTATCACGCCATAGATAATGAACTAATGATCACAACAGGTTAAGAATTTATTTTTAGATTGCCTGATGGTGGCAGTAATTATTTTCATAATAAGAAAGTTATGACTTTTTTCTTAAATGTTACTTGAATGGTATCACAGAAAAGTAAAGTAGCAAGAAACTTATTTGTTGTTGATTTTACGTTGGTGACTAAGCAAGAAGAAATGTTCATAAATGTCTGAAATAGGTTTTAAAACAAACCAGAGCTCGATATCAGATAGCATTCATAAGTTATTGCACTTCGCGTACTCCTTTCGTCCAGCGCTACCTGACGCAGCAATTATTCGTTTACCCAGGTGTCCCGTATTTCCCCGACCGCGTTGAATGGACGATAGGTTCTGTGCTTTCCCAGAGCTCAGGGTTATTACATTTATTGTGGTGTGGAGTTAAACTGTGAAATGAACTGGTCGTTATGTTCTTTATGAATTGTCCGACTCGTTGCGTAGTGGCTAGCATTCTTGACTGTCACCGTGGAGGCCCAGATTCGATTCCCGGCTCTGCCAAGAAATTTAATTCTGGTTTGAGGGCTGGAACGGGGTGTACTCAACCTCATGAGACAAAACTGAGAAGAGGGGGGTTCGATTCCTACCTCAGCCATCCTGGAAGTGATTTCAGTGGTTTCCCACGTCTACTCCAGGCTAATTCTGGGATGGTACTGCACCCGTATCCATGTGGTCTCACCTGATGAAATCCAAAAGAAATAACAGGAACGTAGAATCTGGAAGCCCCGGCTGAAAATAACCCCCAAGATACCACCACCAAGGATAGAACATGGATAGGAATACCACAAAAATTAAAAAGAATGTGATAAGAAGATGCCAGTGGTCTATAAGAAAATGAAAAATAGCACAAAGTGAGCTACCAAGCCTCTTAAAGATAATTAAATTAATCTAATCTCGGGCGCGTTAAAAAGCATCCTAGCTAATGACCCACTGGTTCTCGAAGCACATTCTAATTCGAATAGAAATCACTAAGTCATTAGTATGAATTTTAAAATTTAACAAAAGTTTATTAACTGAAACCGCAGTGTCGTGAAGTGAAAACTCCACTGAACAAAAGTTTATAACCTTATGCCTCTGCCGAAGCATGAAAAATGTTTAAGAAACAATCGCCTTAATTAGGCCACACAAAATGCCTATCGTATCATCATCATGAACGAAGTTCCAAAAAAAAAAATTACACACAAAATATTCTGATATTATCGTAAACCCTTTTTGACATATTTATAAAAATATTCTATTCAATCGTAGCAATTAATATATACATATTTTACATAATTACATTTTATTTCTGAGATTTAGTTGCGCCTACAATTATTCGTCACTTTAATTTCATGTATTCATATGAATTTATTTGGTTTCAATTTTCAACTCCGTGCCGTGCTAAATGACAAACAATTAAGCTAATCGGACGTTGTATTATTAATTATATTGATTATATTTCATTTCAATTTCTCACAGATATTAGATTTTCGATTACTCAATATTTTAGTTATAAATAGCTCAAGTTTATACAAGTATTAATATTACAGTCTTTCCAATTAAACTCTATTCTAAAAACAATTGTTACTAAAACTTAACAAATATTAACGATGTTGTTACAATACTTGGTTTCTTAAATGTTGGATTCAAAATTGTACATTAGCTTTCCACTAGCTAAAATCGTGACTCAATTTCACGTTCAAAATAATACACCGTAGTGCACTCAGCAATAACTCTAAAGCTAATTCAGTGCTGGAAAAATTGATATTGACTATCCACATATGTCAAATATCTCCTAAATTGCAATCCAAATACGCATACAAAATTCCATTATTACCATATCATCGCTAAACAGCTCATAATACAGTAAATTCCAAACATTACGAATATTACTCAAGTTTTAATACAATCATGGATACATATGTTTCTTCAAATTAGCCAAAAGTTAAAGTGTCAAGAATAATCTTTATCAGAAAAATGATAAAATATTGTATTCACAAGTCCAAATAACTGTGTGAGAATTTGAAGACTGTCACCTCGATTATGACTTACATATACACACATCAAAAAAAGTTTTGCATCACCTCGGTTCCAAGAGTTCCGGAACCTTTAAATACAAAGGGAATAGAGATCAACACAAACAACATTTCAGCTCGTTTTATTGCTCATGAGACCCACACATTGCATGTTGTACCATCATACAGCTAGACTTTCAGCATTTGTGGTCCAGATTGCAGTACACACCACTACCTCTAATACCCAGTAGCACGTCCTCTTGCATTGATGCATGCCTGTATTCGTCGTGGCATACTATCCACAAGTTCATCAAGACACTGTTGGTCCAAATTGTCCCACTCCTCAACGACAATTCGGCGTAAATCTCTCAGAGTGGTTGGTGGGTCAAGACGTCCATAAACAGCCCTTTTCAACATATCCCAGGCATGTTCGATAGGGTTCATGTCTGGCGAACATGCTGGCCACTGTAGTCGAGCAATGTCGTTATCTTGAAGGAACGCATTCACAAGTTGTGCACGATGAGGTCGAGAATTGTCGTCCATGAAGACAAATTCCTCTCCAATATTCTGCCGATATGGGTGCACTATGGGTCGGAGGATGTCATTCAGGTATCGTAAAGCCGTTTCGGAGCCTTCCATGACCACCAGTGGCGTACGTCGGCCCCACATAATGCCACCCCAAAACATCAGGGAACCACCACCTTGCTGCACTCGCTGGACAGTGTGTCTAAGACGTTCAGCCTGACCAGGGTGCCTCCAAACACGTCTCCGACGATTGTCTGGTTGAAGGCATATGCGACACTCATCGGTGAAGAGAACGTGATGCCAATTCTGTGGGGTCCATTCAGCATGTTGTTGGGCCCATCTGTACCGCGCTGCATGGTGTCGGGGTTGCAAAGCTGGACCTCGCCATGGACGTCGGGAGTGAAGTTGCGCATCATGCAGCCTATTGCGCACAGTTTGAGTTGAAACACGACGTCCTGTGGCTGAACGAAACGCATTATTCAACATGGTGGCATTGCTGTCAGGGTTCCTCCGAGCGGCAATCCGTAAGTAGCGGTCATCCACTACAGTAGTAGCCCTTGGGCGGCCTGAGCGAGGCCTGTCATCGACAGTTCCTGTATCTCTGTACCTCCTCCATGTCCGAACAACATCGCTTTGGTTCACTCTGAGACGCCTGGAAACTTCCCTTGTTGAGAGCCCTTCTTGACACAAAGTAACAATGCGGACGCGATCGAACTGCGGTATTGACCTTCTAGGCATGGTAGAACCACAGACAACATGAGCAGCGTACCTTCGTCCTGGTGGAATGACTGGAACTGATCGGCTGTCGTACCCCCTCCGTCTAATAGGCCCTGCTCATGCATGGTTGTTTACATCTTTGAGCAGTTTTAGTGACATCTATGAACAGTCAAAGGGACTGTATCTTTGATACAATATACACAGTCAACGTCTATATGCCGGAGATCTGGGAACCGAGGTGATGCAAAACTTTTTTTGATGTGTGTATCTTAAACATTTCTCTCCTTACATTACATATCATTACTAATTACATTTTCTCAAACAAAGTATTTCTTTCGTTTATCTCAACCGACCATTGTGAAAAGAACGATTCAGTTTTCGCATAATTGAAAATAATTCCACTGGAGATCCTCCTCAAAGGAAAACACGTCAAAACTACAGCATGAGAAAGAGCCTATCTTAAGAAGGTACAAATTAACCATTAGATTTGAACGCTAAACCAAGTTGGAGTTTCCCACAAGAATCCACAAAAATTTAAAAACTGAACGAGCTCACAAAGGGAGTCAAAATTAAAAGAATTTCAAAAAATCTGGATTACCAGAAATAAATTCGCACAACCGCAAAGAATCATACTAGAAATCATTATGTTCCATGTCTATGCTCAATCTGCCAAAAATATAGACCTGAATGTCTATCTAATAACTTGCATGAGCTTTCAAAAATATATTCGAAGTCAAATTCAAAAAGTCCAGAGAATTTGTTCAAAGTCGAATTCACGTATACGACGGATTATGGGTCATCTGCTTGAGTTAGAATTATTCTTATATACTTTTAACGTCGTCTTCTCCCTATAATTTTTCTCATGTTGTCTTCCCAACTAACTATATTCTTCTATCTTATTCCCAAATTACATCTTAATGAAATCAATGTAATGTTCAAAGCAACACTACAATAACTACTAAATTGAACTACAAAGAGAATTACATACTCGGACAGAAATGATTAAAGAATCACCCTAGCCCTCGTCTGTAATTCTTAACTATTCTAATCAAAATTGGTGAAAAGGAACATTCAAAAGCATGACAAATTCATACTGTCTACTAAAAGAAAACTTCCAGCTACCTTGTTGAAGTTCTAGTTGAATGAAGTGAGAATGCTATAACACATACTCCTGCCTGGGATCGAACCATATCTGCTCAGCTGTACCGATCACGAAACGACTGGATATCAAGTAGACCCGATCACCGTTCGCGAAACGAGACGAAGCTAACAGATGTTCATTTGACAAAGTTCCTAGTTCTTTCACTTGCTAGAGAACATGACAACATTGATGTAGTAAGCCAAGCCAGTTTCATTATGTAGCAGTACAAACTGTCATTCAGACTTTTATAGTCTCTTCAATCTTCTCTTATAAAGCCTCATACTATAGTTGCTCATATTGGAATCAAGTAATCATCCTGAGTATTCAACGCTGCTATGTGTTACATTTCTTGTCTGTGTTTAGCCCATATTCTGCATCTTCATAACATAGCAATATCTCTCTCTCTTTACATCATCTATGACAATCATGGCTAAAGCTGTTTATTCTGTACTGCAATGTAGAACACGATGTTGTACCATTGGCTTAAAAAGAAGTTGTCATACGTGACTGCAAGTTCGCTGTGCTTGAATTGAAGGTTAACACTGTCTGAAACTATAATAAGATCAGACGAAAATCCTATCACGTTATACTGGAACACGTGTATGTCGGCTCAACTCCACGTTACCGAACCAACACGTCTTCACTGCAACGCACGAACAAGTCTTAGACCAGAGAGCTCTACGACCCTCCTCTCTGAAGTTGTATTCACTAATCAACTCTTCGTTTGCTCTCGCAAATCATACTGTCTCCAGGTGATCCACAATGCACCTTGTTCTCTGATCGACAGCAACTATCGATACATATATCATTGCCGAGTTCAATAATCACATGTTATAATACTGTATGCATTTATACTCATATAAAAGTTCTCAGTTATATTCCTTTATCCACAGGATGCGTTTCCCATTCTTTGTTTCATATTGCATTGTGTATATTGCTCTACCACGATGTTCAAAATAACGACAGTGGTGCTGTGTCCATCTTGTATTCAATACAAGTATTAAAATATCCAACATGTGGTCCTCGGCATGTACGGCCGGTTGCTGACAGCTCCTGACCTAGCCACAGTACTACCGCGCACCTGCATTCCAAAGGAATTTCGCAGTGCTGCCATCAGTGTTATTGCCAACTTAACCTATAGCCAACTAAATACAAAATACGGTCTCAACTCTCTCCCAACGCAACAAATAAAAGTGTGATAATACTTTTATTTCATCTTTCTAGATATTCTTATTATGAGCAGTATTTTGTCATCGCTCTACCTTTCTATGATTATTCCTAAGGTTTTTCGCGTTGAACTTTCCCAATTCCACATCTGTAAGGATGTCTAGAATCTGGTAGCAGTTGTTTCCATACACTCTGCCTACCTTGTAGGGGCCCACGAAAAGATTACTGAATTTCGTGTAAATCTTTCTTGCTACATCAGTTTTAGTGAACTTACGAATGAGAACTAAGTCATTCCGTTCTCTGTCAGAATATCTGTTGTTGAATCGTTCATTCCTTTCCCTATCCTGATAAGATCTGTATCTATCTTGGTCTCTATTATACTGATATGAACTTTGTTGACCTCGATAGTAATTAGACTGATAATTCCTTTATGGCTCTTGATTATTCCTATAATCTCTCTGTTGGTCATAATACCTATTGTTCCTGTTGTGACCTGTCCATTTTGACTCGTTTTGACCTGTCCTTTCGGTTTGTTGAGGCCTGTCCATAACCACGGCGTTCACGGTTTTACTCTCCGTCCTTCCGCTTTTTATAATTGTTGGTGAAATGGATGTATGATCCAGCCTACGAAGTAGATCGTCCATCGTGGCTAAATCGGCTACTCCAGACGAAACAATGTTACGCCTGACATCTACCGGTAACTGACCCGAAATGGTCTCTAGAATTTCTTCTTGGGTCAAGGGTGAGTCAAGAAAACGGAGTCTGGCCAACTGAGATGTAAAGAATTCCGAGTAACTAGTAGGACCAGTACTACTATACTCCCTCGAGTAAATCTCAGCTCTCACAGCATGTTGAGTTTCGATTGACCAAAATCGCTTTATGAATGATTCTGAAAACTGCTCGAAGTTGTCAAACGTGTAACGAAATGCGCGAAACCAATTTAAAGGACCATCTGCTAAATGCCTCTCCACTATCCGTAGTTTCCTGTCTCTCGCTACATGATGTTCGACAAAATAGTCTTGTAAATTTCGTATGAATTCGATCGGAGTTAAGCTTTCTGAATTAGAAAACTTAATTTTCTCATCATAACTTCTCACAATTGTGACATTAGACCTATCGTTGGGTGTCGATGTTCTAAAGTCTCTAGGAGCATACTCGTGAGAACTCGTATTGGGAACCTCTATACTTTGTCTAGGCTGTTCTACAGCTCCTGTCCCATTCGAACGAGCTATGAAGTTCCGTGCTGGGGACGTAGTATCTAACCCCTCACTAGGATTCTGAACTATACCTGCCCTATTGGAATTCATAGTGCTTTTTAGTGACTCGAATTGTGCCTTAAACTCGCTTCTTAAAGCATTAACGTCTACTTGTTCACTTAAGTTGAATTTGGATAACTCCTGCCTGATTTCATTCAACTCTGATGTCTTTTTTTCTCTCTCCGTATTTACATCTAACCTGACCTGATCTAACTTGAGAGCAACGTCTTTAACCTGAGATTCAAGATTTTCCCTGAGGTTATTTATGCTATCGGTAGGCGATAACTGAACTGAATCGCTCCTTTTCTCAGCGTCTTCTCTTGCCTGAGAAATATCCTTGTTTAACCTAATTTCGACCTTAGCAACTTTTATTTCCAATTCCGATTTGACCTTATTAATGACATCTTCATTAATCTTTGTGATTTCACCTCTTATTATTGTGACCTGTTCACTAACAATGGCCTTGAGATCGATTTCAAGATCCTTTCTCAAAACCTTGTTATGATCATCAACTTTTTCCCTGAAAGAGACCATATCACCCTCTAATTTTGATAAGGTCCTTTGTGTGGTGATAGCCTCGTTAGGAAATTGTAACTGAAGGGCATCTAAGCTAGTTTTATTCTCCTTATGATTGTTTTCCAGTTCCAGTCTAACATTTCTGACGTCCTCCTTTATGCCAGAAATATTTGACTGCATGCTGGTTACAAGTGTTTCTGTGTTTAAAATTTTAGCCTCAGTACTAATTATCTTTTCCTGAGTGGCATCAAGCTTAGCCTCAGTACTAATTATCCTTTCCTGAGTGCTAGTCACCTTTTCCTGAGTGGCATCAAGCTTAGCCTCAGTGCTAATTAATTTATTTTTGGTGTCGGTTATATCACTTTGTGCTAAATCAAGTTTAGCCTCTGCAGAACAACAGAACGTGCCATAAGATCTTTGAACATGTACCGGTTGAACAGGCAGGTTTCAGACCTAACCGCAGCTGCACAGATCAAGTCCTCTCCTTAACAAGCTTCATAGAAGCTAGCTTCCAGAATCAAGAGAAGTCGTCAGTCGTATTCATTGATTTGACAGCTGCATATGATACTGTCTGGAGACAAGGTGTCATATTAAAACTTCTACAAGTAATTCCATGCCTAAAAATTGCCAATCTCATCAATGAAATGCTCGGTAACCGATGTTTCCAAGTGCTAATGGGCAACAAGATGAGTTCACAAATGAAGCTGAATAATGGGCTGCCACAAGGATCTGTTCTCGCCCCTCTTCTCTTCAGCTTGTACATATCAGACATGTCTGAAACCATATCAAGAAAGTTTGGGTATGCCGACGACTGGGCACTCGCAGTGAAGCACAGAGATCTTGAAGTTACAGAGTCCATATTGACCAATGATTTGTCAGTTATTGGTGATTATTTCCGCAAATGGAGGTTGCTGCCAAGTGTGGATAAGACAGAAGTCTCATCGTTTCACCTAAACAGTAAATTGGCCAACAAAGAGCTCAAGGTCTACTTTGAAGGAAGGCTACTCAAGCACAACAGAAACCCGAAATACCTAGGGGTCACACTTGATAGAACGCTCAGTTACAAACAGCACCTATTAAGAACAGCTGCCAAAATCAAAACTCGGAATAACATCCTCCAGAAGCTATGTGGAACGTCATGGGGCTCCTCTGCATCAACACTTCGTACTTCAGCTCTGGGATTGGTCTACCCTGTTGCGGAATACTGCTCCCCAGCTTGGATGAATAGCACTCACACAAGACTTGTTGACACTCAGCTCAACCATACCATGCGTCTTATAACTGGTACAATCAGACCTACACCTACTTTTTGGCTACCCATACTTAGCCACATACCACCTCCATCTCTGCGACGGGAGAGTGCACTTGTCCGTGAATACAAACATCTACAGAAAAATCCTAACCTCCCTGTTCATGCAGACATCCCAACCATCGGTAAAGGAAGGCTTCGTTCTCGCAATCCACCTTTAGAAACTGGAAGGATGCTAGTTAACAACGGCTTTAATATCAATGACTGCTGGAGACACACATGGCAGAGTAATACTACTACAGAACAACTGAAGATGCCATGTATATCGACCAAACCACCTGGTTTTGATTTACCACGCAAGATCTGATCGGTTCTTAACCGTATAAGAACCAACACTGGCAGGTGTGCCGATTCTTTGTTCAAGTGGAAGAAAATAGCTTCTCCATGTTGTGACTGTGGTGCTGAAAAGCAGACTGTTCAGCATGTAATTTCAGAATGTCCTCTGAGAGCTTTTCCTGGCGATCCAACAGAGATCCTGGTGATGACGGAGGGATCAATAGACTATATTCGTGGCCTGGACATTAATTTGTAATTTGTTATCATTGTAAATAGTATTTTTAGTGATGTTTGTAGCCATACGCTAAATAATAGCCTCTGCAGTGGCTACACTAGAGCGTACATGGCTAACCTCTACATTAACATTGCTTATATCTAATTGTACAAGCCTTACATCTCCTTGAACACCATCTACACTAGTTTCTACATCATTTATTTTTCCTTAATTTCTTTGGATCGGTCAGAAATTTTGCGGTTACTATCCTGTAAACACTTAAGGGATAAATGAAGCTGGGACATGTCAGCTTGAGCTGAATTTGTATTTTTAGTCACTGTTTCGTTTAAGTTGTTAGTTTGAGCATTTGACTTAATATCGGCTAAGTCCTGCTCCTGCTTGTTTTGCTTTTCCTCTATGGCCTGTAACAATGCCACGACATCGTCCATAGTCGCAGCCCCTGACATTTTACAACACTAAATGGAGAAATACAGAAATGCAACACATGTATAGCAGAATTGACATACCCAGAATGGCCCTTTTCACCAATATGAACAATATAGTTTGTACATTGTTTTGCAGCTATACTTATTAACTAATTTAAATCTATAAGAAAATAGGAGGTATATGCGCATAGTGATTTATATTAGAACTAATTAAAGTTATAATCGCAATTCTAGCTTATTGAATTTATTGTTAAATAGAAATGAATTTAATATGACTGATGATCTTCCAATTATCATCGCCGGTAACAAGCATAAAATGGCCGACAAGCATGGAGTGAAAAACGATCCCCATATGCTGCCCCATATGACCACGTTGATCTATAAAAGTTTCCAAGGAATGTCTCTTATGATCAAACCGTAATCATTTATAATTACATTTAAAGCAAAGCAAAGATATCTAATGAATTTAAATTAAATGACGATACTTCTATCTGTATACCAGGTAGATTGAGTAAACTCAAGTTCACGTTTCTAAGAAACGCGAATTCCCAACGAATTCTATAATCGTAGCAGTGCCAAAGACAAATGCTGACGACTAGAAATTCGAACAAGTCAACTCGTTAACCGCAAGAAAAATGGGTTCTTTTACGAAGATGACTATCCATTAGAGTGCTCGAGGATGCCAACCCGAATGTCACAATGATTGGGTCTCCAAATTAATGTGCCCATCCATTACGACACTCGAATTAAAACAATTCGATCGCCCCAGTAGGTGGGTCGCCATATTAATGTGCACCCGTATCCATGTGGTCTTACCTGATGAAATCCAAAAGAAATAGCAGGATCGTAGAATCTGGAAGCCCCGGCAGAAAATAACCCCCAAGATACCACCACCAAGGATAGACCAAGGATAGGAATACCACAAAAATTAAAAAGAATGTGATAAGAAGATGCCAGGGGTCTATAAAAAAAATGAAAAATAGCCCAAAGTGAGCTACCAAGACTCTTAAAGATAATTAAATTAATCTAATATCGGGCGCGTTAAAAAGCATCCTAGCTAATGACCCACTGGTTCTCGAAGCACATTCTAATTCGAATAGAAATCACTAAGTCATTAGTATGAATTTTAAAATTTAACCAAAGTTTATTAACTGAAACCGCAGTGTCGTGAAGTGAAAACTCCACTGAACAAAAGTTTATAACCTTATGCCTCTGCCGAAGCATGAAAAATGTTTAAGAAACAATCGCCTTAATTAGGCCACACAAACTGCCTATCGTCTCATTATCATGAACGAAGTTCCAAAAAAGAATTTTTACACACAAAATATTCTGATATTATCGTAAACCCTTTTTGACATATTTATAAAAATATTCTATTCAATCGTAGCAATTAATACAGTATATACATATTTTACATAATTACATTTTATTTCTGAGATTTAGTTGCGCCTACAATTATTCATCACGTTAATTTCATGTATTCATATGAATTTATTTGGTTTCAATTTTCAACTCCGTGCCGTGCTAAATGACAAACAATTAAGCTAATCGGACGTTGTATTATTAATTATATTGATTATATCTCATTTCACTTTCTCACAGATATTAGATTTTCTATTACTCAATATTTTAGTTATAAATAGCTCAAGTTTATACAAGTATTAATATTACAGTCTTTCCAATTAAACTCTATTCTAAAAACAATTGTTACTAAAACTTAACAAATATTAACGATGTTGTTACAATACTTGGTTTCTTAAATGTTGGATTCAAAATTGTATATTAGCTTTCCACTAGTTAAAATCGTGACTCAATTTCACGTTCAAAATAATACACCGTAGTGCACTCAGCAATAGCTCTAAAGCTAATTCAGTGCAGGAAAAATTGATATTGACTATCCACATATGTCAAATATCTCCTAAATTGCAATCCAAATACGCATACAAAATTCCATTATTACCATATCATCGCTAAACAGCTCTTAATAAATTCCAAACATTACGAATATTACACAAGTTTTTATACAATCATGGATAAATATGTTGCTTCAAATTAGCCAAAAGTTAAAGTGTCGAGAATAATCTTTATCAGAACAATGATAAAATATTGTATTCACAAGTCCAAATAACTGTGTGAGAATACGAAGACTGTCACCTCGATTATGACTTACATATATTTTAAACATTTCTCTCTTTACATTACATATCATTACTAATTACATTTTCTCAAACAAAGTATTTCTTTCGTATATCTCAACCGACCATTGTGAAAAGAACGATTCAGTTTTCGCATAATTGAAAATAATTCCACTGGAGATCCAAATCAAAGGAAAACACGTCAAAACTACAGCATGGGAAAGAGCCTATCTTAAGAAGGTACAAATTAACCATTAGATTTGAACGCTAAACCAAGTTGGAGTTTCCCACAAGAATCCACAAAAATTTAAAAACTGAACGTGCTCACAAAGGGAGTCAAAATTAAAAGAATTTCAAAAAATCTGGATTACCAGAAATAAATTCGCACAATCTCAAAAAATCATACTAGAAATCACTATGTTCCATGTCTATGCTCAATCTGCCAAAAATATAGACCTGAATAACTATCTAATAACTTGCATGAGCTTTCAAAAATATATTCGAAGTCAAATTCAAAAAGTCCAGAGAATTTGTTCAAAGTCGAATTCACGTATACGACGGATTATAGGACATCTGCTTGAGTTAGAATTATTCTTATATAATTTTAACGTCGTCTTCTCCCTATAATTTTTCTCATGTTGTCTTCCCAACAAACTATATTCTTCTATCGTATTCCCAAATTACATCTTAATGAAAGCAAGGTAATGTTCAAAGCAATACTACAATAACTACTAAATTGAACTACAAAGAGAATTACATACTCGGACAGAAATGATTAAAGAATCACCATAGCCCTCGTCTGTAATTCTTAACTATTCTAATCAAAATTGGTGAAAAGGAACATTCAAAAGCATGACAAATTCATACTGTCTACTAAAAGAAAACTTCCAGCTACCTTGTTGAAGTTCTAGTTGAATGAAGTGAGAATGCTATAACACATACTCCTGCCTGGGATCGAACCATATCTGCTCAGCTGTACCGATCACGAAACGACTGGATATCAAGTAGACCCGATCACCGTTCGCGAAACGAGACGAAGCTAACAGATGTTCATTTGACAAAGTTCCTAGTTCTTTCACTTGCTAGAGAACATGACAACATTGACGTAGTAAGCCAAGCCAGTTTCATTATGTAGCAGTACAAACTGTCATTCAGACTTTTATAGTCTCTTCAATCTTCTCTTATAAAGCCTCATACTATAGTTGCTCATATTGGAATCAAGTAATCATCCTGAGTATTCAACACTGCTACGTGTTACATTTCTTGTCTGTGTTTAGCCCATATTCTGCATCTTCATAACATAGCAATATATCTCTCTCTTTACATCATCTATGACAATCATGGCTAAAGCTGTTTATTCTGTACTGCAATGTAGAACACGATGTTGTACCATTGGCTTAAAAAGAATTTGTCATACGTGACTGCAAGTTCGCTGTGCTTGAATTGAAGGTTAACACTGTCTGAAACTATAATAAGATCAGACGAAAATCCTATCACGTTATACTGTAACACGTGTATGTCGGCTCAACTCCACGTTACCGAACCAACACGTCTTCACGGCAACGCACGAACAAGTCTTAGACCAGAGAGCTCTACGACCCTCCTCTCTGAAGTTGTATTCACTAATCAACTCTTCGTTTGCTCTCGCAAATCATACTGTCTCCAGGTGATCCACAATGCACCTTGTTCTCTGATCGACAGCAACTATCGATACATATATCATTGCCGAGTTCAATAATCACATGTTATAATACTGTATGCATTTATACTCATATACATTGCCATCCATGCAAAAAACAAATGTCATTATTGTAAACATTCCGCAGAGACACGATTTAATTCCCAAGTCATGTGTAAATATAGAAATAGAGGCTACAAATGGAAAAATTCATAAAATTTGTAAGAGTTTTCCAAATGTCCAAATTGTAGATGTAAGTAAATTAGACAGGAAGTTCCACACTCGGCATGGCCTACACTTAAATAGATTAGGAAAAGAGTATCTTAGTGATGAAATCTGCAAAATTGTAAATTCAAATGGTAAGAATAATTCGACAGTAATATCATTAGAGTGGAAGCAGGGAAACTGGTAGAAGAAGCCAAACGTGAGGTTTGGCATTCACATCTTTTGAAGTCAAATTTAACGGAGTGCAACAATGGTATTTCGGATTTGTCTAGCAACAATAATAATAACAATTATGATAATAATAATGTAAATAAATCACCAACACAAGCTTGCAAAAGTAACAAATTTAAAATTTACCACCAGAATGTCCAGTCTCTTTATAATAAAATTGATTACATAAATCTAATGCTTAAAAATGAACTTAAAGACATCTCAGCACTATGTATTTCAGAACATTGGCTGAAAGAGGAACAACTTGAATTAATTCAATTCCCAGGGTTTATACAAGCTAGTAAATACTCTAGATCTAATATTAGCCATGGTGGTACTTGCATCTTCTTAAGAAATAATTTAGATCATGAACAGATAACAGCTTATGATTATCTAATTATGGAACAGGATTTTGAATTCTCTGCCGTAAAAATTCAGCAGTTTAAGTTAATAATTGTATGCGTATACCGTTCTCCGTCAGGAAAGTTTCCTCTATTTATAGATAAACTAGAATTGTTACTCAATAACATGAGCAAAGTAAATTTCGATATAATAATTTGTGGGGATGTAAATGTGGATTTCTTAAAACTTGATAGAAATTGTGAATTATTAAACCAGTTACTAATTTCCTATGGACTGAAACCTACAGTAAATACACCAACAAGAATAACAAAATTTAGTAAAACCACTCCTGATCAAATTTTTATAAATACAGATAAATATCACCATTCAATAGAAGTCTATTGTCCGGGTTTTAGTGACCACCATGGACAAATACTGAGTTTTGAAGTATCCGGAGTAATCAATAATAATGATAATGGAGTAAAATCAAAGTGCATTCACTGAAGCAAATGTTACATATTTCAATGACTTATTAAATAAGGAAACATGGTCAGAAATTTATGAACTAGAAAATGTAAATGATAAATTTAATGCATTTAACAGTACCCTAAAACACTATTTTGAAATAGCATTCCCCTTTAAACGAAGAACTGTTCAAAATAACAAAACTAGCAATTGGATAACAACAGGGATTATAAATTCATGTCAAAGAAAGAAATTTCTACACAAATTATATAAACAATACCACACAACACCTGAATTCAATTTATACTACAAAAAATACACTAGCATATTAAATAAGGTAATAAGACTAGCAAAGAAAATGCATAATGATAATTTTATTTCCCAATCATCTAATAAAAACAGGGCTATGTGGTCCGTAATAAAGAAAGAAACTGGAAAATATGCTAAAATACAAAGGAACATTACACTGACCAGAAATAATAAAGTGATTAATAATCCAGAGGAAATAGCAAACACTTTTAATGACTATTTTCTGGAAATTCCGCAAAAATTATTAAATAAATCACAGGTAAATACACTAAATTCTAATAATAAAATAAATATATGCAGTGATTCTTTATTTATAAATCATGTCACAAGTGAAGAGGTAAGAATAGTTATAAAAGAGCTAAAAAATAAATTCTGTGCTGGCATTGATGGCATCCCTGATGCAATTTTAAAGAAATGTGCCGAAAATATAATAAATCCACTTACGCACTTAATAAACAGTTCAATTCTCTCAGGAACTTACCCGGATATTTTGAAGTTATCAAAAGTAATTCCAGTGCACAAAAACGGTTCAAAAGATGAATTAGATAACTATCGTCCTATTACCTTACCAACTGGTATTGCAAAAATTGTGGAAAAAATTATGTATAAGAGACTGATAAGTTTCATAGAAAAAAATAAAATATTATCAAACTCACAACATGGATTTAGAACGGAAAAATCTACACAGACAGCAATTTACGAATGTAGTAATAGTATACTGAAATTAATTGACAATAAGGAACATGTAACTGGCCTATTCTTGGATTTATCGAAAGCATTTGATGTAGTTGACCATAAAATCCTCCTTACCAAACTAAATCAATATGGTGTTAGAGGTCTAGCTAATAAATGGATAGAGTCTTACTTAACAAGGCGTAAACAAATAGTAAGCTTGAGACACAAGGATGATGGAACCAAATTACTTAATGAAACATTGTCCAATGAGGGAATTATTGAATTTGGAGTACCCCAGGGATCGGTTTTGGGCCCACTACTCTTTCTTCTATATATCAATGATATAACACAGAACGTTCATTCACATAAGGAAATTTTGTTTGCGGACGATACAACACTCGTAATAAAAGGTGAAACTAAACAGGTCATACAGCAGTCTGCTGACTCCGTTACAGGAGAGTTAACCAAATGGTCACAAGATAATCGCCTCATAATAAACTATAAAAAGACAGTATGTCTAAATTTCCACACTGTACAGAATAGGAATCCTGCGATGCCCAATATAACATTAAATGGTCATCAAATAGAAAATAAATCAGAAACAAAGTTTTTAGGACTATGGATACAACAAGACTTGAAATGGAATAAACATATACAATATCTGAATACTAAACTGAACTCGATGTGCTTTGCGTTACGTATTTTGAAAACCTGCACTAGCATGCACACATTAAGAAATACTTATTTTGCTTATTTCCATTCATACTTAAGATATGGGATCATATTTTGGGGTATGTCGCCAGATGTACTAAGCACGTTTAGGATACAAAAGAGAGCGATTAGAATTATGGCAAATGTAAACTCGAGAGAATCATGTAGACCTCTGTTTAAAGATTTAAACATTCTCCCACTGCCCTGCATATATATCTTTGAAAGTATTATGTTTTTTAAAAAGAATTTAATGAATAAAGATGTTTTTCTTAAAACAAACAATGATGTTCATAGGCATAACACAAGACAAAATCAAAACATTCATATTTCACACACACACACAAGCATATATCAAAAAGGAACTTTTCACACTGGAGTTAAATTATACAATAAACTACCCCAGTATATAAAACTGGCCCCAAAAATAAAAACCTTTGATAGAATGTTGAAAGCTTATCTGCAGTGCCATTGTTTTTACTCAGTAGTTGAATATTTTAGCGTATAGGAGTGATGGAATCTATAACTATATTTTACTTTTTTAATTTAATTTTAATACCTAGCTGTATGTTGTTGTATTTATAGAATTAAGTTTTCATATTATGATAATAGAGTGAGGTGTAAATAGTTGTGCAATAAGATTGTATCTATTAAGATTTGCTATTATAATAAGTTATAAATAGTTATAATCTTAGTAATATATACCTGTTAGTTCTTTTATTTTATGCATGTAAATTCTGACGTGTCCTATATCAAAAATGTATTGAATGCATGTATTTGATCAAATGGAATTAATAAAAATCTATCTATCTATCTATCTATCTATAAAAGTTCTCAGTTATATTCCTTTATCCACAGGATGCGTTTCCCATTCTTTGTTTCATATTGCATTGTGTATATTGCTCTACCACGATGTTCAAAATAACGACAGTGGTGCTGTGTCCATCTTGTATTCAATAAAAGTATTAAAATATCCAACATGTGGTCCTCGGCATGTACGGCGGGTTGCTGACAGCTCCTGACCTCGCCACAGTACTATCGCGCACCTGCATTCCAAAGGAATTTCGCAGTGCTGCCATCAGTGTCATTGCCAACTTAACCTATATCCAACTAAATACAAAATACGGTCTCAGTACCTAACTTAAAGCCATGGCCACTTCCTACCTTGATTACAAATGCACACTAGTACAGACATCACAGTGCCACAGGCTATCAGACAGCTTCTCAACACACCCAATTACATGGCGCTAAATGACCATGATGTCACAAAGCCCCTAAAGAATCAACAAAAACAACAACACTTTATAAATTGGGTTAATTATTATTCAGGTATTTTTATATTTATTATTATTATTTTATTACAATATCCACTATGAATACAGCAACTAGAAAGCGGCATAGTATTGCCAAATTGCACAGTAGAGAACGAATTATAGTACGGTCATCATCATCATCGTCGTGAACAGTTTCCAGTCACTGGCTGGGTCTGACATGATATGAAGATCATCATTGGTTGATTGCTCTTTTATAACCTTGTTCGACTGCTCTGAAATAATGACTTTGCGTACTGGTACTTTGGACCTGGCAGCATGCCCAAACACGTACAACTGATAAGCGGAATACCTTTGACTTGGTGCTATTTGAAATTACAATGTGATTTTACAACTACCACACTTGAGATACTGACTGACAAAATACTCGAAGCTGCAGAAGTCATCTTAGAAGTCAAAAAGGGAATGAACGCTTCACAACATGCTCTTATATACAGGTGATAGCACCACCCTTACTCTCATATAAGCCAATCACATTTAAATCTGATGATGCCAAGTTCAAATGTTCTGTTTGAAAGTTTCGTTGCTACCCCACCGGTCTCAGCTATTCTCAGAATTACCGAGTTCAGATTTCCATGTTCTAACTTGAGAGACCTTGCAGCATAAATTCACAATGGGTGACTAGCTGGGGTTCTGACTGTCGGAAAGCCACGTATAATATTTCAATAATTTTCCTATCAGGCGCAAACAAATTATAATTCAATAAAATAATGATGAGATGACGATATAACACTTGGTTCACATAGTGCAGAATCATATAGTTGGGTAGCATAGAGCAGTGCCTTATAGTTGGGTAACATAGTGGTGTCATATAGTTGGGTAGCATAGTGCAGTGCCTTATAGTTGGGTAGCATAGTGCAGTGCCTTATAGTTGGGTTACATAATGCAGCATCATATAGTTGGTTACCGTAACAGTGCAGTGTCATATTTGGGTAATATAGTGGTGTCATAAGTCGGGTACCATAGTGCAATGCCTTATAGTTGGGTAACATAGTGGTGTCACATAATTGGGTAGCATAGTGCAGTGCCTTATATTTGGGTTACATAGTGCAGTGCCTCACAGTTGGGTTACATAGTGCAGTGCCTTACAGTTGGGGAACATAGTGCAGTGCCTTATAGTTGGGTAACATAGTGCAGTGTCATGTAGTTGGGTAACATAGTGCAGTACCTTATAGTTGGGGAACATAGTGGTGTCACATAATTGGGTAGCATAGTGCAGTGCCTTATAGTTGGGTTACATAGTGCAGTGCCATACAGTTGGGTTACATAGTGCAGTGCCTTACAGTTGGGGAACATAGTGCAGTGCCTTATAGTTGGTTAACATAGTGGTGCCATATAGTTGGGTAACATAGAGCAGTGCCTAATAGTTGTGTAACATAGTGGTATCACATAGTTGGGTAGCATAGTGCAGTGCCTTATAGTTGGGTTACATAGTGCAGTGCCTCACAGTTGGGTTACAAAGTGCAGTGCCTTACAGTTGGGAAACATAGTGCAGTGCCTTATAGTTGGGTAACATAGTGCAGTGTCATATAGTTGGGTAACATAGTGCAGGACCTTATAGTTGGGTAACATAGTGGAGTGCCTTATAGTTGGATAACATAGTGCAGTGCCTTACAGTTGGGTAACATAGTGCAGTGTCATACAGTTGGGTAACATAGTTTTATTACTTTATTCAGGAGTAACAGCCTTTCAGAATTAATCAATTCTTTTCTTGTCCTATAGAAGGTGAAGACATTGATAACACTAGCCAACTTATGGCGAAGCTTCATACTACTGCACGGCTAAAAGTAGGGTAATGGAAAACTAGAGCCATAGTATTCTTCCTGAGGATATGCATCTCTCTATGCATAACTACATGTGATGAAGGCCTCCTCTCTTGTAAAATTCCAATCCGGAGGTAAACTAGTCCCCCGTTTGGAAGGGGTTGATATTACATAAGTGACAAAGATGAAATCCGATATTCTACGGATCGGAGCATGGAATGTTAGAAGTCTGATAGAAAGTGGAAGGCTAGAAAATGTAGAAAGAGAAATACATAAGTTGAGGTTGGAAAAGGTTGGAATTAGTGAAATGCACTGGCAGGAAAAACAGGACGCTTGGTCAGGAGACTAAAGGATCATTAGAACTAAATCAAACAATGGCCACGTGGGGTTAGGACTAATATTGACTAGGAAACTTGGACAGTAGGTGGAATATTATGAGCAATATAGTGGACAGATTATTGTAGCTAAAATCAATACAAAACCTGCATGCATCACAGTAATATGCCTACCAGTCAAGCTGATGATGAAGATGTTGTAAAGGTCTATGAAGAAATAGATGAAATTCTGAGGTATGACAAGGGTGATGAAAATGTTATCGTAATGGGAGCTTGTATTGCTGTGGTAGGAAAAGGAAGAGAAGGGAAAATAGAAGGAGATTTCGGATTAGGTGAAAGGAATGATCAAGAAAACAGACTGATGGAATGCTGCATGTAGTAAGAGTTGATCAGAGCTAACACCTTATTCAATAACCACAATAGAATATTATACACATGGATCAGACCAGGAGGTACAGGACGCTACCTAATCGACTTTATTATGGTCAAGCAAAGACTCTGAAGCTAGATTTTTGATTGCAAAACATATCCCAGAGCTGGCATAAACTCCGACCACAATCTAGTTATGAACTGCAGATAAAAGTTGAAGAAACTGAAGAAAATTCAAAAACCAAAACGGTGGGCAATAGACAAACTGAAAGAGAAGGACATGGACGAAAGATTCAAGAGACGTATAAGGGAAGGACTGATGAAGAACCCTGAACAAACTTCAATTGTAGAGGAATGGACACATTTTAAGAATGAATAACAAAATCCACAGAAGAAAATATTGGTAGAAAAGAAAGAATAGGTAGAGAACCATGGATTACTCACGATATACTAGAAAGAATGGATGAAAGGCGGAAGCACAAGAATGCAAGAGAGAAAAAAGGGAAAGCAGAATACAGACGTCTGAGAAATGAGATAAACAAGTACAAAGAAGCGAAAGAAGAATGGTCGAAAGAGAAATGTGCAAGTATACAAAATTGTCTGAAGGTAAGAAAAGTAGATACAGCTTATCCAAGTATTAAGAGGACTTTTGTGGAAAGGAAGACTCAGTGCTGTAATATTAGGGACTCAGATGGAAAACCTCCAACAGAGAAAAAAGGTTGAGAGATGGAAAGCTTACATAGAGCGTTTGTGTACAGGTAAGGAGACTGAAAATCACATAATGGAAAGGAAAGAGGAAATTCATGAGGATGAGAAAGGAGATTTAATATTGAGATCAGAATTTGATAGAGCACTAGAAGACTTAAGCAGGAACATAGGCATAGATGATATACCGATCATGTTGATACGTTGCATAGGTGATGAAGGTGTGATCAGGTTATTTCATTTGGTTTGTAGGATTTTCGAGACAGGTGAGGAATCCTTTGATTTCAAGAAGGATTTCTTCCAGGGGAGGGCCAAGTAACAATTTTTGTTTCAGTACCTACCTGTCACTACATGATACGTATCCCGCCAAGAAAAAAAATAATTTCATTTTTTACTTACCTCATGAGATTCATTGACTGCTCTGAAACCATTGGCTACTTAATGACAAGAATGAGAGTGTTCGCATTTGCAAAGGCTAAAAAATCCGGTAATTGATTCAAATTAGCTTGTCATATTTTTCGAGAGAAAAAGTTAAAATTTCAGCTGTTGTTTAACATAACTTATGTGAAATGTGCTCACGTGTTTTCTAATGTTTATTTTCATTTGGGTCTGGATTGATCATTTTGTTAAATGTTTACGATCTTTTTCACTTACATGTTCTGCATTTACGCCAGTTACAGTTGATATTTCACCTGATCATCGTAAGTTCACCGATTCAAATGATAGCCATCTTGCTGCCCTGCCCTTCGTTTTTCTTTCCACGCTTCTCATTGGTTGCTGGTGTTCAGCGGACCAATCACGTCTCTTGATTCATCGACCTTTCCAGAAGCTGTTAATCTGAGCTCCTATATAAGATCGATCAGCTGGAACATCCAGTAAACTAGTCGTCAACAAGACACTTGCTGTCATTACGTTGAAACTATTGACACTCTACGTCACTAATTTGCCATCAACGTATTTGAAGTCAACGCACTTGTCATTTAGACACAATTTCGCTGTCTAAATAGAAACTACCTACGCTATGGGACTCTAGCAAATTCATTGCCTGCTGGCACTTAGTGTCTTACTTCTCTTCAGCCTCGGCTTGTTAGCCATTAGGCCTTCGTTCTTTCGGAACACTACAAGTCTGGTCATTTGCTTTGACCATGCCTTACTTAGGCGAAAGTTTTCTTCATCTAGTCAGCATGTAACATTAGCAAAACTTTGCTAACATTTAAACTACTCCTCCTGGTGAGGTAGCATTGTTATTTCTGATCTGCTAGGTCTCAGTGTTTTATTTCTCAACCATCGCTGCAAGAAGCCAAGATAAGTAATAATCTTCCTATGGAATACGGTAATCATGAACTATGTCATAACATAAACAGTGATCAACATAATCTTAACTTAAAACTGCGTTTCAACTGTTTTACTCTGGGCTCTGTTCGCAGGCCGTTCAAATTTTTTCTACAGGCTTTGCAGCCTCATAACTCTCTATAAGCTTTGTTTCTTTTAAGGCCATCTTTGCCTTATGGTTTCTTATAATGAATAACAGACCATTTTTCTTGTTGTCAAAAGGCCATTTACTAGTGTTTTCCTCCTACATCCACACATTTCCGGCATAGTAGCAGCTTATTTTATTAATTTTAATTGTTATCTCATGTCATGCACGGATAACGTTAGCGAAGTGCTATGTTATGCCGAGTGGGGAGTGATGAGTCAACGGGAGAAAGATAAACTGGGCGCGCCGGCCGGCCGAGTCATGAGAGAGACTCGCTGTATAAACTGTACAGTATTCTGTAAATATGTACATATTGTACATTATATATGTACGTATATTCTTTCATTAAAATACATTATAAGTTCATATTAATTAATGGTTTTATTTATCAGCTACCCCTAAGGTGAATTATTAACGGTTTTAGCAAGTATTCTTTTTGTTATGAACTCTATCAATGCTTTGTTGTTTGCATTCTAGGATTAAGCCCTTTAATGCATACACGTGGCAATTGTTCTCTTCGATACCTTTTCACATATTTACTGGTTTTTGCAAGTGCATGCTATTGGAGATACCTCTCCTTTCTTTTCTTTTATTACAGGTTCGCTATAACTAATTGCAAAAACACAGAGATATTGTATATGTTAATGTTATTGAAACTTTATATACTTTGTTAAACTTGTTATTGATTTGTTGTGCTCTGTCCCCTTTAATTAATTTGGGTTTAAATCCATTGCATGATCAATTTATTAATTAATTTAATGAAACCCAGCAACTTGTTCTTCCTTCTTGGCCTCCAATCTCACTTCATTGAAACCCCCTTGTAATTCTCAACTCAATTTTAATTTAAGTTTTTTCCTAAATGTAAGACATAACAAAAGAATGAGGTCGAGTGCATCATGTCACTCGACCTATTTCGAAGAAATCCGCAGATCGGCATTTTACATGCATGTTAAGGCTACCCTTAAAGAGGGGTAAATTAGCCTTCTTATATTCAATAACAATTGTTGTTAATGTTGTTGCTTTATTTGTGAACAGGTTTAAACTTCACCCCTTGTACTTGACTGCGAGTGAAATTGATCTAATAACCTTTGTGGTGTCAGTAGGCGAGTCTGTGTAAGTTATATTATTTTAGAGTACCGTCATTTTGAGAAGAGTGCCCCAGTACATAAAACATGGTACCTGAAGGTAGTGATGAAAACATCACTCTCGGGATGGCTGCCGTCAGCGTCGGCAATCAAATTTTGAATATTCAGGTAACCAGTCCTCAACATGGAACGTAAATTGAGGTACTCTGCTACATGGGCTTAAGGATCAAATTAATACATTGTGCCTTTCCTTACAATGCATGCCATGTATGGATTTACGTCGATTTTGGAGATATTTTGGCAAAATTGCTGATCTATAGTGTTCATGTCTTCCAAAATATTTGATAGAAGCCTGGAAAAGAAAAGAGCTACTCACGCAGCCATATAACTTAAAATGGACAGTTTATACCCGCAGAGAGGTGTGTGAGTGAGAAGATCGGTAAAAACCAATAAACTTCTCACTTCTTCTTAGGAGCTGCCTTTTTCGGGGAAGCCTTGGGCTTCGCTGCCTTCTTAGGCTTAGGTGCTTAAGGTTTTTTTTTCGTGGGCACCTTGGCAGCCTTCTTAGCCTTAGAAGGAGACTTCTTAGGCTTAGGGGCAGGTGCAGCCCTCTTCTTCTCGGCAGGTTTCTTGGAGATGGCCTTCTTGGCGGCTGCCTTTGCTCCGGACTTCTTGGCCTTAGGAAGACGCTTCTCCTTAGGGGCATCAGACCGCTTGGCAGGCGGTGCGCTGACCTTCTCGGGCTTGGCTGCCGAGGCGAGCTTGAAGGAGCCCGAAGCTCCCTTTCCCTTGGTCTGGACCAGTTCTCCGGAAGCGACAGCAGCCTTCAGGTACTTCTTGATGAAAGGGGCGAGCTTCTCAGAGTCCACCTTGTAGTTGGCCGTGATGTATTTCTTGATGGCCTGTAGAGGAGAGGCATGAAACGGGAAGCAAATGATATTTGTATCAATTAAGATATTTTTGTATTTATATAAAATCATGACGTAGATACACATTCGAAAGTGAAATAGAGAGTATCATAAGTGTGGTAACTTCACGATTTGAACTGAATGGTAAAATAAAATAAACTTGTAAGTTTATAAATCTTCCAGTGTTGATAATAAGCAGAGGCTTGATTTATTGTATAAATTTTGGGAAGAAAATTTATGTGTGTGGAGTAGTTGAAATGCCATTCCCAGGTGCGCATGTTTAAGTCGCAGGAATGAGGAGGTTTTTATTTGAGCATCAATCAAATAGCAGGTTCGATGACTCAGTGTTAAAGAAGGAGTATTGGAACTACACATTGCGTCGTATGAATGACCCAAAGGTTATTTCTTAAAAAACCATCAGTTCTTATTTCAACCTTGTTTACGGATTCCATTAAGACTTTGATTTTGCTAGAACCCGGATTTGTCATGATAATATTTTATTCTTCTTCAGAGGAAGACCTTTGCGTTGTTGTTGGAATATTGTGTTCTTGTAAAAATAATAGAATGGGCCACTGCCAATTAAAAAATAATTCTATAACCACGAATAATTGTAAGGATGTTTTCAATCCTAGTGTCATGAACTAAATGAATTTATTATGAAGCTACAATTCTTATTTCCGCATTCTGTTCAAGAATTGCAAGTTGTGAAAGTTACTAAAATAGCAACAAATATAAATATTTTTCTTAATAATGATTCCAAGTGGAAAATCGAATAGTTGAATTGTCCAACAATTTATTGATCAAGTTGATGATTCAGAAATCATATATTTTGTTAGGAACTTGAAGTTCATAATCGAGTCACTTCTCGAAACGTTTAATGTCAGAAGAACAATTAATTTGGTTGTGCTTCGCACAGTTCTTCGATGCTATGCTCAAGGGTCAGATACTTTTCAGATGTTGTTATTAATATGTGTACATAATTTGTGTTGATTCAGAGATAATAATATTTTTTTACAATATTTTTTGAAACTGGAAAAATAAGTGAAAGTAAAAAAATTCTATGAACAATTATTCTACGAGTGTTAATATTATATAAAAATTCAACCAGTGAACTACAGTATTTCCAGTAAAGACAATTAAATTTGAACTGGATTTAATCATAAATAATGGATATAATTTTGGAACACAGTCTACAGGACTGATAATCAGACTTGTGTCTCCAAAGATAATTGTCCAATGTGTTGGAAAATTTCTGTACATTGTGTAAATAGTAATGTGGGTCGCCACACATGAATGATGCTGCTTTGAGCATTTTATTTTGCAGTCAATTTTAAATTCAGAATAAAATGAGATAATTTTACATGATGTGTTATGCCCAGTTGAATCTCCTTCTATCCTTATTGTTGCATTGAGCCAAAAATCAGTAAAGCATTTTTTTCATTTGATGTCTTTTTTGCGATTAGCTTTAACCCATCTGGCGCCCCGGGATATTTTGACTCTCGTGCTGACTGATTCTTGGTAAAATGCATGTGTGGTCGTGCGGACTCCGGTCTAAACGGGCACATAAAATAAGATAGAGAGAGAAAATGGCTTCGAACGTGGGGCCCGAGTTAGACACGGTCAATCGCATGCCGATTTAAATTGTGATAATTTTTATATCGATATTTTGGGAATTGAGAGATGTCTGGTTTGGATGAATAAATTAGTAGGAAACCCAATTAGTGGGGAAAATTAAAAATTTAACTGGGTTAATAATTAGAATGGGTTTGATTATTTTTGATAATGGCTTAACCATTTGGGCGTCAAGTAAATTCAGTAGTAAACGTTCGATGACTGGACATACGCATTATTAGAATCCAGGTGGAGGATATTTGAGAACTTGCATATTTTTCTTGTGATATTGTGGTAAATGTAATTCGTAAAAGTAGAGAATTTTGTTTTTCCATCACGTCGACATTAGGACAAATCTCATTTTATTAGAGTGTTCCAATTAGCTATTCATATTTCTTGTTCTAATTATAATCTTGTGTCTGCCAACATGTATACCCCTAAGTTTTGAATAATAATTGAAAATTATGGAAGAGATGATGAGGATGATGAGGAGTTTGGAAGAGAGTTCCAAAGAAGCTGGACTGCGTGTAGCAGCCATTATGAAAGAAAATACAGAGGCTTTGGAAAATAAACTTAAAGAAAATTCTGATTCTTTAAAAGATAACTTGAAAGAAAATTTAAATAGTAAATTTAATTCTATGAAAAATAAATTTAAAGAAAATTCCGAAATCTTGAAAATGTCACTTGAGAGTAAAATGACTAAATTATGCGAAAAAACACATGAGCTCGAAACTTCATTAGCCACTAACGCAAGTTTAATGGACGATAAATTTCGCGATGCCGATCTAAGATCCCAAAGCTTAGCTGATAGGATAGAACATGGTCTTAGGAAAGTTGGTGAAGACATGATCAACCTAGAAGCCAGAGTGAAGAAAGAGAGCAATGAGATGGCAACTCTCGTTGTTCAACGTTTGACAGAACAATTCAAAGAACTCATAGTGGGAGAAATAAGAGAAGGTGTGATTAATGAATTACAAACTGAAGTTAAAACCACAGTTATCGATGAGATTAAAGACACACTCAAGCTGGAGAACCAAGAGGGAGTCAAGGAAATTAGGGAAACTTTGTCATCCCATATTCAAGTAATTTCCAAAGACATTCAAGCAACTCAGAAGGACATATCAGATGTGACAGGGTCGTTGAAAAGTCACGAGGCTGTTATGAACCAGATATCCACTGATGTCAAGGAGAACTGTAAGGAAACCGAAGAAATTAGAAAAATGGCAGAAGAAACCCACAAGGAAATTGAGGCTATGAAAACCCAAATCAAGGACGAGAAACAGTCTGACCATCTGTTGAAAATGCCAAGTATAAGGGGAGAAGAACAGATACAGATAAACCTAGGAGCAGCTAGAGAAACTGATAGTCAAAGACAGGATGAGGTCAGGACAGTATTTCAATCCAACCCCATAACTGTATTCAAGAATTTAGAGGATAAGCCTTCTAAATTTTCAGGGCGAGATTCTGTGACACCCGTAGAATTCTTGAGAGAAGCAGGTGATTACCTAAAAGATTCCAAAATCCCTAAGGAAAGACAGATCCGAGTGATAGGGAAATTTTTGGAAGGTCCCGCACTTCTCTGGTTTAGAGCATTTAGGTCCACTCTCACCAATTTTGAGGAGTTTTCCCGTGGGTTATTAAAAATGTTTTGGTCCCCGGAAACCCAACAGCAAGTCAGAGCAGAATTATATTCAAAGAGATTCTCGACGTCACAACCTACTCGATACTCTACGTACTTTTCTGGACAGCTTCCTAAACTACAACATTTAGATCCGCCGATGCCAGATAATGAATTAATTACCGCATTAATACGTCAGTTTCCAGCAGAAGTCCAAAGAACTTTGATCGCTGCTGACATTTATAATATGGAGCAATTTGACGAGGTATTGCAGAAACTTGATCACACGAACGCTCAATTCTTCCATCAGAAGGGAGGAAAGAATAACAACGCTGTGTACGCTGTTATGGCCGACAGTTATTCCCAAACACCTCGAGAGATTCGAGAGGGGCGAGAAGAGAAAACGCCGAGGGGAGAGCCCGATAAAAGAGGATGGAATCAGAACAATAACAGATACAGTTACAAGCCTTATGCGAGACCGGATGGTGGATATCGATATAATACTCGATGGAGAGAGCCAAGGAATAATCAAGGAAGATACCAGGAAAGAAGGTACTATGGTAGAAACAATAACTACAATAACAGAGGGAATGTGAACACTCGTCAGTCCAATGAAGAGTTCAATAAGGAGACGAGGAAGAACTTGGATGAACGACACCAATAAAACTTGCAGTTCTTGGAACAGAAGCCCAATGAACCAGGTCCATCGGGAACACAACAATCCCGAGGGAATAGAAAAGAAAAAAAACTTCGAATTCACAGTAGAAGATAGAATTCTAAACACTTTCACTTCCAGGATTATTAAATGGTAAGCAGAGGATGATGACTTAATTCAACATAATGACGAACGGAAAGAAATGGGTACAAGAATTAAAATGCCAATCATATCATGCGAAGTATTCGGTATGCCTGTCGACACTTTAATTGATACTGGGGCTATGCTTTGTCTTGTGAGCGAGAAGCTTTATATTCTGTGGAAGCTCAAAGAGAATTTAGAGGAGATTCCAGTATCAGGAATTAAAATCCAAGGAATAATACCCAACAAAATATCTCTGTGTAAAACACAATTATACTTATGTGTTACTATTGGAGGACATGATTTTCGACATGTGTTTGTAGTATGAAGGACATGGCTTTTGACATGATATTGGGAGCGGATTTCATTCAGAAATATCAAGCAGTGATAGACATGAAGACAGAGACGATCAGATTCAAGAATACCGAAGAGATAAACTTCGAGGGAAAAGAAGAGGAAGACATCGAGGGAGATGCTCAATGGTCTCTGATTTTTCATGAAGCTGAAGGAAGAGAAGTCTACACTGAGAAGGAGTCCCCAGAGCTAGGAAAAATTTTGGAAGAGTACCACGATATTTTTGATATTAAACCTGGTGAAATTAAAGATTTTGAATATCGTATTCGTGTAATTGATGATGCACCTTTCCATGCTAAATTGTATCCGGTAGCGGAAAAGCATCGAGAAATGGTAAAAGTGCTTATCAAAGAGATGGAAAGTAACAATGTGATTGAAAAGTACACTACCTCTTATGTCAATCCATTAGCAGTAGTGTCTAAGCCAGATGGAAGTCTGAGACTATGTTTAGACGCGCGAAATTTGAATTCAAGATTGCTGCCAGAGTATGACAGACCACCAATCATTAGGGAACTGTTAAGGAAATTCCAAGGCAAGGTCTGGTTCTCTAACATTGATCTCACTTCGTCCTACCACCACATTAGGCTTAGTGAAGATTCCAAAAAGTTTACAGGGTTTATGTTTGACCAGCAGACATATGTATTCCGCCGTCTACCATTTGGGGTCAAAACATCTGGATCTGTTTTGATCAGAGCACTGGAACAAAACTTGAGTCCTGAAGTAAAAGAGATAGCAATTCGTTACATAGATGATATCCTAATTGCATCTGAGGCTAAGGAGGAACATGTGTTACATCTTCAGATGTTATTCGCAGATTTGAGAAAAGCGAACTTTAAAGTAAACCTTCGAAAATGTCAGTTCTTTCGGAAGGAAATAAAATTTTTGGGCCGCATTTTGGATGGTGAAGGATACCGTCCCAATGAGACAAAGATACAGGTGATTGCAAATTTCCCTAGACCTACTAGAGTGAAGAATGTCCGCAGTTTTCTCGGGACATGCCAATTCTTTGCAGGGCATTGTCCAAGCTTCACCAAGACGGTTGCTCCATTGCAGGAAATATTAAAAAAGGAAACAAATGGAAATGGAATGAAGATTGTGAACAATCATTTCAAGATGCCAAGAGGTTATTGGTAAACAGCGTGAAATTAGAGTATCCTGACTTTACCAAGAATTTCATCATAGAATTCGATGCATCCACCGTAGGGATTGGAGCTATTCTTCTTCAAGAAGATGACGATCACAAGAGACGTTACCTGGCGTTCATAAGCAGGAAACTTCGTCCATCAGATAGGAATTATTACACCACAGAGTAGAAGCCCTTGCTGTAATCTTCGCGTTGGAGTCGTGGAAGAAAATGTTAATTGGACATTCAGTAATTGTGAGGACTGATCACCATGCATTGGAGTTTATCTTGAGAACAAACTTTGCCAGTGATAGGATAACTAGATGGTCACTTTTTATTCAACAATTCAACCTAGTTATTGAACACACTCCTGGAAAATTGAACGTTGGGGCCGATTTATTGAGTAGGGCAGTGGAGTCTACATCTAAGGTTTTTCAAGTTAACCTGACGCAGGAGGATGAGGATACCTTGAGAAGGTTAAGATTGTTGCATTTATCCCAGAGGAGAGACCGACGTTTTAGAAACATTTTTCGTTTTCTACAGGGAGACATGGATCCAAATGATGATGATTTTGTGGAAACTGAAAGAATTTCAAGAGATTTTATGATGTTAGATGGTTTAGTCTACAAGTTTGCAGATCCCGACCATACGAAGCTGAGAGTAGTGATACCTCCACGAATGCAAAAACCCATTATCTGGATGGCACATCGAATTGCAGGTCATGCTGGAGTAGATAAGACGGTCAAGTTGATACAAGAAAAATTTTCGTGGGAGCGAATGCGACAAACTGTCAGGAACACTATTCGAGAATGCGACTTATGCCAAAGGAGTAAACATAATTCTAGATTATTGAGAGAATTACCAAGGCCTATTATTCCTTCTAAGCCTTGTGAAATCTTCGCGACTGATCTTTATGGTCCTCTCCCAAAGTCTAAAAGAGGTAACCGATATATTCTGGTGACTATGGATGTTTTCAGCAAATACACTATGTTACACCCAATTCAGAAGGCAAACGCAAAATATTGTGCGAAGAGAATTAGAGACAACGTAATTCCGGAAGCAGGCAAACCGGAATTCCTTTTATCAGATCGTGGAACCCAATTTACATCTTTAGAATTTAGAACCGTCATGAATAATCTTCGGATTAGACAATTGTTTTCTTCTATCAGACATCCTGAAAGCAATCCAGCAGAACGCGTGATGGATGAAATAGCAAAATTTTGCCGCCTCTATTGTCCAAATGAGCATTGGAAATGGATGGATGTTCTCTCATCAGCATCCGAATCCATCAACTCTACAATTCATGAGAGTACTGGACAGATTCCCATGTTGCTTCATCATGGAATTAAACCAACAAGATTATGGGATCGAATCATCTCTATTCCACCCGAGATTGAACCAAGTCGTCAGATGAGGGAAACTCTAGCTTTAGACAAGTTGAGGAGCCAAACTGAGAAAAGAGAGCGCAGAGTGAGAGGAAAGCGTTTTCACAGACCCTTGCGCGTAGGAACTCTCGTTTTAGTGAAAAGACCTACACCCTCTGACGTGCAAAATCGAGTGTACTCGAAGTTTGCAAGCCTTTACGCTGGGCCCTATCGTATTGTGGAAGTAAACAACAATGGAAGCTATGAAATCGCCAATACACGAACTGGTAACATCGTGGGAACTTATAATGCAGCGAGTTTGAAGATTTATTATTCAAGAACCAGATGATTTAATGTGTAGATAGGAAAAATAAAAATTTTCCAATTTTTATTTTTTGCTAGGTGTGGGGTGCATGTGCCCAACTCTAGGAATAGGTATTCCAAGATTCAGACACCTAGATATCAAGGGAAAGGCTACAGCCGCTTTTGAAAGTTGAGATATTTGAATATCGCGCTCCATTACTTCTAGAATGGAATGGAAACTTTGTGCAGCCAAGAACATGTTAAGTGACGTAGCGAGTAGTAGCAGAGGTCGAGACTATTTGTTGATTAAATAGTTAGCCATGGAGTAGAGACTTGAGACTTGGATCAGATTACTGGCACGGCCAAATGAAAGTGAATGCACTTAGTCTCAAGTGAATCGGACCAGAGACACCGGAGATATGAGGATTTCCAGATTTCAGCGTGATCCAGCGTGGACCCGACCGTTTTGAATAAAAGCCGACCGGCCCAAGCATCATCAGCTCACTTCGAACCAAGCTCTTGCATGACAAGGTGCTGCTGCTACGTTGAGCCAAGGCACATGGTTGCAGGATCTACGCAGAAGATATCTTTAAATTGTGATAGTCACAAAAGTGTTGCGATACGTGTGGAACATAGTAAGTTTCCGGCATAGGGAATCACTAAGGTGATTGTTATTTTTCTACGGACACTGGTGAAATACTTTATTTCTATATGGACACATGCTAGACTTTGTCTAGAAAGTACTTTGTCACAGTCCAGTAATAATAATTCAATACTTGGATATTTTAATCCAATTAGTCAGTTTCATAAATTGTAACTTGATAACCACTCCGATCTTTCAGTATATTGAAGGCCAGTCTATCACGGTGTTGTTCATTAGCCGACAAAGGGAAACTATAAGTTGCTTCGCGCATGATAGATGGTGATAAACCATGCCCAGGGAACGATCTTCAGAACAGCCGTTGATTGATTTAGACTGTCAGTGTTTTCCTGTACTGAAAAGATTACCGTGAGTTATGTTACAACTGACGTATTTGAGAATAGATCATTTGGATCTGACCCCATTTAAGCAAACTGCTATGGATTTAATTGAAGTCAATATTAAAATGGATCAGCAGTTACTTCAAACTTCAAGAAATATTTCCACTATGTCGTGTTAGACAGATTGTGGGTATATAATGGCGGCCGATACAAGGATTAGACGTGCGTGTCCAATAGGGCATGTATTTGGATAAATCTGGTACAGACCAGATTCACTACGCTTCAAGACCAACGAGAAATGTAAGCCACATTTGACTTTTATATTATGCCTAGTTAATTGGAACAAACTCATTTTCTGCAGATGACCAACACATTTGTTTTTCTTCGTATTTAAATCTTGCAATGATTTACGCAAGACACATTAGGGTTATTCTGAGTATTTTCAGCACTCAGAACAGTTTAGGATCGATCACCGAGCATAACGAGCATTTATTTGAATGTTTCATATTTTTTTGATAATCACGGTAATCAGCCGAGGTAACTGTAAAAGTTATTAATTATTTTTGTTGAGAAATGGATATTTTATCCATATTCGAAGAATCGAACAGGGGGATTCTCACATAATGAAATAATAATTAAACACATCTACAATAATATAACTAATAATAATAATAATCCACTAATAATAATAATAATGATTTTCATAACTTTTCTAAATAATTCTTGGATCTTATATTTTCTAATAATCACATTCATTGAGAGAGAGCTTATGAAGTAGTTTAATCATTTCTAGTTTGGAACAGGTGATTTTCCGAAGGATAGTGGTTAGCGCAAGCCCGCATTCAACCAACATTACAGTTCTGGTTGAACAGTTAATATTTGCAATGAGCAAAGTATATTTTTCAGACAACACGGAGAGGCATGAAACGGGAAGCAAATGATATTTGTATCAATTAAGATATTTTTGTATTTATATAACATCATGACGTAGATACACATTCGAAAGTGAAATAGAGAGTATCATAAGTGTGGTAACTTCACGATTTGAACTGAATGGTAAAATAAAATAAACTTGTAAGTTTATAAATCTTCCAGTGTTGATAATAAGCAGAGGCTTGATTTATTGTATAAATTTTGGGAAGAAAATTTATGTGTGTGGAGTAGTTGAAATGCCATTCCCAGGTGCGCATGTTTAAGTCGCAGGAATGAGGAGGTTTTTATTTGAGCATCAATCAAATAGCAGGTTCGATGACTCAGTGTTAAAGAAGGAGTATTGGAACTACACATTGCGTCGTATGAATGACCCAAAGGTTATTTCTTAAAAAACCATCAGTTCTTATTTCAACCTTGTTTACGGATTCCATTAAGACTTTGATTTTGCTAGAACCCGGATTTGTCATGATAATATTTTATTCTTCTTCAGAGGAAGACCTTTGCGTTGTTGTTGGAATATTGTGTTCTTGTAAAAATAATAGAATGGGCCACTGCCAATTAAAAAATAATTCTATAACCACGAATAATTGTAAGGATGTTTTCAATCCTAGTGTCATGAACTAAATGAATTTATTATGAAGCTACAATTCTTATTTCCGCATTCTGTTCAAGAATTGCAAGTTGTGAAAGTTACTAAAATAGCAACAAATATAAATATTTTTCTTAATAATGATTCCAAGTGGAAAATCGAATAGTTGAATGGTCCAACAATTTATTGATCAAGTTGATGATTCAGAAATCATATATTTTGTTAGGAACTTGAAGTTCATAATCGAGTCACTTCTCGAAACGTTTAATGTCAGAAGAACAATTAATTTGGTTGTGCTTCGCACAGTTCTTCGATGCTATGCTCAAGGGTCAGATACTTTTCAGATGTTGTTATTAATATGTGTACATAATTTGTGTTGATTCAGAGATAATAATATTTTTTTACAATATTTTTTGAAACTGGAAAAATAAGTGAAAGTAAAAAAATTCTATGAACAATTATTCTACGAGTGTTAATATTATATAAAAATTCAACCAGTGAACTACAGTATTTCCAGTAAAGACAATTAAATTTGAACTGGATTTAATCATAAATAATGGATATAATTTTGGAACACAGTCTACAGGACTGATAATCAGACTTGTGTCTCCAAAGATAATTGTCCAATGTGTTGGAAAATTTCTGTACATTGTGTAAATAGTAATGTGGGTCGCCACACATGAATGATGCTGCTTTGAGCATTTTATTTTGCAGTCAATTTTAAATTCAGAATAAAATGAGATAATTTTACATGATGTGTTATGCCCAGTTGAATCTCCTTCTATCCTTATTGTTGCATTGAGCCAAAAATCAGTAAAGCATTTTTTTCATTTGATGTCTTTTTTGCGATTAGCTTTAACCCATCTGGCGCCCCGGGATATTTTGACTCTCGTGCTGACTGATTCTTGGTAAAATGCATGTGTGGTCGTGCGGACTCCGGTCTAAACGGGCACATAAAATAAGATAGAGAGAGAAAATGGCTTCGAACGTGGGGCCCGAGTTAGACACGGTCAATCGCATGCCGATTTAAATTGTGATAATTTTTATATCGATATTTTGGGAATTGAGAGATGTCTGGTTTGGATGAATAAATTAGTAGGAAACCCAATTAGTGGGGAAAATTAAAAATTTAACTGGGTTAATAATTAGAATGGGTTTGATTATTTTTGATAATGGCTTAACCATTTGGGCGTCAAGTAAATTCAGTAGTAAACGTTCGATGACTGGACATACGCATTATTAGAATCCAGGTGGAGGATATTTGAGAACTTGCATATTTTTCTTGTGATATTGTGGTAAATGTAATTCGTAAAAGTAGAGAATTTTGTTTTTCCATCACGTCGACATTAGGACAAATCTCATTTTATTAGAGTGTTCCAATTAGCTATTCATATTTCTTGTTCTAATTATAATCTTGTGTCTGCCAACATGTATACCCCTAAGTTTTGAATAATAATTGAAAATTATGGAAGAGATGATGAGGATGATGAGGAGTTTGGAAGAGAGTTCCAAAGAAGCTGGACTGCGTGTAGCAGCCATTATGAAAGAAAATACAGAGGCTTTGGAAAATAAACTTAAAGAAAATTCTGATTCTTTAAAAGATAACTTGAAAGAAAATTTAAATAGTAAATTTAATTCTATGAAAAATAAATTTAAAGAAAATTCCGAAATCTTGAAAATGTCACTTGAGAGTAAAATGACTAAATTATGCGAAAAAACACATGAGCTCGAAACTTCATTAGCCACTAACGCAAGTTTAATGGACGATAAATTTCGCGATGCCGATCTAAGATCCCAAAGCTTAGCTGATAGGATAGAACATGGTCTTAGGAAAGTTGGTGAAGACATGATCAACCTAGAAGCCAGAGTGAAGAAAGAGAGCAATGAGATGGCAACTCTCGTTGTTCAACGTTTGACAGAACAATTCAAAGAACTCATAGTGGGAGAAATAAGAGAAGGTGTGATTAATGAATTACAAACTGAAGTTAAAACCACAGTTATCGATGAGATTAAAGACACACTCAAGCTGGAGAACCAAGAGGGAGTCAAGGAAATTAGGGAAACTTTGTCATCCCATATTCAAGTAATTTCCAAAGACATTCAAGCAACTCAGAAGGACATATCAGATGTGACAGGGTCGTTGAAAAGTCACGAGGCTGTTATGAACCAGATATCCACTGATGTCAAGGAGAACTGTAAGGAAACCGAAGAAATTAGAAAAATGGCAGAAGAAACCCACAAGGAAATTGAGGCTATGAAAACCCAAATCAAGGACGAGAAACAGTCTGACCATCTGTTGAAAATGCCAAGTATAAGGGGAGAAGAACAGATACAGATAAACCTAGGAGCAGCTAGAGAAACTGATAGTCAAAGACAGGATGAGGTCAGGACAGTATTTCAATCCAACCCCATAACTGTATTCAAGAATTTAGAGGATAAGCCTTCTAAATTTTCAGGGCGAGATTCTGTGACACCCGTAGAATTCTTGAGAGAAGCAGGTGATTACCTAAAAGATTCCAAAATCCCTAAGGAAAGACAGATCCGAGTGATAGGGAAATTTTTGGAAGGTCCCGCACTTCTCTGGTTTAGAGCATTTAGGTCCACTCTCACCAATTTTGAGGAGTTTTCCCGTGGGTTATTAAAAATGTTTTGGTCCCCGGAAACCCAACAGCAAGTCAGAGCAGAATTATATTCAAAGAGATTCTCGACGTCACAACCTACTCGATACTCTACGTACTTTTCTGGACAGCTTCCTAAACTACAACATTTAGATCCGCCGATGCCAGATAATGAATTAATTACCGCATTAATACGTCAGTTTCCAGCAGAAGTCCAAAGAACTTTGATCGCTGCTGACATTTATAATATGGAGCAATTTGACGAGGTATTGCAGAAACTTGATCACACGAACGCTCAATTCTTCCATCAGAAGGGAGGAAAGAATAACAACGCTGTGTACGCTGTTATGGCCGACAGTTATTCCCAAACACCTCGAGAGATTCGAGAGGGGCGAGAAGAGAAAACGCCGAGGGGAGAGCCCGATAAAAGAGGATGGAATCAGAACAATAACAGATACAGTTACAAGCCTTATGCGAGACCGGATGGTGGATATCGATATAATACTCGATGGAGAGAGCCAAGGAATAATCAAGGAAGATACCAGGAAAGAAGGTACTATGGTAGAAACAATAACTACAATAACAGAGGGAATGTGAACACTCGTCAGTCCAATGAAGAGTTCAATAAGGAGACGAGGAAGAACTTGGATGAACGACACCAATAAAACTTGCAGTTCTTGGAACAGAAGCCCAATGAACCAGGTCCATCGGGAACACAACAATCCCGAGGGAATAGAAAAGAAAAAAAACTTCGAATTCACAGTAGAAGATAGAATTCTAAACACTTTCACTTCCAGGATTATTAAATGGTAAGCAGAGGATGATGACTTAATTCAACATAATGACGAACGGAAAGAAATGGGTACAAGAATTAAAATGCCAATCATATCATGCGAAGTATTCGGTATGCCTGTCGATACTTTAATTGATACTGGGGCTATGCTTTGTCTTGTGAGCGAGAAGCTTTATATTCTGTGGAAGCTCAAAGAGAATTTAGAGGAGATTCCAGTATCAGGAATTAAAATCCAAGGAATAATACCCAACAAAATATCTCTGTGTAAAACACAATTATACTTATGTGTTACTATTGGAGGACATGATTTTCGACATGTGTTTGTAGTATGAAGGACATGGCTTTTGACATGATATTGGGAGCGGATTTCATTCAGAAATATCAAGCAGTGATAGACATGAAGACAGAGACGATCAGATTCAAGAATACCGAAGAGATAAACTTCGAGGGAAAAGAAGAGGAAGACATCGAGGGAGATGCTCAATGGTCTCTGATTTTTCATGAAGCTGAAGGAAGAGAAGTCTACACTGAGAAGGAGTCCCCAGAGCTAGGAAAAATTTTGGAAGAGTACCACGATATTTTTGATATTAAACCTGGTGAAATTAAAGATTTTGAATATCGTATTCGTGTAATTGATGATGCACCTTTCCATGCTAAATTGTATCCGGTAGCGGAAAAGCATCGAGAAATGGTAAAAGTGCTTATCAAAGAGATGGAAAGTAACAATGTGATTGAAAAGTACACTACCTCTTATGTCAATCCATTAGCAGTAGTGTCTAAGCCAGATGGAAGTCTGAGACTATGTTTAGACGCGCGAAATTTGAATTCAAGATTGCTGCCAGAGTATGACAGACCACCAATCATTAGGGAACTGTTAAGGAAATTCCAAGGCAAGGTCTGGTTCTCTAACATTGATCTCACTTCGTCCTACCACCACATTAGGCTTAGTGAAGATTCCAAAAAGTTTACAGGGTTTATGTTTGACCAGCAGACATATGTATTCCGCCGTCTACCATTTGGGGTCAAAACATCTGGATCTGTTTTGATCAGAGCACTGGAACAAAACTTGAGTCCTGAAGTAAAAGAGATAGCAATTCGTTACATAGATGATATCCTAATTGCATCTGAGGCTAAGGAGGAACATGTGTTACATCTTCAGATGTTATTCGCAGATTTGAGAAAAGCGAACTTTAAAGTAAACCTTCGAAAATGTCAGTTCTTTCGGAAGGAAATAAAATTTTTGGGCCGCATTTTGGATGGTGAAGGATACCGTCCCAATGAGACAAAGATACAGGTGATTGCAAATTTCCCTAGACCTACTAGAGTGAAGAATGTCCGCAGTTTTCTCGGGACATGCCAATTCTTTGCAGGGCATTGTCCAAGCTTCACCAAGACGGTTGCTCCATTGCAGGAAATATTAAAAAAGGAAACAAATGGAAATGGAATGAAGATTGTGAACAATCATTTCAAGATGCCAAGAGGTTATTGGTAAACAGCGTGAAATTAGAGTATCCTGACTTTACCAAGAATTTCATCATAGAATTCGATGCATCCACCGTAGGGATTGGAGCTATTCTTCTTCAAGAAGATGACGATCACAAGAGACGTTACCTGGCGTTCATAAGCAGGAAACTTCGTCCATCAGATAGGAATTATTACACCACAGAGTAGAAGCCCTTGCTGTAATCTTCGCGTTGGAGTCGTGGAAGAAAATGTTAATTGGACATTCAGTAATTGTGAGGACTGATCACCATGCATTGGAGTTTATCTTGAGAACAAACTTTGCCAGTGATAGGATAACTAGATGGTCACTTTTTATTCAACAATTCAACCTAGTTATTGAACACACTCCTGGAAAATTGAACGTTGGGGCCGATTTATTGAGTAGGGCAGTGGAGTCTACATCTAAGGTTTTTCAAGTTAACCTGACGCAGGAGGATGAGGATACCTTGAGAAGGTTAAGATTGTTGCATTTATCCCAGAGGAGAGACCGACGTTTTAGAAACATTTTTCGTTTTCTACAGGGAGACATGGATCCAAATGATGATGATTTTGTGGAAACTGAAAGAATTTCAAGAGATTTTATGATGTTAGATGGTTTAGTCTACAAGTTTGCAGATCCCGACCATACGAAGCTGAGAGTAGTGATACCTCCACGAATGCAAAAACCCATTATCTGGATGGCACATCGAATTGCAGGTCATGCTGGAGTAGATAAGACGGTCAAGTTGATACAAGAAAAATTTTCGTGGGAGCGAATGCGACAAACTGTCAGGAACACTATTCGAGAATGCGACTTATGCCAAAGGAGTAAACATAATTCTAGATTATTGAGAGAATTACCAAGGCCTATTATTCCTTCTAAGCCTTGTGAAATCTTCGCGACTGATCTTTATGGTCCTCTCCCAAAGTCTAAAAGAGGTAACCGATATATTCTGGTGACTATGGATGTTTTCAGCAAATACACTATGTTACACCCAATTCAGAAGGCAAACGCAAAATATTGTGCGAAGAGAATTAGAGACACCGTAATTCCGGAAGCAGGCAAACCGGAATTCCTTTTATCAGATCGTGGAACCCAATTTACATCTTTAGAATTTAGAACCGTCATGAATAATCTTGGGATTAGACAATTGTTTTCTTCTATCAGACATCCTGAAAGCAATCCAGCAGAACGCGTGATGGATGAAATAGCAAAATTTTGCCGCCTCTATTGTCCAAATGAGCATTGGAAATGGATGGATGTTCTCTCATCAGCATCCGAATCCATCAACTCTACAATTCATGAGAGTACTGGACAGATTCCCATGTTGCTTCATCATGGAATTAAACCAACAAGATTATGGGATCGAATCATCTCTATTCCACCCGAGATTGAACCAAGTCGTCAGATGAGGGAAACTCTAGCTTTAGACA
This sequence comes from Meconema thalassinum, assembly GCA_946902985.2. Classification (NCBI taxonomy): domain Eukaryota; kingdom Metazoa; phylum Arthropoda; class Insecta; order Orthoptera; family Tettigoniidae; genus Meconema; species Meconema thalassinum. Next base: position 924,868,070 of record OX336389.2, read on the forward strand.
AGTTGAGGAGCCAAACTGAGAAAAGAGAGCGCAGAGTGAGAGGAAAGCGTTTTCACAGACCCTTGCGCGTAGGAACTCTCGTTTTAGTGAAAAGACCTACACCCTCTGACGTGCAAAATCGAGTGTACTCGAAGTTTGCAAGCCTTTACGCTGGGCCCTATCGTATTGTGGAAGTAAACAACAATGGAAGCTATGAAATCGCCAATACACGAACTGGTAACATCGTGGGAACTTATAATGCAGCGAGTTTGAAGATTTATTATTCAAGAACCAGATGATTTAATGTGTAGATAGGAAAAATAAAAATTTTCCAATTTTTATTTTTTGCTAGGTGTGGGGTGCATGTGCCCAACTCTAGGAATAGGTATTCCAAGATTCAGACACCTAGATATCAAGGGAAAGGCTACAGCCGCTTTTGAAAGTTGAGATATTTGAATATCGCGCTCCATTACTTCTAGAATGGAATGGAAACTTTGTGCAGCCAAGAACATGTTAAGTGACGTAGCGAGTAGTAGCAGAGGTCGAGACTATTTGTTGATTAAATAGTTAGCCATGGAGTAGAGACTTGAGACTTGGATCAGATTACTGGCACGGCCAAATGAAAGTGAATGCACTTAGTCTCAAGTGAATCGGACCAGAGACACCGGAGATATGAGGATTTCCAGATTTCAGCGTGATCCAGCGTGGACCCGACCGTTTTGAATAAAAGCCGACCGGCCCAAGCATCATCAGCTCACTTCGAACCAAGCTCTTGCATGACAAGGTGCTGCTGCTACGTTGAGCCAAGGCACATGGTTGCAGGATCTACGCAGAAGATATCTTTAAATTGTGATAGTCACAAAAGTGTTGCGATACGTGTGGAACATAGTAAGTTTCCGGCATAGGGAATCACTAAGGTGATTGTTATTTTTCTACGGACACTGGTGAAATACTTTATTTCTATATGGACACATGCTAGACTTTGTCTAGAAAGTACTTTGTCACAGTCCAGTAATAATAATTCAATACTTGGATATTTTAATCCAATTAGTCAGTTTCATAAATTGTAACTTGATAACCACTCCGATCTTTCAGTATATTGAAGGCCAGTCTATCACGGTGTTGTTCATTAGCCGACAAAGGGAAACTATAAGTTGCTTCGCGCATGATAGATGGTGATAAACCATGCCCAGGGAACGATCTTCAGAACAGCCGTTGATTGATTTAGACTGTCAGTGTTTTCCTGTACTGAAAAGATTACCGTGAGTTATGTTACAACTGACGTATTTGAGAATAGATCATTTGGATCTGACCCCATTTAAGCAAACTGCTATGGATTTAATTGAAGTCAATATTAAAATGGATCAGCAGTTACTTCAAACTTCAAGAAATATTTCCACTATGTCGTGTTAGACAGATTGTGGGTATATAATGGCGGCCGATACAAGGATTAGACGTGCGTGTCCAATAGGGCATGTATTTGGATAAATCTGGTACAGACCAGATTCACTACGCTTCAAGACCAACGAGAAATGTAAGCCACATTTGACTTTTATATTATGCCTAGTTAATTGGAACAAACTCATTTTCTGCAGATGACCAACACATTTGTTTTTCTTCGTATTTAAATCTTGCAATGATTTACGCAAGACACATTAGGGTTATTCTGAGTATTTTCAGCACTCAGAACAGTTTAGGATCGATCACCGAGCATAACGAGCATTTATTTGAATGTTTCATATTTTTTTGATAATCACGGTAATCAGCCGAGGTAACTGTAAAAGTTATTAATTATTTTTGTTGAGAAATGGATATTTTATCCATATTCGAAGAATCGAACAGGGGGATTCTCACATAATGAAATAATAATTAAACACATCTACAATAATATAACTAATAATAATAATAATCCACTAATAATAATAATAATGATTTTCATAACTTTTCTAAATAATTCTTGGATCTTATATTTTCTAATAATCACATTCATTGAGAGAGAGCTTATGAAGTAGTTTAATCATTTCTAGTTTGGAACAGGTGATTTTCCGAAGGATAGTGGTTAGCGCAAGCCCGCATTCAACCAACATTACAGTTCTGGTTGAACAGTTAATATTTGCAATGAGCAAAGTATATTTTTCAGACAACACGGAGAGGCATGAAACGGGAAGCAAATGATATTTGTATCAATTAAGATATTTTTGTATTTATATAAAATCATGACGTAGATACACATTCGAAAGTGAAATAGAGAGTATCATAAGTGTGGTAACTTCACGATTTGAACTGAATGGTAAAATAAAATAAACTTGTAAGTTTATAAATCTTCCAGTGTTGATAATAAGCAGAGGCTTGATTTATTGTATAAATTTTGGGAAGAAAATTTATGTGTGTGGAGTAGTTGAAATGCCATTCCCAGGTGCGCATGTTTAAGTCGCAGGAATGAGGAGGTTTTTATTTGAGCATCAATCAAATAGCAGGTTCGATGACTCAGTGTTAAAGAAGGAGTATTGGAACTACACATTGCGTCGTATGAATGACCCAAAGGTTATTTCTTAAAAAACCATCAGTTCTTATTTCAACCTTGTTTACGGATTCCATTAAGACTTTGATTTTGCTAGAACCCGGATTTGTCATGATAATATTTTATTCTTCTTCAGAGGAAGACCTTTGCGTTGTTGTTGGAATATTGTGTTCTTGTAAAAATAATAGAATGGGCCACTGCCAATTAAAAAATAATTCTATAACCACGAATAATTGTAAGGATGTTTTCAATCCTAGTGTCATGAACTAAATGAATTTATTATGAAGCTACAATTCTTATTTCCGCATTCTGTTCAAGAATTGCAAGTTGTGAAAGTTACTAAAATAGCAACAAATATAAATATTTTTCTTAATAATGATTCCAAGTGGAAAATCGAATAGTTGAATGGTCCAACAATTTATTGATCAAGTTGATGATTCAGAAATCATATATTTTGTTAGGAACTTGAAGTTCATAATCGAGTCACTTCTCGAAACGTTTAATGTCAGAAGAACAATTAATTTGGTTGTGCTTCGCACAGTTCTTCGATGCTATGCTCAAGGGTCAGATACTTTTCAGATGTTGTTATTAATATGTGTACATAATTTGTGTTGATTCAGAGATAATAATATTTTTTGACAATATTTTCTGAAACTGGAAAAATAAGTGAAAGTAAAAAAATTCTATGAACAATTATTCTACGAGTGTTAATATTATATAAAAATTCAACCAGTGAACTACAGTATTTCCAGTAAAGACAATTAAATTTGAACTGGATTTAATCATAAATAATGGATATAATTTTGGAACACAGTCTACAGGACTGATAATCAGACTTGTGTCTCCAAAGATAATTGTCCAATGTGTTGGAAAATTTCTGTACATTGTGTAAATAGTAATGTGGGTCGCCACACATGAATGATGCTGCTTTGAGCATTTTATTTTGCAGTCAATTTTAAATTCAGAATAAAATGAGATAATTTTACATGATGTGTTATGCCCAGTTGAATCTCCTTCTATCCTTATTGTTGCATTGAGCCAAAAATCAGTAAAGCATTTTTTTCATTTGATGTCGTTTTTGCGATTAGCTTTAACCCATCTGGCGCCCCGGGATATTTTGACTCTCGTGCTGACTGATTCTTGGTAAAATGCATATGTGGTAGTGCGGACTCCGGTCTAATCGGGCACAGTACTCAACCATCTCTGATAAATGGTAAAAGGGCTTCTTTGTACAACTCCTTCAATTCTTTCTTCCCCATTTTTCCTTTTGCCGCTTTCACTATTACGTTATCTTGTTTTAGGCACTTCGGGGCCACAATTTGCTGTCAGTTCCTGTAGAACTATAATAAGTTTGAGTAATATTGTTCCATCCATAATAATTAATTGCCGGGTGGGTGATTGATAGTACGACAATTCTACTCCTGTATTCCGAACAAACTCATCACATACCTTCTCAATTTCTTGTTTGTCCCTCATAAATGAAACGGAAACAAACCTCCTTGGATAAACCTGCTTTTCCTACATGTTCGGTAGGTTATATCCAAATTTTGTACTCGTGCAACTAGTTTGATCCATTGACTAAGTGAAACTAGCACTCTAATCATGAGCATATGTAAGAGATTTTCCATTATTTTTGCCATAAATGGCTGGTTCCAACGATATTCCTTTCTCATATAAAGACAAAGAGGGAGTACAGTGTGCATAATTCTTTAATTTAGAAAGAACTTCTTTCATGTTGTGCTCCTCAATGATTTTAGAAAATTTATTTCCAATAATTTGATCATGTTTGAGAGTGTTTTTAAGTTTTCCAGCTGTGGTAATGTGTTTACATATATTTATAACCCCATAGCATCTGTACCTGTTAGCATATAGGAGAGTAATCCTGCTCAGTACGAGAGGAACCGCAGGTTCGGACATTTGGTTCACGCACTCGGTCGAGCGACCGGTGGTGCGAAGCTACCATCCGTGGGATTAAGCCTGAACGCCTCTAAGGCCGAATCTCTTCTAGCCAATGTTGGCAACGATATCTCTCGGGAGTCCCGTGAGTCGAAAGGCTCCAAACAATGTGACTCTATTAGGCGCGTCTCGTGGGTGGGGCGCGCCGTACAGGCCCTGTGACTTTGCCGAATGGAGCAAACCAGGCTGTCGTGTCGGGATTTATCCCTTCCGTCAGCCCGCTCCTAGCGGTCTATCATGGGTATACCTCTGTTCGATGTCGGGACTCGGAATCGTCTGTAGACGCATGCATTCGGTACTATATCTCATCCGGCAGACCAATGGTTTTCGCCTAGACCATTAATGGTTAGTCGTGTATAAAGACCTAGATGAACCATACAGGGGTATTGATATAATTATTTGTCCAGAATTTTAAAAAAAATCTGCTGCTCAGTGACAACAGTGACTGATAATTTTCTATGTTCGTAAAGCAAGCGTTTGCCCGAATTCTTGTAAAATCAGTTATTATGTCTAGTCCTGTGTGAATTTTATTTGGGTTTTATTGTTTATCAGACCATCCTACCCCATGTAGCAGTGGAGTGAATTCAGCCCATATATGCAAGTATATGCATAGTTTGTTGCTTGAGCAGGTATTGCACAGAAGATTTTTATAATATTTTAAACAATGGAATGTGTCAAATTTTGAGACTGCTCATCTATGAGGTAAATATATATTCATGATGATATAGGCTAGCTGAAATAGTTATTTGCTTAATAGCCCTGTACTTAAAAGAGGTAATAGTAAGAAAAGGTATCTGCATACATATGCAACAATGGAAATGAGATGCTCTGGAAAACTACCGTATTTGCTCGTATATAACTCTCACTTTTTTGACCGAAAATAAGTGTGAACATTTTCGGTGCGTGATATACAGGACAGGATATCAGAGAGAATTTGCCAGTGGAGGACCTGGGAACTACACTCATCGAAGAAGATAAGGAGACCTCTGGGGAATCGAGTACCTGGAGTAACCTTAACAAAAACCCTTCAACAGAAGAAAAACCTCAAGCAGATGAGAAAGAAGAAATGGATGTTGTCACCAAGATCTCCAAAGAAGAAGAAGGAATTGTACAACTAACCAAGGGAAAAGAAGAAGAAGAAATTGGAACTACACTCATCAGAGGAGTTAAGGGGACCTCTGGGGGATTGAGTACCTGGAGTAACCTTAACATAAAACCTCTAACAGAAGAAGATCTACAAGCAGATGAGAAAGAAGAAACAGACGATACCATCATCATCTCCCAGGAAGAAGAAGAAGAAGAAGATGTACAACCTACGAAAACCCAGGAAACCCAGCAGGGAAATGACGCTCTAAACGTAGATGATAGAAAATCCATAATAACAGCAATGGACCGAAGGAGGCAGCTCGATAGAAGAAAGAGAGAGACTCTCCCAACCCGCGAACATCCATCTTGACGAAGTAGTGCGATCCCAGAAGGAAGAATTGGCATTAGAATCTTCTCAGCCAGAATCTGCAGTAATATGGAAAGAGATCTTATCTCGAATCAAAGGCATAACCCAGCTATGTGATATTGGGAAACAACTAATCGAAATAGCAGAGAACCCAGGGAATATTTCAGATGAAATAGAAAATTTAATAGGAGAACTAACGTCAAAGATCATCCAGGTTACGCCAAAAGAAGAGAAAATAACAACAAACAGAGTTAAGAGAAAGGAGTCTAAGAGATCTCATAGAACTAGAAATAAAGTTCAAAGATACGCAAAAACCCAAGAGTTGTATAAGAGGAACCCTTCGTGTCTAGCACAACTCGTTCTAGATAATAATCTACCGGGGCTGATAGTCTCAAATCAAGCTGTAGATCATCCACCTGAAGAAGAAACTATACAACTATATAGGAATCTATGGGAATCTCTGGGATCATGCACATTGGACCTCACCCCAGCTTCGGAAATTAAACCGAGGGACATACATCTAATTAAGGAAAGTGAAGTTTCAGCGAAACTCAGAAAACTCAAACCAGGAGGTGCCCCAGGCCTCGACGGGGTTATTAAGAAGGGTCTAATGGGCTACCAAAACATCGTAGGAACTCTAACTGTACTCTTCAATATCTTATACCACCGTGGGATATATCCGAGATCGTGGAAACTACATCGAACCACATTGATACCTAAACCTGGAAAGGACCTTCAGGATCCAGCAAATTGGCGGCCAATTACTATCGCCTCTTTGTTAGCGCGGATGTTCAGCGGCATAGTAGAGAATAGGCTCAGCGACACTATCACAATCTCTAACCGTCAAAGAGGTTTCCGACCCGGAAATGGATGTTTTGTAAACGCTACCATCCTGGACGAGACGATCCGTTTGGGGAAGAAATCAGAATTAGTAGGAGTACTGGTGTATTCTTGGAATACACGGTACGTGAGAATATAATTTTTAAGGCTCTTTGTATGTCCATTTCTTCCTTTCTTATCAAACACCAACAGTGATCTTCTATTTTCTCTTTGTTGATCAGGTCTCTTATATCTTTTGTGAGTCTGTTCTAGATATATATCTTCTATGACCCACCTAGCGTCATCTCGCAGCGAATCTCTGAAGCTCCTCAATTCTTCCTGGTGCAAGAGGATTTACTTATCCATCTGGCCACCAGATCTTGTTACCATCGCCAGCTATTTTCTCCGTGAGCAAGAGAACTACGTCTACTTTTTTACTCACCATGCTGTGCTAGTATCATCTGTTATCAACTCTTTGAAGACCGGCTCAGCAAGAGAAGATCAATTTTTTGTTGTAATGTTGGCTATGTTTATATGTTCTCCTTTTGTCTCCTACCCCCACTCTTTCCCTTCCTTGGACCCTCCGTGCTCTGCTGAGTGGGTCTCACTTGTGCGCCGGCCGTCGACTCAGTTAAGGCTCAACTCGAGCCAGTCTCCTCAAACCAAGAGGCAAACTCTACTTTCTACGCCATGTTGGCATATTAAGTATTGTCAAGGGGAACTTCACCTTCAACATGCAACCAAGATAAGTACAGACTTAAGGTTTTAACCTCATCTTCATCAATTTTATCTACATGCTTTTATTGATTATTTTATAGACAGCGTGAGATTACTTGTGGGGCGGTAATCATTCTTCGCGGGATTTTCCATGTTGGGCTTTTGTCTAATCAAACCAATCTTGGTGAAAAGCAGCATTTCTTATGCTTGCTAAATGAGAAATCTTCTCACCACGTGGGATATTATCTAATACCCGCTGTCTATAAATTACAAAGCAAGTTCCTCCGCTGGATTATCTTTGGCCTCATTTTCTATTAAGATTGTTCTGGAACCTTCCAGATCCTGTACTCTATCTGCGAGTCTTGCCGTCAGGTATTTTTCACTCACTTGTGAAAATACTATTTAAAATGAGGAATCTTCCTTATAAATTACTGCAATAGCAAACTTTCGTCCACCGTTGGAATGTTCTATGGCGCATTTAATTGTAATTCCCAACTTTCTCAAGAAATAGACTCTCGCCTACCTAGTGCAACCAGTTATTTTCATCATTGCAATAACTTTCTTCCCATAAACTTTCGTGTCTCTACAGTGAACTTTTCACCTATTTAAAAGACTATAGTGATAACTAGTGCTTATCCCACTTTTCTACCGCGTCGCGATCGTCCGTTTACATTAAATCAGGCCATGAACATTGATCCTAAATCCCAATGATCTTTCCTCAACCTTTTACTAACAAAATATATTAATAAAATTGTAACTTCTCCATAAGGTGTCACTCTTCGAAGTGCCCTTCCATTTTGCTGTTTATCATTACTTAATTTCTGTATAATTACGTGTTTTATACACGGTTTAAGCTCACATTGTTTCTCTTTTATAACGAGAGAATACAATTCTTTTAACTCATTCGTGAGTTGTTTCTAGGTCTCACGAAAGGGTACCTGCCCCATTTATCTAGTGATTCCTATCTAATACAGGAAGTCTAGAACCTTCCTTGTTGATTTTTTCTTCAGGTTTCACAGTAAGTGACCTGCCCTTCTTTGTATAATTGTCATAGAAGTAATTCAGCATAAACATAAGAAGTAATAGGAACTTCTTCTTCATTTACTCGCTTCCTTTTTTGTTATTTTCGAAGTTGTAACTTTTTCTAAAATAATTATTTGTAAATTCCTTAAAGTACACTCCTTGTACTCAATTTGATGTTTAAACTTTAAGCATTTCATTTGTCTTTTTTAAATCTTACAAAGATTTTAGTACATATATAAGGTTTAAAACCTCATAAATTGTTAATTGCCTGGCGCAAATGTTTAATGCTATCCGAGGTCTGTGACCCCAAATTTGTTAACCAGATTGAATATATGTTTGTTAAATTTATCAACTTCTTTTACATTTTTTAATAAATTAAATATTTGTTTTTGGATTCATAATTTCGAAAACACAACGGTTAGGCAAGATCCGGTCTTCCTTGACTCTCCCTACTCAATGCCATTAAACCTATTGATAGGGCTTTCACCACTTGTTGCATTTGAGCAAAAACTCTTAGTGGTAACCTTGTTAAAAGTTCTCTTAGCTTTAAAAGCTAATTCTAACTGGTCAGTAAGGCAAGTACAGCTCGCTACGCCAGCTACCTGCTTGTGGAGATCCTCTCCAAAATCTTATGGTCAGTTTTAAAAAAGATAAGTGTTTCTCTTTGCCTAAACTTTTAGTCGGCTACTGGCTGGTTAAAAGCTTAGCCATTTCAAAATGCAACTACTGGTTCATTTACCAAATTTATTTTCAAAAGCATAATTCCTCTATCACCATCCTTTTTGGAAGCACTTGGTCACTGTTCAGGAAGCTTATAACTTCGAAAACTGGAAATACCAAACTTGATTCAAATTATTGGCATTCTTCGAATTACTTTGAAAAAACGAATTTCTTAGAAAAGACATACAATAAATCTGTCACTTTCAGTCATGCCAGACCAACACCCTTCCCCATAGTAGTCTTATGCCTGCTTGAGAGGGAATATACTAAAGCCACTCTCCAGCAAACCGCCCAAGTGCTAGCTGTGTTTCCCGTCAGCTTAGACCAAGCCCTTACCCACTTTAGGTATCCGAGAGCGGATTTGCGATGGCAACCGCCTCTGAGTGTATTTAAGGCTAAATTTATAACTTTTGTGGAACTCTCATCCTATTTCTCTATCTTTTTTCTCCAGTCCGAAACCCACTTCCTTTTCTTAATCATCTTCCCTTGGTGGGTGGGTTATTCCTCAGCCAATAATCTACCCAAGTACAGCTAGACGTATCGAAATCCTTCGATACCGTCAACCACGAAGCTATATGGAAGACACTAGAACATCAAGGAGTGTATTTGAACCAATATTTTATGTATAATTATAAAAGTTTTATTCTTATTTAAAAAATTATTGTTTGAATATTTTACATGTAAAATTTTGTAGGTCATAATAAGATCTAAATGATTATATGTTATTCGCAGTATTTAATATTAGTAATTAAGGCAATTTAGAATTAGTAATTTGATTTATGGTGGACAAAGGTCGTGCCAGCAGTCGCGGTTATACGTAGGACTTGAATGAATATTATCAGTGTTGAAGTTAGTTTGTTTAGGAAAAGATTTTAATTAATTTTAGAGGGTAGAATTTGAAAATTAAATATATTTTATAAGATAATGAAGCTTTGAAATTTAAAATTTAAACTAGGATTGGATACCCTTATTCTTCTTCTTGTTTCGAATAGGCCATCTATGGACCACGACGTTCAACTGTTACATTTGATAGATAGATAGATAGATTTTTATTAATTCCATTTGATCAAATACATGCATTCAATACATTTTTGATATAGGACACGTCAGAATTTACATGCATAAAATAAAAGAACTAACAGGTATATATTACTAAGATTATAACTATTTATAACTTATTATAATAGCAAATCTTAATAGATACAATCTTATTGCACAACTATTTACACCTCACTCTATTATCATAATATGAAAACTTAATTCTATAAATACAACAACATACAGCTAGGTATTAAAATTAAATTAAAAAAGTAAAATATAGTTATAGATTCCATCACTCCTATACGCTAAAATATTCAACTACTGAGTAAAAACAATGGCACTGCAGATAAGCTTTCAACATTCTATCAAAGGTTTTTATTTTTGGGGCCAGTTTTATATACTGGGGTAGTTTATTGTATAATTTAACTCCAGTGTGAAAAGTTCCTTTTTGATATATGCTTGTGTGTGTGTGTGAAATATGAATGTTTTGATTTTGTCTTGTGTTATGCCTATGAACATCATTGTTTGTTTTAAGAAAAACATCTTTATTCATTAAATTCTTTTTAAAAAACATAATACTTTCAAAGATATATATGCAGGGCAGTGGGAGAATGTTTAAATCTTTAAACAGAGGTCTACATGATTCTCTCGAGTTTACATTTGCCATAATTCTAATCGCTCTCTTTTGTATCCTAAACGTGCTTAGTACATCTGGCGACATACCCCAAAATATGATCCCATATCTTAAGTATGAATGGAAATAAGCAAAATAAGTATTTCTTAATGTGTGCATGCTAGTGCAGGTTTTCAAAATACGTAACGCAAAGCACATCGAGTTCAGTTTAGTATTCAGATATTGTATATGTTTATTCCATTTCAAGTCTTGTTGTATCCATAGTCCTAAAAACTTTGTTTCTGATTTATTTTCTATTTGATGACCATTTAATGTTATATTGGGCATCGCAGGATTCCTATTCTGTATAGTGTGGAAATTTAGACATACTGTCTTTTTATAGTTTATTATGAGGCGATTATCTTGTGACCATTTGGTTAACTCTCCTGTAACGGAGTCAGCAGACTGCTGTATGACCTGTTTAGTTTCACCTTTTATTACGAGTGTTGTATCGTCCGCAAACAAAATTTCCTTATGTGAATGAACGTTCTGTGTTATATCATTGATATATAGAAGAAAGAGTAGTGGGCCCAAAACCGATCCCTGGGGTACTCCAAATTCAATAATTCCCTCATTGGACAATGTTTCATTAAGTAATTTGGTTCCCTCATCCTTGTGTCTCAAGCTTACTATTTGTTTACGCCTTGTTAAGTAAGACTCTATCCATTTATTAGCTAGACCTCTAACACCATATTGATTTAGTTTGGTAAGGAGGATTTTATGGTCAACTACATCAAATGCTTTCGATAAATCCAAGAATAGGCCAGTTACATGTTCCTTATTGTCAATTAATTTCAGTATACTATTACTACATTCGTAAATTGCTGTCTGTGTAGATTTTTCCGTTCTAAATCCATGTTGTGAGTTTGATAATATTTTATTTTTTTCTATGAAACTTATCAGTCTCTTATACATAATTTTTTCCACAATTTTTGCAATACCAGTTGGTAAGGTAATAGGACGATAGTTATCTAATTCATCTTTTGAACCGTTTTTGTGCACTGGAATTACTTTTGATAACTTCAAAATATCCGGGTAAGTTCCTGAGAGAATTGAACTGTTTATTAAGTGCGTAAGTGGATTTATTATATTTTCTGCACATTTCTTTAAAATTGCATCAGGGATGCCATCAATGCCAGCACAGAATTTATTTTTTAGCTCTTTTATAACTATTCTTACCTCTTCACTTGTGACATGATTTATAAATAAAGAATCACTGCATATATTTATTTTATTATTAGAATTTAGTGTATTTACCTGTGATTTATTTAATAATTTTTGCGGAATTTCCAGAAAATAGTCATTAAAAGTGTTTGCTATTTCCTCTGGATTATTAATCACTTTATTATTTCTGGTCAGTGTAATGTTCCTTTGTATTTTAGCATATTTTCCAGTTTCTTTCTTTATTACGGACCACATAGCCCTGTTTTTATTAGATGATTGGGAAATAAAATTATCATTATGCATTTTCTTTGCTAGTCTTATTACCTTATTTAATATGCTAGTGTATTTTTTGTAGTATAAATTGAATTCAGGTGTTGTGTGGTATTGTTTATATAATTTGTGTAGAAATTTCTTTCTTTGACATGAATTTATAATCCCTGTTGTTATCCAATTGCTAGTTTTGTTATTTTGAACAGTTCTTCGTTTAAAGGGGAATGCTATTTCAAAATAGTGTTTTAGGGTACTGTTAAATGCATTAAATTTATCATTTACATTTTCTAGTTCATAAATTTCTGACCATGTTTCCTTATTTAATAAGTCATTGAAATATGTAACATTTGCTTCAGTGAATGACCTGCACTTTGATTTTACTCCATTATCATTATTATTGATTACTTCGGATACTTCAAAACTCAGTATTTGTCCATGGTGGTCACTAAAACCCGGACAATAGACTTCTATTGAATGGTGATATTTATCTGTATTTATAAAAATTTGATCAGGAGTGGTTTTACTAAATTTTGTTATTCTTGTTGGTGTATTTACTGTAGGTTTCAGTCCATAGGAAATTAGTAACTGGTTTAATAATTCACAATTTCTATCAAGTTTTAAGAAATCCACATTTACATCCCCACAAATTATTATATCGAAATTTACTTTGCTCATGTTATTGAGTAACAATTCTAGTTTATCTATAAATAGAGGAAACTTTCCTGACGGAGAACGGTATACGCATACAATTATTAACTTAAACTGCTGAATTTTTACGGCAGAGAATTCAAAATCCTGTTCCATAATTAGATAATCATAAGCTGTTATCTGTTCATGATCTAAATTATTTCTTAAGAAGATGCAAGTACCACCATGGCTAATATTAGATCTAGAGTATTTACTAGCTTGTATAAACCCTGGGAATTGAATTAATTCAAGTTGTTCCTCTTTCAGCCAATGTTCTGAAATACATAGTGCTGAGATGTCTTTAAGTTCATTTTTAAGCATTAGATTTATGTAATCAATTTTATTATAAAGAGACTGGACATTCTGGTGGTAAATTTTAAATTTGTTACTTTTGCAAGCTTGTGTTGGTGATTTATTTACATTATTATTATCATAATTGTTATTATTATTGTTGCTAGACAAATCCGAAATACCATTGTTGCACTCCGTTAAATTTGACTTCAAAAGATGTGAATGCCAAACCTCACGTTTGGCTTCTTCTACCAGTTTCCCTGCTTCCACTCTAATGATATTACTGTCGAATTATTCTTACCATTTGAATTTACAATTTTGCAGATTTCATCACTAAGATACTCTTTTCCTAATCTATTTAAGTGTAGGCCATGCCGAGTGTGGAACTTCCTGTCTAATTTACTTACATCTACAATTTGGACATTTGGAAAACTCTTACAAATTTTATGAATTTTTCCATTTGTAGCCTCTATTTCTATATTTACACATGACTTGGGAATTAAATCGTGTCTCTGCGGAATGTTTACAATAATGACATTTGTTTTTTGCATGGATGGCAATGTACCCTTTAAATCTTTGATTACCTTTTTACTCTCATTTCTATAGACGTCGTTTGCTCCAGCGATGATCACTGCGTAGTCCTTTGCAGTAAGGGACGCACACTCTCCTATCATCCCGTTCGTGACTTCTGCAATCTGAGCTCCTGGCTTCACTGTCGAAGTGACCTCCATTTCTCGGCTTCTCTCCAAAACGCTTGCTGCTACATCTCGCCCGTGGCTATCCGCAAATATCCGCATCTTCCTGGATTTTCTCTTTACCACTTTCTTCTTTTCTTCTTGAGGAAAGTCATCATTTTCTTCGACAAGCACTCCAAATGAATTTGAGACGGGAATTTCAGTTACATGTACTCCATTTATAGGCCTAGGCTTATTCAATCTTACCTTACCAGCAATCACTGTCGACCAAGTTTCCTTGCTTTCCCCTCTGTTTCCTTTTAATTTATTCAACTCTTCCATTAACTTAGCAATATCTTCCTTTAGCAGCTTTATAATTTCGTCTTTTGAGGACAGTTCGTTTCTCAGGTTATGACATTCGCATGACGGTAGCGGTAGGCCTACATTACGACAATCGGTTTCACTTTTCTCCTCATTCAATTTTACCTGAGATCTTGTGATGATTTTATTTGCATTTTTTACTTTTATTTTGCACGACGAGCATAAATCCGTTACGGTTACACAACCTGACGAGATACTAACACTGTTGACAGTCGTCATACTAGAGATCTAAGTGAGCCTAGATGTTTACACCAAATTACACTAAATTTAATTTAATTATTACTACCTAATAGAATTAATCTAATAACCTACCAATAAAGAAGAATGTGAAATACGTATATCTTCCAATCGGGTGAAGTCTCGTAAAAGCACCACTGCTCTACTTGGTTCAAACAGTGATTGAAGAAGTCACCGAATCTTTGGATACACGTTCCCACAACTTAGTTTAAGTTTATTAAATTATCAACAAGAATTTCTAAATACTATCAATATTCCGTATTACACTTGATCTAAGGAAAGTAACTTTATAGATTTTAAGCCTCTGTTATAATATTTTACCACTTGGGGTTTGATGTTTGCCCAGTAGTTACGCATCCTCTGGCTGTGTTGTTCCATCCTCTCCTGGGTCCAGAGGGCACCTGTTTTCTTTCTTGGCGGTTTGTCCTGGAACCTCAATTGCTGAAGCATCTTCCTGAGAGATGTCCGGTCTTTGAAGACTCTTTCCGTCCCTCCAAGTTCTTGCAGATCTTTGCTCACTTCCCACAACCATGGTGACTTGGTCTTCCGCTTTTGCCAGTAATCGAGGGGCTGATTGGTCAACCTGGTAGGATGCATCCTGTAGACGTGTCCATAAAATGCTAGACGTCGTTTTCTAACAACATCCGTGATTCTTTCACAGTACGTGTAGATCTCTTGATTAGGCCGCCGTCTGTATTCATTAACTTCCTTAACAGGTCCCAATATCTTCCTCATTATCTTTCTCTCCTGTACTTCGAGTTTGTCCGTGAGTCCCTTCCGGTTGAATACTAGACATTCTGATGCATTTAAGGCTTCAGGACGTATAACTGTCTGGTAGTGCCTCATTTTAGTCTTTCGGGAGAGACACTACTTATTATATGTGTTCTTGGTTAGTTGATAAGCCATTTCTAACTTGTTAACTCGAGTTGATAATGACCTTACTTCCGAGAGATTCGGTTCAAGCCATTCTCCTAGGTACTTATATCTGTCAGTTTTCTTGATCTCTCCCTGGTCCAAATGCAGTGTACAAGGAGATTCACTGATGTTTGTGATGTACTGTGTTTTTTCAAGTGACAAATATAGTCCTACCTTAGCTGCTTGTTGCGTGAGAACATTAAGTTGTTTCACAGACGTTTTTATTGAATGAGATAGAAGTGCCAGGTCGTCGGCAAATGCCAGGCAAACAACACTGAGCCCATTGCACTTGTGTCCCAAAGTGATACCACTTGGTACCCCCTGACTAGTTATCTCCTTTCGCCACTCCCTTATCACCTTTTCCAGGGCACAGTTAAAGAGGAGAGGTGAGAGACCGTCTCCCTGTCTTACTCCTGACTTAATTTCAAAACTTTCAGAGAGGGTTTCTCTGAACTTCACTCGTGACATGGTGTTCTTTAAAGTCTGTTGGAAAAGGTTATGTGTCTTCTCGTCTAGTCCTAGTTCTTGCAGGATCTTCATGAGAGTAGGTCTGTCAACCGAATCATACGCCTTCTTAAAATCAACAAAAATGATGACATATGTCTTACTAGCCATTTTTGCTTGCCGTAGCACTGATTTCAAGTTCAGTATCTGCTCCGTACAAGAGCGTCCTTTTCTAAATCCTGCCTGGTATTCTCCTAGTCGAGGATCTAGCTGGGGTTCAGCTCTGTTTAATAAGGCCTTAGAAAAGATCTTGTATGTCACAGGTACTAACGAGATTCCTCGATAGTTGTTGATGTCGGTCAAGTCTCCTTTTTTATGTAGGGGATGAATCAAAGCAGAGGTCCAGTCACTAGGCAATGTTTCAGTCTCCCAAATGTCATGGAAGATTTCTGTCAACTTGCCTATAGTCCTATTCCCAGCTTGTTTCCATAGTTCCGCTACAATTGAGTCTTCACCTGATGCTTTGTTGTTTTTCAGGGACTTGATGATGTCTATCACTTCTTCTTTGGTTGGTGGTTGAGAGTTTGCCTGATGGTGTCTTGTTAAGTGAAGAATGTGTCAGGTGATTCACAGTTAAGGAGATTCTCGAAGTACTTGGCCAGAAGGTGGCAATTGTCCATATCATTATAGACTATCTGTCCATACGGTCCTCTGAAGTGGAGGCTGGGAGGATTATAACGGCTGAGGTTCCGTTTAAAGCCTCTGTATAAATTTCTGGTGTTATTCTTCTTGAAATCGTCATCCAACTGAGTCAGTTGGTCCTTTGTGAACTGCCGTTTTACTTGTCGGATGATCCTGGCAGTTAACTTTCGTTGCTCTATGAACTTATCCCTGTTGTTTTGTGTCTTCTGTGAGTTCCACTTAAGCCAGACTGCTTGTCTCTGTGTCACCGCTTCATCACAGGTAGTCGTCCACCAGGCATGCTTCTTCTGCTTCAGTAATGGCGCAATCTCCGTGGCAACTTTCACTAGGTTCTCCCTCACTTCATCCCAGGTTTTACATTCCAGGGTTTCCATTTTCTCCGTGAACTGGTTGCAATTTGAAAGTTTTTCTAAGTCAAACTTAGTAAGTTTGTGTGACTTTGTTTTTTTAGTATTCCGAGGTAGAAATCTTAGCTTGGCCTTGGAGAGATAGTGGTCGGAGTCCAAATTTGCTCCTCTTAACACTCGAACATTCTGGATCTCTCTATGGGACTTCTTTGAGATGGCAACATGATCTATTTGGAATTTTCCCAAGAGACAGTTAGGTGATGTCCAGGTCTTTTTCTTCCTTGGCAGTCTCTTGAAAGCCGTTGACTTCATTACCAAGTTGAAGGCCTTACAAAGTCCTACTAGGTGCTCTCCATTCCTATTTGTCCTTGTGTGGGCCGGGAAATCTCCCACAATGTCTCTGTACTTGCGTTCTTTCCCTAGCTGGGCGTTGAAGTCACCGAGTAAGATGATTGTATGACACTCTGGGACCTTCTATATGATGTCC
This sequence comes from Meconema thalassinum, assembly GCA_946902985.2. Classification (NCBI taxonomy): domain Eukaryota; kingdom Metazoa; phylum Arthropoda; class Insecta; order Orthoptera; family Tettigoniidae; genus Meconema; species Meconema thalassinum. Next base: position 924,885,571 of record OX336389.2, read on the forward strand.
TCTAGTTCTTCCCAAAACTTGTCAGTATTTTCAGGGTTACGCTTATTGTCCTCATTGATGGGTGCATGGACATTTACTACAGTGTAGACCTTGTGTGTGCACCGGAAGGTTATTAAAGACACTCGACTATTGAGAGAGCTGAAGTCAATAACTGAATCCAGTATTTTATGGCTTACAATAAAACCAGTCCCCAGGTGTGGTACGTTCTTCATTCTCCTACGTCCTACCTTTCCTTTGAAAATACGGTAGCCTTGGGAGTCAAAGGCATGTTCATCAGTATATCTGGTTTCCTGTATTGCTGTGAGCAGTATCTTGTGATTAGTCAAAGTGTCTGTTAAATGCTTCAGTTTGCCTATCTTAAGTAGCGAGTTGATGTTCAGTGTGGCGAAGTAGTTCTGTTGTTTATGTCTGATCTTGTTGTTAGTGGTTCCAGGACGCTCCGACCCGTCCTTAAAGCATGTTGGTGTGGGCTCCCCAGACTCCAAAGGCCCACTAACACCGCCGACAGCGGAGGTGGATTTGATACCACCTGGGGTAGTTAATTCCGTGCGTTTACTTTCCATGCTTTAGTTGAAGATTGGTTAGGGGGATCAGAGGTTTAACCCCCTGATCAAGTTACTACCGAGGTTGTGAGCTCCAGTAGGTTTGAATTAGGGTTGTCTCCCGTAGATTGGTTGCCTTCCAAGGCTGAGGAGACCAATCTTCCCCATATTGGTTCTTCCGCCTTCCTTACCGTTGAGATGATGCCAACCATCTTCATCCGCCTCAGAAGCCGTTGTCCAGTTTTCACCTGTACCCTAGGCAGGGGCCCTTACAGGGTGCTATCAGCCAGGCCAGCTGAACCCCGGTTTTTTAACGAGGTTGTTACTCCTCCCGCTCCTCCTTCCTCGACTCTTGCAAGAAGAGGCCCCGGGCTTGCGACCGGTATAGCGGAGTTGATTAGATACCCTATTATTTTTCAATATAAAATATAATACTTGAGTAGTAATAGTTAAGTTCTTGAAACTTAAAAAATTTGGTGGTGTTTTAGTCTTTTCAGAGGAATCTGTCCTGTAATTGATAATACACACTATAATAAATTTAATTTTGTAATGTCAGCTTGTATACCACCGTCGTAAGATTATCTTTTAAGAGAAAGAATTTTCTAGATTTTGAAATAAAATTTATGTCAGGTCAAGGTGCAGCTTATGATTAAATAGGAGACGGATTACAATAAGATGAATATTTAAACGGATATTATCTTGAAATAGATAAGTTGAAGGTGGATTTGAAAGTAATGTTGTTATATTATGATATTGTGATTATAGCTCTAAAACATGTACACATCGCCAGTCGCTCTCATTATTTAAGGTGAGATAAGTCATAACATAGTAGATGTACTGGAAAGTGTATCTAGAATGTCAAAGTGAAGCTTTAAAATAAAGCATTTCATTTACACTGAGGAGATGATGATGATGATGATGATAATTGTTGTTTTAAGGGGCCTAACATCGAGGTTATTGGCCCCTGATGAAATGAAATGCGTGAAATGAAAGGATGAAGATTAAAAAAAACAGCTCACTGCTATGGATGAAACGAAAATGGTTTAGATAAAATAGAGAGTGAGACCCAACAACTATGCCTTATGTAGCAGGGAAAATACTTACAAAAAGGAACTCAGATTGAAACTACTCACCAAATGGAGAGCGGTAATACGAGACACGTCTAGCGAGCGGAAGGTCTTATTCCAGTGCGCATGCGTCATTGTTGAAAAACCAAAGCTTTTTTCTCCGTGGCCAAAGTAACCGGAAGCCCCTACCGATCTTATTTGGGACAGGCCTAAGAAAGTCCATACTACTTTCTCCGTCCGTTAAATAATTATTCTTTTGTTTGGGCCCGAACTCGGTAACGGTTTTGTTACCAACCTTGTTTGCTTGTTTGTCACTAGATTTTAGGGGCTTTCCGTTCATTTTGTTGGTCCTTGGGAAAATTATATTTCCATGGCAACGTGAACATGGACGGTGAATGGATACATGTGATGAGGAGTTCGCAAATCAAGATAATTATTACGTCTCGACATTTGGTGATTTACAGAAAGGTAATGGTAGTTTCAGTCGATAAAATGGCAGTATATTGTTGGTTGATTGTGTGTCAATTAAGTTCTGTTTTAGGTCGTGCTAAGTTTATAATAATAGAGACATAATGAGATCCTGTATAGGTTAACTGATCTTAAGCTCTTCAATATTTGAGAAGTAATGATAGATGTGATGTGTGTTGCTCGTAATCCAGCCATCGGCTAGAAGTTTAGAAAATCTGCCCGCGTATGAATGAGAAATTATTATAGGCTATATTGAAAATGTGTTAACACATACAGTACCAGTAGACTTTTTCTATTGGGATTAATGGTGTACATTATATTTAGGAGAAGGATGAACATCCTCTTTATTCTCTACATGTAGCCTACATGCTCATCATTTCTCAAACTTTTGTTTCACTTGTTCATGATGAAAAGTCTTGTCACTTTATTGCAGAATTACCATGCTGGCAAGAAGGTTGTGTACTGCTCTGAATTGTGATGGGACATCTAACCAGCATAGGCACCTGCGTGGATTTCTCTTGGATGACCGTATGGTAGTAGTTTTATACCAATCCTTTGTATAAACCAGGTACAGTATTGTCCATTTTAGTCACCTTTATCTGTGATGTAGATTTGTGTCTGTTCGTCCCTGTAGTTAGGCTATTATCAGTCAGGTAGTTGAGGTTTTAAGGGGCAGAACTACGAGGTCATCTGCCCCTATCAGTAGATAGCAAAGCTTCACCCAGATGTTCTCCATGAGGAAGTTTTGTTTCTGGTTTGACAAATCATGATCATTATGTCTATGGTGACACCGTGAAAGAATTATACATGTAATTGCAAGTTTCCACGGTTAACATAGAGCCAAAAAATTAGGCTTGTGACTGTTTGGAGTGTGATAAGTTATCAGCAGGGCCCGGATAATCGTGTACCGGTACTTAACTCCCTCCTCCCAAATGCCTTGCTGTTTGGTGGGTTGTAAAATCTGGACGTGTAGCGATGGAATTCATAGACTTGCTATTATTACGAAATGCCTCTGGAGCTTTGTCCCTTCAGAGGTAGAAAAGTCTTAATTGGAACAACTGTGAATGTGGATGCCATTGCTATTGTAAACCGGATACCAATTGCCTGATCAGGTATACTGTACTGCCACTTGTCACACATCAACTATGCACAGTGACCGTATACATAACTTCTTTTGTGCCTCATTGTGTAGTGGCTAGTACTCTTGGCTGTCACTGCGGAGGCCCGGGTTCGATTCCCAGCTCTGCCAAGAAGTTTAATTCTGGCCTGAGGGTTGCACAAAAACTGAGAAGAGGCAAGTTCCAATCACACCTCAGCCATCCTGGAAGTGTCTTTCTGTGGTTTCCCCACTTCTATTCCAGGCGTATGCTTAATTAAGACCACAGCCGCCTCCTCCTTAATCTTCATCTGAGTTACAACTACACACACTAATTCAGCCTTCACAATAACACCAGTTATCAGACAAATTCCACACACACCTAAGTACACGGGGCCACATGACCACAATGTCGCAAAGCCCCGAAATGAATCAACAACACAATATAATTTCTTTAGGTGGCTTCAACACTGCAGCCCCCTGTGGGTGGGTGTTTAGACTACACCCATGGTATCACGAGCGGCTAGGTACAGAGCTGATCCACTGTTTGATTGGCTAGGGGCTGCTGGGTTCTTATTGGTTGTTGGTGGAACATATCTATATTCCTTGGATTTTAAGCTGCTTCTTGCTTTTTGTTCCGAAGCGGTGCAGCGCTCGACGGCGCTTCATGCAGCCGATAACCAGTAATAAGAAAGGCGCCTTGGATTATTGGTCAAAATGGCGTCGCATTCGCTTGCTTTGAAGCTGCGGGCGTGCCGTTTAAAATCCTAGGAAGGCAGATTTTGAGTTTGTGGGTGTGGTTATATGTGTACATGTGATTTTATATTGATTGATAAAGTGATTACCTTTAGCCAGAACATTACATCTAGGAGATTTGTGTGAGAATGTTTTGGGGAGTTTTGATGCCACCGGTTATGGCATTACGTGGGTAGATTTTTACTTGACATTTTTAACTTCTTTCGGTTGGATATAATATGTAACACGCGGCAGTTGCCTTCATTTACAGAAGTAGTTGCTACCTTGTGTTATTGCATATCAAAATGCATAGTTCGTAATATCATTGGGTATATGGAAATGTGCTACCGTACCTCGGAGCGGCCTACGGTACTGCATCCTTTAGATACCGTAATTATCATGTGAAATTCCGCAGTAGAAAACTTCAAAAGCGTTCGTTGGTTTCTGTAGAAAATCATTCTTACTGGTCTAGGGCTCTCTCCTATAATATTAAAACACGTGGTATATCACAATTACTACGTTTACATGACGAACTCAAATCGATTTGAATACGATCCTGTTTTCAGTACGCTGCCCGTTTACATGAGCAGTTTCAGTTCGTATTGAAATCTATTTCAATACGGTATATAATTTATGGTGGCCAACCTGCAGTTATGTTGGCTAACTCGTATTAAACAGCAAAATAAAAGACCCGTACCATAATTATCATATTACTAGTGCATGAGACAGGACCCTGACTTTCACAGTTTCACTGGACGTGTTAGGCTGTAACCATTGATCTGGATGCGTTATGCTGTAACCATTGGATTGGACAAAACGAAGGTTAGAATTGTCGAGTGTAGGTGCAGCCTGTGGCCGCAGGAAGTTAGAGGGGCGCTCACAGATCCACTGGACGCGTTAGGCTGTAACCATTGCCAAAACCATTCATCTGGGCACGTTGGGCTGTAACCATTGTCAAAAACCATTGGATTGGACAAAACGAAGGTCAGAATGGTCGGGTGTAGGTGCGTCCTATGGCCACCAGAAGCTAGCGGGGCACTCACAGTTTCACTGGACGTGTTGGGATGTAACCATTGTCAAAAAACATTGGATTGGTCAAAACGAAGATTAGAATGGTGGGGGTAGGTGTGGGGAGCTAGCAGGGCATGATTGACACAACATTGATCTGGTACTGGACGAAAGACCACATATACAATTAGTACCGTATGCGTGGGGTTGGCAATACTGTACTGTTGTAACGCCGATAATGGCAGACACAGCTAAGTCATGTTATAATTTGGGATGGCCGGTGGGTTATAGACAGCTGAGGAGTGAACTACATCATTCCTAGATCAATTTTGAATCATTTGAAAAGATATTTATTGCAAATTTAAGAAGTTTTTTTCCCCCTGGGTTCGTGTCTCCTGCACTGTTACCATTGTCATCCGACGTTTCTTTGACGGGTTGTTTGTAAACCTGAAAAATGGATACGCCGAAGATTTTGATGTTGTTTGTTCTTACAAAGTTTATGGGTAACCGTCGTCCCTTTTAATTACTGAATCTTTTAGAGACGCCGGGCTGCCAGAATGTTGCTCCGAATGGGATCTGTAACATGCCAGTAAATCTACTGACACGGCTCCCTCGCATTTAGGCCTAAGCACCCGGACTGCGCCAGGATTCGATCCTGCTACCTTGGTAAAAGCAGGTGAGAAAGTTACCGCTGCGCCACTCGGCCAGTCTGTGTTGAATTTATTCAAATGGAAAAAGGAACGGATTAATCGTCAAAGAAAGACGGTGTATTTTCTTTTTTTCTGTTGACCACATTTTACCTACGCATACACCAGACATTCAAAGTAAAACGGACAAAAATACATTAACGCTAAAAACGCGTGCAAACAAACTACGCTTATCAGCCACGAAAAGAACACAGACAGTAACGAAGAATGTGGGCAGGAAGTAAAACATTGCGATTCGAGTCAGGCTACAGACGAAAGTAGGCCTAAATTAGTTTATCATTGTAACTCAAGAGCGTGCTGAATCTCTTTCAGTACGATCCGCGTTTACATGTTCCTGAATACGTGTTTGGATACGATCCGATCCCACAATTTTACCGTATCGAGCTTGAAAATCAATACGAACTGAGTCCCGTTTACATGACCGTGTTCAATACGGTAAGTGTACTCAAATCGATTTGAGTTCGCTATGTAAACTCTGTAAATATCGTGGTGTATACAATAATATAAAATATTCTCAGCGTTACAAGTAGCCTACCGGTAAATCTGAACAAAATGTGTTGTAGGTTAGGTAGAGTATTTCGCCGAGGGTGGGGGTTAGGGAAATGCATTACTCAAAACGTTCGAGCAATACATCATGTTAGCAAGGCATGTTACGCATACCGTAAGCTATAGTGAAATCCAGAAAGTTTGCCTACAAATTTGTTAATGCATGAGGAAAATTGCCATAATCTTCCTGATTAATGCAGTTATCAAAATTATTTTAGGAGGGCTATGGGTACTACCTAGACGTGATGTTCTGCTATATAATTGAGTACTGTAATCAAGTTCCATACTCATAATGCTCCTTGAGAATAAGGTTCATTGTAACCAAAATCTTTCCCCATGTCAAGACACAGAATCAAACTCTGTAGAGGGTTTGTTTGAGTTTAAGTGGTTTGAAATGGGGCAAATACCAATCAAGGTGATTCTTGTTCATATTGTTGGATATTAGAGTTTTGAAATTGAACAGCTCATGGTAAATAAATGGAATCACATGTCACTATTAATACAATGCTGCATCAATTGTGTGTATATATAGATATTAATAGGCCTATATGATTTACAATGATTAAAAAAGGATGCCCCAATAAAGAAGAATTATGTTCCTTACATTGTCCAGATATCCTTCTGTTCCCTATTTCCCGTTTTAGGCCGGTATAAATTACGTTCACAATGGAATATCCATCTCATTTGCGTACAATCGTGTTGACAGACTGAAAAGCATCAAACTATTGCATTAAGAAACTGCTGTACTCGGGGGGGATTGGTATTGAAATTCTGACTTGATTCTCTATTACGGTACATCAAATAACTACAGTCGAACCTCCCTTCTGCGGACACCGTCGGTTCCGAGTGAAAATGTCCGTTATGAGAGTTGTCCGCTGAAACAAGTTTCTAAAAATAATCTAACACTTTAACGGCAAAGTACATCCACCTAAACATACACATCTTTATTTTGATTATTTGTTTATTTGAGTTTTCCCGCATTTGAATTTTTCAGCAAGCTTTCTCACTGCAAGTCCCTTCTCACTTTCTACAATCACATTTCTTCTTCTTTTGAGGTTTAAACATGTTCGTCCCTTGTTACTCGTGTTTACTCGACGACTGAAATGCTACAATATTTCTGTCTCACTAATTAGCTCATGTACTGCAAGTCTTTTCCTTCTCACGTTGACTACCTGAGCTCGACCTTATCGGTGGCAATCTGAGTTATGAATCGAATGATGCAAGCAGGGAAGAAAATCACCAGGTAACTCTTGAGTAAACAGTCACTGGCAGCAATCCTGGACAATTAGAATTCTCGGAATGTACACCAGTAGGTAGAACACCATAACAAAAGGTTTGGAAAGAGGAATGTATAGAAGAATTAACTTGACCGCTACTACAGCTTTGCCATGTAGCCTGCATTTCACTCTCTCTCTCTTCTTTGACTCGAAATAGGTGTAGTACAGATATTCAAGAGGGATTTCCGTATGTCTGCAGAATGGTTTTAAAAGAATGGTCCGGTGTAAAAAATGTCCTGCAGCGTCTGAAGTGTCCGCTTAAGTCAAGTGGATGGGACAGATGGCGATGTCCGCTGTCCGGACTTCAAGGTGTCATCTGAAATGAGGCTAATTTAACACTTGTCTTATGTAAAATAAAATCGGTTCCAAGGAAAAATGTCCGTATAGGCAGGTGTCCGCTGAATAAGGGTGTCCGTTAGGGCAGGTTCAACTGTACTAACATTTGCTGTCCTAAAAGGGAAAAACAAAAAAAATACTTTTGCACTAAACCACTCATATTAAAGCACCACTTTGCTGTGGGAACTAGAGCTCCCTAGGTTTTATCTAAAAACCAAATAAATTGTAAATACAATTTTAAAACATACATACATTTTCATTTGAGACTGTTTCGAAACATGTACCTGTCATCATCATCTTGTACAGTTTCCAGCCCCAGGCTGGGTCTGTTTGCAACATAAGCCTCGCCACTTGGTTCTTTCTTCCCACCACCTCTCCGCTGTCACTCTGGTCCAGTCCTTGCCTCTCTTCTTGACACATTCCTCCACTCCTTTCAGCCATCTATCTCTTGGTCTTCCCCTTGGTCGTTTCTTCTGCATCTGCATCTCATGTATCCTCTTGGGAATCTTCTTCTCATCCATTCTCTTTAAGTGTCCATACCACCTCAGTCTTGATGTCTCAATCCTACCTTGCAAGGGCTCCTCTTTCACCATTTCCCTGACCTTTTCATTCCTCACCCTGTCTCTTCTTGTTACTCACCCAAACCATCAGGGGCCGATAACCTAGATGTTAGGCCCCTTAAAACAACAATTATCATCATCATCATCATCTTGTTACTCCGATCCTACTTCGCAGGAACTTCATTTCACCTGCCTGTATTCTGCTTATGCCTCTTTTCTTCATAGTCCACGTTTCTGAAGCATAGGTCAGTATCGGGATATAGTAGCTTCTGTATGACACTTCCTTGCTTTTTTGTGGGTCATCTTTATTCCACACTAAGCTCCTAATGCTTCTGCCTGTCTGCCACGTTCCGTAATCTCTTTGTCCTTTCTCCCATTTTCCTTCACTATACTTCCCAAGTACTTGAGACTTTCCACCTTCTTCAGCTGTCCACCTCCAAGTGTTATCCCACTCATTGGTCTGTCCTTTTTCCTGGTCGTTAACAGGATCTCACATTTACTGATGTTGAACTTCCATCCGTACTCTCCCACTGTTTCTTCCCAAGCCTTCAGTTGCTCCTGAATTTCCTCCTCCTTGTTTCCCCAGACCATGAGATCATCTGCAAACACCATTGCTTCCATCTTATCTTCTCCTATATTTCCTGCTACCCGTGTCATTACCTCGTCCATAACCACAATAAAGAGAAGGGGTGACAGTGCACTACCCTGTTTCAGGCCACTCATTTGTCTGAACCAGTGTGTTCTTTCCCCTCCAACTTTCACACAACTCATACTTCCACAATACATCTCCTTCACTCTGCCTACAGTCTCTTTTTCCACTCCCATGTTTTCCATTGCTTTCCAAACCTTCTCCCTACACACACTATCATAGGCCTTTTCGATGTCCAGGAAGGCCATCAACAGATCCTCTCCAAATTCGTAGTGGTGTTCCTGGAGCTGTCTCACTGAAAATATGAGATCCACTGTTGATCTCCCAGGTCTGAATCCATACTGCTCCTCTCTCAATTTTCTCTCCACTTTGGCTCGTATTCTACTTTCTAATATCTTTTCATATATCTTGGCACAGTGAGGTATGAGTGTGACTCCCCTGTAATTTCTGCACTCCTTTCTGCTTCCTTTCTTAAATATTGGGACAATTAATCCTTTCTTCCAATATTCTGGGGTCTTTTTCTCCTTCCATATCACCCTCATCACACGGTACAGCCACTGTTTCCCAACCTCCCCTGCTGCCTTCACCATTTCAACACTCACTTCATCCACACCTGGTGCCCTTCCTCCTTTCATCTTGTCTATAGTCATTTCCAGTTCTCTCCAAGTCAGGTCCTTTTCCATTCCTGTGGTGTCTTCTCCATCTTCCAATACATTGTCTTCCTCCCTATGACCATTTGGATTCAGCAAATCCTCAAAGTACTCTTTCCACACTGTCTTGAGTGTCTCTTTGTTGTGTACCTCATTTCCGTTTTTGTCCATCATTACCACATCCTCTCGCAGACCTCTTCTCTTACTTTTGACCATCCCATAAAGTACTTTCTTATTTCCTCTGCTGTCTTCCTCCATCATCTCTGTCCACTTTACCATCCACTTCTTCCACTCCTCTGCGACAATCTTGTTTGCTTCTTTCTTCTTTATCTTATAATCTTCCCTTGCCAGATCAGTTCTTTCCTGGAACCACACTCTGAAAGCCTTGTTCTTCCTTCCCACAGCTTCTTTTCCTCTCTCATTCCACCATGGTGTCTCTTTACACCACTTTCTGTTGCTTGTTCTTCCACATACTGCCACTGCAGCTTCCACCATTGTGTTTTTGAATTGCTTCCATTCCTCTTCCCCTGTTTTAGGATTGTCTGTTGGCATCCTTTCCCTTATTATCTTCTGGAATTCTTCCTTGACTTCCTTTTCCATGAGTATCCATACTTTGATTCTCCTTTCCTGGTACTATGTCCTCTTGCTATCCTTAACAACTCCCAGGTTCATTACAAGTATTCTGTGGTCGCTATCTAAGGCCTCTGATGGTATTACCTTTATATCTCTGACACTTCTCTTCATTTCCCAGTCGTACAGCATGTAATCTACCAAAGATTTCTTTGTTAAATCACTGCTGTACCACGTTACCTTGTGGCTTTCTTTCTTCCGGATCCAGGAGTTGCCTACCACTAAACCGTTTCTCTTGCAAAAATCCAGCAACTTTCTTCATCCCTGCTACCCCATCCTTCTGCTCCCAATACATTTTCATATCCTTGCCTTTCACATGTACCTGTAATGTAATAAAAACAAAAGGTTTTGACTAGGCAGACTGTTAATTTAAAACCCTCATGTTAAATGAATAAGGACCATGGTGGTCGAGAGCGCTAACGCCCTACCTTGTGCCTCGCTGGCATCGGGAGAGCGTAGGTTCAAATCCCACCTCAGCCGTCCTGAAAATAGTTTTTGTGGTTTCCCATTTTCACCACCAGGCAAATGCCGGGATGGTTCCTTTCGATAGGTCAATTTCCTTCCAATATCCCTTCCCTGACCCGTCCTGAAAAGAAAAGTTCATGGCCATTGGCTGCGTTAATAAAGAAATAATAAGGAAAGATTATGACTTGTAGACTTAGAAAAGATTTTTGATAGTGTTGATTGGAGTAAATTGTATGACATTTTGAAAAGCATTGGAATAAAGTACAGGGATAGGAGGGTGATCTACAATCCATACAGAAACCAGACGGCAGCTATGCAAGTTGAAGGGCATGATATAGTCAGTAATGTCAACTCAAGCGAATGAATTATTGTTAACGGTCATCACTGTTGAAAGCTGGCTAAACCTTTTGCTAAATTCTGCGACTAGCATTTCAAGGCTGTATTCAGAAAGATGTAAGGTAAGGCTGCAACTTATCACCCATACTTTTCAATGAAGGAATTGAGAGAAAATTTTTAAGTAGGAGTAAAGATTCGAGGAGAAAATTTCAACTTTGAGATTTGCTGATGACATTGTCATATTAGCCAAATCACCAGAGGATTTGAATGAGATTTTAAATGGAATGCACTCCGATGAAAATCAACAAATGTGATATATGATACAAGAATAGCAACCAATGGCCATAAGCTGGGCTTGTTTGATTGAACGCCCGAGAGCTCCCAACAAGTTCAATTTCAAGTAGTTCCAACTTTCGCTACCAGATGCTACTGTCACTAACACTAGCGGCGAACGTTGGAACTTGATAGACCGTTTCCTAACCAGCCAAATATAGCCTACAAATTTTGCTACAGACCACTAATTGCAGTGATAGGTTCTTTCAAATGGCATGGGCCCGCCGGCTTTACTTCCCCTCCGAAGAAAGGCATAGTTCTAAAAGAACAATTTGTGTGTTCCTGGATTTAAGAAAGGCTTTTGACACCGTAGTCCACAATATACTCATTAGAAAACTTGAAAAGGAAGGTATTCGTGGTACTCCTCAAGAACTAATAAAAAGCTTCCTTTTTAACAGAATACAAAAGGTGCGAATCAAAGATACTCTAAGTAGAAGTGCTGAAGTAAAAATTGGAATACACCAAGGAACAGTTTTCGGTCCTATTCTTTTTCTGTTATATATTAACGATTTGTGTGAGCTGAACTGTAATGTTATGATTACCTCATATGCGATGACACTGCCGTCACAGTCACAGGAACAACTTGGGAGGACACTTTTAATAGAACTCAAGAAACCCTTGCTACAGACCAAAAATCACCTCCTTACCAAAAACACAATACCTATGCTTCTCACACAACAAAACATTACAACCCACAGACAATTTAACACTCAAGATCCACACACCAATTTGTAACAATGGTGAAAGATGTAACTGCTATCCCCTACAGAAGTCAATGAATGCTACATATTTAGAGATTATTATACATACCGTAGTCATTTAAAATGGAACATGCATGCTTCAAAATTGGCCAATAAACTTCAAAAGTTAATTTACATATTTTACTGAATCAGAAATATCCTTTCAGCAAAAGTCTTGAGAACTGTATATTTTGCCTTAGTCCAGTCATAACTACAATATTGAATAAATGGTTGGGATGGAATACTTGATTCACATTTGGCTCAGAATCTCATTCTAAAAGTTATGTACAAAAAGCCATCAACTTTTCCAACATGTGAACTGTATCAACAAAGCATGGTGCTTAACATACGACAGTTATTTGTTCAGTCATCAATCATATCTATACTTAAAAATATGAAGAAGCTCTTCTCAAATGGACAGGAACTTAAAATGTGCACTAGACTTCAAGACAGAACTGGAATAAATAACCCTCATCAAAACACACTACCTGTCCAAAGGAATTGAAGTTGTCTTAGCACTAGGATATACAATATAATGTCAGTAAATGTGACAAATAACACCCTTAATATACTGAAGAAAAGGCTTTTTACATGGCTCCTTAATAACTTTGATAAAGTAAATGAACTTTTAAATTTTCACCAACATATTTATACCAACTCAGTCACAAATAAGTAATATATCATCTTCTTTTATTTTTAGTGTCCTCATAATAAACTTTTCTAACTATTATCAGTCAAATACTATGTTGCAAATAAATTAAGAAACTGTATTCATGAAGCCTACGCTCAAGTTTATCTTATGTGGGATTCACGCTGTATTTTGATGCATCTGTATATGTACATGTTTTCTGTCAGTGAATAAAAAAGTTTTCTCGTAAAAAAAAAAAGGTTCTTAATGCCCTTAAATAATCGGACGACTGTAGGCCGGGTTTGAACCCGTCATCTTGGGCATAGCAGTTCAGCATGCTACCGACTGTGCCACCAAAGCCACAAAATGTAAAACGAAAGGAATGGAATGCAGCCGTAAGAAATCAGAAACACCTATTGACATCAAATAAAGGCAGATGGAAAAGCTAAAGGAAGTAGGGAGCAAAATAATCAGCGATGGACGAAGCAATGAGTGTATAGAAAGTAGGCTGGCACAGGTAAGGGAAGAATTTCTGCAGAAAAGCAATGTGTTGTCATCAAATATAGATTTAGAGATTTGAAATACATTTTTAAAGCCTTTTTCTGGAGTGGTGCTGTGTGGACTGTTGATGCAGGAGAACAGAAGCATTTCAAATGCGGTAGTGCAGGAAAATGATTAAACTCAAATGAGTAGATGGAGTAAGAAGACGAGCGGAAGAGCGCTAATGAAGATAAGAGATCGGTTGATAGGGCACATACAGTACAGTACTAAGACAACCAGGATTGGCAATTTTTTTTATGGAAGGAAGGGTTGAGGACAAGAATTGTAGAGGTAGACCAAGGTTACAATACAAGTCATAGTATTGCATCACATGTGGTATGGTAGCTATGTGGAGATGAAACGATTAGCTGCATCAAACCAGTCTAAGGACTGAAGACTCAAACAGTAACATGGAAATACTCACAGTATTAGCCTTTCAAGATGGGAGTGCTGCTGCGCCAGCATTTGTTGGTCATAGCAGCAGGAGCCTTGCGGGATGAGGAGAGTGAAAGAGGGATGATGGAGTACAGTCCCCACATAAGTCAAGTAGCATTACATGTGCTGCTTGTGTTACTCAGAACTTATAATGTGATTTGTGAACAAAAAGCAAAGCCAACTCCGTACAGGCCATGGAGGCCCTGGGAGCAGTGGAAGGTAGAGGCCTCCACTCTTTGGGACATCGGCACTAGATGGGATGGAGTTGTCAGCTCCATGCCCGGCCATCTTTGCTCCCAGGAATTACCCCGGTACTCATTTCTGGTGTAGGCTCGCTTTGACAGCCAACAATAGACTTATTTAAATATTCATACAGTTACACCCCAATTACCAGCTTTTGAGGACCCCTACAGTAGTACAACACTAAAATACTTCCGACATGATTGGTTCTAGGGCCTTAAAAAGTGGTTTTCAGTCCCCTTAGTCTGTTATTTATACAAATTAACACCGTTTCACCAAACTGGACGAAAGTGTACATGCTGAGTTTTGTTTCTTGATTTATGAGGCTCAAAATGACCCTAGGTTGGTCCTTCTATGACAATTCAATATTTAGGGAATGGAGAGGGCTGTCCAAATTTCAAGTAGATACGGGTCCAAAAGTTAAGTACATAAAATTTTATTTAGGTCATTGAAACTATGTGGACTTTTTCCAGAGGGGCTAAATCTAGGAAATGGAGGGAGATGTCCAAATTTCATGTTGACAGTGTTACCGGCAGAGTTCCAAAAGGTAAGTATGTAAAATTTGGTTCAGTTCGGTGAAACAGTTTAGACTTGTGCCAAAGAGCCTAAGCACAATGTGTACAGGTAGATATACAGTTTACAATACACACACTCAAGTATATGGGGTTGAAATGACCATGATCTTCAAGCCCCTAATTGAAAGAACCACAATGTAGGATTTTTGCAGCCATGGGAGAACGCGAACTTCAGTATGAACGGATTGCTGCCATGGAAAATCCATCAGAAAATGAAAGGCTGGAGGACAAGAACTGTACAGATCGGTCAAGGTTTGATATATGTTTAACAGCCTTTGATGTGGAACGTGGAGATAATACAAAACAAAAGTTTGGTGCTTTTCAGTCGGGCAACACGATTGTACCCAAAAAGAGCTGGGTTATGCCCTAATCCTGAAATAAATTTCATGAGATTAATAAATACACTAGGATGACCAGTTTCGATCGTCAAGCGATCATCATCAGATCCAGTTGCATTAGCATACACTGACAGTTGCATTATCAATACTGCAACTAAATAATTGTTCATATTGTAAATATTTTTCACCTGTATTCTCAAACATAGAAGTTATAGCCTAAGTGTAATGGCTCTGATGATGATCGCTTGACGATCGAAACTGGTCATCCTCGTGTATTTATTAATCTCATGAAATTTATTTCAGGGTTAGGGCATAACCCAGCTCTTTTTGGGTACATGTGTTCACCAACTGAAAAGCACCAAACTTTTGTTTACTTAGGCAACACTGAAAAATGGCTTCAAACCCCACAATGGAGATAATACTATAACATGCTTGTGGTGGAAAAATATTCTCCACAATCAAAAACTCCTTAATAATTTTGCCTATGTCCACCTGCTCCAATAAAATATTTTCCACTCTTTGATTCCCAAAAATTAACAATAAACAAGAAGTTCCGTGACGAACTAAAGAGCCTACTTTTCTTAAAATTAAGTTTCATGCCAATGCATAATCTACAGTATATGAACCGATCTAGAATAATGACGAAAATAAGTTGGTAATATCGAAATGTCTAATTAGTTCGAAATACACCTGGTATAATGTAGACTAATAGAGAACTACAGTTGGCAGCCCTGGTGACTGAATATATTCTTAGTTCCATCTCTTAAGGTACAGAATACAAAATTTGGTTGAAGTCCAATGGACGTGAATTGCAGTTAGACATTGAATCTATCAGCTCGCGTAAAAGCATGTTGGCAGCAATGTCATGCGTGTGCCGGTCAGAAATAATCTGAAATATTATTATATCTTGTTGTGCCAATTTTGGATGAAATCCATTTGTTAGTAAAGAAATTACATGTATTTTAAAATTGGGCCTATCAGCAGGCATAGAATCATGTTGGCAGCACTGACTTATAGTAATTACTCCAAATTAATCTAGAATGTCAGGTGATATGCGTGTGCAAAGTATAGAGCTGTTGGCTTGCATACTTTCTGATATATTGATATTAGGGTAAAAAATATAGACAGCATTTATTAACAGTTGGCAGCCCTGATTGCTCTTAACAATACTTATAGTCATATGTGTTAAGTTATACATAGCACATACGAAATTTGGTTGAAATCCAACTGATAGTATAGAAGTTACATGTATTTAAAAATTGGTACTATCAGCAAACTTATAATCATGTTGGTAGAACTGACGTATATAAGTTACTCCAAATTAATCTAAAATGTCAGGTACTATACGTGTGCATAGTTTAAAAGCTGTCGGCTTGCATACTTTCTGATATATTGGTATTTGGATTTTAAAAAAAATAGAGGGAGCAATTATTAACAGTTGGCAGCCCTGTTGGCTCTTAAGAATACGCTCAGTCATATTTGTTTATGTGAACATATTACACACAAAATTTGGTTGAAATCCAATTGATAGTGTAGAAGTTATATGCATTTAAAAATTGGACCTATCAGAAGGCTTAAAATTATTTTGGCAACACTGTCATGTATGGCATCCTGGAAATTAAACTGAAATAGTATTATCTACATGTGTGCGAATTTTGGAATTGATCCCATGCATACCTTCCAAGATATACAACATGGAGCTCAAATTTCTAGTGCGTTTTTTCAGCAGTTGGTAGCACTGACATCATTTTCAAATATGGACGTGAGATATTTCGGTATGCATCTTTACTCATACTAAATTTGGTTTCGATTGCTGCAGCCGTTTAGGAGTTTAGGAGACAGACACACATTTTTCCGGATCGATCTCATAAGTCTACTTTTTCCTCATTTTTGCAAAATGTGAAAAGTAGGCTAAAAATTCCATCCCGGAGGTAAACTAGATCACCGGGTGGGGACTACTCGACAGGGTAGTGACAAAGAGGGAATCTAACATTCTATGGATGGGAATGTGGAAAGTTCTAAGCCTGATGGACAATGGAAGGTTTCAAAGGGAAATAGAGAGATTGAGGTTGGAATAGGGAAATGCGCTGGCAAGAAGAACAGGACTTTTGGTCAGGAGACTATAGGATCATTAGCACTAAATCAAACAATGGTTATGCAGGGGTAGGTCTCATACTGACTAGGAAACTTGGTCAGTGGGTGGAATAATATGAGCAATGCAGTGAATTGCTTATTGTAGCTAAAATCGATACATCTACTTGCCCCACAGTAGTGCAAGTCTATATGCCTATCAGTGAAGCAGATGATGAAAAAGTTGAAAAGTTTTATGAAAAATCAGATGGAATTGTGAGGTATGTCAAGGTTGATGAAAATGTAATAATAATAGGAGATTGTAAGCCTCCATGGCTTAGGCGGCAGCACGCCAGCCTCTCATCGCTGGGTCCGTGGTTCAAATCCTGGTTACTCTATATGAGATTTGTGCTGGACAAAGCGGAGGCAGACAGGTTTTTCTCCGGGTACTCCAGTTTTCCCTGTCACAAATTTCATTCCAGCAACACACTCCACTATCATTTAATTCATCTGTCATTCATTTAATCATTGCCCCGGGGGAGTGCGACAGGCTTCGGCAGCCGGCACATTTCATATTCTCACCGCTAGATGGGGGCTTCATTCATTCCATTCCCTGACCTGGTCGACTGGAAGCAGGCTGTGGATTTTCATTTTCAATGGGAGATTGTAATGCTATGGTAAAATAAAAATAAAATAAAAAGTTGAGAAGGGAAGATAGAAGGAGAATTCGGATTGGGTGAAAAGAATGATTGAGGGAGCAGGCTGATAGAATTCTGCAGTGAGCACAAGTTAGTTATAGCTATCACATTATTCAACAACCACAACTGGAGAATATACACATGGATGAGGGGAAATTAGGAGATAGAAGACATTTCCAAATCGACTTTATGAAAAGTAAAAAACCATAAAGGTGGGCAGTAGACAAACAAAAAGAGGACGTGAACAAAAGACTCAGAGGGATTATTCAGGAAGGACTAATATGAAGAACCCTGAACAAACATCTAATGTAGAGGAATGGACACTTCAAATCAAATCAAAATAACTTCATTTGCAATGAGGTGTCAACCTCGGTGGCAAATGAGGTACATAATTTACAAACACTAGCCTACTCAATATTAAAAGAATACAGTAACTTAATGTACTATTCACACATTGATTGAACTCCCCTCATACAACTGCTGTAGGAATTTCATAGCACGTTTAATGTTTCTAGGAATACAGCACTAAGTTATACCACTTCTTTCTTTTACCTGATTTTGTCTACTCTGCTCTTGAATATCTGGACTGATTTTGGAAAGGGATCAAACACCGGCCTTGGTAAACTGTTCCATTCCTTCACATCCTTCCCAATGAATGAAAATTTACCCCAATCGCTTCTTCTAAAGTGCCATCCAATTTTGAATTTGTGGTCTGCCCTGCCAATATAATTTCTTTCCAATTGTAGCCTCTCACGGATTTCCCCCCATGCTTCCTCTCCTGTATACGCTCTATATAACCCTACAAGTCTGTTTCTCTCCCATCTCTTACTTAATGTTTCCCACCCAAGCTTCTTAAACATATCTGATATGCTGCTTCTTCTCCTAAAATCCCCTATCACAAATCTTGCTGCTTTCCTTTGCACACACTCAATTTCTTTTATTAGGTATTCCTGGTGCGGATCCCATACACTGCTTGCATATTCCAATATTGGACAAACCAAACTTAGGTAACTTTTCTCTTCTATTTCTTTGTTGGATCCTTTAAGAAGTCTCATAATGACATGCAACGATCTGTATGCTTTCCCTACAATGTCTCCAACATGACCCTTCCAGTGCAATTTACATTCAAATCTCACACTTAAGTATTTGCACTTGTCATCTTTTGGTACGATTACCCCATCCAATGTATATTGAAATTCAGTTTTTAATCTCTTGTTTGTGAATATTGTGACAGTTGATTTACCTCTGTTAACCTTCATGTGGTTCTCTTCAACCCAATGTTGGATACTATTGAGGTCCCTTTGTAATATTTTACAATCCTCTATGTTATTTATTTCCCTATAGACGATAATGTCATTTGCATACAATCTTATTTTTGATGCTATATTGTTCCCTAAATCACTTGCGTATATTAAGAAAAGCAATGGACCAATTTTACTACCCTGTGGAATTCCCTTCTTAACTTTCTCTTCCTGTGATATGTAATTCCCTACTCTGACTCTCTGAACCCTTGAATTTAGGAATGTTCCTATCCAACGTACAACCCTTGAGTCCAATCCCATTCTCTCCCGTTTCTTTAATAATACTCCATGTTCCACTCTGTCAAAAGCTTTGGAAAGGTCTATAGCTATGCAGTCCAACTGTCCCCCTAGATCCAACCGATCTAATATGTCCTGCTGAAATCCCACCAGTTGTGTCTCACAAGAAAATTTCTTTCTAAATCCATACTGGCTCCTCAGGAACCAATATATATATTTTACTATTAAACTCTCCAAGATTTTACAAACTACACTGGTTAGACTTACTGGTCTGTAGTTCTCAGGTTTACTTCTATCTCCCTTTCCTTTATAAATTGGTATTATTATAGATTCCTTCCATTCCTTTGGTATTCTACTATTGTTCATGATGTAGTCGTAAATAAACTTGAAATAAGGCACTATGTACCACCCCATTGCCTTTATTAATTCCCCAGTAATTTGATCACACCCTGCTGCTTTTCCTTCCTGAAGCAGTTTGATTTCTCTAAAAATATCCTCATTTGTAAAGGTGAAAATACTTGTGTCTTTATGTGTTTCACCCTCTCCAGCCTCATTAACGGTTTCCAACTCCTGACAATCTTCCACTGAATCTATGAATTCCCTAGTAAATAGGTTTGCTTTCTCATTATCTGCAAATAAATGCTCACCCCCTTCTCCCTCCATTGTGGGAATGTGGATTCCGTTTCCCTTTTGATTTTTAATATATGAATACAGCTTTTTCCATTTCCCTATGTGGTCTTTACCCTCATGAAGTATGCCATTCATGTAAGTTTCCTTTGCTTCCTTTTTCAACCTATTGAACTCCTTTATTAGCTGCTTTCTGGTTTCTCTGTTTCCCCTGCCCTCTTTGATTTGTCTGTTTACCATTCAACATTTCCTTTTTAATTTTCGTACCGTATGTCCTTTGTATAGTAAACAGGGTCTGAGGTTGTTTTTCCCTTCTTAACAGGTACAAATCTCTTCTCACCCTCCCAAATGATTTCCTTAAAATTTGCCCAGAGTGTATCCACATTACTCCCTTCACTTATCCAAGAATTAAATTTTGATTTCAGGTAAGCTCCAAATTCATCGAATTTAGTTTTTCTGTATAATTTCTTGTCCTGTGTGACCCTCCTATTAAGCCTTTTTGGTACCAGACCAACGTCCATTATTGCAGCTTTATGGTCACCTATTCCTTCAATTACGTGGTTTTTTTCAACAAGTTCCCCTGGTTTTATCAGGAATACATCCAGCAAGTTGCTGAGCCTAGTTGGCGCTTGCACTACTTGTGTAAATCCTCCCTCCCAAAGTAATTTATTTGCAAGTTTCTGTTCATGGGCTTCTGTTGCAGCTCCATTCCAATCAACTTCTGGCAAGTTTAAATCCCCCCCAATTATTACCATGTCATTATTGTTTTTATGAGTGTAATCTATTACTTTCCATATATTCCTAAATTCCCACTTTGAAGAAAGAAATAATGAAATCCACCATAGAAAGCATTGAAAGAAAGGAAAGAATAGGTAGAGAACCTTGAATCACTCAGGATATACAGTACGGTACCAGAATTAATGGATGAAATATGGAAGCACAAGAATGCAAGAGATGGAAGTGGGAAAGCAGAATACGGATGTCTGAAAAATGAAGTAAACTAGAGGTGCAAGGAAGTGAAAGAATAGTGGTTGAATGCTGCAACAGACTCATGCGGGTAAGATACATTTACACGTGGAATCAGCATCTTTCATATTACTCACAAAATAGGCATATCCTATTATTTATGTTATTTATATTTTACAAAACGACTGTGAAAACACTATTATTCTGGTTCGTCCAACAGAATTTGAATTGTAGAATGGATCTCAGGAGAGCTTGTGCTCAAGAGCGCTTGCTGGCTCATATGACGAGAACACCACGTTGAGAAAGCCTGCTCTAACAGATACAGAAGAAAAGGTTGAGAGATGGAAAGCTTACATAGAGCGTTCGTATAGGTGTAAGGACATTGAGAATCATGTTGTGGAGAGGGAAGAGGAAATTGATGAGGATCAGAAAGGAGATTTAATATTGAGATCAGAATTTGATAGAGGAGACATAGTAGGAAGAAAGCACCAGGCATAGAATGATTTACCAACTGAGTTGTGGCGTTGCATCGGGGGATGAAGGTTATTTCACTTAGTATTTAGGATTTATGAAACATGTGAGGTGCCCTCTGTTTTTAAGAAGAATTTTAGCAACCGTATATACTTCTTTTATTTGTAACATAAAATAATTGGTTTAGAGGAAAACCCCCCTGTCTGCCCACTATCTGGCATCCTGCTCTCAATGATTCAAGATTTTTGAAGAAGCCAAAGTGGACCAGAGGTAGGGCATAGTAGGCTCCTTTTCTATGCAGTAGCATTTTCCAACAGTACCATGACTTAATAACCGTTGCACTGTTGTACAGTTTGTTTCTTACCATACGCAATGTTCGATTGAAAACAACAAATCTGCCATTATGAAATATATGTGATGTACATTTCATTAGTTTTGTCTACCTGCTTTTCCTATTCCTTAATTCTGCCACACCCCAGTGGTGCTAAAAGGTTATTGGTGTATGTAACATGTATTCAATATTGACTTTTTTCCATAGCACGTACAGGGTTAGAACGAATGATTTAAGCGATTTCATGCACATGTATTATCGAAAGTGGTATATGGCTTACAGCATTGACGCATATACCAATTAAAAGTGAAACTCGTCAAGTTTCTTGAGTCTGCTTGCTACAAATTCTCGATGTGCCCTCCTCGCGTCACATGGAAATTATCGATACAGTAGTTCAACTCCGACTACACACGCTGGAGCATGTCCTGGTCAATTTTAGCTACAGCCGCATGGATCTGTTTCCTCAGTTCAACATGAATAACTGGCATGGATGATACATAAACTTCATCTTTGATAAACCCCCATAAGAAGAAATCACATGGGATCAGATCAGGCGACCGGGAAGGCCAGTTTATAAGACACCAATCTGCATCTGTCACAAGATGACAATAATCAACGCTATCAGTTTTGCCTGAAATTGACCAGGGCATGCTCCAGTGTGTGTAGTCGGAGTTGGACTACCGTATCAATACTTGCCGTCTGGAACAAGGAGGGCACATTGAGAATTTGTAGCGAGCAGACTCAAAAAACTTGATGAGTTTCTCTTTAAATTGGTAGAGGCCTATGTGACAATGCTGTAAGCTATATACTTTCAATAATGAATGTGCTTGACATTCCTTAAATATTTTGTGCTAACCCTGTATAATTTAATACAGATCAATTATGAATGTGATTACTCCTGGAGAATAGCACATATAACTTGTATTAGATATACAGACTCTTTTCTCATGTCATCTTAATGTTCACTCACTGTTCGAGTCATGAAGCACCTGCTTGGTTGACAGGTACAGTCATGCGAGTAGGATATGACTCAGCAACCTCAAACATCGTTTTACTCTCCGTGGTGACATGAGCTCCTGTTACACTTAGCTGTGCTGTTGCAAAATAATTACAAACCAACCATTTTTAAATTTTTATTTTCTGAGCTTCTAACTTAAAGGGAGTGGGTTCGATCCCCATCCAGGTAGTGGATTTTAGAAACTTAACTACCACTTTCGGAAACGCAAATAGCCCTGGAGTTCACTCAGCCTACGCCAGAAATGAGTACCAGGGTAATTCCTGGGAGCAAAGACGGCCGGGCATGGAGCTGACAACCCCATCCCATCTAGTGCCGATGTCCCAAAGAGTGGAGGCCTCTACCTTCCACTGCTCCCAGGGCCTCCATGGCCTGTACGGAGTTGGCTTTGCTTTTTGTTCACAAATCACATTATAAGTTCTGAGTAACACAAGCAGCACATGTAATGCTACTTGACTTATGTGGGGACTATACTCCATCATCCCTCTTTCACTCTCCTCATCCCGCAAGGCTCCTGCTGCTATGACCAACAAATGCTGGCGCAGCAGCACTCCCATCTTGAAAGGCTAATACTGTGAGTATTTCCATGTTACTGTTTGAGTCTTCAGTCCTTAGACTGGTTTGATGCAGCTAATCGTTTCATCTCCACATAGCTACCATACCACATGTGATGCAATACTATGACTTGTATTGTAACCTTGGTCTACCTCTACAATTCTTGTCCTCTACCCTTCCTTCCATGAAAAAATTGCCAATCCTGGTTGTCTTAGTACTGTACTGTATGTGCCCTATCAACCGATCTCTTATCTTCATTAGAGCTCTTCCGCTCGTCTTCTTACACCATCTACTCATTTGAGTTTAATCATTTTCCTGAACTACCGCATTTGAAATGCTTCTGTTCTCCTGCATCAACAGTCCACACAGCACCACACTCCAGAAAAAGGCTTTAAAAATGTATTTCAAATCTCTAAATCTATATTTGATGACAACACATTGCTTTTCTGCAGAAATTCTTCCCTTACCTGTGCCAGCCTACTTTCTATACACTCGTTGCTTCGTCCATCGCTGATTATTTTGCTCCCTACTTCCTTTAGCTTTTCCATCTGCCTTTATCTGATGTCAATAGGTGTTTCTGATTTCTTACGGCTGCATTCCATTCCTTTTGTTTTACATTTTGTGGCTTTGGTGGCACAGTCGGTAGCATGCTGAACTGCTATGCCCAAGATGGCGGGTTCAAACCCGGCCTACAGTCGTCCGATTATTTAAGGGCATTAAGAACTTTTTTTTTTTACGAGAAAACTTTTTTATCCACTGACAGAAAACATGTACATATACAGATCCATCAAAATACAGCGTGAATCCCACATAAGATAAACTTGAGCGTAGGCTTCATGAATACAGTTTCTTAATTTATTTGCAACATAGTATTTGACTGATAATAGTAATAAAAGTTTATTACGAGGACACTAAAAATAAAAGAAGATGATACATTACTTATTTGTGACTGAGTTGGTTTAAATATGTTGGTGAAAATTTAAAAGTTCATTTACTTTATCAAAGTTATTAAGGAGCCATGTAAAAAGCATTTTCTTCAGTATGTTAAGGGTGTTTATTTATTCCAGTTCTGTCTTGAAGTCTAGTGCACATTTTAAGTTCCTGTCCATTTGGGAAGAGCTTCATATTTTTAAGTATAGATAGGATTGATGACTGAACAAATAACTGTCGTATGTTAAGCACCATGCTTTGTTGATACAGTTCACATGTTGGAAAAGTTGATGGCTTTTTGTACATAACTTTTAGAGATTCTGAGCCAAATGTGAATCAAGTATTCCATCCCAACCATTTATTCAATATTGTAGTTGTGACTGGACTAAGGCAAAATATACAGTTCTCAAGACTTTTGCTGAAAGGATATTTCTGTTTCAGTAAAATATGTAAATTAACTTTTGAAGTTTATTGGCCAATTTTGATGCATGCATGTTCCATTTTAAATGACTACGGTATGTATAATAATCCTTAAATATGTAGCATTCATTGACTTCTGTAAGGTATAGCAGTTGCATCTTTCACCATTGTTACAAATTGGTGTGTGGATCTTGAGTGTTAAATTGTCTGTGGGTTGTAATGTTTTGTTGTGTGAGAAGCATAGGTATTGTGTTTTGGTAAGGAGGTGATTTTTGGTCTGTAGCCAGGGTATCTTGAGTTCTATTAAAAGTGTCCTCCCAAGTTGTGACTGTGACGGCAGTGTCATCAGCATATGAGGTAATCATCACATTACAGTTCAGCTCACACAAATCGTTAACATATAACAGAAAAAGAATAGGACCTAAAACTGTTCCTTGGTGTATTCCAATTTTTACTTCAGCACTTCTACTTAGAGTATCTTTGATTCGCACCTTTTGTATTCTGTTAAAAGGGAAGCTTTTTATTAGTTCTTGAGGAGTACCACGAATACCTTCCTTTTCAAGTTTTCTAATGAGTATATTGTGGTCTACGGTGTCAAAAGCCTTTCTTAAATCCAGGAACACACAAATTGTTCTTCTAGAACTATGCCTTTCTTCGGAGGGGAAGTAAAGCCGGCGGACCCATGCCATTTGAAAGAACCTATCACTGCAATTAGTGGTCTGTAGCAAAATTTGTAGGCTATATTTGGCTGGTTAGGAAACGGTCTATCAAGTTCCAACGTTCGCCGCTAGTGTTAGTGACAGTAGCATCTGGTAGCGAAAGTTGGAACTACTTGAAATTGAACTTGTTGGGAGCTCTCGGGCGTTCAATCAAACATGCCCAGCTTATGGCTGCTATTCTTGTATCATATATCACATTTGTTGATTTTCATCGGAGTGCATTCCATTTAAAATCTCATTCAAATCCTCTGGTGATTTGGCTAATATGACACTGTCATCAGCAAATCTCAAAGTTGAAATTTTCTCCTCGAATCTTTACTCCTACTTAAAATTTTTCTCTCAATTCCTTCATTGAAAAGTATGGGTGATAAGTTGCAGCCTTACCTTACATCTTTCTGAATACTGCCTTGAAATGCTAGTCACAGAATTTAGTAAAAGGTTTAGCCAGCTTTCAACAGTGATGACCGTTAACAATAATTCATTCGCTTGAGTTGACATTACTGACTCTATCATGCCCTTCAACTTGCATAGCTGCCGTCTGGTTTCTGTATGGATTGTAGATCACCCTCCTATCCCTGTACTTTATTCCAATGCTTTTCAAAATGTCGTACAATTTACTCCAATCAACACTATCAAAAATCTTTTCTAAGTCTACAAGTCATAATCTTTCCTTATTATTTCTTTATTAACGCAGCCAATGGCCATGAACTTTTCTTTTCAGGACGGGTCAGGGAAGAGTTATTGGAAGGAAATTGGCAGTGGACCTATCGAAAGGAACCGTCCCGGCATTTGCCAGGTGGTGAAAATGGGAAACCATGAAAACTATTTTCAGGACGGCTGAGGTGGGATTTGAACCTACGCTCTCCCAATGCCAGCGAGGCACAAGGTAGGGCGTTAGCGCTCTCGACCACCATGGTCCTTATTCATTTATCATGAGGGTTTTAACTTAACAGTCTGCCTAGTCAAAACCTTTCGTTTCATGTTTTTATTACATTACAGGTACATGTTTCGAAACAGTCTCAAATAAAAATGTATGTATGTTTTAAAATTGTATTTACAATTTATTTGGTTTTTAGATAAAACTTAGGGAGCTCTAGTTCCCACAGCAAAGTGGTACTTTAATATGAGTGGTTTAGTGCAAAAGTGGAAAGTCCAAAAATAATTTTTGTTTTTCCCTTATAGGATAGCAAATGTTAGTAGTAATAATAATATCGTATGGCCTCGGGTGCCGAGTGTAAGCTTTGTAATTTCACACCCAGAGGGTAGCTTGCGTGTCGAATTTCGTTGTTCCTTGAATCACTATGAAAGTCAATGAGCTTAGATACCTAAGGTCCTTGAACACTATAGCGCTTTCTAGTAGAGAAATTAGGAACTTCGTGTTGGCGGAAACTCTCGAGAATAATTTTGCCATTATGAACACAGCAAACGGAATTCAAATGGGTTCTTCGACATGTGTGTCGTGTTTTTGCCGCCTTTCAAAAATCACTTACCATGGCCAGGAGCGAACCTGCAACCTTGGGGTTAGTAGACCGACACACTATTCACTCACCCACCGTGGCAAGCTGTGTTAGTAGGTATTTGATGTAATAGAGAATAAAGTCAGAATTTCAATACCAATCCTCCAGAGTACAGCAGTTTCTTAATGCAATAGTTTGATGCTTTTCAGTCTGTCAACACGATTGTACCCAAATGAGATGGATATTCCATTGTGAACATAATTTATACCGGCCTAAAACGGGAAATAGGGAACAGAAGGATATCTGGACAATGTTAGGAACATAATTCTTCTTTATTGGGGCATCCTTTTTTAATCATTGTAAATCATATATTAATATCTATATATACACAATTGTTGCAGGACTGTATTAATAGTGACATGTGATTCCATTTATTTACCATGAGCTGTTCAATTTCAAAACTCTAATATCCAACAATATGAACAAGAATCACCTTGATTGGTATTTGCCCCATTTCAAACCACTTAAACTCAAACAAACCCTCTACAGAGTTTGATTCTGTGTCTTGACATGGGGAAAGATTTTGGTTACAATGAACCTTATTCTCAAGGAGCATTATGAGTATGGAACTTGATTACGGTACTCAATTATATAGCAGAACATCACGTCTAGGTAGTACCCATAGCCCTCCTAAAATAATTTTGATAACTGCATTAATCAGGAAGATTATGGCAATTTTCCTCATACATTAACAAATTTGTAGGCAAACTTTCTGGATTTCACTATAGCTTACGGTATGCGTAATATGCCTTGCTAACATGATGTATTGCTCGAACGTTTTGAGTAATGCATTTCCCTAACCCCCACCCTCGGCGAAATACTCTACCTAACCTACAACACATTTTGTTCAGATTTACCGGTAGGCTACTTGTAACGCTGAGAATATTTTATATTATTGTATACACCACGATATTTACAGAGTTTACATAGCGAACTCAAATCGATTTGAGTACACTTACCATATTGAATACGGTCATGTAAACGGGACACAGTTCGTATTAATTTTCAAGCTCGATACGGTAAAATTGTGGGATCGGATCGTATCCAAACAGTTATTCAGGAACATGTAAACGTGGATCGTACTGAAAGAAAGCGATTCTGCACGCTCTTGAGTTACAATGATAAACTAATTTAGGCCTACTTTCGTCTGTCGCCTGACTCGAATCGCTTGTTTTACTTCCTGCCCATATTCTTCGTTACTGTCTGTGTTCTTTTCGCGGTTGATAAGCGTAGTTTGTTTGCACGCGTTTTTAGCGTTAATGTATTTTTGTCTGTTTTACTTTTAATGTCTGGTGTATCCGTAGGTAAAATGTGCTCAACAGAAACAGTGAAAATACACCGTCTTTCTTTGCCGATTAATCCGTTCCTTTTTCCATTTGAATAAATTCAACACAGACTGGCCGAGTGGCACAGCGGTAACTTTCTCACCTGCTTTTACCAAGGTAGCAGGATCGAATCCTGGCGCAGTCAGGGTGCTTAGGCCTAAATGCGAGGGAGCCGTGTCAGTAAATTTACTGGCACGTTACAGATCCCATTCGGGGCAACATTCTGGCAGCCGGCGTCTCTAAAAGCTTCAGTAATTAAAAGGGACGACTGTTACCCATAAACTTCGTAAGA
Source organism: Meconema thalassinum (assembly GCA_946902985.2). Taxonomy (NCBI): domain Eukaryota; kingdom Metazoa; phylum Arthropoda; class Insecta; order Orthoptera; family Tettigoniidae; genus Meconema; species Meconema thalassinum. Next base: position 924,913,946 of record OX336389.2, read on the forward strand.
ACAAACAACATCAAAATCTTCGGCGCATCCATTTTTCATGTTTACAAACAACCCGTCAAAGAAACATCGGATGACAATGGTAACCGTGCAGGAGACACGAACCCAGGGGGAAAAAAACTTCTTAAATTTGCAATAAATATCTTTTCAAATGATTCAAAATTGATCTGGGAATGATGTAGTTCACTCCTCAGCAGTCTATAACCCACCCGCCATCCCAAATTATAACATGACTTAGCTGTGTCTGCCATTATCGACGTTACAACAGTACAGTATTGCCAATATTTATACAATTTTCCACAAGACAGTGCCTAACTTTGTAGCGAAGGCGTGTGGTGAATTTCTTTATTCAAGTTGGTAACGTAGTCACATGATCGACTTTCGGGTGTCACATGACTGTCAAAGATTACGTCTGTAAGTGAAGAAAGTGATGAAAAATTGCATTCTTTCCGTGAAATAACAATTATTGCGGTGCAGCAGTGGCTATTGAGTATGAAGAGATTGTGAAACGACTCCCAACAACTCCCCGAAAGGTATGCATATCATAAATTATATATTTTCAATAAGCTAAGGTGTTAAAAGTTGTTAAAAGTGAAGAAAAGGGAGGATGGTCTAAAGTGAACAATAAATTCTTCCAGTACTAGATCAATGTTCTTTTTGTCAATCAAGCCCTGCTAGCTCTCCACACCTACCCCCACCATTCTAATCTTAGTTTTGACCAATCCAATGTTTTTTGACAATGGTTACAGCCTAACACGTCCAGTGAAACTGTGAGTGCCCAGCTAGCTTCCGGCGGCCATACGACGCACCTACACCCGACCATTCTGACCTTCGTTTTGTCCAATCCAATGGTTTTTGACAATGGTTACAGCCCAACGTGTCCAGATGAATGGTTTTGACAATGGTTACAGCGTAACGCGTCCAGTGAAACTGGGAGCGCCCCGCTAGCTTCCTGCGGCCACAGGCTGCACCTACACTCGACAATTCTAACATTAGTTTTGTCCAATCCAATGGTTACAGCCTAACGCGTCCAGATCAATGGTTACAGCCTAACACGTCCAGTGAAACTGTGAAAGTCAGGGTCCTCTCTCATGCACTAGTAATATGATAATTACGGTACGGGTCTTTTATTTTGCTGTTTAATACGAGTTAGCCAACATAACTGCAGGTTGGCCACCATAAATTATATACCGTATTGAAATAGATTTCAATACGAACTGAAACTGCTCATGTAAACGGGCAGCGTACTGAAAACAGGATCGTATTCAAATCGATTTGAGTTCGTCATGTAAACGTAGTAATTGTGATATAGGCTTACCACGGGTTTTAATATTATAGGAGAGAGCCCTAGACCAGTATGAATGATTTTCTACAGAAACCAACGAACGTTTTTGAAGTTTTCTACTGCGGAATTTCACATGATAATTACGGTATCTAAAGGATGCAGTACCGTAGGCCGCTCCGAGGTACGGTAGCACATTTCCATATACCCAATGATATTACGAACTATGCATTTTGATATGCAATAACACAAGGTAGCAACTACTTCTGTATATGTAGGCAACTTCCGCGTGTTACATATTATATCCAACCGGAAAAAGTTAAAAATGCCATAACCTCATCAAAACTCCCCAAAACATTCTCACACACATATCTCCTAGATGTAATGTTCTGGCTAAAGGTAATCACTTTATCAATCAATATAAAATCACATGTACACATATAACTACAACCACAAACTCAAAATCTGCCTTCCTAGGATTTTAAACGGCACGCCCGCAGCTTCAAAGCAAGCGAATGCGACGCCATTTTGACCAATAATCCAAGGCGCCTTTCTTACTGGTTACCGCATGATCCTTGGGTTACCGGCTGCATGAAGCGCCGTCGAGCGCTGCACCGCTTCGGAACAAAAAAGCAAGGAGCAGCTTAAAATCCAAGGAATATAGATATGTTCCACCAACAACCAATAGGAACCCAGCAGCCCCTAACCAATCAAACAGTGGATCAGCTCTGTACCTAGCCGCTCGTATGGTATCCTCTGGCTATCGTACAAGGCGACTAAAAGGAGCAACCTTGGCTATTCTTTGAGGCTTCCTACTTGTCTTATGGATTGCCCCCCTCAAGGGTGGGAGGGATGGAATACACCCATAGGCAGAGTAGGACGGTTGGCACACGTGCTGTGAAAGTATTCTGGAAATATATATAATCTGGTGTAACAATATGTTAATGTTGTAGTAATTTCTAAACATTGCTCTTTGTCAGTACATGTGTCTGTACTGTATAGTTTAATGTAAAGTTTTTACATATTTGGTAGCTGCAATCATATAAGTGCAGTGCTAGGCCATGGGGTCTATATCTGGTGACTGGTTTTGGATTTGTTCTGGTCAGGTTTACCATTTTCAACATCCCCCAATGGCCTGGATGGTACCTCGCTTCATTCCAACTGCTTGGTCATATTCATTTATTTCATCCTTTTATCAGCTCCTTGTGATGTTGCCATCTATTACGACATCCGGCTGTACACATTGGCTAGGTGGAGCCGCATCGACTTAAATTAATGCAATATTTTAATGGTGGTATTGTATTGGATGGCGGTTCACTGAAATCTTGTTTCAATTTTTATAGCAATTCATTGTATCTCATCTCCGATCCCTCTGAAAGAATAATAATTAGGTGTAGGTATGCCAGCAGCTAAAGCGCAGGGTTCGGCCATGGGCCCAAGCTCTCTGCTGACTCGGTGGACGTGGGTTCGAACCCCACCGTCGCCATCCTTGAAATGGTTTACCGTGGTTTCCCATTTTCAACTCTAGGCAAATGCTGGGATGGTACCTCTGACAGGCCACGGCGGCTTCCTTCCACATCCATGCCCAGTTTCATTAAATCATCTCTCATTCCGGTGCGCAGGTCGCCCACGGGCGTTGACTAGAAAGACCTGTACTCGGCCTCTCAGGAGGCCACACGACAAAAAAGATGACCGGGGGTAGATATACGTGCACATGTTTTGAACTTCACCAGTCCTCTTCAACAAAGCAACGTCATCATTGCCTAACTTTAAAACGATAGATTTTAGCCTTTAATGTGCACATTTCAAAACACACATGTTGTGAGATAATGGCTGAAGTTAAAGTCCAATGTAAATTTATATTTAAAGGGCATAGAGTATTTTCAAGGATATTGACAACTTGTCTGTAGGACACACTCTTTCCCGGCGGCTTAGGTGGCGTAGTTGGTATCATGCTGAGCTTCTATGCCCAAGATAGCGGGTTCAAACCCGGCCGAAGCCGTCGGATTTTCTAAGAGCGTTAAATATCCCTCAGTATGGCTTCCTTCGAAGGGGAAGTAAAGCCGGCGGTCCCATGTCATAGATTTATGGCATGTTAAAGGACCTTCCATTAATTACACCTGTGTGAAGCTACATTGGATAGGTTAAGAATGTAAACAACGCTCTACGTTCGTTGCCAAGAGCCGACTTCGGTGGCGTCTAGTAGCTAAGTTCTGAACTAGGCCTAGTAGTCGTTGACGGTGGCGTTTGGCGGCAGAAGTAAGAACTATTTGAAAAATTCTAATTTGCAGTCTGTACTTAAATTAAAAAACAGATACACACACTAATACAGCCATCACAATCAACACCGGTTATCAGACAGATTCTACACACACCCAAAGTACACGGGGCTACATGACCGAGTTGCCGCAGCCCCTAAACTGAGGAACCAACCAACACTCTTTCCCCTCTCTCTTTTAAATCAATGGGCACAATAATCCTGTGATGCAGATTTTTTTTCTGTGTATTTAACAGTAATATGATATGGCTTCATACATTTGGCCTGCAGGGGTCCTTTTAACATGCCCGAAACAGGAGGTTTTAATTGCAATTAAACTGAGGTGGGGGGTATTAAATGTAATTGGTAATGTCTTGCACCATTACGTTCAACCACATCTTCCAAATGTCCCCTCACTCTTACTTCTTGCAAGAAATGCTGCGTTAACTGGAATTGTGTTGCTTTACAGGCTGAAAATTCATGTTCACCAAATATAATCCTCTTTGAGTTTACAGCTTCTTCAGCCTGAGGATTGATTGAAGCTAGCCAAGAGGTTTTCCTGCGTTGGAGTGTACTTGGCTGTGGGTGATCAGTTGTTTTCCACCGTCCTGCAGCATAGCCGATCATCTGAGTGCAGCCCGGCATAGTCTTCTTCAATCCTGTCTCCAGTCGACTAAGCCATTGACGTTCACACATCAGAAGTTATGACTTACATGTGAAAGAATGTACAATGAGTACCGTGATTGAACATAAATTAATAAATCAATTGAAACTGTCTGGAAAATCAGCTTTCTCATTTCCTTGAAGACAATCCTCAACCCTGCCTATATTTTTTCTGTAAATACAGTTGAAACTCATTTAATCATTGAGGCCAAGTTAATTGTAATTAAATGATATTATTGGGCATATACAATTTATTTAGAGAAGGAGGTAGAGCAGACAAGAAATTGGCCATGGGTCAGAATAGGGGTACAGTGATTTTGAGGTTATGGTATCTTAATATTGCAAACTTGCATGAAACTTCATGATTTATTTATTTTTATCGTTGAAACTTCAAAAAGACTATTCGCTTGTACATAAACGTCTTAAAAGGGCGAAGCAACTGAAAAAAGAAGGAAATAAAACAACGACCGTCCTTTTTTTTTCTTCTCATCGTACCAACGTCATAGACCACAACGGACGTATGAAATTCAAGTTTACGGTGTCCGTTGCCTCATAATATTCAATCTAAGTAATATATTGGCGTTCAAAAATAAAACGTAGTCGCTTTAAAGCAACAATAACGAGGTGTATCCAGATTAACCAAACTCGATTCGATTTCCTCTCATTTCGTAAGTTGGCTAACGTACTCGGCGAAAGCAACGTAGATCCTTCGGTCACTTACATTTCTTGTACAATATACGGCCAGTTATTGCATCTCAGTGGCGTTGGAATTCGCCACGTGGTGCGTACCATGCAACGCTTTTTAGGGTGGAATTCAGAGACATTTCTTGAGGACACCTTGAGGAGACCTTGGGCTTGAGGAAGCCTTAAGGAAGCTATTTGCATTCAGAGAGCTTCCTTGAGGAAGCCATTTGAAGGATCCCTTGAGGCTTTCTTAAGGAGACCTCAAGGCTTCCTTGAGCAGAAATACTATTCAGAGACATTTCTTGGGGAAGCCTTGGGCTCAAGGTCTCCTTCGCGACTGCGTACGACTTGCCGTGTGCTAAGATAGGTTACAAGTTACCTTAAGGAATCCTTATCACAAGAAAAATTGCGTATTCTTGGCAGACGACGACTATCTTGATTATACTAAAGAATTATTTGATGACGAAGACGAGCCAAGACGATATATAAGAGATTTTTAGAATCCATAGAAAATATTTTCTGAGCTGCCGTTTTTCAAAAGATGTTGTGACAAACGTGATTTTGCCTTTAGTTCAGTTTGAAAGACGGCTAAGCAGAAGATGACTTCCACTTTCTCCAATGTTACAGATTTTAGTTATTAATCTACGATTTGATGCCACAATAAACTTTCAAGTATCGGTAATAGGAACATTCGAAATAAAACCAAATGGCGGTACGAAAAGTAGGCTACCTAATATTAAGGTACGGTAAAAGTCTCCATTCTTTTGTTGGTTAGGTACGGTACTACAGTGTAGGTTAATTTTTTTAAAGTGTATTATTTGTTTATTTCAAGATATTCTGACTGTATTCATCACCCACAATAATTTGGCTCCCGTCCGTTTGTACTTTCCACAGGAAAAGAGCCGTAATTTATATCATAGGCCTACCGGTAGGTCAACTGTATCGTATCAGACTGATATGTAGGCCTACGTGTTTTTTATTAATTAGGTTATACACAAGTTACATGATTAGCCTGTTAGCCTATTTTGATGCAAGCCGTTCATACCTCCAGTACTGATACACGGCCCTAAATAACCTACAATACTGGTAATGTAAAGTAGCCTATTAGCCCATAACCTACCGTGCCGTACCTTAGGAATACGTACGCAAGAAACACGCATTAGATGACTTCTCGTAATAATCCTGTTTCCTGGCCTCATTATTGGGTTAAAAGTGGTGATACAAACATGCACACTACTGATAGGTCTATAATATGCAATCTACTGCACGAGGCTGATTACCAATACCCTACAATGAATTAACAACAATATAACACGCAAAATAGTGATCTCAGTAGTGAAAACCCTGCATTGATTGGAGACACATCCCAGACAATAAATGGAAAGAGTAGCCTACCGTTCTTTGAATTTCCTGTGAAAAATGAGTGTCTTAATAGCCGAGGTGAAAGTCATGAAACAGGCTGTTGCTGTTTCATTCAGGGCCTTGTACATCATGGTCATCAACCCCATGTACTTACCGGTAGGCTATGTGGATAATCTGACTGATATCGAATGGGTTATTGTGTGTCTGTGTATTTGTAATTGATGATAGAGTTAAGGAGAATGTGGCTATGGTCTTATAGGAACCATCCCAGTATTTTCCTGGAATTGAATTGGAGAATCGCAGAAAACCACTTCTAAGATGGCTTACATGGGGAACGAACCCATCTCTTCTGTTCTTCCTCATAAGGCGCGAGTACGTTGTTCCAACCCGCAGGCGAGAATTAGAAAGCCTTAGGAACTAGGATCTGACCAAGTGCATACCCCAAGATGTTCCAATTCATCTACACATTAAAATAGTACAACAGATGTTTTAGGCTAATCCGAAGGCCATGTTTCATATATCGTAGGTCAATGGATCAATAACCTGCTCGGGTCCAAGCTCTGTGAACTTGTGGGGTGAGGAGAAAGAGCAGGGAAGGGTCAGGCGAGAAGAGAAGGGTCTGTCAACAGCCCGCCGTGATATCTGGTATTCCTTTCTATTCCAATACTGCTAACATACGGTCGTTGCTCAAACCACTGTGCTATTACGAATGAGTGAGTGAGTCACCGACCAATGTATTTGGTTCTGTACGGACCGAGAAACCTCATCACTCGTCAACACCACTTCCCATAGTCCGCGATGCACATTCCTCTCAGGTTCACGCAGCTTAGACCCGAGCAGTAGTTCAATGGGATATTTTTCTTGGGAAGATGACTTCCGTGTTCCACCAAAAAAAAGCTAGCCTATGTTACAGACTAGTTACATAAAACTTCCCATTGATAATATACATTATCTGTGAAAATGAATGTGGACTTATCTTCCTTACCACAAAAATATAATAACTTTCTGATTGATGACACAATAAAATTTTATTGACCATGTGTAGGCCATGTCTCACCAAAATGAAACCGTGTCATTAAACTCTGAATCGTACAAAAACAGTACTCTAACTAGGCTCTGATCCTTTTTCTTTTCTGACTGTATGTGGTGACCTTCGGGGAGTAAGCCTATATAGCGCATGAAAGGCTGTCTTATATCCGAGCATTTGGCAAAGCAACTTCGAACATACAGTATGTAAGAATCCTGAACTCTCAGGAAAAATATGATAGGAGGCAGAGGAAATTCTAACAAATGGGATATTTAACAAATCAGAGGGTGCAACGACTGTACCCACATACCTATCAAGAGCCATGGTGGACCAATGGCAGAAGTCTATAGAAACCATAAATGTTCCTTTTCTCTAAACATTGAGCTCACGATTCGAGAATAGTCAAAACAGCTTCATCAAGTTAAGATTCAATGAATGTGCACGTAGGTCTTTGGATTCTGGGGAGCATACACCAATTACATACACAAACATTCGTTTATTTGCAATTGGGGGAGTGTCCCCGTGCTTAGGGGAACTGCAACCTATTAGAAATTCTATGTATAAACGTACAAAAGTCAGGACGAAGCAAAAATAATGCTTTGGGATACTAAACGTTAACTCACTACTCAAGTTTGGTGAGCACAAAGAACTGACGACGATGATGCATGAACATAACATATCAATACTGGTATTGCAAGAAACACGATATCAGGGCAACGATGTAATGGACACAAAAGGATATAGATTCTATAATGGAGTTAGGTAAAAATATGCCGGTGTTTAGCATGGCGTTTGCTGTAAATAAGAATGTTATCAGCTCAGTGGTTAACTTCTGTAGTGCTTCAGAGATTATTTCTTCTAACCGCAGCAGAAACGCACATGCACCCAGCAATGAGGACAACAGGCTCAATCCTGAGTAAGTGTCGTTGTGTTGGCAGAATTGCCAGAATGCAACATAACCTGAGGTGGCCCCGCCTCTAGGCACGTTTTTATACCAGAGTGATCGACTGAACTAATAATTTCATGATCCTTGGTCAGAACAGTCGCTGCCAGAGCCAGGATCCGATCCTGGATTTAACACTTCTGGCTACACCTTAGCCTACTATTATCTTATTGTTAGTTTCATTTGTTGTTTTCTTAATTAGGCATCTGTCTCAACATTTTTAAATAATCAAAATTTAAATTTAACTTGTTTCAAGGAGCAGTTTTTCTCAATGTTCTGCCTCCTGACCAATAACCATCTGTAAGTTACATGAATAAAAAACTCCGTGTCTCAATCTCGTTTTTCTGTCAACATGCTACAAAATGGCTAGGGCCTTAATCAGTCACAGTGCAACAATGACGAATCTTCTTGGGATAAAAAATTAACTATTTGCGAGTAATCATCTTCCTATTCTGATTACTTTTATTGTTTAAAGAGATGGGACATCAACGGGATGTGCCCCTATCTTTTTATTCTACCGGCTAAGTTACATCGACAACAATAGCCTACAAGTTCAGCAGCTGTTTACAATGTTCCATAGTTTACTTTTTATTTTGAATACATAATGCATGGGTTCATTTTCATAGGTATTTATTTACATACTGCACTGTACAATTAATAAATACATTTCATTTGGGACAGGAAGTCTGCTGTTTCAGAATTAATTCCTTGCTGACTTGCTTAACATGTAATTCTTTTTCTTGCGCCAACAGGGTTTGTATCCGAAGACACCTTTCTTGTATGCTAGCTTTTTCTTCAGAGCCACTGCATGAGGCTCTCAACTTTTCTTCATTGGAAATGGCTCTGAAACACATAAATCCTACATGTAACACATTATGAACAAGGTCTGGAATTCCTTTGATAGTTCATGTAAACTATAATTATATTAAATGGGCACTGTTATAAAGAAAACATTTTACTGTGATATAATTATAATTAATTTCATGGATATGTGGTGAAATATTCATAGGAATGTGGTGTGATGAGAGTCCTTACTGTTGAAAGAGTTTTCACCACCATTAAAAAAGTAATTTAAAGGTTGCACTCTATTTAAGTTTCTGGCAAGTACAATTTATGAGAATACTCTCAAGAGGTTCATTTAATAGAAATTTTTGAAATTTCTCATTGCTCTAAAATACAAATCAGATAATATAACGCACAACACAGACTGCTTTGTGTGAAATTAAGCCATGAAAGGTAAAATTGTAATTACTTAATTTACAGGTAGAACTCAAATCGATCTCACTGGACAGGGAGTGGTCGTGGCCTATCAGGAAGAAAGGGAGCTTGTTGTTTTACGAGTCCACTAATTTTGTGATCATAAGCCACGTGACGTTCTTGTTATGTGGAATCCAAGCCACCACATTTCTCCTCATCATCCCCTAATTTTGAGGATGGTAACTTCCCTTACCACTACCAACTACAGCTTGATTCATGTAAAACGATTCTATTTGCATAGGAATACTCCGAAATGTTTCATTTACGTACCGTACTTATTTATTTTTATTTATCTTATGGCTTTTAGTGCCGGGAGAGTCCGAGGACATCTTCGGCTCGCCTGAGTCTGTAGCTGCTTACAGGGGACACCCTTATTAGGGTGAGCTACAAGTTCCGTTCAATTTCAAGTAGTTCCAACTTTCGCTACCAGATGTCAATGGTACCTAGTGGCGAACGTTGGAACTTTGATAGAGCATTCCGATGAAATCTAACCTAACAATTTAGCTTCACACAAGTTTAGTCTGTGAAAGGATCTTTTACATGTCAAAAATCTATGACCCTACAGGTTACAGGAAAAAGTTTTCAACTGCATATAAGATCAAAAACAGCCGCTGCAATGAAAGCTATAAATGCCATCAGATATATTACCCTAATATCACTTGAGACAGCAATGGCACTATTTAGAACAAAGGTACTGCCCGTTTTGACATACGGACTTGAGGTAATATGGGAATTTCTTACCTACAGACAGTTAGATGAAATAGAAAAAGTAAAATCTCGATTTCTCAAAAGAGTCCTTGGAGTAGCAAAGACAACCAAGTCTAGACTTGTATACGAGCTTGCTAGAGAAACATTTTTAATAGAAGACCTACGAATGTTACTACTACTGCCAATTACAGACAATTACAGAAAACTGCTGCAAGATCTACACAATAAAAAACAGGACATACCCAGGGAATTCTACACGTCAAATGCGATGTTGGACCGAAGATGGATGCACCCATTCTGTGAAATGCGACATGTTGTGACCAGACTTGCGGTACATGGGTTTGACCACAAGATCTGCTCAAGGAAGGTGTTCCATAATCCAGATGGAAATTGCATTTGTGAACTATGTGGGGATGTATGTGAAATGTACCATATCGTTTCTTGCCCAAAACGAACCATGTCGATAGTGGCACACAGCACAGACTAGTGTACGATATGTATACTGTACGTCAACAACATGGCCACAGGCTGCAATAAAGATTATTATTATTATAAATCTATGACATAGGACCGCCGGCTTTACTTCCCCTCCGAAGAAAGGCATACTGTAGGATTTTTAACGCTCTTAAAAATCCGACGACTTCGGCCGGGTTTGAACACGCTATCTTGGGCACAGCAGTTCAGCATGCTACCAACTACGCCACCGAAGCCGCTATTTACGTACTGACAACCTTCAACGGCACAGTCATCTGCCAGATATTTTGGACATTTAAGAGGCTATAGCATGTTACTAGCATCCTCCATGTCAAAATAAACATGATCCCTCAGTATGCCTTCCTTCGGAGGGGAAGTAAAGCCTGCGGTCTATTATCATAGATTTATGGCATGAAAAGAACCTTCCACTAACTACACTTGAGAGGGCTGTGTGGCGCAGTCGGTCGAGTCGCTGAGCTTCTAACTGAAAGGGAGTGGGTTCGATCCCCACCCAGGTAGTGTATTTTAGAAACAAAACTACCACTTTCGGAAATGCAAATAGCCCTGGGGTTCACTCAGCCTACACAAGAAATGAGTACCTGGGTAATTCCTGGGAGCAAATACGGCCGGGCATGGAGCTGACAACTCCATTCCATCTAGTGCCGATGTCACAAAGAGTGGAAGCCTCTACCTTCCACTACTCCCAGGGCTTCCATGGCCTGCACGGAGTTGGCTTTGCTTTGGCTTTACTAACTACACTGCACTTATGGAAGCTAAAATGTGTAGGTTAGGCTGATAACGCTTTATATTAGTTCCAACGTTCACCGCCAGATGGTGACTGCGATGGCATTTAGTAGCCACGTCCGCAGCTAGGTGTCGTGGATGGTAGCATTTGGTAGCAAAAGTAGGAACTACATGAAAAAATTAATCGTCTGCAGTCCTTCTACCTGAATCACAGATAACACACACTAATACAGTCCTCACAATTAACACCAATTATCAGACAGATTCTACACACCCAAAGTACACTGGGCTACATGACCGCGTTGTCGCAGCCCCTACACTAAGGAACCAAACAAAATAAACATGAAATGAAAAGCATGTGTTTTATATGAATCACCCTGTACTTACAAATAATTTACATACTATAAGACAAAAAGGAAAATAATAAAGAAAAAGGGAAAATAGAGTAAGAAGTGCCCTCAACCGTTCAAGAACGATGATGGATGGACTTTGGAAGGAAAGGGAATATGCAGAAAATCCATCCCAAAGCCACTGGGAAACAGATGAAGCTTAGAGTTGCCAATTCCCAGGCTCACTAGCCATGTTCATGTTAAGCAGGTGATACCCTGGTTAATGTCTCGTCTCCCTAGTGTCCAAACTATGCAAATTTTGAAATCCCATTAATTACCTATTATTATACCTTCAATGTTTAGATGACAGACAAGTAGGACAGATCCCACGTTCCTAGTGGCAGTTTGGCCCTTAGAAGGGCAAAACTCATGTTTGTTGCTTTCATCTAAACAACAAAATAGCTAATAGGGAGCTGAAGGTGTACATGGACAACCAGCAATTGAGACACAATAGATACCCTAAATATCTGGGGGTCACATTGGATAGAACGCTGTCTTACAAACAACATCTCCAGAATGTTGCTGCAAAAATAGGAACCCGCAACAACATAATTCATAAGCTATGTGGAAGAACTTGGGAATCCTCAGCTGCAACTCTGCGATGCTCAGCTCTAGGTTTGGTATACTCGACTGCCGAATACTGTGCTCCTGTCTGGCTCAATAGTGTTCGCACAAATATTGTAGATACCCAACTGAACAGCACAATGCGTCTCATCACTGGCACAATCAAATCTACTCGCACACACTGGCTACCAGTGTTAAGTCATATTCCACCTCCAGATCTCAGACGTAAAGATGCTCTCCTAAAAGAATTCAATAAAATAATGAACAATCCAGGACTGCTGATACATGATGACATCAGCGATGGTCGCCTGCGTTCCAGAAAACCATCAATACGAGATGCCATGAACTTGAGGAACAGCAACTACCAAACGTTCGTTGAGTGGCAGATGAGACTCTACAACAAATGTTGTCCAACAATGCCTCCTGTGAAGAAGACTCCGCCACCTGGTTTCAACCTCCCTCGTAGACTATGGTCCATATTGAACCGGAAACGAACCAACCATGGGAACTGTGCAGCCTTCCACTACAAGTGGAACAGAATTTCAACGCCTGAGTGTGACTTGTGGTGCTATAGAACAGACGATCCTGCACATCATCACCGAGTGAAGCAAAAGAAAGTACAGTGGGAGTGCTAGTGACTTTGCTCTCGTGATCCCAGAGACTATTGACTATATTCAGAATTTGGATATACATATATAAATTCCTACTGTATCTCTAGCCATAGGCTAAATAAATAAATACATATTATTATAAAATTAAAATATATTTAATATAAAAACTAAGAATACTACAGTAAAACTAATCAGAATCACTGAACTTATGGATGCATTGATATAGAATGAGTATAAAAATTTGCAACATTATAGCTGCAAATCTGATAGGCAAGTTGCAAATTTTGTTTCAAAAAATGGGAAACTGAGGTACGGTCCATGCTTTCATGAACAAGGTGTTTGAAAGAAAGTTTTAGAGTCACCATGTGACAGAATTGTAGTGTAGTACATCTGCCCATAAAGCATGTGCCGCAAATATTTCCATGGCTACAAAACTATCTTCATAATTCATGTCACATTCTCCACTAGATTAATGTCATTCATACTACTGGGGACTGGTCCCCAAATAGTACACAGAGGCGTAATTATACCAACAAATTAAAAAATGGATATTTTTGCGATTGCTGACCAAAACTCAGTCGTAGTGTGCCTTAAGTACAAAGTCAAGGTTGAAAACATAAAAGAAACTTCTATATTTCACGCAAAAATGTACCCTGTAGAAGTCACTGAGCGCTGTACGCATTGCAGCATTGCATTTACTACCCCCACCCCCACCCCCACCCCCCACCCCCACCCCGGCTCTTGTCCGGACACACTTCCCCCTGATACCCCCTCCCTCTGAGCCTTGACTGCAGGTGAAAGTTACCATGCACATGAAATGTAGCATTCTGACAGCCATGGCTAGTAACGATGGTTGGTCCAAACTTCACCAGCATTATACACATAATGTATAACCTACATGGCTCTCTGGTTTACAAATCCCAGACTCCATAGAAATGGGAATAATATCGGGTAGGAGAACATTGTTCTGCAAACAATCTTAAAACTATCTCTTTGACAAACCTGTTGGGCTTTCATAATTCGATGTACTGGTGCCAGCCTTATCTGTTTCTATGACCAGCTCGATGATAGACTCTTCTTATATTGATGCTGCCCCTTCAACCTGCCTATTTTGTGTGACTGTCCAGGGCAAACAGTATTTCGATATCCATCTGCCCCCAAGAGAGAATCAACAGCTCGGTCATGTTCTAGAGCTCTTTTTTCGTCACACAATTGCTTTTCTCGTAGTCCCAATTTTTTGTTTATTTGTTCAACCATTTTCTGAAAAGAAAATTCATTATGTTAAGGTACCGGTAACACTCAAGAAAAAACACCAATTAATAATATCAGAAAGAAAGGATAAGTATTATGGCCATTAATATTACACTAGTAAAAGTACCGTAGCCCACAGGTTAAGTTTATGGCACTGTTTTCAAAAAGCAACTGGCATGGTTCTATTTTTAATCAGAATTAGAAGTCCATTACAACTTTATTTACAATAGTTCCCTCTCCTTTAATGTTCATTATAATAAATAACTACGGTATCGTTATTATTCTTTGAATGTTATAGTTATGTAAATATTTTTTGTGCAGTTCATGAGCTGAGAAGCAATAATGTATGCTACAATTTGTACAGTCTCAACACAATATTATGTGCATCTAGCAAATATTGGGAGTAAGTACCCTTGGTTTTCCGATGTGTGACAGTGTGCCTACCATCGTATGTACTAATGTACACTTATGCAGTACAACTGTAATCTATCCGTGAAGGAAACATTTTAATTCAGATACCCCCTTGCTCATGCTCCACAGGTGGATAGGCCTATGTAACTTAGTGGTTTTCTCTCCACAGTGATCCCCAATACTTTCCTCTGTAATATACTCCTGTGTTGGGTACGGTAGCCCATAGTGGCAATTAAGTTGCTCTTTACTGCCACTGCCCTTCTATGGCATAAATAGTCCATAGAATACCATGTTATGCAATTGGGAGGCTCTCAATATGCCAGCATTCCTATCTCGTACACTTATTGCACACCTAATAAGACCGAGAATATCCAATACCTCCGGATTTTGGTTGCTTATTACGCGAAGGCCCTAATAGGTTATGGTACGGTAACCTTAAAAGTAGGCTACTACTTTACGTTTTTGCTACTCTTTCATTTATGTTCATTTTAGTCAGTAGGCCTATTGGACGTATTGGTGCTTTAAAATAATCAACAGGTGTGTCTTACTACAGAAATAATACAAAAATTGAGGAAATCTTACCTTGTGCTCAGGCACGTAGTTGAAGGCCTCCGTCATATTTTGACATGTTCTCTTCTTTTTTCCACGGTAAATTCGTCCGTCTTATTACTTTCAAGTATATTTTTATACTGGAGGACGATTTGCACAACAAAATGTTTATCCTCTACACACAACAACTTCTTTATTACTCCACGTCTGAAATACCGGGGCGCGAAGATTGCTTCATAGCTTGTCTGGAAACAAAAGCTACACTGACCGTTGCCAAAAGTCTCAAAAAGTAATATTGAAATAAGTACGCGCTAATCACACATGTATCATACGTGACTAGCTGACAATCAATTATAATGTTTAACATATCAATGTTAATATCATGCAACATCAGATTATATTGTAAGACACGTCAACTTTAATACTTATTCGAATAACACTAGTGAAACTTTTCGTATGTGATTGGTACCAGTGGATCTTACTTTCGAGGAAGCCTTGAGGAAGCCTTGAGGATCCCTTGAGTAAGGAGACCTTAAGGAAATGACTCTGACGGTAAAATCAATCTCAACGAGACCTTCAGATTGGAGGAAGCCTCAAGGCCTCCTTAGTCAAGGTCTCCTCAAGGTGTCCTCAAGAAATGTCTCTGAATTCCACCCTTAGTAGCTTTGCGCACCATGTGCGTTTGAGTTGGAGCCCAAACAATGACGCAATCGCTGAATTTAACGGAACGCAGAAATAGCAGAGAGTCCCTACTCTGTTATTATATGCTCCTTGATTTGGAAAGCCGCTTTATCAAATCAAATATGGCGTCCAGTTTCACGACAGCTGTGCTCACAGCAACACCTCAAAAGCTTGCGGCTTGCGTGTGTGTGTGATCCGTTTGAGTGTACTTTTAGTTTTGTGTTTCGTTAGTGCTTGGTTTTGGTGTCTAGTGCCATTGTATTATAGGGCCGTTAACAAGTTTTATATACTAGTCGTGTACGGTCGAGATGGCGGCTCAGAGTGATGGGACGTTAATGGGCCAACCCCCAGACAATATAGGGCATGTTATCGTGGATGGTATTATCCCTATGGAGGGTATGTCAATCGTTCATGAGCAACCGAGTATTTCAACCCAGGAGACAACGAAACCGATGATGGGATCCTCAACTGACCTAGTACGAACCCCGGCCACGGACTATCGTTATCCCAGCCATCATACTGGACCATATATAATTTGTGTTCAGGGGGAAGGGGCTCAGGCGGTTGGAAATTTACATCCGATGGCCTTGGGTCGACTTTTCTATGAAAGAAAAATACCGGGCATACGTGAAATTCAGAAGAAGGGACGAAATAGAGTACAAATACAATTCACAAATTATCGCGATGCTAATGCTTTTTTGGAAAATACGATCCTACGGGAGGGGAATTTGACAGCTTTTATCCCCTCCTCTAATGTCCAACGGGTTGGACTTGTGCGAGGGGTTGACACGTCACTTACTAATGAGGAACTAATCAAGTATATAGAGGCTCCCGTCCCCATTTTACGGGTACAGCGCTTCTTTCGAAACAGAACTGTAGATGGCAAAGCGGAACGCATAGTTACGGGGACTGTGAAAAATTTTTTTGAGACTCAGAACCTACCGCCCTATGTCAGCATTTTTAATGTTATGCTAGAAGTTAATTTGTATATTTTCTCGCCTCTACGATGCACCAAGTGTCAACGTTACGGGCATGTACAGTTACATTGCCGGGCTCGAGCCCCACGCTGTGGCAATTGTGCCGCTGAACACCTCACCTCGGGATGTAAGGAAGTATTATCTAAATGTGCCAATTGTGCAGAGAATCACCCGGCAGGTGCCATTCGTTGCGAAATACATCAACAGCAAGTTGAGATAAAAAGACGGATGTGTGTGGAAAATAAATCGTATAATGAGATAATGAAGGTCAAATGGGACCCATATTTAATCCCTTAACTTTACCTCAACAATTTCCGCCCTTAAGTTCAGCTCCAGGTGTCAGGCAGAATGAGCCGGCCCGAAAGCGCAAGTTTACGGAAATTGTTCACGCGGCCCCTAAAGTGGTACAACCTCTGGGATATGATAGGAGTGCTTATTGCCAGATTTTTCACCAACCGAGATTGGAAAAGCCCCCACCGGTCTTCTCAGCCAAGACGTCGGAGACAAGTACTCTACACAGTCCCGGGCCTGGTTCAGGGTCGCCTGAATCGGAGCCAACAAAAACTATGTTGGCAGAATTTACTAAACTTATGGAGTTGTTAGGGCATAATGCGCAATGGGCGCATTGTGTTAAAAATTTGTTAGATAGGGTATTACCTTTGTTACCCCCGTTGGAAAAATCAATACAGCATGACAACCAGACCATGGGTCACTAATTTCACTGCTTTTCTCTTCTTGCTTTTTGAAGAGAAGTGTGGCTCCTCCAATGGAATTGCAGGAGTATAGTTAACAAGAGGAATGAATTACTAAAATTAATTGATGACTTCCACCCGGATGTTATTTTTTTACAAGAAACTTGGTTATCACCCCAATATCGTTTTACGATCCCACTATATAATATTGTTCGAGAAGATGGTCCTGGTTATGGCGGTATAAGTACACTTATTCGAAATAATATCCCCTTTTCAGTTATCCCAGTTTCTTATCTTCTACCACGGAGTTTTCATCAGTGTTTTCAAATCGGCAATACTATTTTTAGTAATTTATATTGCCCTCCCCAAGTTCAGGGATCGCAACGTCAATGGTCGATGTATTTCAACTATATTGCACAATGTCCTAAACATATCGTTCTCGGGGATTTCAATGCCCATCATGGACTCTGGGGCAGTGAGCGTGTCAATCCTGAAGGTCGCCATATTGTGCATGCACATCAAACTTATGCTTTGAATATTCTTAATGATGGGTCGCCTACGCGCATAACACCACCGGGACGTCCAAAGAGTGCGGTAGATTTGACTATTACCACGGCGGATATTGCACATCAATTGGAATGGAGAACACTGGGGGACACACATCAGAGCGATCATTTTCCAATTCTTATATATTATGCGAAACCGGGTGAGAATCTTGAGCGTCCATGTCTTTTTACCATAAAAAGGAGTTTACGACATTTCGACTATGAAATTTTTCAACACTTTATAAATGATGGATTGGGGACTTCTCGAACATCGAAGTATCAACGGTATTATTCTTTATTATATCTGATACAACGATTTCTTGATTGTTATCACCCACAGCGCGCGATAACATCGTATTCGTCACAGCATCCGGGTACGGTCCATTGGTGGGACGCTGAGTGTGCTTTGCTTGTTCGTCGGAGGAAGGCATGTTTAAAACGATATCGAGTACATGGGACGGTTGATAATTATCTACGTTACAAAAGTCTCACTGCTCAGCTTCAGAAGACATTTAATGAAAAACGACGTTTGGCGTGGCAAAATCATATTAGTACATTCAATTCCCATACTTCTCTGAGCACATTATGATCTTTGATAAAACATTTATCGAATACTCGTCGTACGCGTCCTAGTACAGGACTCACGCAAACAGGTTTTCAAATGTTTTATCATTCTCTAACGCCAGATTCAGTTTCCGGATACGCATCTGTACCATCTTATTTGACTTCGGATAAGTTTCAGGTTTTACTACAACCAATCACGCGCCATGATATCTCGACTGCGTTGCGTCACACTAAATCCACGAGTCCGGGTATGGATTACATTACTTATGGGATGATTGCACATCTCCCGGACCCAGCACTGACGGTCTTGATTGCGCTATACAATACGGTACTGACAAATGGTACGTATCCTGCGGAATGGAATAATTTTGAAATTCTGCCGATATTGAAACCCTTGAAGGATGCCAGAGACCCCCTAAGCTATCGCGGCATTAATCTTGGTTCGTGTCTAAGAAAATTATTTCAAAAGATTTTATTACGTAGATTGCAATGGTGTTTGGAGTACTATAATTTCTTTTCGAGGTCACAATTTGCATTCCGTAAGTGGTTAGGCACAATCGACGCTCTTACGATTTTTTTGACGGATATCTTATTAGCGAAGGCTCGCAAACAACGCACGGTTGCCGTATGTGTGGATATTCAGGGGGCCTATGATGCGGTGGATCCAGTCATATTACAACATCGTCTAGGGGAGCTGCTTTTCCCATTACCTTTCATATGTTTAATACGGAATTTTTTACATCATCGTCGACTATTTTTACACACCCGCACTGGTGTACTTGATAACCGTCAGACTTCTTGTGGATTGCCTCAAGGTGATATTTTAAGCGGTATTCTTTTTTCAATTTATACTCATACATTGGAATCGGTTATTCTTCCTTATGCACGAATCATTCAATACGCAGATGATTTTCTTATTTATTGTTCGCGTGATACTATTCAGCTCTGTCGTCAGGATATATATGATGCATTAACTGCTGCTCATGCATGGTTCCATAATCACGGATTTGACACGTCGGCGAGAAAAAATTCTGCCATAATTATTACTCATCAAAGGCAAGTTGATCGCTCTCCAATTTTATTTAGACAAGGAGCCATAGAGGTAGTTCGTAGCATCAAATATTTGGGATTACATATTGATGACCAATTGTTGTGGTCGCGCCAGGTGCAAATACTCGCTATTCGAATTGAAAAAAGACTACATGTTCTCCAAGTGCTAGCACGCCGGAGGTGGGGGGCGGATCCTCATTTATTACTTACGGTATATAAAAATATTATTCGTTCCCAGATGGAGTATGGTTGTTTTTTCTACGACATGATGGCGAGTAGTCGGTTGGTCACTTTTGACAGGTTGCAGTACCGGGCTTTACGTATTATTTTGGGGGCGCTTTCGTCCAGTCCCAACTGTGCATTACTAGTTAAATCTGGGGAATTACCTTTACACTTACGACGGAGATTTTTAGCCAGTAAGTACCTGGCTGCTAAAATGTCATTGTCGGCGTCACCGATTCTCAATAAAGTACAGTTGCTTGTGGAGTATTATTCGAGAAATCGATTTACACGTCCGAATAAGCCGGCTTTGGTATTGGCATATGAAATCTTGCAAGCTTTTCGGTCAGATATACTACAGATGCTCAAACCCTTACCATACACGGTTTCCTATAGGGTCTTACAATATCAGCCAAATATATTGCACACTTCCTTACCGGCGCTATTCCGCATGTATCAGCGTTTTCCGCACGTAATTTTACGAAGCTTTCGGGATATTGTCAATGACTATTCCCATTATACATTTTTTTATACGGATGGCTCAAGAATGTTGTCACTAGATGGAGTGGGGGTGGCTTTTTATGCTCCGGATCGACAGATTATACGAACGTATAGTTTGCCAAAATATCTAACGATTTTTACAGCTGAAGTATTTGCCATTCGCCAAACTTGTCAGTATATATGTACACACAGAATTTCCCCAGCAATGATTTGCACGAATTCAAGGAGTGTCATTCAGGCTTTATCGAATCCGAGTAGCTCTTGCAATTGGTATGTGTATCAAGTTGCGCAAATGTTGTATGAGTTTCAGACTATGGCTCAGGAGGTTATGCTCACTTGGATCCCGGGGCATGCGGGTATCCAAGGAAACGAGGATGTTGACCGCATGGCAAAGTGGGCAGCACAGGGATTTGGAGTAGTTTATAATATCGCTGTACCTTTTACGGACTTCCTGCCTGCTATCTATTCCCAGCTTCTCAATGAATGGCAAATTGAATGGTCTAATATCGCGCCCTTTAAGGCTCGTAATTATTTTCTGGTACAACCCACTATTAGAACAACACCATGGTTTCGGGTAGGCAAATATACGAGACGCCACATTATTACCATGACGAATGAAAGAGAAAGTGAGAGGACTCCTCAAGTTCAAGTGCGCCCCGCCCGGCAGCGCTAGTGTGGGCAAGTTCCACGCTGCCGGTCAGCTGGTCTTAGGGATAATGCCAAGGGAAATGATTTACTTTGTAACTGATACTCTTTTAAAACGTAATTAGCGATTGCAATTAAAATAACACGGCAGGGCACAATGGAAAATATAATTCACGGAAATAAGTACTACGGTCTCCATTACATGTTACGGAAAGCACAGATTCCTGGAGTAGGCTATACAGACTGTTACTTTTGTTGTTTCTTGTTGTGGCAATTTAGTTTCCTCAGATTGAGAGACTAAAGAAGGTGAATTTGTGGGTCTGAATCTAATTAATGAAAATGGGGGAATGGCAGAGCGACTCTTGAGAACACTAGTGACAGAGTTGAGATGGCTATTCTCAGAGGGAGGCATTGATGCCTATGTGGTGATTACCTAATTCCTCAATGAGGGAAATAAATTGGGCTATGGGACTGAGCGCGTTAATTACTGTTTGCCTGACTGATTTACAAAGGCTAATACCAATAGGTGGGTGGAT
Organism: Meconema thalassinum; assembly: GCA_946902985.2. Lineage (NCBI taxonomy): Eukaryota > Metazoa > Arthropoda > Insecta > Orthoptera > Tettigoniidae > Meconema > Meconema thalassinum. The sequence goes on from OX336389.2 coordinate 924,935,529, forward strand.
AAGGACCATCGTGGTCTGAAGGTTACTGCCATTGGGTGAAGCGTACCACAGCTCTTTCTCGAAATCAAATGTCGGGAATGAGACGTGGCCCGGTGAGAGAGGAGGTGAGGAATCTGATTTTGGTGAAGCTGGATTAAGTGGAACGAGTGTACCATCTCCTTTGTGGGTAGGCCCACTCGGAATTAGTGTTTTTGGATTGACAGGGGTATAATTTGGGCTTTTAGAGTCATCAGGGTCCTGAGTTATCAGGAATGTTATGCCGTGATGCGTTTATGTGCGAGGTTTAGTGTCAGTGCGCGACATGTTTGTGTTCGTGAGTGTAGACTATAAGTGCGTGTAATGAGTAAGAGGTGATGAGAGATAGTGGTCAAATACCTTGGTCGACCAGAGAATAAGGAAAGAGAAAAACAAATTTACCAGTCACTCAAAGTTATCCAGTTTAAATACAGTAGGAGCTATGACGTTGAATGCGCTGATGACATTTGAAGTTACTTGAAATAATTAATTAAATAATTAATTATTGGCTGCTTGGTAGGGTGAGGGGATGAGCTAAACTTGTATTTAAACTCGAGGGAGACAGGAGTTGCTTGACTAGAATGGTTACACGGTGGGTATGGTGTTGGATATTTGAATGGTAGAGGAGTGACTTAATCTGCACTGTTACCAACGAGGATGCAAATTAAGCCTATAGGAACGTAGTGGAATGGCTTGAAATATCGAAGTCGAGGCGATAGCGAGGCCTAGGCTTGGCAGAAAGGCTGGCAAATCATCGATTTCATCAATTGGCGTTAGAAGACGGAGCTTGGAGCAGTGGCGTGCAGTTGCTTGGATGCTGGACTCGGAATGAGATAATCAGGCTTGTAGGCATGAGTGCATTGCCTAATAGAATGGGAACCTGGTGCTCTCAATGAGCTCCATACGCCCCTTTATATAGTGAAATTTTTGATTTTAATGAATTGTTTTAGGTGAAATTTGTTGTTTTAAGTGATTTTACACCGTACCGATTTGATAGGTCGGCAGTGGGTGCAATGATTGATTGGATATATTTGTTTGAAATTATATATATAATTTAATTAATTGTATATATATATATATGAATAAGATTATCTCTCAACAGTAATTCGCCATGGCTTTGCCCCTCAGTTCCTGGACATATGAGTCAAGGTAGACCGTCCGTTCGCTGAGGGACAAGCACAAAACAGTAATATTAACAAAGAAATAGCCTATGTTTGAAGTAGGCCTACACAAAACATAAAACGCTGATGTACACAAGACACAATGAATTGAATTTAAGAACTGAAAGCAAAGAAAATTCAATTTAATTCACACAAATATCTCACACAGTAGCTTCCCCCGCACTTTCCTATGACCCGGTTCGACGGAACAACAGGACACGTGTTGGACATAATCGCTTGCAGTGCTTGTAGCGGCGGGACCATGAACTACCGTTCTATAATGGTGGAGTCCTCACACTAGGTCCTTCTATTCGTCATGTTATTACTATAATACGTTTACGTTTTCAGCACGCTCTGACACCGGTGCATATGGCACGCATGAACCTTCGCGAGAATGCTAGGTGTGTGTGTGGTAGAATGAGGGGTACACTTAGTCATCTGATGTTTCAGTGTGACGTTTTCAATGAACCGAGGATAGTGATGCTCAGAAAGTTAAGATCGTTAGGTTATTGACGTCAGAAAAGTTGGATGGCGCAGCCACGCGGTAGAATGTTGAAGCTGGAACATGGGACTGGTGAGCATGGTGAAGCATTGACGTCGTGATGGAAACAGAAAGGAATTTGTCAAATTCGAGGAGGTACTGCTCTGTATGCGGTTGCAAATCGTATAAAGCGGGTACGAAATCTCTTCACTACTTTCCTGTACAAAAAGTTCAGAGAGAAAGATGGGCTTCATCGCTGTCAATTGGAAAACGTGTTACACGTTACATGACAGTGTGCAGTCTGCATTTATGTGAAGATGACTTCTTTCCACAGCATAAGCACCGGTACTGTTGATTATTGATAGTTATTGTCTCTAATTTGTATTCACAAGGATTTAGCTACATCAAAAATACTGATAAACTTGTAGCCTAATACTTCTGTGCCGTAGGCCTACATAGAATGTAATCCGCTCTTCGTAAATTTATTTTAGGGGTTCTTCCGATTGACAATAGCCGAATGGTTAGAAAACTTAAGAAAAATGATATTCCTAGCCTTAATTTGCCAGATAATTTATATTCTTGCCCTTGAACAGCAAGTATGTAGGTCAATATTTGCAATATTGCAGTATGATTTGGCTTAAATTGTGCTTTTGGCTATGATCTCCTTACTGTTGAATTTAGTTGATTAATGAGTAAAATCTTAGTTTTAAGTACCGGTTTGGTGACCCATCATCCCAGGCAGGCCGGTAACACCTATACTACTCAGGCAGATAGGTCACTTAGCCGTAATTTGGAAGTTATAGTGATGTTAAGTATACATATGCGGTAATGTAGCAGGAGACCTGATCGGCCTAGGCTATTCTAACTTTAATTAGTTCCCATTTCAGAGTTTTACAGTTTTGAGTGCGAATATTTGGTGTGAAAGTTGTACAACAGTAAGGAGAGTATGTTTTCTATAGGTTTTATTTGGTATTATGGTTTATGTCGAGCTGAGGAGTGAATTTGATTTGGCTTAAAATGTAGTTTTTGATCTGTTCCGTTTGGTTATGACAAGTTCAAATGGGGACTCCAGCTTTGTTAAATATATGTATTTTAAATATTTAATTAAATAATAGATAAAGAGGATGCCTCCATTTTAACTTGCCTGTGGCAAGAGATTAATAAATTTATTTTCTTGCCTTTGAACAGCAAGTATGTAGGTCAATATTAGCAATATTGAAGTATGATTTGAGCATCCCAAGTAACGCTTCTTTGAACCCAAAACATTCATGCAAATTCAGGGTTGCTGGATTCAATTTATTATCAGGGAGTCATCCTTTGTGAGAGATATATATTGTGAAATTAATAAAAACATTGATACCGCTAGGCTCCCAAGTACATGCTTCATATATGTAACAGCAGACAGTAAATTAACTATCTACATGTCGGTAATATTTTTAACTGGTTGTAATTAAGCACTGCATTTAAATTGATTATAAAAATATTTCTATCAATGAAAGAAAATATGTAGTATTTTGCCATCATAAATTAGAAGCCATAACAAACGCACACCCAATCACTGTCTTTCTCACTTCTCGTCACTATCTCGCCGCCATATTGGAATCAGCTGACCGTAAGCTCCTCCTCCGTTTCAGACGTCAATACATTGCCCTTAAATATGTCCACTATGTTGCATAATCCTGTAATTCCATTGGTCGAGGCCATAATGGAGTATTTGGACCATCTCCCTTTTACGTTATAATTTATGGTCCCCTCTATTGTTTGCTGTTTTTTGCTACGTTTGACGATTTGACAAGAAGTATGTGTGTGTTGCTTTTTCTCTAACCCTTCCTAGAGTATCGTGCATACCAGTGTGCTGTGGACCATATGGATAGCTTTTATAGGCGAATGGTTAGGTTAGATAATTTCTGTGTGTGTTTTACAAACATGACGTGTGACGGATAAATGCTACTGCGGTGAATGACTCTAGAAAGGTCGGAAGGTTCAATCTGACAACACTGTAGCTACGGCTATTGTCAGTCATACTTCGTCACGAGGGCCTGAACCACAGATTACCTACGGCCTGAACTGAAACAGCTGTTTGCTAGCACGGGAGGCGGCAAAAACTACGGAATTAATATTGGACAAACATAATGTACATGTTTAGCAAAACATCTGTTGAGTTTTGTTTACACATGACCAGTGTTACAATCGGAAATAAATGAATAACGAGCCTATGATCGTGAAAAGTTGTTATAAGAAGCAAGCAAGCAGATATTGAGTGACACGGAAATAATTTACCAACATAAAAGTGTTTAGCAAAATAAAGAAAATTATTTTGGTTTCTTTTTGTATTTTACTACTCTGTAGTATGCTAACAAAACAATTGGCGGTGTTATAATAATAATAATATGGAGTAAGTAGATGCAATTGAGGGTTATGTGATGCGAAAATGTAGGCTATCTCCCATAACATCTTCATACTGTAGGCCTATAATAAACCCTCGATTCCGCCGCACATATATGTAGATAATTTACTACCATTATAGAAATAATCTGTTGCTGCTGGTATTCCATTAATGTATCAGATTACTTCTGTTTCCTTCCTCAAGTGCTGCAACTTTTTCTTCCCATAACCAAGTTTGCTGACATCAACAGCATCATTCCTTGCCTGTGAATAATTGTTTAGCAATACAGTGGCAATAACTGAAAGTATTTTTTCACTTAATTGACTAATTTATGCCATCTACGAACCATTTCGAAGGTTCACTAATCCAGGCCTGGCGCAGATTTTCGTCACTTGGGAACCTAAACACTGGTGTGTAGCCTGCCTTACTTGGTTAATTTGCATTACAGTTGGGGATACAACATGTATCTGGCATTGTTACGGTGCCGAAACATTCCAGGAAAATCAAAGTTGAAAACATGAAGTACGATATGTGATAATTCCATGTACCATAGGCATTTAAAAATACCATATTTGCCAGATACAAAGTACACTAGTCAGTGTGTTCTCGATTAGGGATTACAGTTAAAGAAAACTCATCTGGAAGGGTAGTATTAACGCTACTATAAAGCGTATAAACGTAAAAAGCGTAAGAAACAAAATATAGAAGGAAATATCCTTATGAGATAAGCAAGAACACCTGCCAGACTGAACGTTCCCTCGTGTTCCCGCCTGACAAGGGTATGACTGATGAACATGTTGCCAAGTCTCAGCCTTCCGACCTGTCTAGAGTCGACCGTGGGTGAATCTGTACAGAAGCTATTGGGCGAAGAGGAAACTGTGTCCATCAATCTTACCACAACAACAACAAATATGGCGTGATAATGTTTTGGCCTGGTGATTTGAAGCAATAAAGCATTCGCAAATTTTTCAGGATGGAAACGGTGATTCAGACTGGCATATATAGCAATCTATAAATTGCATTAAGTCACGGAATTAAACATCTTTAATGTGACGGTTCATTGTTTTCCACAATGATGTAGGCTACTGTGTAATGGAATTGTGGCAATGAAGCTTTTAGTGATATTTTCTAGGCTAAAATAATTACAGTATACTTTCGATGGAAATGCAATTTTGGTCAGACAATTTATGACTAGGCTGCACTTGTACATACTGTATCTAATGAATCGGTAGTGATATTGTTCTAACAAAGAAATTCGGATATAAGTTCGCCTCATGGAGGTTATGGTAGGATGTTGTTCAATTACGGTTTCAATAAATTTGTTCACTTTAATAGAGTATATACTGTAGATATTATGTATGGCACTTTTTTAGTGGTTTAGTTTTGTAATCTTCGACGCCACTGTTTAGAACCATTTTATACTGTGATACCGTACCTTATTGAGATGGGTTAGGTTATGTTAAAGATGTGGTTTTAAGGAACGTAACAAGTAGCTCATCTGTCCTTAAATGTCTGAGATGACTGAAATGCTAGATAAACGGGTAACCGGTACATAAAACTTTTAATGTGATAGTCTACGAGAAGCCGCTATTTAAAGTGAAAGTGACAACTCTTACCTCGTATGCGAGCAGTGTACACACCGGCTGAGCTGACAGCAGCAACTATTCTGAGCGAGGTCAGGTCTGTGAAAGGGGAAGGGAGAGGGGAGCGGGTGTGGCTAGCGGGATGGGGAATGAAAGACTGGGGAGTAGGAGAGGGGATGAGAGGGAGGAATACAGGAGGGGGGGGGGCAGTGAAATCAGGTATATTCTCTATAGGGGCTTTGTACGTCTCCTATTAGTGATGTAGTTCGTCAGTGTTTCATACAGAATGTTGGTGTCATAATTAATCTCATTAAGATTGTGCGAGGGATTATTCCTTAGGGCCTGTTCTATTTCTATTTGTTCCAAAATGTTGAGCCTACACCCTTTGTTACAGTAGTGTAGAATTTCCAGATCATCTTCGATTTTCGAAAAATTATGATTTAACTCCTTCATATGATTACCAATGGCCGAGAATTTTCTGTGTCTTATCGCGTTAACATGTTCATTATATCTAATTTTGAAACTGCGTCCGGTTTGCCCTATATAGTCCGCATCACAATTTTGGCACTTCATCCTGTAGATTCCTGATTTTTGAAATTTATCTTGTATATTAACAGACTTAGAATTAAATAAATGTTTCTTAGTGTTATTGGTTGTTTTGTAAGCTATTTTTACCTCTTGTTTTTAAAAAACATTTGTAATATTGTGGGTGAGTTGGTTTGAGTATGTGAAGATTGCGAAGGGCTTATCCTTTTCTATTGGTTGTAATTTAGTTACCGGTCTATTCTTAATTTTACTTAAAAGGGAGTCCACGTAGGGCTTGCTGAAACCATTGGCTCTAGCGATTTGATGTATGATAGAAAGCTCGTTGTTCCAGTCTTCCTCTGATAGGGGTATGCTAACGGCCCTATTAATGAACGCTCTAAATGCAGCTTTTTTGTGGCTGGGTGGGTGGTTTGAGTCTTTCCTGACAATGGTGTGCGTTTGGGACGGTTTCCTGTAAATTTTGAATCGTAGGCCTGTAGCGTCTCTGATAACCATTAAATCTAGGTAATTTATGGACTGTTCAATTTCGGATGTTGTAGTAAATTTAATGTTGTTGTCAATTAAGTTCAGTTCTGCTGTGATGCGATTGATGTTGCTAATTTCATTGTCTATTATTAGAAAAACGTCGTCGACATATCTGACCCAGTAACTTATGCCTTTTAATTTCTGGATATTATTCTTTTCTAGATGGTCGATATAAATGTTGGCCATTATACCTGATAATGGGGAACCCATAGCCAATCCCTCTATTTGCCTAAAGATTTTTTGGTTGAAAGAAAAGTGATTGTTCTGCACGGTGAATTTTAAAAGGTTAATAAACTCGTTAATTTCATCACGGGATAGCCTACTATGCGTTTTTAGATTATTCTCTATTATATCGACGGTTGGACCTACTGGAATATTTGTGTACATGTCGCTGATGTCCGCGGTGTGCAATGACTCGAAACTTTTCAATTTTAAGTCTTTGATTTGCTCACAAAATTGAATGGAATTTCTAATAGCATTGTTAGTCGAAAATTTGTAATATTTTATCAAAAATTTCTGTAAAAACTGTAACAGTTTGTAAAACGGACTGCCCCTGAAGTTTACGGTTGGTCTGATCGGTATATTGTTCTTATGCGTTTTAGGTAGCGCCCTGAGGGTTGGAATGCCTGGGTTCATATTGATGAGCTTATTGCTCTGATGTTCGTCTAGAATCATAATGGTGTTCTTTAGTAATTGTTTCAGTTTCCTTTGCGTGGCCCCCGTGGGATCTTTGCTAACGATTTCAAAGTTTTTGTTATTCAAGAACAGTTCCGTTTTATAGATGTAATCTGCTTTATTAATAATGACGATGCTGTTACCCTTATCCGCCTTTGTTATTATTAAATTCTCCTGACTTACTTTCTTTTTCAAATTAATCATGTCTTTACTGTGGGGTTGTTTTTTATCTTGTTTTATTATTTTGTTAATTTTCTTATTAAGAACGTGTCTGATTTCGTTCCTTTTCTCTATTGGAAGTTTTTGAATTGCTGCCTCAGTTTCCGCTATTAGTACCGTTAAATTGTTTTTGTTATTGTATGAGGATTGCCAATTATGTTTAAAATCTTTTTCTAATAATTCAATTTCTGCTTTGTTGAAGTTGACGTTTGAAAGGTTTTCTACCGGTTTGTAGAAATCATGGATTGGGACTTCTGGTTCCTCATTGCTTACGGTGCTCGCCTTCTGCAAGAGTTGGTCAAATTTTTTGTTTAAAGTATCGATCTTTTTGCTGATGTGAAATGAGACTACTTCTTTTACCAGAACCAGAACCAGAAGTCCCAATCCATGATTTCTACAAACCGGTAGAAAACCTTTCAAACATCAACTTCAACAAAGCAGAAATTGAATTACTAGAAAAAGGTTTTAAACATAATTGGCACTCCTCATACAATAACAAAAATAATTTAACGGTACTAATAGCGGAATCTGAGGCAGCAATTCAAAAACTTCCAATAGAGAAAAGGAACGAAATCAGACACGTTCTTAATAAGAAAATTAACAAAATAATAAAACAAGATAAAAAACAACCCCACAGTAAAGACATGATTAATTTGAAAAAGAAAGTAAATCAGGAGAATTTAATAATAACAAAGGCGGATAAGGGTAACAGCATCGTCATTATTAATAAAGCAGATTACATCGATAAAACGGAACTGTTCTTGAATATCAAAAACTTTGAAATCGTTAGCAAAGATCCCACGGGGGCCACGCAAAGGAAACTGAAACAATTACTAAAGAACACCATTATGATTCTAGACGAACATCAGAGCAATAAGCTCATCAATATGAACCCAGGCATTCCAACCCTCAGGGCGCTACCTAAAACGCTTAAGAACAATATACCGATCAGACCAATCGTAAACTTCAGGAGCATTCCGGTTTACAAACTGTCACAGTTTTTACAGAAATTTTTGATAAAATATTACAAATTTTCGACTAACAATGCTATTAGAAATTCCATTCAATTTTGTGAGCAAATCAAAGACTTAAAATTGAAAAGTTCCGAGTCATTGCACACCGCGGACATCAGCGACATGTACACAAATATTCCAGTAGGTCCAACCGTCGATATAATAGAGAATAATCTAAAAACGCATAGTAGGCTATCCCGTGATGAAATTAACGAGTTTATTAACCTTTTAAAATTCACCGTGCAGAACAATCACTTTGCTTTCAACCAAAAAATCTTTAGGCAAATAGAGGGATTGGCTATGGGTTCCCCATTATCAGGTATAATGGCCAACATTTATATCGACCATCTAGAAAAGAATAATATCCAGAAATTAAAAGGCATAAGTTACTGGGTCAGATATGTCGACGACGTTTTTCTAATAATAGACAATGAAATTAGCAACATCAATCGCATCACAGCAGAACTGAACTAAATTGACAACAACATTAAATTTACTACAACATCCGAAATTGAACAGTCCATAAATTACCTAGATTTAACGGTTATCAGAGACGCTACAGGCCTACGATTCAAAATTTACAGGAAACCGTCCCAAACGCACACCATTATCAGGAAAGACTCAAACCACCCACCCAGCCACAAAAAAGCTGCATTTAGAGCGTTCATTAATAGGGCCGTTAGCATACCCCTATCAGAGGAAGACTGGAACAACGAGCTTTCTATCATACATCAAATCGCTAGAGCCAATGGTTTCAGCAAGCCCTACGTGGACTCCCTTTTAAGTAAAATTAAGAATAGACCGGTAACTAAATTACAACCAATAGAAAAGGATAAGCCCTTCGCAATCTTCACATACACAAACCAACTCACCCACAATATTACAAATGTTTTTAAAAACAAGAGGTAAAAATAGCTTACAAAACAACCAATACCACTAAGAAACATTTATTTAATTCTAAGTCTGTTAATATACAAGATACATTTCAAAAATCAGGAATCTACAGGATAAAGAGCCAAAATTGTGATGCGGACTATATAGGGCAAACCGGACGCAGTTTCAAAATTAGATATAATGAACATGTTAACGCGATAAGACACAGAAAATTCTCGGCCATTGGTAATCATATGAAGGAGTTAAATCATAATTTTTCGAAAATCGAAGATGATCTGGAAATTCTACACTACTGCAACAACGGGTGTAGGCTCAACATTTTGGAACAAATAGAAATAGAACAGGCCCTAAGGAATAATCCCTCGCACAATCTTAATGAGATTAATTATGACACCAACATTCTGTATGAAACACTGACGAACTACGTCACTAATAGGAGACGTACAAAGCCCCTATAGAGAATATACCTGATTTCACTGCCCCCCCCTCCTGTATTCCTCCCTCTCATCCCCTCTCCTACTCCCCAGTCTTTCATTCCCCATCCCGCTAGCCACACCCGCTCCCCTCTCCCTTCCCCTTTCACAGACCTGACCTCGCTCAGAATAGTTGCTGCTGTCAGCTCAGCCGGTGTGTACACTGCTCGCATACGAGGTAAGAGTTGTCACTTTCACTTTCAATAGCGGCTTCTCGTAGACTATCACATTTGCTGAGTTTTCTCTCTTGCTTCTCCTTAAATGCAAGCCTAAATACCTTTTCTTTTCTTGTTTAACAGAGGATTACTTTGCTGCCTGGATCAATCTAATTAGTATTTTCACTTGCTTCGAGCCGCGCAATTGGGACAGTTTTTCATCCATTTGTTTGCTCCCTATACAAGGCAATATTAGTCCAACAAGTTTGTACGACTTCGCCGCTCACATGTGAAGAGAACGGGAGTACTAAAGTGACTGACAAGATGCTAAGCAAGAAATCAGCATCATTTAACAGAAATATTGAACTGGCAGTGTTTTTTAAATCCTTTTTTAAATCCTTTTAAAGCTTGAATATTTTTAATGAATTTTAAAGAATGATTGTAATATTTTAACGTGTATGCATATCTTTGTGACAATGCTCAATGTTTTTTATGTATTTTGCTGTGACAAGACATTAAGTCAGCTGATGAAGGACCGATAATGGTCCGAAACATGTACTGCACCCAGGTTTAAGTAAATGCATTAAGGTATTGATAGGCGGAACCTGCTAATTTGAATAAACAAATTACAATTGTCAATACGGACCAAAAATGGAAAATTTTCCCAATTCTTAAAGGGCTTTCATTTAGGTAAATGGTCACATGCTTGTCATGATCTCTTGTAGTTTTGTTAAGTTGTACTGTTCAGGTTCATCGGCAAGTAATTCAAGAGATGAAATCTACTTTAAATAATGTGTTTAAATCGACCATGGTCTTTCCTACAAGGGGAAATTTTTATTGGCAATTGCGACAAAACTTGGGTGGCATGAACAATGGTACAATTATGTGTTTCTTGTTCTAGAGAATGCATAAAAAAGAAGAACACCAGTTCTAACAAAAATTTCTAATGAGTTTTAATGGCAAATTTAGAAGTGGTTTCACAAATAATACTATATACCTTGGAACTGCCATGTACCGTACAAAAATAGTTATCTATTATATAAAACAAAGTGTCCTGACTGACTGACTGACTCATCATCGCCCAGCCAAAACTATTAAAGTTAGAAACATGAAATTTTGGGGATATGTTCGTTGTAAGTCGAAAACGCCCACTAAGGAAGGATTTTTGGATATTCAGGTTCTAAAGGGGTGTTAAGGGGGTACACCTGCATTTCATTGAATAACAATATCTCCGGCTTGGTTTCATTGAGGGATGCGATTCTCGGCATATAAACTAATCATTAAAAATAAGAAGACACGTGTCTGAGGGTTTTTCGATGTGGTGTATATTATGAGTGAAAGGGGTGAAAAGTGGGGGTTGAATGATTCCTAACTGAGCGTGTATCTCTTAAACGACATAGGCGAAGAGTTTGAAACCCAGCTGAAAAAATCAGCTTAAAAATAAGTAAATAGGTGTTTGACCGTTTTTTCATAAATCGAATTTAAGGGGCCCATGGTGACTGGTGAAATTCTGGGGGGGGGACAGGAAGGAAAGTGCCTAACTGATTGACTGACAGACTCACTCATCAATCTCAGGGGGAAAAACTGCTTAAAAATAAGTAAATAGGTGTTCGACAGTTTTTTTTTCATAAACCCAATTTAAGGGGTTCCTGGGGAGGGGTGAAATTCTGAAAAAAGAAAATTGTAAGAAAAAGTCCTGACTCACTCACCATCGCCCAGCCAAAATTATTGAAGTTAGAAACATGACATTTTGGGGATATGATCATTGTATGTCAAAACCGTCCACTAAGGGAGGATTTTCGGATATTCAGGTTCTAAAGGGGTCTTAAGGGGGTTAAACCTTCATTTCATTGAATAACAATAACTCCCGATTGGGGGATGTGATACTCGGCTTATAAACTCATCATTAAAAATAAGAAGACACTTGTCTGAGGGTCTTTCGATGTGGTGTATGTTATGAGGTGAAAGGGGTGAAAAGTGGGGGTTGAAGGATTCCTAACTGAGCGTGTATCTCTTAAACGACATAGGCGAAGAGTTTGAAACCCAGCTGAAATGATCAGCTTAAAAAATAAGTAAATAGGTGTTTGACCGTTTTTTCATAAATCGAATTTAAGGGGCCCATGGTGACTGGTGAAATTCTGGGGGGGGGGGGACAGGAAGGAAAGTGCCTAACTGATTGACTGACAGACTCACTCATCAATCTCAGGGGGAAAAACTGCTTAAAAATAAGTAAATAGGTGTTCGACAGTTTTTTTTTCATAAACCCAATTTAAGGGGTTCCTGGGGAGGGGTGAAATTCTGAGAAAAGAAAATTGTAAGAAAAAGTCCTGACTCACTCACCATCGCCCAGCCAAAATTATTGAAGTTAGAAACATGACATTTTGGGGATATGATCATTGTGTGTCAAAACCGTCCACTAAGGGAGGATTTTCGGATATTCAGGTTCTAAAGGGGTCTTAAGGGGGTTAAACCTTCATTTCATTGAATAAAAATAACTCCCGATTGGGGGATGTGATACTCTGCTTATAAACTCATCATTAAAAATAAGAAGACACTTATCTGAGGGTCTTTCGATGTGGTGTATGTTATGAGGTGAAAGGGGTGAAAAGTGGGGGTTGAAGGATTCCTAACGGAGCGTGTATCTCTTAAACGTCATAGGCGAGGAGTTTGAAACTCAGTGGAAAAAAATCAGCTTAAAAGATAAGTAAATAGGTGTTCGACCGTTTTTTCATAAATCAAATTTAAGTGGTTCATGGGGAGGGGTGAAATTCTTAAGGGGAAAAACAGGAAAGAAAGTGTCCTAACTGATTGACTGACTCATTTGCTCTTCAAACTCAGGGAGAGAAAACTGCTTAAAAATAAGTAAATGAGTGTTCAACAGGTTTTTTTTCATAAATCAAATTTAAGGGGTTCATGCGGAGGGGTGAAATTCTGAAGAAAAAGAATTGAAACAAAATGTCCTGACTTGCTCACTCACTCGCTCATCATCGCCGAGGCAAAATTAAGTTAGAAACATGACATTTTGGGGATATGTTCATTATATGTCAAAACCGTACACTAAGGGAGGATTTTCGGATATTCAGGTTCTAAAGGGGGGTTAAACCTGCATTTTATTGAATAACAATAACTCACGAGTGGTTTCATTTGTGGATGTGATACTCAGCATATAAACTAATCATTAAAAATAAGCAGACATGTGTCTAAGGGTTTTTCGAAGTGGTGTATATTATAAGGTGAAAGGGGTGAAAAGTGGGGGTTGAAGGTTTCCTAACGGAGCGTGTATCTCTTAAACGACATAGGCGAGAAGTTTGAAACTCAGCGGGAAAAAAATCAGTAAATCGGTGTTCGACCGTTTTTTTTTCATAAATTCAATTTAAGGAGCCAATGGGGAATTCTGGAAGAAAAGGAGAGAAAGTGTCCTAACTGACTGACTAACTCACTCACTCATCAAACTCAAGGGAAAAAGACAGCTTAAAAAATAGGTTAATAGGTGTTCTAGCGTTTCTTCATAAATCCAATTTAAGGGGCCCATGGGGAGGGGTAAAATTCTGGTAAAAATTATTGAAAGAAAATGACCTGACTGACTCACTCTCTCATAACCGCCCAGCGAAAACTATTGAAGTTGGAAATATTAAATTTTGGGAATATGTTCGTTGTATGTCGTCGAAAACGTCAACTAAGGAAGGATTTTTGTTTATTCGGGTTCTGAAGAGGTGTTAAGGGGGTAAACGTGCATTTCATTGAATAACGATATCTCACGAGTTGTTTCTTTGGGGATATGATATTCGGCATATAAACTAATCATTAAAAATTATCAGACATATGTCTATGGGTTTATCAATGTGATGTATATTATGAGGTGAAAGGGGTGAAAAATGGGGGTTGAAGGATTCTTAATGGAGCGTGCATCTCTTAAACGACTCGAGAAGTTTGAAATTCAGCGAAAAAAAAACAGCTTAAAATATAAGTAAATAGGTGTTCGACCGTTTTTTTTCATAAATCCAATTTAAGGGGCCCATGGAGAGGGCTGAAATTCTGGAAGAAAAACGTCCACTAAGGAAGGATTTTTGGATATTCACTCTCAACGACCAACCAAAGCTATTAAAGTTAGAAGAATGATATTTTGGGGATATGTTTGTTGTGTGTCGAAAACGTCTACTAAGGAGGGATTTTTGGATATTCAGGTTCTAAAGGGGTGTCAGCGGGGTTAAACCTGCATTTCATTGAATAGCAATATGACACGACTATGACGCGAGCGAAGCCGCGGGTACCTGCTTGTATATAATAATAATAAGAAGTAAAAATGCACACTTTTTATTGTTTTCAATTTTGTTGCTTATATTTTACTCACTTCTATATATCACCAATGTGAAAAAATATTATGATTATGCTGACACTTTCGTCCAGTGGAACAAACTAACACTTAATATCTAGTGTCCACCTCTGATAGTAATCACAGACACCATTCTCTGGGCCATCATTTGAATTAGGGCTTTGATATTTTTCTGCTGAAGTTAATCCCAATCCTCTTGAATTGCTGACTGCAAATCACATAATGCCTCTGGAGCACATCTTGAACTCGGATGCATATTGCCAATCTATCCCAAAGATCCTCTATGAGGGTTTAAGTAGAGACTGTGAGTTGGCTAAGCACTGTAATACATATTGTGCTGCAGTGGACAAGTATTGTCATGCATGAACACGAATCCATCTCCATTAAATGGTATTATCGATGAGAATCTCACTGAGGCTGCCATTTTCAATGAAAACCAGTCTATCCGATCCTATATGGCAATGCCGCCCCACAACATCATGGAGCCTTATGGATACTGTGCACTTTGTAAATCACTCTCCAGAGTTATCTCCAGACACACTCCCTACCATCTGGAGATTTCAGGGAGAACCTGAGTTCTTCAAGGAACAGTACACGGCTCCGTTGGGCGTGCTGACAAGCAAACTGTATTCTCAGTCAGATCAGGTCCCATACCAGTTCACCTTGATTGAATACTTTGTTCTCTGAGGTGTTGTTGAACTGTCCTCTTATTTCATTTACATCCCACACATGCTGCATTCGACTCCAAGCCTCATCCGCGGTAGTAATGATCTCTTGATGGCTCTGGCAATGCCTGCAGAGCTCAGAGGCATTGTTTCAACTGAAATGAAGGGTGTCTGCTATTCATTTCCAAAAGGTTGGAAGGGAGGCTATGTATCGGGGTGGGGAGTAGGTAACCATCACTTTATGCAGTAATTATGTAACTAACTGTAAAACCACTGTGTTTAACAGCAATGCAAATGCTTGTTAGTTTTTCATGATGGAACAATTTGGGGATTATCCTAGATGCATGAAACAGGCAGAGAGTGAACATAATATACTGTATTTCCTTGACAGAACAGTAATGAGTAACCTTTAAACAATGCCAGCCCAAGAGATTTCTCGTTGCTTAATTTAGAAACCCCTGGATTCTTGAATGTGTGTGGAATCTATCTGATAACCTGGGTTATTATAGTGACATTACTAGAGCTCAGAAGAATGCTAGGTATGGAAAGGTACAGTAGCTAGCGATAACATTGTGATATACAGTATCTTCCCAAAAACATTGTGCCATAACTTCCAAACAGTGTCCACTCGTCCTTCTGAGTGCACAATGGGCCGATATACAGGGTGTATCTTAATTATACCGACAAAAAATCAGGGACGCTCTGCATGTTATGTAAAAGACGATGCCGCAATCGGATTGGCGGAGAAAATTTTTCCCTCCGAGAAAATGAGGTTACTTTGTTACTTCCGGGCGCGCGATTCAAATCTACGAACTCGCTGTATTTGCTGAGCCAGGCAGCAAGCCGCTGGCCACCACTGTGCTTCAGGCAAGGGAAGGGAGTGTGATAGAAGGTGACAGAGATATGCTGGCGGACATGCGCAAGTTTCCTCGATCGCCTCGGCTTGCCGCATGCCCGCCAGCATATCTCTGTCTCCTTCTATCACACTCCCTTCCCTTGCCTGAAGCACAGTGGTGGCCAGCGGCTTGCTGCCTGGCTCAGCAAATACAGCGAGTTCGTAGATTTGAATCGCGCGCCCGGAAGTAACAAAGTAACCTCATTTTCTCGGAGGGAAAAATTTTCTCCGCCAATCCGATTGCGGCATCGTCTTTTACATAACACGTAGAGCGTCCCTGATTATTTTGTCGGTATAATTATGATACACCCTGTATATTCTGCAGAGAAGAAAGCAGGTTGCCATAGCAATATATATATAATTTTTTTAGCGTGTGGCGTTTAGTGCCGGGAGTGTCCGAGGACATGTTCGGCTCACCAGAGGCTGTAGCTGCTTCTATGCGGACACCCATAAGGTGAGCTACAAGTACCGCCGCGTGTTGTCTGGGGAGGAAAGTGTGATTGTAAGGACGAGGAATTGGAAGGTAGCGGTGGCCTATAGTTAGGGACCAACCCCGGCATTTGCCTGGAAGGAAGATGGGAAACCACAGAAGACCATCTTCAAGGTTGCCGGTGGGGGGGGGGAATCGAACTTCCTCGCCTCCCGGACGTGAGCGACTGCCTACAGCCACGCCATAACGGCCGCGGCTAACTCACCCTCCATAGCAATGAATGACTGTATGTCATTGTCCTCCACCTCACCACACGCTCGCATTCTTCTGAGCTCCGTACAGTACTTGTAACTAGGAGTTAAGTTGGGAAGGAATCAGCTGCGATCTGATTTTACTTGGGGAAACTACGGATAACCACTTCTACAATGACCGAGAATAGGATATGAATCCACTACTCATCTCACCTCTCAACTGTCCTCTAGATGCTTGCAAACCTCATACTAGAATTAAAATTCATGACAGAGCTGGGAATTAAACCTAGGCCACCATCATAGAAATCTATTAGCCATGGCCAATTGCCAGATTACAGGAATTCACTCTTCCATTCAAATCAAGCAAACTATAGTCATATTGCCCTCAACAATTCCTAATTGAGAATTTAAATTGTAGCCGATAGCTCCCAGACCATAATGCCCAGAGTTGGTTCTGTGCCTCTCGACAATAATGTCTGGGCACCTCTCTCTTCGTATGTTGTCGCACACGATTGTGGGAATCAGTGCGAGAAAGACAGAGGAACAATTCATCAGTAATGATGACACTATGCCATTTGTCAACCCACACTGATTTTCTCAAGTAATTTTATGATTACCCGTTTCGACAGTCACTTGCTCATCTGATCACTAGCGTTGAAGTTTGAGATTGTACAAATATTTAGAAATATGTTTAGCTTGTCTAGTTAATGTTAGTATTTATGATTTGCAGAGAATCACATTGTATGTAAAAGTTCGTTTATTCTATGATGTGTAAGTTAGTCAAATGTGAACACCTGTGTGACAACATTGCTTTTCCTTCCAGCACTTCAGAAAATATTATAAAGACTTAAAGAAGACCAATCACTGGATATCCCAAAAAAAAAGGCTATTCAGCCAAGTGTATACCAGTGGAAATAGCTCTTCTGACTGGTTGACGTCAACTTTTAATACCATTCCAAAGGAAGCAGCAGCAAAACCTTGTGGGGATTATAGAATCATAAGCTTAATGAGTCATGTCCTCAAGATCTTCCTGAAAAGGATACATTTCTGGGGCTGTCTTCGTGGATCTCACAGCAGCATATGATACCATTCAGCATCAACAACTACTGCACAAAGTTTACTACATCACCAGAGACATTAATTTCACCAGAACTGTGCAGTCCCTTTTAGAAAATCGGCGATTCTATGTGGAGTTCCAAGGTAGATAGAGTAGATGGAGAAGTCAAAGGAATGGCTTGCCTCAGGGTAGTGTCCTTTCCCCCATATTGTTCAACATATTTACAAATGATCAGCCTCAACCTTCTCTTACAAGAGCTTCATCTATGCAGATGATCTTGCTTTAGTCACACAGGCCAGAGATTTTGAGGCAGTAGAAAACCAGTTGACTGTTGCTCTGAAGGACCTCTCTGGGTACTATAGAGTCAATAATTTGAGACCGAACCCTGCTAAAACTCAAATTTGTACTTTCCACCTACACAATCGAGAAGCCTATAGAAAGCTTACAGTGTTATGGGAAGATAAAGAGCTTGTACATTGTTTCTACCCCAAATATCTGGGTGTTACCTTAGGTCGAACATTGACCTACAGTAAACACTGCACTAACACCAAGCAGAAAGTTGCTGCTCGTAACAACATCTTGCGGAAGCTTACTGGCAGTACATGGGGTGCAGATCCCAATTTACTAAGAACATCAGCCTTGGCTTTGTGTTATTCTGCAGCTGAATGTGCATGCCGTGTGGCCCAAATCATCTCATGCAAAGCAAGTTGATGTGGCTCTAAATGAAACCTGTAGGATAGTAACGGGATGTCTCAAAGCTACACCTATTGATAAACTCCACAAGCTAGCGGAGATTGCTCCTCCAGATGTAAGGCGTGAAGTTGCAGCCAAACTTGAAAGACATAAAGCAGAACATAACACTGATCATCTGTTACATGGTTACCAGCCACTACTTAGTAGGCTCAAATCTAGGAAGAGCTTCATGAGAACTACTACTCCCCTCACCGGTCAGCCTGGAGCAGCCAGAGTATCTCAGTGGACAGCAAGACCTTCCTCCTGGTGGAAATCAACTCTGGAGAGTGTGGAAGTCCTTAAATCGGCTCAGGAGTGGCGTCGGACGAACTAAGGACAACCTGTTCAAATGGGGCTTTTTGAAGGAATCTTCCACCTTGTGTGACTGCGGGGAGGAACAGACAACTAAACGCTTAATTAACTGTCCTAGTTGTCCTACATCATGTTCCACACAAGAGCTTGTTGATGCTTCAGACAACGCTGTTACTGTTGCACAATTGTGGGCTGATATTGTTTAGTTTGTCATTTAAGATTTGTGTTACATTGTATTATATTTTATCAACCTTTGGTTTGTTTCCTATGTTTTTTTTGCTATGCTTATGACTCGAAATAAATAACCAGCATATACAGCAAATGTGAAGCATACATAGGAAATACCCAGTTAGGTTTCCGTAGTGGATTTGGCACCAGAGAGGCATACTGGTGATGCAGGTTTTGGTGTAAAGAAATATAGATATATCTGTAGATGTTTATGCTTGCTTTATCAACTATGATTTGATTGTGTGAAATATGATTTTAGTCTAGATGAGCAAGACATACGAATTTTTGTCAACTTGTACTGGAATCAGACGGCTTCAGTAAAAGTAGATTGAACCAACACCGGTAGTGTAGAAAATATAAAACGAGATATGAGACAAGTCTTATGCTCTATCTCCACTTCTTTTCTATATCTACTCTGAGGAAATATTTCTGAAGCACAGGAAGGAAAACAGTAAGGTATTGTTAATGGAAACACCATAAATGATTTGCAATTTGCAGACGATACAGCTCTGCTTGCAACAAGTGCTGAAGATCTGCAAACCTTACTAAACTCTGTAGTACAACACAATGCAAGAGCAGGTCTGAATTTGAATACAAAAAGGACAAAACTAATGGTTTTGAGCAAACATGTAATTCCACCTGTTAATCTTACTGTAGCTGGGACAAGACTGGAACAAGCTCAACACGTGAAATACCTTGGATGCATACTTGATCATTATTGGAATAATGCTATCCCGCATTGAATTGGCTAGAGCTGCATTCAATAAAATGAAAAAATCACTGTGCAACAAGGACTTGAATATTGCTCTTCGTATCCGTTTACTATGGTGTCAATTTTTTCTCTATCGAAGCCTGGACCCTCACGGAGAACACCAGTAAAAGACTTCAAGCCATCGAGATGTGGTGCTATTAGCGCCTGCTCAGAATGTTATGGATCAATAGAGCACCTAACATGGAAGTGCTGGAATGCCTGCATAAAGAACTGAAGGATTTGCATAACACCAAACAGAAAAAACTTGAATACTTTGGCCATATCATTTGCAATGATAAATTTAAACTCCTACAGATCATAATTGAAGGTAGGAGAGGTCGAGGAAGGAGGAGAATATTTTGGCTAAAGACCTACCCAAATGGTATGGAATAAACACTCCTGAACTATTCCAAGCTGGTAAAAGAAATCGCCCTGATGACAACCAACATCCAATGAGAGAGGCAGATGACCTCATAGTTCTGCCCCTTAAAACAACAATAACTAACTAACATCCAATGAGGATATGGCACAAGAAGAAGAAGTGTACGATACAAACTAATAAGCCCAATGGTGCACTGGGGTGAAACACTGGTAAAATAGATTGAGAAACATGGATTATAATTTCTTTGTAAATTGTATCAATAGACATATGTAATATATTCACACTCTAGGACAGTTACCCAAATAATTACAGTTACTGTTGAGAAGTAGAGAGGGTGGTAATTTAACTACGGTACAATATCACAAAGCGTCAGGGGTAGATGAAATTTGGTCATAAATGGTGAATTATAGTGGGAAAGCACAGCTGAAATGGTTGCATAGGGTAATCGAATTGGCATGGGTTTTAGGAAATGTACCCTCTGACTGGACAAAAGCAGTAATCGCCCCAACTTATAAACAAGGTAACAGAAAAGATTGCAATAATTATTGTGGCATTTCTTTGATGTGTCCTGTGCATTGTAGAAAGGAGAGTTCGATCATTGGCCGAGAGTAAGATGAATAAAAACCAGAGTGGCTTTGGATCGCAACAAGGATGTCAAGAATCAAATATTTAGTATGCGCCAAGTTATAGAGGAATGTTACGAGAGGAATAGACATTATTTGTGTTTTGTAGCTCTAGTGAGAGAAGGCATTCGATAGAGTACCCAGGGTGAAGATGCTGAGCATCCAGAGGGAATATGGTATCGAGGGAAGGCTGCTACAGACAATCAACATTATTTATGTTGATAATCAGGCTGCAGTGATGGTAGGATTAGTTCTTGGTTCAAGGTTGTTACAGGAGTGAGGTAAGGCTGTAATCTCTCACCACCACCACTATTACTACTGTTTATTTTTTACATGGACTATTTGCTGAAAGGCATAAAATGGTTGGTTGGGATTCAATTAGATGAAAACCAGCATTCTGGTCTATGCTGATGATTTGATTGTAATGACATGACACCGTCAAAAGCTTACAATTCAAAACTTAAGAACTTGAACAGAAATAAGGTATGAAAATCAGCATTTCAAAAATGATGGTTATGCCGGCGAGAAAGAAGCACAAGAAAATAGCATGTCAAATAGGAGGAACCAAATTGGAGCAGGTGGAACATATTATGTACCGGTACTTAGGCTGGGTATTCTCTCAGGATGGTAGTATGGGAAAGGAAATAGAGTCAAGGTGCAGAAAAGCCCATGCAGTGAGTACTTTGTTGTGATCTACGGTATTCTGCAAGAAGGAAGTTAGTGTAGCAATGAGACGCTCCCTATATCACTCAGTATGTAGACCGACCTTGCTGTATGGAAGTGAGAGCTGGGTAGATTCAGGGTATCTGATACGTAAGCTAGAGGTAACTGATATGAGGGTAGCTTGAATGATTGTTGGGACAAATAGATTGTAGCAATGGCAGGAAGTTACTCATAATTAAGAGATATGGGCTAAGTTAGAAATTAACACGCTAGATGAAGCTCTTCGTGTGAGCCAACTCGGATGTTGGGGTCATGTGAAAAGAATGGGGGAAGAGAGATTACCAAAGAAGTTAATAATTTCACTGTAGAGTGAAAGAGAAGCATAGGTACCGGTAGACCTAGGAGGCAATGGTTAGATTCAGTTTCGAAAAATTTCAAAGTGAGAGGTATAGAAGAAGAGAAGCCGCAGTGCTGACTGCTAATACATGATCATGGATGTAACTTGTTCGCAAACAGAGGCTTGCAGATAGATAGATAGATAGATTTTTATTAATTCCATTTGATCAAATACATGCATTCAATACATTTTTGATATAGGACACGTCAGAATTTACATGCATAAAATAAAAGAACTAACAGGTATATATTACTAAGATTATAACTATTTATAACTTATTATAATAGCAAATCTTAATAGATACAATCTTATTGCACAACTATTTACACCTCACTCTATTATCATAATATGAAAACTTAATTCTATAAATACAACAACATACAGCTAGGTATTAAAATTAAATTAAAAAAGTAAAATATAGTTATAGATTCCATCACTCCTATACGCTAAAATATTCAACTACTGAGTAAAAACAATGGCACTGCAGATAAGCTTTCAACATTCTATCAAAGGTTTTTATTTTTGGGGCCAGTTTTATATACTGGGGTAGTTTATTGTATAATTTAACTCCAGTGTGAAAAGTTCCTTTTTGATATATGCTTGTGTGTGTGTGTGAAATATGAATGTTTTGATTTTGTCTTGTGTTATGCCTATGAACATCATTGTTTGTTTTAAGAAAAACATCTTTATTCATTAAATTCTTTTTAAAAAACATAATACTTTCAAAGATATATATGCAGGGCAGTGGGAGAATGTTTAAATCTTTAAACAGAGGTCTACATGATTCTCTAGAGTTTACATTTGCCATAATTCTAATCGCTCTCTTTTGTATCCTAAACGTGCTTAGTACATCTGGCGACATACCCCAAAATATGATCCCATATCTTAAGTATGAATGGAAATAAGCAAAATAAGTATTTCTTAATGTGTGCATGCTAGTGCAGGTTTTCAAAATACGTAACGCAAAGCACATCGAGTTCAGTTTAGTATTCAGATATTGTATATGTTTATTCCATTTCAAGTCTTGTTGTATCCATAGTCCTAAAAACTTTGTTTCTGATTTATTTTCTATTTGATGACCATTTAATGTTATATTGGGCATCGCAGGATTCCTATTCTGTATAGTGTGGAAATTTAGACATACTGACTTTTTATAGTTTATTATGAGGCGATTATCTTGTGACCATTTGGTTAACTCTCCTGTAACGGAGTCAGCAGACTGCTGTATGACCTGTTTAGTTTCACCTTTTATTACGAGTGTTGTATCGTCCGCAAACAAAATTTCCTTATGTGAATGAACGTTCTGTGTTATATCATTGATATATAGAAGAAAGAGTAGTGGGCCCAAAACCGATCCCTGGGGTACTCCAAATTCAATAATTCCCTCATTGGACAATGTTTCATTAAGTAATTTGGTTCCATCATCCTTGTGTCTCAAGCTTACTATTTGTTTACGCCCTGTTAAGTAAGACTCTATCCATTTATTAGCTAGACCTCTAACACCATATTGATTTAGTTTGGTAAGGAGGATTTTATGGTCAACTACATCAAATGCTTTCGATAAATCCAAGAATAGGCCAGTTACATGTTCCTTATTGTCAATTAATTTCAGTATACTATTACTACATTCGTAAATTGCTGTCTGTGTAGATTTTTCCGTTCTAAATCCATGTTGTGAGTTTGATAATATTTTATTTTTTTCTATGAAACTTATCAGTCTCTTATACATAATTTTTTCCACAATTTTTGCAATACCAGTTGGTAAGGTAATAGGACGATAGTTATCTAATTCATCTTTTGAACCGTTTTTGTGCACTGGAATTACTTTTGATAACTTCAAAATATCCGGGTAAGTTCCTGAGAGAATTGAACTGTTTATTAAGTGCGTAAGTGGATTTATTATATTTTCTGCACATTTCTTTAAAATTGCATCAGGGATGCCATCAATGCCAGCACAGAATTTATTTTTTAGCTCTTTTATAACTATTCTTACCTCTTCACTTGTGACATGATTTATAAATAAAGAATCACTGCATATATTTATTTTATTATTAGAATTTAGTGTATTTACCTGTGATTTATTTAATAATTTTTGCGGAATTTCCAGAAAATAGTCATTAAAAGTGTTTGCTATTTCCTCTGGATTATTAATCACTTTATTATTTCTGGTCAGTGTAATGTTCCTTTGTATTTTAGCAGATTTTCCAGTTTCTTTCTTTATTACGGACCACATAGCCCTGTTTTTATTAGATGATTGGGAA
Organism: Meconema thalassinum; assembly: GCA_946902985.2. Classification (NCBI taxonomy): domain Eukaryota; kingdom Metazoa; phylum Arthropoda; class Insecta; order Orthoptera; family Tettigoniidae; genus Meconema; species Meconema thalassinum. The sequence continues at coordinate 924,959,634 of OX336389.2, forward strand.
ATAAAATTATCATTATGCATTTTCTTTGCTAGTCTTATTACCTTATTTAATATGCTATTGTATTTTTTGTAGTATAAATTGAATTCAGGTGTTGTGTGGTATTGTTTATATAATTTGTGTAGAAATTTCTTTCTTTGACATGAATTTATAATCCCTGTTGTTATCCAATTGCTAGTTTTGTTATTTTGAACAGTTCTTCGTTTAAAGGGGAATGCTATTTCAAAATAGTGTTTTAGGGTACTGTTAAATGCATTAAATTTATCATTTACATTTTCTAGTTCATAAATTTCTGACCATGTTTCCTTATTTAATAAGTCATTGAAATATGTAACATTTGATTCAGTGAATGACCTGCACTTTGATTTTACTCCATTATCATTATTATTGATTACTTCGGATACTTCAAAACTCAGTATTTGTCCATGGTGGTCACTAAAACCCGGACAATAGACTTCTATTGAATGGTGATATTTATCTGTATTTATAAAAATTTGATCAGGAGTGGTTTTACTAAATTTTGTTATTCTTGTTGGTGTATTTACTGTAGGTTTCAGTCCATAGGAAATTAGTAACTGGTTTAATAATTCACAATTTCTATCAAGTTTTAAGAAATCCACATTTACATCCCCACAAATTATTATATCGAAATTTACTTTGCTCATGTTATTGAGTAACAATTCTAGTTTATCTATAAATAGAGGAAACTTTCCTGACGGAGAACGGTATACGCATACAATTATTAACTTAGACTGCTGAATTTTTACGGCAGAGAATTCAAAATCCTGTTCCATAATTAGATAATCATAAGCTGTTATCTGTTCATGATCTAAATTATTTCTTAAGAAGATGCAAGTACCACCATGGCTAATATTAGATCTAGAGTATTTACTAGCTTGTATAAACCCTGGGAATTGAATTAATTCGAGTTGTTCCTCTTTCAGCCAATGTTCTGAAATACATAGTGCTGAGATGTCTTTAAGTTCATTTTTAAGCATTAGATTTATGTAATCAATTTTATTATAAAGAGACTGGACATTCTGGTGGTAAATTTTAAATTTGTTACTTTTGCAAGCTTGTGTTGGTGATTTATTTACATTATTATTATCATAATTGTTATTATTATTGTTGCTAGACAAATCCGAAGTACCATTGTTGCACTCCGTTAAATTTGACTTCAAAAGATGTGAATGCCAAACCTCACGTTTGGCTTCTTCTACCAGTTTCCCTGCTTCCACTCTAATGATATTACTGTTGAATTATTCTTACCATTTGAATTTACAATTTTGCAGATTTCATCACTAAGATACTCTTTTCCTAATCTATTTAAGTGTAGGCCATGCCGAGTGTGGAACTTCCTGTCTAATTTACTTACATCTACAATTTGGACATTTGGAAAACTCTTACAAATTTTATGAATTTTTCCATTTGTAGCCTCTATTTCTACATTTACACATGACTTGGGAATTAAATCGTGTCTCTGCGGAATGTTTACAATAATGACATTTGTTTTTTGCATGGATGGCAATGTACCCTTTAAATCTTTGATTACCTTTTTACTCTCATTTCTATAGACGTCGTTTGCTCCAGCGATGATCACTGCGTAGTCCTTTGCAGTAAGGGACGCACACTCTCCTATCATCCCGTTCGTGACTTCTGCAATCTGAGCTCCTGGCTTCACTGTCGAAGTGACCTCCATTTCTCGGCTTCTCTCCAAAACGCTTGCTGCTACATCTCGCCCGTGGCTATCCGCAAATATCCGCATCTTCCTGGATTTTCTCTTTATCACTTTCTTCTTTTCTTCTTGAGGAAAGTCATCATTTTCTTCGACAAGCACTCCAAATGAATTTGAGACGGGAATTTCAGTTACATGTACTCCATTTATAGGCCTAGGCTTATTCAATCTTACCTTACCAGCAATCACTGTCGACCAAGTTTCCTTGCTTTCCTCTCTGTTTCCTTTTAATTTATTCAACTCTTCCATTAACTTAGCAATATCTTCCTTTAGCAGCTTTATAATTTCGTCTTTTGAGGACAGTTCGTTTCTCAGGTTATGGCATTCGCATGACGGTAGCGGTAGGCCTACATTACGACAATCGGTTTCACTTTTCTCCTCATTCAATTTTACCTGAGATCTTGTGATGATTTTATTTGCATTTTTTACTTTTATTTTGCACGACGAGCATAAATCCGTTACGGTTACACAACCTGACGAGATACTAACACTGTTTACTGTCGTCATACTAGAGATCTAAGTGAGCCTAGATGTTTACACCAAATTACACTAAATTTAATTTAATTATTACTACCTAATAGAATTAATCTAATAACCTACCAATAAAGAAGAATGTGAAATACGTATATCTTCCAATCGGGTGAAGTCTCGTAAAAGCACCACTGCTCTACTTGGTTCAAACAGTGATTGAAGAAGTCACCGAATCTTTGGATACACGTTCCCACAACTTAGTAGACTAGACTGGATGCTGACAGGCAAAACAGTCTCAAATGAAAATGAATGTATGTGCTTTTATTTTTGTAACTTGGATCACATTGGATCACTTGAGCTGTTTAATGCACTTTTCGTAGAAGGTTGTACTGTTTGCTTCTTGCGATGCACACAGCAACTATTCATTTGTCCCAACCACAATTTTCTCATTTCATCTAAAATCTTACCTTATTATAGACATCACAATAATGTTTTTATTCTGGTATCGTACAAAAGTACACAATCACAATATTCTAGCTCCTGAAACATACCGACAGCAGTGGCTACACTCGGTAAAGCGCAGTGTAGGACATGGGGCCAAGCTCTCTGCTGACTCAGTAGACGCGTGGGTTCGAGCCCCACCGTCGATCGTCCTTGAAATGGGTTTCTGTGGGTTCCCATTTTCAATACCAGGCAAATGCTGGGACAGTACCTACTGACAGGCCATGGCCGCTTCCTTCCACATCCTTGTCCAGTTTCATTATCTTCATCATTCCATCTCTCATCCCGGCACGCAGGTCGACTAGAGGGACCTGCACTCGGCCTCTCAGGCTACACGACAACAACAAAAAATCCCCTGAAATCAACCAAAGGCAGCAAATTACTGATAATTGGAGATAGCTTTGATCCTGTTACTGTTTTCCAAGCCCTCAGCCTGTCCCGACTAGACTATGATTTTGCAGCGTACAGTTCAGCAAAGTCAGCAACTTTGAAAATCCTGGACAGTATAGCAGAATTAGGCTGATAGCCAATGCTTTCCGTACCAGCCCGATTTCCAGCCTACTCACCAAATCAGGTGTTCCACCTCTTTGTGTCAGACGCCAAGATATGCTTTCATCAAATGCTGCCAATGTGCATCAAATGATGCATTATCCTAGCTATCAATCTCTATTCAATACCTGATCCCACCAGAGGTACACCAACCAGCCGGTTGGTATTAGGCTTGATAGCTCGTGTAATGAAATAGGAGTGGCTGCAGGTCCCTTTATGATCCAGACACCTAACAAGGACATTTGGCTAGGTCTACATCGAGGTCTTAAGGTGAACAGCACAGTTCACCAATTTCTGGATGTTCGCCGATGGATCGAAGGTGGACGAGAAAGTGGGTTGAGCTTAAATCATTGATAGTGCAAATATGAAGATCTCTTTGGCACAAACTTATATCATCTTTACTGCAGAGCTCGTTGCTATCTATGAAGCTCTGCAGTTTACCCTACAGAATGCACGATTCCACTCTCTTGTGTGTACTGACTCTTTGAATTTGTCGCAGTCAATTGCTTCATGTTTCCCGCAACACCCATTAGTGCAACTAACCCATGACCTTCTAGCCAGCTTGACACTGTTGTTTGGTATTCCCTATAGTTTTGTTTCTTCTTCTTTCTTTGAATTTGGCCTACTATGGGCCACGGGAAACAATTGATTTGCTGGCTAGTTCCTTTTTCTTCACCCAGAATTTCTTCATCCTTTTGCTGTGGTTCCTCCTCCTTTCCTCTGACCAGGTGTTCTTGGTCGTTCTACTGGGTCTATCCTTGAACCCCTTGAAGTTATCAATTTTAGCTCGAAACACAGCCCTATTCCAGCTGTCTTTTGTATGTATGCCAACTTACTCCATGTCTTTTCTTCTATCCGCATTGTAGTCGCCTTCTGCTTACTGATGTAATTAAAGATTCCTTTCGTTATTCGATTCTCATCCATTCTCAGGAGGTGCCCATAAAACTCCAGTCTCCTCTTACGCATGGTGTCTGTGATCTTCTCTGCCTGTCTTTATAGATCCTCATTTCTCTTCTTTCTCCATTTACCATCATTTCGTTTTTCAGGTCCTAGTATCTTTCGCAAGATTTTTCTCTCTTTCTTCCCTTTCCCCCTTTTTTATGCGACTATATTTTTGTTTGTTATTATAATTATTAGTTCTTTTTCTTTTTTCTTTTATTAATAATGGACTGTTTTCATTTTTAGGCATTCATATCTAAATGTTAACTGAACAAAATTTATATTTTAAAACTGTGTTACGAGGGGCATATGACCTTGCTGTCCTGCCTCAACAACCCTCACCATAGAGATAGAATTGCCGCAGTGCAAGGCTGTGCATGGTTTGTACAGCCATTTTTCAGTATTGCCTGCACAATCAATTTCACATTCATCATGGTTTCCGTTTTTCTGTATTGATATCAATATCATAAATTTAGTTGCCCACTTTTCAATACAATTTTCAGTTTGTCCCTATCGGTACATGTTTCAGCACACGTGCCGTGCCATCTTCATCATATTACAATATTATCATACAACTACACTACTACAAGCATCAATTTTTATCACACATTCCTGAAAAAAATACACTAATTTTGATTCATATGACATTGTTTTATCTACATAGATTTAAAATTCTTAAAATGTTGCTTGAAATAAAATTTATTCCAGAAATCCTTCCTTTGTCAACTATTTAAGATATTGAATATTGAAGATATGCCAAAACATGTACCAATAGGGACAAACTGAAAACTGCATTGAAAAGTGGACAATTAAATTTATGATACAGCTTAGGGGGGACAGGGGGAGACTGCTGCGCCAACACTAGGTAAGCACTTGCTTAGTTCCTAACTTGACAATTGGCAATCGTGTCTCCAACACAAAATAAAAAGGGGACAAACAACAGAAATGGAAAGTTATACAAGTAAAAGGGGTAAACACTTACTCATCATTTCATTTAGTCTATTCCAGAAACAACTGAATTCTGTACTGTGTGATGATCTTTTATAAATCAGAATCTACTTTTCAGTTAAATTACTCCTTTGTGTATGTCTACCCATTATTGTTCCCATATCAACGGGGTTGGAGATGTAATGTGGAGGGGGAGGGTTACTGACAGATCCCCTTCTACACACCAACCTCAAGAGAGGAAGTGAATGAAACTGGGCAAAGAGTTGGAAGGTAGGGGCAGTTGTCTACTGGAAGGCAACTTTTGCGTGGAGTCGAAAATGGGGAAACTGTGTGAAGTTTTGAAGCCATTTTGCAGTGTTGACTGTACAATCAATTTATACTTTTCAATCGGTCAAAACTCTTTCGCCCTATTAGATTAGGTGGGGTAATTTTATATATATCACATTTTTCTGAAAAAAAATGATGATGATCAGGTGCCATCAAGTATTCGTCGACTCCTAGCGACTGCATGGATAGACTGTCTTCACTGACATATTCATGTTGGATTTGATGGTGTCGATCCATCTCAATGCTGCCCGCCCTCGTCTCCGAGACCCTTCCACCTTTCCAAGCATTATTGTCTTTTCCAACGAATCAGAACGTCTCATAATGTGTCCAAAATATGAAGGCTGTAATCTTGTTATCAATGCTTCAAGAGACAGATCTGGTTTGATTTTTTGAATTACCCATACATTTGTCTTCTTGGCTGTCCAAGGAATATGCAGTATCCTTCTCCAACACAGCTCCAACAGAGCTCAAAAGCATCAATATACTTCCTACCTGAAAATAAATAATTGCATGTACCTTAATATTGTGCACTGATAACGTTTTTCGACCGTCACACGGTCATCATCACAAGGCTTGGTTTAAAATTATACAAGGGGCATACAACATTTATTTACGGAAATATGTTTACTAATATTGTGATACACTGAATACAGCATTTCAAACTATAAACATTTGTTTAGTTTTCAACATAGTCTCCATTCTTTTGGACACAATTTCCCACCGTTGCAGAAGTTTGAAAATACCTTGATGCTAGAAGTAGCCTGTAGAAACATCTATAAGTTTGTTATTATGTTATTGCATGTCTTTCTTAGTGGTGCTGTACTGTTTTAATCAATGTCTCTATTAATGTAATGTACTAACAATTTTAACACTATGACTGAGGAAGGGAGCATTTATAGCCCCCAAAACATGTACTGAAATGTATTTTAATTGATCTTGGAATATTAAGGTATCGAATAGCCAGATACTCAAAATCTTTGTCATATTTTGTAACTTGTCAATATGGACCCAAAAAGATGAATTCAAAATTCCCGTAGACAAGTGAAGGTAGTACACACACTCTTAGACCTGGCACAGGCTCAACTTGACAAACTATGGGGGAGGATCGGTGCATCATTTGGATGGTCCGGATCGACTCCCGTACAACACCAGCACAAATTTGAGGACTAATAGCACCCTATATATCGACTCTACAAAATCGACGTGGAAGACTCGTGTGCTGTTGAGAAAATCAGTGTGGGTTGACAAATGGCATAGTGTCATCATTACTGATGAATTGTTCCTCTGTCTTCCTCGCACTGATTGCCACAATCGTGTGCGACAACATACGAAGAGAGAGGTGCCCAGACATTATTGTCGAGAGGCACAGAACCAACTCTGGGCATTATGGTCTGGGAGCTATCGGCTGCAATGTAAAATCTCAATTAGGAATTGTTGAGGGCAATATGACTATAGTTTGCTTGATTTGAATGGAATAGTGAATTCCTGTAATCTGGCAATTGGCCATGGCTAATTTTTTTCTATGATGGTGGCCTAGGTTTAATTCCCAGCCCTGTCATGAATTTTAATTCTAGTATGAGGTTTGCAAGCATCTAGAGGACAGTTGAGAGGAGAGATGAGTAGTGGATTAATATCCTATTCTCGGTCATTGTAGAAGTGGTTATCCGTAGTTTCCCAAAGTAAATTCAGATCGCAGCCGATTCCTTTCCAACTTAACTCCTAGTTACAAGTACTGTACGGAGCTCAGAAGAATGCGAGCGTGTGGTGAGGTGGAGGACAATGACATACAGTCATTCATTGCTATGGCAACCTGCTTTCTTCTCGGCAGAATATATATCGGCCCGTTCTGCACTCAGAAGGACGAGTGGACACTGTTCGAAAGTTATGGCACAATGTTTTTGGGAAGATACTGTATATCACAATGTTATCGCTAGCTACTGTACATTTCCATACCTAGCATTCTTCTGAGCTCTAGTAATGTCACTATAATAACCCAGGTTATCAGATAGATTCCACACACATTCAAGAATCCAGGGGTTTCTAAATGAATCATAGAAAAATCACTTGGGCTGGCATTGTTTAAAGGTTACTCATTACTGTTCGGTCAAGGAAATACAGTATATTATGTTCACTCTCCGCCTGTTTCATGCATCTAGGATAATCCCCAAATTGTTCCATCATGAAAAACTAACAAGCGATTGCATTTGCTTAGATTCTATGCCCAAGATCGCGGGTTCAAACCCGGCCGAAGACGTCGGATTTTTTAAAAGCGTTAAAAATCCGTCAGTATGCCTTCCTTCAGGGGGAAGTAAAGCCAGCAGTCCAATGTCATAGATTTATGGCATGAAAAAAAAAATCTTCCAATAATTACACTTGTGGAAGCAAACATTTTAGGTTAATTTGATAACGCTCTATTAGTTCCAACGTTCGCCACTGGGTGCTGACTGCGGTGGCATTTAGTAGCCACGTTCGCAGCTAGGTGTCGTGGATGGTAGCATTTAGTGGCAATAGTAGGAACTACTTGAAACAATTAATCGTCTGCAGTCCCTCTACCTGAATCACAGATAACACACACTAGTACAGCCATCACAATTAACACCGGTTATCAGACAAATTCTACACACACCCAAAGTACACGGGGCTACATGACCGGGTTGTCGCAGCCCCTAAACTAAGGAACCAACCACTGTTAAAAGCAATGGTTTTACAGTCAATTAATTACGTCGTTTCTGCATAAAGTGTTAGTTACATACTCCCCAACCCTGATAAACCTAGCCTCCCTTCCATTAACCAGGGAGATGTTGCATTGCGGTCTTTTAACCAGGTTCATATTGTTCACGCCACCATTCTTGTTTGCTGCACTCCCCCACCACCATACTTCATCTAATTGTCACGGATAGCATCAGCAACACTTTCCTCTTGTCCGCCAGTCCAATTTTGCGTGGCAAGTTGAACTACACTGAAGAAAATGGAAATTGCAACACCCAGAAGGAGTGGGGCTACATTGCTGCAATTGAACATGCAGGACGAGTGTTCGGTTGTGATTGGATGATTACACTTTCAGGTCCCTCTGACCGCAAGTTTGGACAACAATCAATACAGGATGTGCCCACCACGAGCTGCAGTACATTGATGAATTCGGCGAAGCACGGAGTCAATAAGGCCCTGGATCACTTCCTGAGGAATTGTGGCCCATGCTTGCTGCACTGCATGGGTCAGTTGTTCCAGAGTTGTGGGTGGCTGAGGACTGTTGGCCAGTTGTCGACCCATCATGTCCCACACATGCTCGATAGGACTGAGGTCCGGGGATCTGGCGGGCCATTCTAAGGTTGTGATGTTGTGGAGAGCTTCTCTGGAGATGCGTGCAGTGTGAACCCAGGCATTGTCCTGCTGAAACATCCCATTAGCAATGTTCGCCATCATAGGGACAACCACTGGATTGAGTACCCTATCAATGTACTGTCGAGCAGTCATAGTGCCCTCAACAAGCACTAATTGTGATTTCACATTAAAGCCAATAGCTCCCCAGACAATAATGCTTGGTGTTGGCCCTGTGTGCCTCTCGACAATAAGGTCTGGGCGGCCCCTCTCCCCGGTACGTTGGCGCACACGATTCTGGCGATCACTGCGGGCAAGACAGAAGCGCGATTCATCACTAAAGACGACCCTATGCCATTCGTTGATCCACGTCGATCGTTTTCGACACCAGGCCAGCCTTACACGTCGCTGTTGTGGGGTCAATGGAACACCTTCTGCAGGGACACGGGATCGTAAGCCAGCTGCACGCAGGCGATGACCAACTGTTTGTTGTGTAACGTGGGGTGCCACAGCTGCTCGAATTTGCGCTGCTGTTGCATGGGGTTCCACCCGGGCCATCCGAATGATGCGGAGATCCTCTCTCACAGTTGTCTGTCGCGCTGGGCCTGTGCCAGGTCTACGAGTGTGGGTACCTTCATTTGACCACTGCTGCCATAGATGTTGTACCGTAGATGCCTGTCGGCCAACACGTGCAGCGACAGTCCTTAGCGATAATCCAGCCTCACACAGCCCAATTATCCAAGCCCTCTCAAACGGCGACAGTTGTTGATGGCATGCTCTTCTCTGTCGTCGAGGCATGTTTGACGGGGAACACTTCACTGCACAGACTGCAAGTCAACTACGCTACACCAGAGTCCGTATACTGGAGTTGATTCCTCCGCGACCAATCATGTGGGGAGACCTGTAGCAACAATCCAATGGGTCTGAAACTTTGATCGTTTACATACTTACATGGCATCGTTCCATATCTTGAAAATCAACACAAACGACCAATGCCTTCATGGTGTTGCAATTTCCATTTTCTTCAGTGTATTTACCAATTATACCAGACCTGGTCTTTTCCACCACATGCGACCTATTGGGTTTTGCATTTTATGATGGACTCCGAAGAAGATAGAATTAGGACGCTCTTAGAGAGGGTGGAGAAAGAAGAACGAAACAGAAACAGGGTACTCCGAGTGCAACAAGACAGAGTACGAAGGGAACTGTTTGACGTGGAACAATAGGGAGCAGGGGAGTTTGAAGAAGATGATGATGGAAGTGCAGAGGACAATTTGGCTTGTAGTGAACACAACACAGACTCAGAGGAATCTATGGATGAACAATATTGTGGGAACCTGTCGTATAATTGAAATACGATACAACACACAGAAAATGCACCATTTGTAGCCTCTACCGGAAGAAGTACTAGTAATGCTGGTCCAGTGTACATGACTAAAGAAGGTGTTACAACATAGTAAGTACATTCCTCTCAACGAAAGGGAAGGACACGCCGACGCAATGTAACTTCTCACCCACCTGGACCCAAGGGGGATGCTCGCAATGCGATAGAAGCTTAGAGTATTTATTTTCGAGACTCCAAAATCAAAAGGATTGTGGGATTTACAAATATGTGGATTGAACAAAGACGAGCGAACTTTACACAAGAATGTGATGTTCTTTCTACAGATGTTTGGGAATTGAAAGTCGTGTTTGGGCATTTTACCTTGCTGGCGTTCTTCGTTCATTGTATCAAAATCTTGAAGACATGTTGGTAACAGATGGGACAGGTGCAGAAATATTCAGAACGACTATGAATCTGCGTCGCTTCAAATTTTTGCTTAGAGCTATGAGATTCGATAATGTTTATGACAGAGATAAGAGAACTTAATCAGATAGTCTTTCTTTAATCCATGAGATATTTCAAGGTTTTGATGATCGATGCTCGCAGTCATATTCACCAGGTGAATATTGTACAGTGGACGAAATGCTCGGGTCGTTTCAAGGGAAATTGTTTTTTTTTATACCAAGCAAACTGGCCAAGTGTGGAAAAAACAAGTTTTGCCTTAGTTTGCGCCAGAACATATTACACAGTTCATATGGAAATTTATCCTGGTCAACAACCAGAAGGACTCTTTAGAAGTGAAAATTCACCACGAGCCATTCGTGAGAGGATAGTACAGCCAAAGTCAGGCAGTGGGAGGATTTGACAATTGATATGTCCTTTCCTCTGGCCATCTCTCTTCTTGAAAACCACCGTCTAACAATATTGTCGGAACACTCCGAAAAAGAAAGAAAGAGATTCCTCCAACATTTATTGCACCAAAAATGCCAGTCAACAGCAGTATTTTTGGATTTAGAATTGACTGTACGTTGCTCTCTTATGCTTCCAAGAAAAATAAGGCCATCCTATTGATTTCCACTTTCCATGATTCTGACAAAATCGATGCGAGTTCTGGAGAATACAGGATGCCGGAACTTCTAACCATTTCGACATGACAAAGGGAGGAGTGGATCTTGTCGATGAACTGAAAGGGACCTATTCAGTTTCAAGGACTAGGTGTCGATGGCCACTAACTGTGTTCGTATTCAGTTCATTAACCTTTAAAATGAAAACAGTTCCAAGGTATATACCGTAGTATTATTATTTGTGAAACCACTTCTAAATTTGCCATTAAAGCTAATTATTAGGAATTTTTGTAAGAACTGGTGTATTTTTTTTATTGGCGAGTTGATACTCTTTCTCTAGAACAAGCAACACAATTGTACCGTAGTTCATGCCACCCAAGTTTTATGTCGTAATTGCCAATAGAAATTTCCCCTTGTACCTAAAAGACCATGGTAGATTGAAACACTTTATTTAAAGTAGATTTCATCTCTTCAATTACTTGCCGATGAACCCGTACAGTGTAACTGAACGAAACTACTAGAGATCATGACAAGCATGTGACCAATTACTTAATTGAAAGCCATTTCAGAGCATTTCGACTTGACAGCATGGAGGTATATAGGAAAGAACGAAGACTGTAATTATTACTTGATGGCACATGGGCACACAATGAGTTTCGTATGCAGGAGAGTCCACGTGATGCAGCACAATTGTAAGGTGGAGGAACATTCACTTTGCTTGTTACAGAAATGTTCACACCAGTTCCTACCGTAACTGTACTCCACATAAAGCTCTATCCCAGGAGTACAGCAGTACCTTTTTCTCCTCCTTTCACTTCAAATCTGTTAGGTTTACACAATGAAGTAATAATCTCAGTCTTCCATACACTTCCAAACATCAAATTCATTAACCACAATCTCAAGAGCTATCTACCATCAGTTTGTGTACTTCAGCCTGTTGTTGTTATGGTGTACACAATTACTATTTTAACTTTCGCAAAACATAAAATTCAACAATTTTTAATAAACCTGGTATTTGGTGACTTTCTGCAAGACAGAAATATTGGTACTGTACCGGACATGGTGTGAAATGAAAGGAATAAGGGTTTCTTTATTGGGGCATTATATTCTTTCTTGCATGTTGGTCCATTTTCCACACACAATGCTGCACTATAATGATGAAATTAATGGCTAGAGAGAGATACCTTTTTTAAAATACTTTCAATACATGAGCAAAACTGGTCAGAATTTACAACAGGACTCCACTTGCAACTATATTGTAGACCTATACAACATATCATCACTCTTTTCATAACTTTCTTATTACAGGTACTACTGCACCCTACTCCTTTGCAATTGTCTCCATAGCAAACCATTTTCTAGCCCAATATCTAGAATGATGCCAGTTTCTTCAAATAAAATATCAAGAAAGATAGGTCATATAATCACCGACCACTTTGTAGGCCTAATACTTATCTCAAAAGCTGTAAGTACCGGTTACTCGTGTATCTAGCATTTCAGTCATCTCCGATATTTAAGGACAGATGAACTACTTGTTACGTTCCTTAAAACCACATCTTTAACCTAACATAACCCATCTCAATCAGGTACGGTATCACAGTATAAAATGATTCTAAACAGTGGCGTCGAAGATTACGAAACTAAACCACTAAAAAAGTGTCATACATAATATCTACAGCATATACTTTATAGCAGCAAATACTTTAAAGTGAACAAATTTATTGAAACCGTAATTGAACAATATCCTACCATAACCTCCATGAGCGAATTTCTTTGTCAGAAAAATATCGCTACCAATTCATTAGATACAGTATGTACAAGTGCAGCCTAATCATAAATTGTCTGACCAAAATTGCATTTCCATCGAACCGTCACATCAAAGAAGTTTAATTCCGTGACTTAATACAATTTATAGATTGCTATATATGCCAGTCTCAATCACCGTTTTCATTCTGAAAAATTTGCGAATGCTTTATTGCTTCAAATCACCGGGCCAAACATCACGCCATATTTGATTTGATAAAGCGGAGGGGAAGAGAAATGGAGTGGGAATGGTAGTGAGAGAAGGGCTGAGGGAGGAAGTAAAGAGGGTAAGTGATAGAATAATTAGAGCCAGAATCACTGTGAAAGGTAGAAATCTGGACATTCTGCAAGTCTATGCACCACAGGTGGGATGCACAGAAGGCGAGAAGGACGAGTTTGAAGAGGAGTTGCAGAAGCAGTTGGTGGGGAGAAACCTGATAGTCATGGGAGACCTAAATGCCCATGTCGGAACTGATAGAAGAGGTTTTGAGGAAGTGATTGGTGGTGAAGGATGGGGAAACAGGAATAAGGAAGGAGAGAGATTGTTGGAACTGTGCAAGATAAATGGGCTAATGGTTGGAAACACATGGTACAAGAAGAGAGAGAGCCATAAAATTACTTGGTACAGCAGGGATTTGACTAGGAAATCAGTGGTGGACTACATTCTATGCGGGAAGGAGACAAAGAAGAGTATCACGGATATAAGGGTAATACCTTCAGAAGCCCTGGACAGTGAACACCGTCTGCTGGTCGCCAAGGTGAGAGGACTGAAGGAAAAGAGGAGAACTGAGAACCAAGAGAGAAGAATAAGGACATGGAAGCTGAAGGAGGATTGAAATTAGAAGAAGTTCCAGATATTAGTGAGGAACAAATTACCGAAGGATGATCCGAAAACAGGTGAAGAAGAATGGAAGAGGTTCAAGGACGTGTTGGTGGAAGCAGCGGAAGTCGTGTGTGGCAGAACTAGGTGAAAGAAAAGATGGAAGGAAACACCAGGGTGGAACCCCAGAACTAAGGAAGCAGTGAAAAAGAAAAATGAAGCATTCAGGAAATGGTTCCAACAGAGGACAGACAGAACAAGAGAAGAATACCAAGAGCGGAAGAAAGAAGCAGGAGAAGTAGTGAAGGAAGAGAAAAAGAAATGGCTGGAGAAATGGACAGAAATGATGGAGGAGGACTGTGATGGCAGTAAGAAAGTGTTGTATGGAATGATAAAGGCAAAGAGAAGAGATACAGGGGAAAATGTCAGAATGGTGGACAGGAATGGAAAGGAGGTCGAAAATATGGAAGAAGTAAAGGTTATCTGGAGGGAATACTTCAAGGAACTCCTAAATCCAACTAAAACCAGCGTAGTGGACATTGTGGAGGAAGAAACAGACAGTGACCAAGACATTTCAGAGAAGGAATTGACATTGATAGAAGTGGAGGAAGCATTAAAGAAGATGAAAGGGGGAAAGGCATCAGGAATAGACGAAGTGAGTGTGGAGATGGTGAGAGCAGCAGGGGTGATAGGAACACAGTGGCTCTTTCGAGTAATGAAAGTGATATGGAGGGAGAAGAAAATACCAGAGGACTGGAAAAGAGGGATAATAATACCCATATTTAAAAAGGGAAGTAGGAAGGAATGCAAGAACTACAGGGGAATTACACTCATGTGCCACTGCGCCAAAATATTTGAGAAGGTACTGGAGAGAAGAATTCGGACAGAAGTTGAAGATGGGCTGAGGGAAGAACAGTATGGATTCAGGCCAGGAAGGTCAACAGTTGACCTCATCTTTGCAGTAAGACAGCTACAAGAACACCATTATGAATATGGGAAAGATCTGGTGATGACCTTGGATATTGAGAAAGCATATGATAGTATTAATAGAAACAAGGTATGGGAAGCAATGAGAGCAAAAGCAGTGAACAAGGAGACAGTGGCAAGAGTGAAAGCAATGTACGAGGGAAGCAAAAGCTGTGTAAAGGTGGGAAGAGAGAGAACGGAATGGTTTCAACTGGAGAGTGGTCTGAAACAGGGAAGTGCCCTCTCACCCCGGTTATTTATAGTGGTGATGGATGAAATCATACGAAAAGTGGTAAATAGCATTGGGGAATGGAAAATGAAGGCAATGTTGTTTGCTGATGACCTTCTGGTATGGGGAGAGGATGAGGAAGAAGTACAAGAGCAATTAGATGAGTGGGAGAAGGTAGTGTTATCATATGGGATGAAGTTCTCAGCACAAAAGAGTGAAGTGGTCATCACAACAAGGAAGAAGAACAGACTGGATATGGGCATAACACTTGGAGGACAGCAGTTGCAGAAAGTAGAATGCTTCAAGTACTTGGGAAGCATAATTGAAGAAAAGGGAGGCAATAGGATGGAAATAATGAAAGGGGAAGGTGCGCAGATGGATTTTTCAAGAGTGTTAGGGGGATGTTATGGAATAAAGATGTACCACAAAAATGTAAAGGAATCATCTACAAGACCTACTTTGTGCCAATTTTGACATATGGTTCAGAAACATGGGTGATGAAGGAAAGGGACAAGAATAAAATACGAGCAGTGGAGATGAAGTTCCAGAGGAGTAGGGTAGGAGTGACAAGAATGGACAGAGTAAGGAATGAGAGAGTCAGAGAGATGGTAAGAGAGGAACCATTGCAAAATAGAATAGAGCGATCTAGGCTACAATGGTATGGACATGTGAGGAGGATGCAAGAGGAGAGGATACCGAAGAAGATGTTTCGAATGGAAATGACGGGAAGGAGGCCAAGGGACAGATGGACAAAAGGAGTTAGGAAGAGTGCGGAGGAAAGAGGAGTGTGCTGGGACACAGTAAATGACGATAGATGGTGGATGGACAGGAAACGATGGAGAGGCTTATGTTCCAAGCAGACCCAACCAGCGGTTGGAAACTGCTCAAGATGATGATGATGAAAGCGGCTTCCCAAAGAAGATCGGTAGGGGATTCCGGTTACTTTGGCCACGGAGAAAAAAGCTTTGGTTGTTCAACAATGACGCATGCGCACTGGAGCAAGACTTTCCGCTCGCTAGACGTTTCTGGTAATACGCACATAAGGGAAATTCGAACGAACGAAAATACTCACAAAAGGAATAGATTGAAAAATACGCACAAAATGTAGGTTAAGTCCAAAATACGTACAAAATGCAACGTACAGTCGAAATACCTACAAAATGCAAGTGAAATCAAAATACTTACATAATGCAAATGAGATTGAAAATACGCACAAAATGTAATAGAGATTCAAAATACCCACAAAATTGCAATTGAGACTTAACTACTTGAACAAAGCGGGCTAGGTTGAAAATACAAAATGCAATTGAAATTGCTTACAAAATGTATGGTAGATTCAAACTTCTCATTAGGATGGACAATACTTATAAAATGCAATTTAGATTGAAAATAACTACAAAATGTAATTTAGATTCAAAATACCCACAAAATTGCAATTGAGACTTAACTACTTGAACAAAGCGGGGTAGGTTGAAAATACAAAATGCAATTGAAATTCAAAAAACTCACAAAAGCCCCGGCCCGGATATTGAAAGACTTACTAAAAAGCAATTTAGATTGTCAATCCTTACAAAATGCAATTGAGATTGAAAAACACTCACAAAATGCAATCTAGATCGAAAAGACTTACAAAATGCAACCTACAAAAAAAAAAAAAAACGCTAAAAGGGAATTTAGATACCAAGTAACAAAAACAGTGCGGGAATCTGAAAGAGAAAAGGAAATATAAGGAAAAGAGGAGAGGATTGGAGAGGAGAGGGGAGGGGAGAGAGAGGAGAGGGTCCGCCCCAAAGGGAAGGGACAAAAGGGGAAAACGGACCCAGCTCAGGAATTCCTCGGGGTCGCCAACTCCCGAACTCACCAGCCGTGAGCCCCTGAGGGTGTAGCATTATCTAGGGTGCACCAGAAGTGATGGGGCTACATACACCCGGCCTCCTTGAGGGCCTTGATTAGAAGGCAGGAGATAACATGAAAAGAAAAGGAAGGCTGACCCCTCGCACAAGGAGAGTATCAGACAATATGAGACAAGGGCCAAGTAAGGCGGGAAAGGGAGAGACTCCCACACTGAGGAGAATTTCGTGCGATTCAAATTACTTTGAAAGATGAATATTAATTATAAGGATGTATAAATTTATTTTAATTAAAGTAATTTTAAAGAGGATTTTTTTAGTTTAATTTATAGAAAAAATATGAAAATTTATAGTGTAGTAGTATTGTGAAAGAATTATGAAATATTTGAAAAATTATTTTTGGGGAAGTAGATCTATATCGTACCTTGTGTATCAGGGTTTATTAAAAATTTTGTAAGATAGATATTTTATTCAATTAATTCCAAAGAGCCATAGGCTCGTACAGAGGAATTGTACAGTAATATGTGTGTTTACACACCAAGGAAGAAAATTCTGAAGGTAACACAAATTGATGAATAAGGACATAGGCCTATTATAAGGTTGATAACATATCTAAGATTGTTTAGACCAAGGTCCCTTAAAATGATAAGCACTTAGGATTTTTAATCTTATACATAACTTAACTTATTTGATGTATTAAGATGCATCGAATTTTTCCCACAATACTTCCATAGTTTTCCTCTTAAATACCGACAAAGTTGGTGCACTTTTTACTTCATCAGGAAGTTTATTATATGACTGTGATGCAGAGAACTTGAAACTATTTCTACCATATTTAGAAGAGTGAATGATATATAAGGCTACGTCCTTCGCATGCCTAGTTCCATAAGAATGATTGTCTGAGTTCAAGATGTAGGGAGAGCTATAGAGTATTGTGTTGTGTTTAATCTTGTATATTAGCATAGCTGCTCGGAGTTCTGCACTTATGCTGAGGGGTAGAATTTTACTTTTGATGTACAGATCTTTTACTGGAGTGCAGTAAGGAAGGTTAAATATGTTTCTAATAGCCCTATTCTGAATAGTCATTAAATCATTCAGTGTGGATTTCCTGCAGTGAGCCCAAATAACATTTAAATATTGGAGCTTGCTATGTACAAGTGAATAGTAGATTTGTTTTACAAGGTTTAGGGGAATAAGATACCGAAGTTTCCTTAGGATCCCTACTACAGGTGAGAGTTTCTTAGCAATTCGTTCAACGTGTTCAATCCAGGTCAGGTGTTTGTCGATGATTAGACCTAAATACTTTGCCTGATTAACCTCTTTTATTTCAATATTATTTATATATATTTTGTCATGTGTGATTTCTTTCATGCTTTGTTTTGAAATTACCATGTAATTGGTCTTCTGTAGGTTCATTGTTAATTTATTGGCCTGGAACCATTGTGAGAGAGTATTTATATCTTGTTGCACATTTTGTATGATTTCAATTATGTCTTTCCCAGTGTAGAAGATATTTGTATCATCTGCATACAGTTTGATATGCCCTCTCAAATTACATTCCACAATATCATTTATATACATTAAGAATAATGTAGGTCCAAGTATAGATCCTTGTGGAACGCCATGAGTTATATATTTTCCTGAACTTATGCATTTATTCAAAGCTACATGCTGCTTTCTTCCAATAAGGTAGCTTTGGAACCATTTTAGAGCTATACCTCGGACACCAGCATTTTCTAATTTTGACAACAGTATTTTATGATCTACTGTATCAAAGGCTTTTGTGAGATCAATAAATAACCCAACTGCCATATTATTTTTGTCAATAGTTTCTTGTAGCATTGTTATTAGGTCAATAGTTGCTGCCTCAGTACTAGATTTTTCCCTGAATCCATATTGCATATTATGAAAGAATGTATTCTTGTTCAGAAATGAAAGCAATCTTGTTTTTACCACTTCTTCCAGAATTTTTGAAACTACCGATAAAATAGAAACAGGTCTATAATTATTTGGATTTCTTTTGTCACCACCCTTAAATATAGGAACTACTTTGGCCACTTTTAAGTCATCTGGTATCATGCCAGTAACTAAGGACTCATTAATCATTTCAACCAAGATTTTAATAAATGATTGCATATTGTTTTTAATGAAATTTGTCTTGATCCTATCTAAGCCACAGCTCTTTTTATTCTTTAAATTTGTGATGATGGACTTGACCTCTGCTTCATCTGTTGGATATAAGTAGAGGGAATTTGACTGCTTGTGGTCCTTACTGAGGATTTCCTTCTGTTCAGGAATAGCTTTTGCTAGACTTCCAGCAATGTTTGTGAAAAACAAGTTGAATGATTCGCATAGCTCTTGATTGTCTGTGATAATTTTGTTGTCTATTTCAAGTGAAGTGCATGTCTCAACTGTTGGTTTTTTGTTGTGTATGATTTCTTTGATAGTCTCCCAAGTTTTTTTGGAATTGTTTCCATATGTTCTGAAATTTATATTTCTCGAGTTAAAAAGAGCTAATATAATATGTTATTTAATGTAATATATTTATTAAAAATATTATATTAGAAATGAAATGTTAATCGTTTTTTAAGATCTCTAGTTTTCTAAGAAATGAATTTAATTCAGTTTAGTTTAGGTAATTATTTAAATTGGTAAGTGATTATATAAACTAGAAAATAGTTTGGGGGATAAGCTTTGAATTGTAAATTATAATTTTAAAAAAATGTAATTAAAATTGTAGACTTTAAATTAGTCATCAAGTTAATAATGTTATAAATTATTTTAGTTGTTTATGATTTTATAAAAAGTTTAATTAGTGAATTAGGATAATTTAATAAGTAATATGTTATTTGAAATAATGATAAAATTAGTATAATTGAATGTATTATAATTTTTTTTATTAGAATTTATATTAAGGAATTAGGCAAAAATTAATATTCGCCTGTTTAACAAAAACGTGTCTTTTAGTGTATAATTTGAAGTCGGGCCTGCCCACTGATTATTTAAAGGGCCGCAGTATTTTGACTGTGCAAAGGTAGCATAATCATTAGTTTTTTAATTGAGGGCTAGAATGAATGGTTTGACGAAATATTAACTGTCTCAGTATAAAATATAGAATTTAACTTTTGAGTCAAAAGGCTTAAATCGAAATGGAGGACGAGAAGACCCTATAGAGCTTTATATACCGGTATTATATCTATATATTTAAAACACTAAGGCGATTTTTGTTACCACGAGATTGAGAGAACGACAGAACCGATTTACTTCGTAGAGCACTCTAACGTAAGCTCTTGGCCTGTAGATTTGCAGAGTGTCTATAAAATAAACTAATATATTACGGTATATTTTTAAATAAATATAGAAAATAGCAGAATTCTTTTCCCTCACGCATGCGCACAATCTGCCTGGGCTCATGACAAAATGGCGGTGAGAAGTCCATTTAAATGTAAGTTATTTAATAAGCTTCCATGTAATTAAAAACATACATTAACCAAGTTCTGACAATAAAATATAATAACAGTATGAACATATACGAATTTGCAATATTGATTTTATTAATAATGAATTGGATTATTTTCTTCAGATACCGGCTTTTGAAGATACTAAATGGTTGCGTCTGCAACTGGACGAAAGTGCGTGAATAGCTATTTGGTTAAGGCGATTGACTGTGGATCCAAGAATCACTGGTTCGATCCCAGCTCCCGCCAGTATTTTTATTTTTTTACTACTGAAATATTGTTTTATCAAGGAGTATTAGTAAGGTTTTATGTCAGTTAAAGATACATATTTCTACATTCCCTCTCAATACGTTTTATTTCCGTTTTGCCTTTGCATTACAGCATGTGGTCAAAAGAGCTAATATCTGCCATCAGTTCCAGTAACTGACAACAGATGGCAGTACCTCGCCCATATAGTTCCAGTAACTAACAGATGGCAGCACCATTGCATCGATATATTTAAAACACAAGACATCGCGCGTTTTCACGTGAGGGAGAATTATAAAGGAGGGGAATTTTTAAGAAGGGAAACGTTGAAGAACATTTACTGACAGTTGAGTGTGTAGGCTATGTTGTTTATGTACCTTAATATTGCAATTTCTTCCCAATGCTTCGGCGGTCAAGTTGGTAGCATCCTAGACTAAAAGTTATAATTATGCATCGTCGATATACTCTTAAATTATTAGAGAAAAGGTAGTTTTCCAGGCCCTGGCGCGTGTCCACAATTGCTTTCGCCACGAGAGACACTTGGCAAACATAATTCGTTTGAAGGGCTCCGACATCGTGGTCACTTAGCCCCGTGTACTTTGGTGTGTACGTGTAAAATTTCCTCTGATAACCCGTGTTATTGTGATGGCTGCATTACTGTGTGTATTTGTAATTAAGGTGGGAAATGGCAAGGTGACGGCCGAGGCCTTAAGTTTGGAACCATCCCGGTATTTGTCTTGAGTGGAAGTGGGAAACCACAGAAAACCACATCCAAGATTGTCGAGGTGGGAATCAAACCTTCCTCTTCTTAGTTAAACCTCAAGAGACTGAATGTACCCCGTTTTTGCCCTCAGACCAGAATTAAATTTCTTGGCAGAGCAGGAAATGTAACACGGGTCTCCGAGGCGATAGCCAAGAATGGGTGGGCTTCCATGTGTTAATACGATTTTTGACATGCACAGGACATAGACTTCTAAAACTGCCTCCATTAGGGTGACTGCCGAAGTGAGTATTGAGTTTAGACCTATGCTCATTCCAGTAGTTGGCGAAGTGATTCTATGTTCCCCTGCAAAATGTACTGCCATAAACTATAACAGGTGATGGAAATAGCTTATTTAGAACAGTTTTGTACTGTTTATATCAAAATGAAGAACGTGATTCTGAGCTGCGTTTTCAAGCTATTGCAAAAAATTTCGCTGGCAGGAACAATTATAAGGAATTTATTTTAAGCGTTCAGTCTCATCGCATTCTCCTCACCGACCAACTTGAGTATGAAAGTCTCTGGACGGTCATGTTGAACTTCATTGTATAAGGCAATTGTTTAATGATTATTTGTTTAGAGTACTGAATCTAACTACGCAGTTGATTTCGGCAATGGAAGTATTTTTTGCCATTTGATATTTAGCGCCTCCGATATTGCAAGACACTATAGTGTTATCGAATAATACGAAGCCACATTTAAAATCCAATATAATTAGGCCATTTCAGAAACAATTCCAGATGTTATGCAGTACAGTGTAAGGTCTTTGACGATCAAATGTAAACGTCGTTCTACATTGTATTTCTCTTGCGTAAAATCTACGCGCGGTTACTTCGGCCTTTACTGTTGTGATTGTAAAATTGATCTACTGGAATATAAAATATTTGCCAAGCTGCAACAATGTAATGATATTAATTTAAAAGTCATTGAACTTATATCCAGTAGTTCAAAAACATACATCAGCGTTAACAAATTGGCGAACATAATTCATTTGATGGACTCAGACATCGTGGTCACTCAGCCCCGTCTATTTTGGTGTGCGAGTGTAAACTTTTCTCTGATAACCTGTGTTAATGTGATGGCTGTGTTGATGTGTGCATTTGTAATTAATGTGGGGAATGGGGAGTTAACGACCGAGGCTTTAAGTTAGGTATTTGCCTGGAGTGGAAGTGGGAAACCACGGAAACCAAATCCAAGATTGTTGAGATGGGAATCAAACTTTGCTCTTCTTAGTTTTGCCTCACGAGTGCGCCCCGTTCCAGTCCTCAGACCAGAATAAAATTTCGTGCAGAGCGGGGATCGAACCTGGAATCCGGGGCAATAGCTCAGAATGTAGTCTTAAGAGTGGGCTTCCCTGTGTTAATACGATCTTTGACAAGCACTGAACATATAATTCTAAAACTCCCTCCATTACGGTGGCTGGCGAAGTGAGTCTATGCTCATTCCAGTAGTAGCGAAGTGATTCTATGCTCCCTTGCATAATTTACTGTCATGGGAATGCAAAGTATTGTACTTTCAACAGGTGATGGAAATTGATTATTTACAGCAATTTCATTCTGTTTATTTCAAAATGAAGATCGTCATCCTGAGTGGCGTTTGCAAGCAAATTGCAAAAATTGCAAGGATTGTATTATTGGCGATCAGTCTCATCGCATTCTCATCAGCAACCAACTTGAGAATGGAAGTCTCTGAACTTCATTGTATATGTGAATATTATTGTTTATTGATTATTTGTTTAGAGTACATAACAATGGGTCTAACCACGCAGTTGATTTTGGTAATGGAAGTAAGTTATTATTTGCCATTTAATATTTGGCGGCTGCGTTGATGCAGGCCACTATAGTGTTATTTAAAATGACGTTAATTTGGGGAGAAATGCTGCTATAAATAAACCCATTTGACGAAATGGAACACTAGCCGCAAAAAAAAAAGTGGGAAATCGGAGAAAAATACGAAGCCACTTTTAAAATCTAACATAAATATGGCATTTCAGAAACAATTCCAGATACTATGCCGTTACAGTTTAGGGTCCTTGACGAACAAATGTAAACATTGTTCTGCACTGTATATCTCTTGCGAGAAATCTACACTTGGTTACTTTGACCTTTGCTGCTGTAATGGTAAAATTAATCTGAATAAATATAAAATATTTGACAGGCTGCAACAATTATTTTTCACTGGAGATGATATCTCAAGGAATTTCAGAGAGACTAATCGGCAGTACAATGCTATGTCCTTCGTTTCATTTGGTGCCAATGTTACTGTGCCACACGCACACGGTCCACATTGTTTTAAAATGTATGGAATTGCACATCATCGCATTTCTTCGTTTTATTCCAAAATTATAAGCGACGGTTTGCGGCCAGTTGTATTAGACTCCTCAGAGTTCTTGAATTTCTTGGAACTAAATGACTGGCCGCCACATACTCCAAACGCTTGACCCGTTATTCTGCTTAGAAATCTGAACGTTTCCCAAGGACTCCTAAATGCAACCATATTGCTTGGATATGGAAATAATAGGTGCAGTTAAAATTAGGCAGAGAGGTCTAATCCTTCGACTTGATTTAACACCGTCCGATAAAACACTATCATTTTCTTTTAAGAGGCAATATTTTCCAATTCATTTGGCATACTTTATCACTATCAATAAAGCTCAAGGGGAAACTCTGGAACGCATAGGCCTCAATTTGCCCCAACAATTTTTCAGTCATGGCCAGCAGTATTTTGCAGTGTTGAGAGTGCAATCATTTGACGCCCTTATAGTTTCAATAGAGTCAAAAAATAATCGTACAAAAAATGTACAGTAGGCCTATATAAGAAAATTCTTCAGTAAATATTTTTCTATTGACCGTCATGTTTTGACGGGTTTCAACTAGTAAGTATTTAATTTAGGATTATTGGGAATATTTTTAGAAATATATTGTGTTGGGGTGACATTGAGATTTAAATAACTCTTTATAAAAAGTACATTGATTTATGAATATTTGATCCATTATTATTGATTGAAAGATAAAGTTACCTTAGGGATAACAGCGTAATTTTTTTTAAGAGTTCATATCAACAAGAAAGATTGCGACCTCAATGTTGGATTAAGGAATATAATTAGGTGTAGAAGTTTAATTTATAGGTCTGTTCGACCTTTAAATCCTTACATGATCTGAGTTCAAACCGGTGTAAGCCAGGTTGGTTTCTATCATCATTAGATAAAAATATTTTAGTACGAAAGGACCAAATATTTAAAATAATTTTGTGGAGAATGATTATTATTAACTATTTTGGCAGAAAGAGTGCCTTGAATTTAGAATTCAAATATGTAAATAATTACAAATAGTATTGATAAAGGAAGTTATAACTAGTTTAGTAAGTGCATTGATCTTAATTGTAGGGGTTTTAATTGGAGTGGCGTTTATAACTTTATTGGAACGTAAAGTGTTAGGTTACATTCAAATTCGAAAGGGGCCTAATAAAGTTGGGTTTGTAGGATTACCCCAACCATTTGCAGATGTAATTAAACTTTTAACTAAGGAATCTACTTATCCTTTGTTATCAAATTATTTTTTATATTATTTCTCTTCTATTTTTAGTTTATTCTTAGTTTTATTGGTTTGAATAGTTTATCCCTTTTTGTCAGAGATGTTTTCATTTAATTTAGTTTTTTTTTTAAATGTTGTACGAGTATAGGTGTTTATACAGTTATAATTGCTGGATGATCTTCTAATTCTAATTATGCTTTATTAGGTGGTCTCCGGGCTGTGGCTCAAACAATTTCTTATGAAGTAAGTTTAACATTAATTTTATTATCATTTGTGTTTCTTATTGATGGATATTGTTTATTAAATTTTATAATATATCAAAATTATATTTGATTTATGTTTTTATCTTTTCCTTTAATGTTAGCCTGATTTGCATCTTGTTTAGCTGAAACTAATCGTACCCCCTTTGATTTTGCTGAAGGAGAATCTGAGTTGGTATCAGGATTTAACGTAGAATATAGAAGATTTGCATTGATTTTTATGGCAGAATATGCAAGAATTTTGTTTATAAGAATATTATTTTGTGTAATATTTATGGGAAGAGATACTTTTTCTTTCTTATTTTTTTGAAGTTAACATTTTTGTCTTTTATATTTACTTGAGTTCGAGGTACTCTCCCCCGGTTTTGTTATGATAAATTAATATATTTAGCTTGAAAAAGATTTTTTGCCCTTATCTTTAAATGTTTTAATTTTTTATTTGGGATTAAAAATTATTATGTTTTCTATTCTAATTTAGTGTATTTATTTTAGTAGAAGTTAATAGAAGAATTTAACTTCTGTCTTATGTTTTCAAAACATATGCTTTCATAAAGCTTTATAACTAATTTACTAATTTATCTCATGTTATGAGAACAAGAGGGTTAATTAAGTAATAAGCGAAATAAAGAACAGTTAAGATTTGTCCAGTTAAAATATAAGGGTCTTCCACAGGTCGTGCTCCGATTCATGTTAATAAAATAACAATTGTTGTTATTGATCAGAATAGAATTTGATTGGATAAAATTGAGTTCCTCGGAATCTATTACTATTATAAAATGGTAAAATTAATAGAATGGCAATAGATATAACTAGAGCAATTATACCCCCTAGTTTATTAGGGATAGACCGGAGAATTGCATAAGCAAATAAGAAGTATCATTCTGGTTGAATGTGAACAGGGGTAACAAGAGGATTGGCTGGGGTAAAATTATCAGGGTCCCCTAGTATATAAGGTTCAAGGAGGCTTAAGAAAATAAGAGTTGCTACTATGACAATAAACCCAAAGAGATCCTTAAAAGAAAAGTAGAGATGGAAGGGAATTTTGTCAACATCTCTATTTAGCCCTAAGGGGTTGTTAGAACCTGTTTGGTGTAGAAATAGTAAGTGAATTATACCAGCAGCTGAAACAATAAAGGGATGAACAAAATGGAAAGTGAAGAATCGAGTTAAGGTTGCGTTGTCTACGCTAAAGCCACCTCAAACTCATTGAACAAGTTCTGTCCCTAAATATGGGATAGCTGATAATAAGTTGGTAATTACAGTAGCACCTCAAAAAGATATTTGACCTCAAGGAAGAACGTAGCCTATAAAGGCTGTCCCTATTACAAGGAATAGAATAATGACTCCTGTTATTCATGTATGTATATAATTATAAGAACCATAGTATATTCCTCGTCCTACATGTAAGTAGAGACAAATGAAAAAGAAGGAGGCACCATTGGCATGTAGAGTACGCAAGAATCAACCATAATTTACATCACGACAAATGTGGGCCACACTATTAAAAGCTAAATCGATATTTGCAGTGTAATGTATTGCTAAAAATAATCCCGTTGCAATTTGGATTGTTAAGCAAAGTCCTAAAAGTGAACCGAAATTTCATCAAGCAGAGATATTAGAAGGTGCAGGGAGATCAACTAATGCTCTATTGGCAATTTTAAATAAAGGGTGGGAGGTGCGAATTGGTTTATTCATTAGTTTTTAGGGCGAAGTGGACCTTGAAAAATGTTAGTAATTTTTACAATAGCAATAAGTGTTAAGAATAAATAATTTACTAATATGAGTGTAATTATTATTTATTGTTTATTATTTATTATTTATGGTTTATTGTATAGTTTAGTAAGGAGGTAATTGGATTCATCATGTAAAGTAATTAATTCATTATTAATATTATTTATTTCTTCATTAAAGTTTAATATATTACATAAAGTTGAGTCTCTTACTAGAGAGAGAGAGAAATTACAAGGGAGAATAAGAATAGTCATCATCTTGCACAGTTTCCAGCCACTGGCCGGGTCTGTTTGGAACACAAGCCTCTCCAACGTCTTCTGTCATCCCACCATCTCTCAGCCTCCACCCTTGTCCAGTCTTCTCCTCTCTTCTTCACGCTTTCTTCCACCCCCTTCAGCCACCTGTCTCTCGGTCTCTTTCCTTCCCACTTCGTCTCGTGTACTCTCCTGGGTATCCTCTTCTCCTCCATTCGTTTTACATGTCCATACCATCTAAGTCTAGATTTCTCTATATCATCCTGTAATGGTTCCTCCTTCATTAATTCTCTGGTCCTCTCATTTCAAAATCAAAATCACTTTATTTGCAATGAGGTGTCAACCTCGGTGGCAAATGAGGTACATAATTTACAAACACTACACAATATTAAAAGAATACAGTACCGTAACTTAATGTACAAACACTACACAATATTAAAAGAATAAAGTAACAAACACCCAAAAGAATACAGTAACAAACACTACACAATATTAAAAGAATACAGTAACTTAATGTACTATTCACACATTGATTGAACTCCCCTCTCACAACTGCTGTAGGAATTACATAGCACGTATAATGTTTCTAGGAATACAGCACTAAGTTATACCACTTCTTTCTTTTCCCTGGTTTTGTCTATTCTGCTCTTGAATAACTGGACTGATTTTGGAAAGGGATCAAACACCGCCCTTGGTAAACTGTTCCATTCCTTCACACCCTTCCCAATGAATGAAAATTTACCCCAATCGCTTCTGCTAAAGTGCCGTCCAATTTTGAATTTGTGGTCTGCCCTGCCAATATAATTACTTTCCAATTGGAGCCTCTCACGGATTTCCCCCCATGCTTCCTCTCCTGTATATGCTCTATATAACCCTACAAGTCTGTTTTTCTCCCTTCTCTTACTTAATGTTTCCCACCCAAGCTTCTCTAACATATCTGATACACTGCTTCTTCTCCTAAAATCCCCTATCACAAATCTTGCTGCTTTCCTTTGAACACTCTCAATTTCTTTTATTAGGTATTCCTGGTGCGGATCCCATACACTGCTTGCATATTCCAATATTGGACGAACCAAACTTAGGTAACTTTTCTCTCTTATTTCTTTGTTGCATCCTCTAAGTAGTCGCATAATGACATGCAACGATCTGTATGCTTTCCCAACAATGTCTCCAACATGACCCTTCCAGTGCAATTTACTATCAAATCTCACACCTAAGTATTTGCACTTGTCATCTTTTGGTACGATTACCCCATCCAATGTATATTGAAATTCAGTTTTTAATCTCTTGTTTGTGAATATTGTGACAGTTGATTTACCTCCGTTAACCTTCATGTGGTTCTCTTCAACCCAATGTTGGATACTGTCGAGGTCCCTTTGTAATATTTTACAATCCTCTATATTATTTATTTCCCTATAGATGATAATGTCATCTGCATACAATCTTATTTTTGATGCTATATTGTTCCCTAAATCATTTGCATATATTAGGAAAAGCAATGGACCAATTTTACTACCCTGTGGAATTCCCTCCTTAACTTTCTCTTCCTGTGATACGTAATTCCCTACTCTGACTCTCTGAACCCTTGAATTTAGAAATGTTCCTATCCAACGTACAACCCTCGAGTCCAATCCAATTCTCTCCACTTTCTTTAATAATACTCCATGTTCCACTCTGTCAAAAGCTTTGGAAAGGTCTATAGCTATGCAGTCCATCTGTCCCCCTAGATCCAACCGATCTGATATGTCCTGCTGAAATCCCACCAGTTGTGCCTCACAAGAAAATTTCTTTCTAAATCCATACTGGCTCCTAAGGAACCAATTTTTATCTTCACATACCCCTCTAATATATTTTACTATTAAACTCTCCAAGATTTTACAAACTACACTGGTCAGACTTACTGGTCTGTAGTTCTCAGGTTTATTTCTATCTCCCTTTCCTTTATAAGTTGGTATTATTATAGATTCCTTCCATTCCTTTGGTATTCTACTATTGTTCATGACATAGTCGAAAAGAAACTTTAAATAAGGCACTATGTACCACCCCATTGCCTTTATTAATTCCCCAGTAATTTGATCACACCCTGCTGCTTTTCCTTGCTGAAGCAGTTTGATTTCTCTAAAAATATCTTCATTTGTAAAGGTGAAGCTTCTTGTGTCCTTATGTGTTTCACCCTCTCCAGTCTCATTTACGGTTTCCAACTCCTGACAATCTTCCACTGAATCTATGAATTCCCTACTAAATAGGTTAGCTTTCTCATTATCTGCAAATAAATGCTCACCCTTTTCTCCCTCCATTGTGGGAATGTGGATTCCGTTTCCCTTTTGGTTTTTAATATATGAATACAGCTTTTTCCATTTCCCTATGTGGTCTTTACCCTCATGAAGTATGCCATTCATGTAATTTTCCTTTGCTTCCTTTTTCAACCTATTGAGCTCCTTTAATAGCTGCTTTCTGGTTTCTCTGTTTCCCCTGCCCTCTTTGATTTGACTGTTTACCATTCTACATTTCCTTTTTAATTTTTGTATGTCCTTTGTATAGTAAACAGGGTCTGAGGTTGTTTTTCCCTTCTTAATAGGTACAAATATCTTCTCACCCTCCCAAATGATTTCCTTAAAATTTGCCCAGAGTGTATCCACATTACTCCCTTCACTTATCCAAGAATTAAATTTTGATTTCAGGTAAGCTCCAAATTCATCGAATTTAGTTTTTCTGTATAATTTCTTGTCCTGTGTGACCCTCCTATTAAGCCTTTTTGGTACCAGACCAACGTCCATTATTGCAGCCTTATGGTCACCTATTCCTTCAATTACGTGGGTTTTATCAACAAGTTCCCCTGGTTTTATCAGGAATACATCCAGCAAATTGCTGAGTCTAGTTGGTGCTTGCACTACTTGTGTAAATCCTCCCTCCCAAACTAATTTATTTGCAAGTTTCTGTTCATGGGCTTCTGTTGCAGCTCCATTCCAATCAACTTCTGGCAAGTTTAAATCCCCCCCAATTATTATCATGTCATTATTGTTTTTATGAGTGTAATCTATTAGTTTCTCAAATATTTCCATGTCTCTTTTCTCTCTCCCAGGCCTATATATTCCTATAATTCCCACCTCCTTCATATTGTCACAAACTAATTTTATCCCTAATATTTCATCCTTTTCGTCGGTAAACCATTCATGTGAGCAGTAAGTTTCCTTCACCAGTATAAACACCCCCCCTCCCTTCTTATTTCCTCGGTCTCTACGATAGACTACATACCCTTCTGGGAATACTTCTCTATTTCCTACCCCTTCTCTCAGCCATGATTCCACTCCTATCGCCACATCAATTTCATATGCTTCCATTGCTGTACTGAGTTTTATTTGCTTGTTTACTACACTTTGACAGTTTACCAAGAGCAATCTTAGACCCCCCTCCCCCTTCAAATTTTGATGTTGTGGGTGTGCAATTAGTAATCCCTTGCTCCCCTGACTCGAGTCCTGTTTTTCGTGGTACTGATTTACTGTATCTTTTCCAGTGGACTCATTTATGCCCCCCATTTTCTGAATTAGTTTCCCGAAAGCATTTTCTTAGATATCCTATTCAGCAGTTTACCGAACTTAGAGGTCCATCTTATTCTGTCCATCTTTGTAGCTCCAATACTGCTTCTCAAGAACCTCATCTCACTGGCCTGTATTTTGCTCTTCTCCCTTCCTTTCATAACCCAGGTCTCTGAGGCATATGTCAGGATAGGGACATAGTACGTCCGATATATGATCTTTTTGCTGTTCTGAGGGACATCCTTGCTCCATAACATGCTTCTCACACTCCTCCGAAATGCTTCTGCCTGCCTTCCCCGCTCATTTATTTCTCTATCGTTTCTTCCATTATCTTGTATCAGGCTTCCCAGATACTTGAAACTCTCCACTTTCTTCAACTGTTCCCCACCAATTGTTATTCCCGTTGTGGTTCTTTCCTTCTTCCTTGTTGTGATCACCATCTCAATCTTATTTATGCTAAATTTCATCCCATATCCTTGTATTATTCCTTCCCACACGTCCAACTGTTCCTGTACCTCCTCCTCCTTGTTTCCCCAAATCATCAAATCATCTGCAAACACCATTGCTTTCATCTTTCCTTCCCCAATTACTTGTGCCACTCGGGTCATTATGTCATCCATCACCACAATGAAAAGTAACGGTGACAGTGCACTTCCTTGTTTCAGCCGTTTCTCTGTTCCAACCAGTCTGATCTCTCTCCTCCCACTTTCACACAGCTCACGCTTCCCTTGTACATCTCCTTTATCCTCTTTATAGTCCATTTCTCCACTCCTCTATCCTCCAGGGACTTCCATACTTTGTTTCTCCATACACTGTCATATGCTTTCTCAATGTCCAGGAAGGCCATCAGTAGATCTGTTCCATACTCATAGTTCTGTTCTTGTAACTGCCTTACAGCAAAAATCAAATCCACTGTGCACCTTCCTGCTCTGAAGCCATGTTGTTCTTCCCTCATCCCTCCTTCTATCCTTGTCCTAATTCTCTTTTCCAAAACTTTCTCGAAGATCTTTGCACAATGACTCATCAGTGTTATTCCCCGATAGTTTCTGCAATCCATTCTACTACCTTTCTTGAAGATCGGGACAATTATTCCTTTTTTCCAGTCCTCTGGGGTCTTCCTTTCCTTCCATGCTGTCCTCATCACTCGGTACAACCATTGTATTCCCACCTCTCCTGCTGCTCTCACCATCTCCACACTCAACTCATCCACACATGGTGCCTTCCCTCCTTTCATCTTCCTCACTGCATCTTCCACTTCTTTCCATGTTAAGTCCTTTTCTGTTTGCAGTTCATCTTCCTCTTCCCCGATTTCTTCCTCCTCGCCTTGGTTTCCATTTGGGTTCAGAAGTTCTTCAAAATATTCTTTCCACATTTTCTTCAGTTCTTCCCTACTTTCTATCTCTTGTCCCCTTTTGTTCACCATTCTAACATAATCCGTAGGATCCTTCCGCCTCTTATTTTTTACCATCCCATACAGGACCTTTATTGTACCTTCACTATCCTCCTTCATCATCTTTGTCCACTCTTCCATCCACTTTCTTCTCTCCTCAGCCACCACTCTCTTCGCCTCCTTCTTTCTTTCCTGGTACTCTTCCCTTGTCTCTACCATCCTATTTTGATACCACCTCCTAAAGGCTCTATTCTTTTCCCTTACTATATCTTTTGTCTTCTCATTCTACCATGGTGTTTCCTTCCACCTCTTCTTACTACTTGTCCTCCCACATACTGCTTCTGCTGCACCTACTAGTGTCTTCTTAAATCTAGCCCATTCCTCATCTACCCCTCTTTCTTCATCTGTTGGAATTCCTTCCTTTACCATTTTGAGGTACTCGACCCTTCTATCCCCTTCTTTCAGTTTCCATATCCTTATACGTCTTTCCTGGTTCTCAGTCCCTTTCTTCTCCTTACTCCCTCTCAGGTTCATTACCAGCAATCGATGGTCACTATCCAGGTTCTCCGATGGTATAACCTTGATGTCCGTGATGTTCTTATTTAGTTCTTTCTCATACAGTATATAGTCGACCACCGACTTCCTGGTCAAGTCATCACTGTACCATGTGATTGTGTGGCTCTCTCTTTTCTTAAACCAGGAGTTCCCAACTAGCAGGCTGTTCCTCTGGCAGAAGTCCAACAGTCTCTTTCCTTCCTCATTTCTTCCGCCCCAACCCTCTGGTCCTAAAACACTCTCATAACCTTGTCTTTCACTTCCTACATGGGCATTGAGATCCCCCATAACAATCATATTTCTTCCTACCAGTTGCTTCTGCAATTCCTCTTCAAACTCCTCCTTCTCTTCAGAGGCGCAGCCTACTTGTGGAGCATACACTTGCACTATGTCTATGGTCTCTCCCCTCAGTGCTACTTTCACTTTCATCATTCTATCACTTATTCTCCTCACTTCCTCTTTTAAACCATCTCGTACTACTACTCCCACTCCATTCCTCTTTCCCTCTTCATTGGGCCGCACATTTACTTTGTATGTGGAATGTGGAGAATATCCTCGAGTCAGATACAACGGGAACGTCATCTTATAAAGATAGCTTTGAAGCCATTTTTCAGTTGCTCCGTAATAATGATATTGATGTGGTACTCATTCAAGAAACACATGTTGCTACAGAAGATGAGCTTCTGAAGATTCAAGGTTACAGTATTGTTGGTGCTACCTTTGACAATGTATATGGAATTGCTGCATAATGCCCCAAACAACTTGGAGTTGGTTGAATTCATCTCATCTAGTACAATTAGTGTAACAATATAACTACAAGATGTAACCATCGTAAATATCTACAAACCTCCAGCCATCCTGGCCAACCTCAGCTCTTCCAGATGCAAGTCATCCAGCTATCTATGCTGGCGACTTCAACAGCCATCATGAAACTTGGAAATATGCAAGAAACAATGATTGCAGCATAGCTTTAGTAGAAAGGTCAGAAGATCAAAATGTACACCTTATATTTGATGCTAAAGACAAAGGTACATTTAGATCTGTTGCTTGGAGGCGAGAGTCTAACCCAGACCTCTGTTTTGTCACATGTGACTCTGTAGGCAACCCACTACCCATGATAAGGAAAGTTATGGGGGACTTCCCAAATAGTCAACACGGACCAATCTTCCTTGAGATGAGCATCTCTGTTCCCTTAATTACATCTTTCCCATGCCCATGATGGAACTTTAAAAAGGCAAACTGGACGAAATTCTCTGAAGAGCTTGACAAATGCATCAGATGGATTCGTGCAATCAGCGGTAATTATCAGAGATTTGTAGGGCTTGTGAAATCTGTAGCCAAAAAGCACATCCCAAGAGGCTACAGGAAAGAATATGTTACTGGATGGAGTGAACAAAGCGATGCCCTATACAAAGATTTTCTTGAAACGGGTGCCCATACGACTGGTGAGGAACTACTACGGAGTTTAGATGAAAATCGTAGACAGAAATGGACAGAAACAGTTAGTAACTTGGATTTCTCTCATTCCTGTAGAGAAGCCTGGAGCCTACTAAGAAAACTTGGAGGAAGCTCCACAGGAGTTAGAGAACAGTCCACTATCTCACCAAACAAAATAGCCTCCCATATTGTCTCAACTCCAAGGGTTACTGAAGATAAAACTCATACAAAAACAGTGAAAAAGAACCTAAGGATGCTTAAATGTACCTCTCCAACTTCTTCCTAGTACTCTGAAGCCTTCAAGATTGACGAGGTCAATACAGCATTAAAGGACATGAAAGTCAACAAGGCACCAGGTTTCGATGGAATACATCTTGAATTTCTTGTAAATATGGGACGGAATGCGAGAAGGTGGTTGACGTGCTTCTTTACCCACATTCTTCAGACAGGTATCCTTCCTAAGGAGTTTAAGAAGACTAAAATCCTTGCCATATTGAAACCTGGCAAACCAAAAGATATCCCACAAAGCTACAGATCAATCACTCTCCTCAACTGTTGCTCCAAACTCCTTGAAAGACTATTATACAACAGAATCAGCATTGTAATTAATCGACATATTCCTATTGATCAAGCTGATTTTAGGCAGAATCATAGCTGCTGTGATCAAGTCCTTGCACTCACAACATGCATTGAAGCAGGTTTCCAGAAACAGTTGAAATGCTCTGCTGTCTTTTTGGATCTTTCCACTGCTTATGACACAGTTTGGAGAGAAGGGTTGCTGTATAAACTTCTTCAGGTATTACCATGCAAAACCACGGTACAATTAATTGGAAACATGCTTAATAATAGACTCTTTCAGGTTGTTCTATGGAATGAGACTAGCAAACTGAGAAGATTGAATAATGGTCTCCCTCAGGGATCAGTCTTGGCTCTGCTCCTGTTCAATCTGTATATATCAGATTTGCCACCAACGAAATCCAGGAAATTTTGCTACGCTGATGATATAGCTTTAGTTACGAGTCATAGCAACCTGAAAGAAACTGAGAATATTTTAACAGATGACCTTACCATTCTTAGTGACTATTTTTGGAAATGGAGACTCCAACCAAACACCAGCAAAACTGAGGTGTCCTACTTTGATCTAAACAACAAAATGGTAAGCTGTACTCTCCGAGTGTCTTTTAATGGTAAGGTCCTCAGACACAATAACTGCCTGAAGTACTTAGGTATAACATTAGATCAGACACTCTCCTTCAGGCAACATCTAGTAAATACAGCAACAAAGATTAGGAGTCATAACAACATACTTCAGAAGTTGTGTGGTACAACCTGGGGTTCTTCTGCAACTACCTTGAGATGTTCTGCCCTTGGTTTAGTTTTCTCTGCGGCAGAGTATTGTGCTCCTGTGTGGATCAACAGCTGTCATGTGAAACTTGTGGACACTCAGCTCAACAACACAATGAGGATCATTTCAGGTGTAATAAGATCGACCCCTATCCACTGGCTTCCTGTCCTGAGCAACATCATGCCTCCTTCATTCCGTACAGCACAAGCACTGCACTTGTCCATCCACTCCAATATTCCTGACCTTCAGAGAAACCGGTTGAGATCTAGACATCCGCCAGTTAAGTTCACTCAGAAGCTCACAGAAGATAATTTCCACCCCTATGCCCAATGGAAGGAAGAATGGATCTTAAGAACAGATGAACATCTCAGGTCTTAGTTCACATCTAATTCAAGGTTTGATCTCCCAAGAAAAACTGGACCTTCCTCAACAGGATGCGTTGTGGTCATGGAGTCTGTGCTGCGTCTCTCTACAAATGGGGAAAGATACAATCCCCCAAGTGTGACTGTGGTGCCCTCTTCAAACCATCGAGCACATTGTAAGGGAGTGTAGTAGAAGAGCCTACCCTGGAGATTGGTTTGATTTTCTAGAGGCTCTGGATTGGATAAGAACATTGGACATTAAAATATAATGTACTTGCTTTCCTATGCCATACGATAAATAAATAAAGATTTGCCTTATTGCTGAACGTCACCTGGAAAGGACACAATCTGAAACATTGTGTTCATCCTAAATACTTAGGAGCAGTGCTTGATTTGTATAAAAAGAGGTTCCGGTACTGTAGGCTACCGCGTGGTGGTGGAGGGGGATGAAGGGATGGGGCTTTATGGAATATTCAAATATAGAGTTCTAAAAACGATATTTTTACGCTTTTCTGAACACCTTTAAAAATTAATCAGTGGACAAAATAGCAATCTAATTATGATTGCAATTTTAAATTAAATTGAGTCAGCTGTAGCAACATTTTTCTTACCATAGCCGTTGGCCTATATTAAATTTTAATGTAGGCCAACTAGGCTACCATTTAAACAATGTACAGTATTTCATATTTTTTTTCGTAATTTAAAAACATTAAATACATTTGGTTTGAAAATACACACATGTTCTCCAACAATCACTCATTTCTTGTTTTATAATTTTGTCTTTACAGTTTTCTGAAATAATTATCCAGTCAAAGACCAAGTTGACCTTGACTTACAACTAACGTTCCACAGTTCTAAAAATTTTGTTATATATTCGACTTTTCCCCCGATCAGAGGTTTCGGTACGGCGTACCGGTTTGTACCGTCACAAATCTAGCCCTGCTTAGGAGTAAAGCTGGATCGTGCACTAACTTATAAACAGTATTGCATGGACACCAATCGGAACAACAGGAACAACATCATTCGGAAACTCACAAACACCACATAGGGAGCACAGCCTAGTGCCCTTGCTCTGAGTTTTTCTGCTTCAGAATATGCTGTCCCAGTCTGGAGGAACTCTGCTCATGCCAACACAGTATATGTTGCCCTCCATGAGACGGGCTGTCTACGCCCAACTTTGTAAATGTGGTGAAAAACAAGACCCTGAGCACCTTCTGAATTGCAGCATGTTATCAAGACCATGTGCTATGCAGGACTTGATGGAAGCTAATGACTGTGTCGTTCTAACAGTTGAACACTGAAGAAATGACATTTAGTGCAATTTATATGTATATTTGTATGTGTTTTGGACTCGGATAAATAAATAACTTGCCTTATTCACAATTGATATTGTTACTTCCAGTCCGATAACACAATATAATCCCAATTACTGGTACAAGCCGGACGTTTGTTTTGCCCTTGACCTTGAAGCCTGTACACAGTCACTCTCTAGCCCTCTCACATCACAATTGTCACCACCTGTCTGATGTAATGGAATTCCAGACTTGAGCACGTGACTACACCACCGTGCAGACAGTACAGTCCATGTCGAAGTATTGTGTCACGCGGAAGTACACATTACGTAGTTATGAACAGAACGCCATTATATTTGCCAATGACTGAACTTCAGCAGTAGCGTGATATAGCTTTGTCCATCATCTGACCGCATGGGACAGGTGACAACAACAACACAGGTACTGTAGTAACTCACCTCCAGGCTTCCATTCAGATTTTTCACTCGTCTAAAACAAACGTCCAGCCTGTAAATGCGAAAAAATAATCAGAAAGAAATTACATGAGACTAACATACGTATGTATGTATATTTGTTATGGACTGCAGAAGAGGGAGAAAACTAAGGGATCACATGTTCCGCCCATCAAGCGAGCATCATCAGATCCAAAGCTAGACAAGCTCTACAAAACTCGACCACAGTGATTTCCAAACAGGGTGTCGTGAGATTCGTCGTACTTATAAATTCAGGATAGAAAATGAAATAAAGAAC
This sequence comes from Meconema thalassinum, assembly GCA_946902985.2. NCBI lineage: Eukaryota > Metazoa > Arthropoda > Insecta > Orthoptera > Tettigoniidae > Meconema > Meconema thalassinum. The sequence continues at coordinate 924,997,384 of OX336389.2, forward strand.
CTGTAAGAAAATAGTAAACAAAGTTAGCTTTCCTTTCTGATATTTATGAAATACTCAACAAAACAAATGCTGGTCTACAAAGGAAGAGTGCAAAGCTCCTTACCGGTACAGACAAAATTGCCACTTTAAGGGACAAAGTCGGTGTATGGTTGAGGAAAACAAATTAAAGCAATTTTGAGATGTTTCCATTGACATCTAAATGTCCAATTATTGACAAAATATAACCACTGATTCGTAATAATTTAATGCAACTGAAGTCAAGGCTGGATAGATATTTAGATTCCACTGAAAATGGCCTCTAGCTCTTTAATGCTTCACAAGTAAAACCTAAAATAGAGCCAGTATAAACAGAGTTAATTATTTTGATCTGTGCTTTGTTCCAGACTATGCAGTTTTGTTTCCTGACTCAAAATAGCATCTCAGAAATCACTGAAATCCAACTGGAACAGCTGCTCCATTCAAAGAAATTAGATTTGAGAGAAAATCCACTCCTGTTTGAAGAATGGTTCCAGGTAAGCAAGACTACTGGGTAAACTTCAATGTGCCTTAGCTGGCCCATAATATCCTGTAGCATAGCTCCTGCTCTGCATCTAGTTCTGTTAGAAAAATTGTGTTGATTAAAAGTATTTCGAGTCCGGAGATAACTTGGTCCATGACCTTGCACGGTGATCTGCGTAATAACCCCGATTGGTTAAAACTTTCTTCGGCGTATCCCAATTGTTGAGGTCAACAGTACCAACCTAGCTCATATTGGTGTGAACCAGAGGTCGTTCCTGATACCATGTGATTTCTTAGGTGAAAATTCCACTTTGCCTTTACCGGGATTCAAACGTCGGCGGTCAAGCCACTGCTCCAACCCTGGACATATCTTATTGCATTAGGGAAGGGTTTGCACCCTAGTTTTATCTTAGGGATTTCTTCTACCAATTTTCATAGCTTTCACTCCAGTGGTTTCAATGTCAACTCGAAGTTACAAAATGTTCAGACGGACAGTTTACTTTACACATTGAGGTTGGCTACAAAAAGGTGTATTAAAAATATAAACATTTAGGATTTTTAAATACCAAATAGCCATTCAACAGAGTGGCTTGAGATTAGTGAATTCAAGGATACTGGTGGTGACTGATTAGTCTTGTTTCATAGCTACGGTCAAAAAATACCCTTGAATTGACGTCACAACAGACTGGAGAAAAGGTGACTGAACTGCTAACATCTCTACTAGGTCCAATATACCATTCTCATGCTGTCAACATGTCCTTGAAGCGACGCTGGACGGGGTCTGTTCCCGCTGTGCTCAGTCTGAGTGCCACCTATTATATCTGGCCCTGTCTACCTTGTTACTTTCACAGTCTGTGTTTGCCTCAAGATTTCATTGCAAAATGCCCTCTGCTATGCACAACTTAGTGCGACAGAAGAACCGGTTTTACCCCGGCCATTGTGTGGAAGATATTGAAACGTGAATACCTACCTTGATCTGTTTTATCAGTCATTGTCATTGTGTTTGTCCATTTTCTAAATATTTTATGCATAGTCTTATAAATTGATAATATATTGTTACCAAATTTTTGAAAATGAATATAAATTAATATTGATTAATGTTTATATTCTTCATAATATGCTTTTATTTTGGAAAACATGCAATCAGCCCTTCTGAAACAGGTGAGATATGGTTATGTTATGTTTCTCAATATCAAACACTTCTCTTTTCCAAGTAAATTAACTAACCTTTAATAGTACATTATGCAATGAGCCTATAATGGCAATAATTAAGGCATGAGTATGTTTATAAAATGAGCTTAAGGGAGTTTTATAATTTCCATACAAGTGTCTTAATCACCATTATAGGCGAGTTGCATACGACTGTTTATGTTCGATGATAATTATTATAACTATTTTATGTTCGAACATAAATATTCATAAATATCTGTCGAGATTTCGCCAGTTTTATGTATTGAACAGAGCGCATGGGACGAACAGAATACCTTGTATTTGACCATAGCCTCCTCGATTACCCCACTATGACACTAGGCCACCCAGTGAAATTTAAATTAGAAGGCCATGGAAGTGAGTGCAGGTGCGATGCTATCCTCACATAATTGGTCACACAACTGTTTCTTGAGCTCTGATTGGTGGGAGAAACTGTATCCTAATGAAAACTTGTACTATAATGAGCCTTATTATGATACAGTTTTCTGACATACAATATTTACATTTCACCATGGTCGAACATAAACATTAATATGAACAATTGAATCGGTCGGAGCTGAAAAGCATTAAGTCAAAAATTGTCATTTAAAAAGAGAAAATAGTATTCTGAAGCATTGACCCCTTGGAACGGCATAGAGTCAGCCTTCTGTTTAAGCCAGGAACCACTGCTACATGCAGTGCGATCAGAGGAGAAAAGCATTGAATCAATGACTTGCCGCCTTTCAGCACCGTATTCTGTACTTAATGTTGGCCGCACTGCAAGATTCCCGCGTCTTACAGTGCCATTGTAAATTACATTTGTACAGGGTTTAGGTGATTTTTATGTTACAGATCCATTTTAAAATAAAATATCATGTGAAATATTCATTCTGGATGGCTTTATGCCGCACTAAACTGACCACGGAGCTGAAAGGCATTAAGTTACTTTTGCAAAATTGATTTGAAAAATATGTTTATTAAATTAAAATTGATATTCCGCTAACACAAATATAACCTGAATAGTTGCTTCTCAACATAGATAAATAATATAGTGTGTTTGTTAAGTTCTGTTCTGTCAGTGACGTTTTATCTCTCTCCTGAAAAGTAGGAAAAACTGACTTAATGCGTTCCAGCTCCGACCGATTCAATTAAATCCCAGGCAGTAGAACAGGGGCATCTTCAAGTGCCCTATGCTTATAATATGGATAACTCTTCTTTGAATTATGTTTTAATGACCTCCACACCAGCACAGGTTACCTTGTAATAACGATATATATTTAGCTGCTGGAGATGGTTAGTGGAGTAGTGAGTCTGCTAAGATGAGTCATGTTTTAACACCCTTAAATGCCTTTGAGTCAATAATCTTGGATTTTCATTAGCCTACTGTCGATTTTTGCAAAAAATGAAAGTGGACTTATGAGATCTACACAGGGCCAAAACGTTGTGTGTCTGTCTGTGTGTGTGTACCCTGTATGTCTGTCCCCCCACTATCAATTCAAACACGGCTAAAACCAAATTGAATGAAATTTGGTACAGAGGTAGCACTAGCAAAGGGCACCTCAGTGTCATGTTTTATATTGCCGCCATCTTTACCAAAACCTAATGTCGGCCACTCAATTGGTCAAAACTTAAAATTAAATTACGACCAAACTAATCATCAGATCTTTACAAAATTTGATAACAACATACCTTCATATGGGACACGTCTTGTGCCCAATCGACAAGGTCATCAGCCGTACCATTTCAGGATGGCGGCCGTGTGAATTATGCAAACTTTGGTTGGCTGTCTACGCCCAACTTTGTAAATGTGGTGAAAAACAAGACCCTGAGCACCTTCTGAATTGCAGCATGTTATCAAGACCATGTGCTATGCAGGACTTGATGGAAGCTAATGACTGTGTCGTTCTAACAGTTGAACACTGAAGAAATGACATTTAGTGCAATTTATATGTATATTTGTATGTGTTTTGGACTCGGATAAATAAATAACTTGCCTTATTCACAATTGATATTGTTACTTCCAGTCCGATAACACAATTTAATCCCAATTACTGGTACAAGCCGGACGTTTGTTTTGCCCTTGACCTTGAAGCCTGTACACAGTCACTCTCTAGCCCTCTCACTTCACAATTGTCACCACCTGTCTGATGTAATGGAATTCCAGACTTGAGCACGTGACTACACCACCGTGCAGACAGTACAGTCCATGTCGAAGTATTGTGTCACGCGGAAGTACACATTACGTAGTTATGAACAGAACGCCATTATATTTGCCAATGACTGAACTTCAGCAGTAGCGTGATATAGCTTTGTCCATCATCTGACCGCATGGGACAGGTGACAACAACAACACAGGTACTGTAGTAACTCACCTCCAGGCTTCCATTCAGATTTTTCACTCGTCTAAAACAAACGTCCAGCCTGTAAATGCGAAAAAATAATCAGAAAGAAATTACATGAGACTAACATACGTATGTATGTATATTTGTTATGGACTGCAGAAGAGGGAGAAAACTAAGGGATCACATGTTCCGCCCATCAAGCGAGCATCATCAGATCCAAAGCTAGACAAGCTCTACAAAACTCGACCACAGTGATTTCCAAACAGGGTGTCGTGAGATTCGTCGTACTTATAAATTCAGGATAGAAAATGAAATAAAGAACCTGTAAGAAAATAGTAAACAAAGTTAGCTTTCCTTTCTGATATTTATGAAATACTCAACAAAACAAATGCTGGTCTACAAAGGAAGAGTGCAAAGCTCCTTACCGGTACAGACAAAATTGCCACTTTAAGGGACAAAGTCGGTGTATGGTTGAGGAAAACAAATTAAAGCAATTTTGAGATGTTTCCATTGACATCTAAATGTCCAATTATTGACAAAATATAACCACTGATTCGTAATAATTTAATGCAACTGAAGTCAAGGCTGGATAGATATTTAGATTCCACTGAAAATGGCCTCTAGCTCTTTAATGCTTCACAAGTAAAACCTAAAATAGAGCCAGTATAAACAGAGTTAATTATTTTGATCTGTGCTTTGTTCCAGACTCTGCAGTTTTGTTTCCTGACTCAAAATAGCATCTCAGAAATCACTGAAATCCAACTGGAACAGCTGCTCCATTCAAAGAAATTAGATTTGAGAGAAAATCCACTCCTGTTTGAAGAATGGTTCCAGGTAAGCAAGACTACTGGGTAAACTTCAATGTGCCTTAGCTGGCCCATAATATCCTGTAGCTTAGCTCCTGCTCTGCATCTAGTTCTGTTAGAAAAATTGTTGTAACGTGTTTTTCGAGGGGTTTTATGCAACTGGCATAAGTCAGTGGGAGGCCATTCTATATTTGTTTGCGCGGCAAGTTGTTCAGCCAAGAGAATTTTTCATGTTAATTTATTATTATTATTATTATTAATTTATTATAATTATTATTTAGGTATTTTCGGAGCATTTTATAAAAATTATTAGCATTCAGATGGGTTTTCTATGTCTTAGAAAGCGCTATCCAGCAAATTATTACGAACGACGATATCATAGAAAATTATCTGATTACGGAATTTTACGGAGTTTTCGTCAGTTAGGGTATATCGAGAGACGTGACTCACTGGGATTTCAAGTAAACGCTTAATCTTGTCGAGAAGCATGACGCAATCTTGGGTCGTAAGGTCTAGAAAAGACGAATTGTTGGAACGGAACCCTCCCGCCGAGTGTAATGACCCGGAGGAGGAGAAGATCGCGTGGTGGGTCAGCCAATCAGGGGAGACGACGTAAGCTAGTTGGGACTGAAGAGTGGGGAGCCGGCGTGTGGTTATATCGTTCGACGCGCCGTGAAACAAGGACTATCTGTGAAATACTTGACGAGTATGGATGCGAGTGCGTGTCGCTCCGATGTTCAGTGGAGTTAGCGACGAACTTTTGTAAAACTTGGTTGTACGAGTGTTTGGGTCCGAGGTACGGACCATAGAATTATCTAAGCTACCAGAATATCATCAAATTCCGACGGAGATGACGACGTCCAGGAGACTGTGGGAAGCTCACAGCATCAGCAAGTACGAGGGAAATGCCTTGGCAATTTCCAATGGTAAGCGCAAATGACGCAGAAATACGCAATCTCTCATTTTTCTTTGTTTTACATTTCATATTTCAGTAACTTCATAGCTTGGAAATAAGAGTAAAATCAATTTATCAGACTCCGTTTTCACGTAATTTTCTATCGGTAATATTCAAATCACAACGCTCCAATTTAAATTTTGTACTTATTATTATTATTAATTTTGCTATACTTGTTTTATATAATAAATTCATTTCTTTTACAATGCAATCTTTGCTTTCAGTAGGTAGCATTAGATATAGACCAATTCCTTCTCCTGATACAATGGTTTGTTGGGTTAATGATCAAATCATACCACGATCTGAGTGAATAGAGTCTTGAATGTGTTCTGCCAGAGCTAGACGTTGTTAAATACAAATTTAGATTTCAACATTGCATTGAGGTCTTGGCGCCCATTAAAACGACATAGCTTAGGCAAAGGTAAACAGTTACATTTCTCACCCAACAGTTAGGGCGAAAGAAACCATTACATTTGTCGCTACCAACATGGGGCACTAATTAGCAAAACGTTTCATTTGTACGCTCAACGTGGAGCAAAGTAAATACCGTTTCACTTGTCATCCCAGCCTAAGCAACACGTTTCATTTGTCGCCGACAACTTGGGGCTGAAAACCTAATAACATTTGTGGAAGGAGAAGGGTATATATTTCTGTGCCTGTATTTTGGGGGTTATTTGTCTGTATCAGTGTATATCATTATGGGGGATGAGAAAGAAAGACAGATGAGGTTACGTAGTGGTCATCAACGGGAGAGTGATGATACGAGCAGTATGTCGAGTGATGGTAGTACCGGGGTAGCGGAGGTAAATCCCGATACTGAAACAGGGAGTGTAGGCGGCCAACCAGAATTAAAAACTTTACTTCTCGAGTTTATGTATCAGAACAAAGTTAGTAGTGATGCCTTAAATGCAAAGTTAGAACAGAATAACGCTAAACTAGAACAAAACAGTAGGGAAAATAAAGAGAGTAATAGAGAATTGAGCGATAGTTTAAACGCCAGATTAGAACAAAACAGTAAGGAAAATAGAGAGAGTACTGAAACTTTAAACGCTAAATTAGAACAAAACAGTAGGGAAAATAAAGAAAGTACAGAAGCTTTAAATGCAAAATTAGAACAGAATAATGCAAAATTAGATAAGAACAACAAGGAAATTAGTGTGAAAATGGAGCAGATTAGAGGAGAAATCAGAGGAGTAATGGAAGAGAAGGTTAAAGAGATCATTGCAGATGTAGACAAGAAATTAGGAAAAGTACAGGAGGAGTTAGAAATTAGAATCAGTACACAGGCTGAAAATTTAAAAGAACTAGTGCAACTGGAAACACAGCAGGTCAAAAAGCAATTGGGGGGAGAAATTGACAAAATTCAGGTAGCAACTAAAGAGGTTAAGGAACAGCTGGGGGGTAGAATTGAGAAAGTCCACTCGCAAATAGTTGCAGAAGTAAATGATTTAAGAGAGAGTAATAGAGAGAGCATTAGCAAGATTGAGGAGAAACAAGCAAAGCTATATGATAAAGTAGAAGAATCAGAAGGAAACATTAAATTAACAGTAAACAGTATTGAGAGGAAGGCTGAGGAGAAAATCGCAGAATTAGAATTAAAATTAAAAGCTAGGATCAGGCAAGAAAATAGTCAGAATAGGCCAGTTTTTGTGAATAGCACACACAGGGAGGTAGAACTGGGTAAGTTCAGCAATCGACAGGGGTGCCCAATGGAGTTCATGAACGCTATAGAAAATAAATTCGGGGAGAGGTTGGAAAATGGTAGTATTGAGTGGTGCCAGGTAGTTGAAATTTTAGAACAAGTATTTGTGGGGGAAACGAGGAATTGGTTTGCTGTCTACAGAGACAAGTTTACTGATATTAATGATTTTAAAATGAAATTCTGTGAAAAGTTCTGGAATGAGGTTATTCAGTCGCAGCATCGTGAGGGAGTAGTGTGTGGTAAATATAACCCTAAAGGAGGCTCCACCATGACCGAATACTTTTTAGGGCAGGTATTAGTGTGTAAATATCTGGATGGCTTGAAGGAGGAAAGTGATGTGGTAAGGTTGCTACTTAGGCACTTTCCCTATAGGATCAAGGAGGCTGCTTGTATCCAGAATGTAAAGACAATATCACAAGTAGAAAATTTGTTAAGCACATTTGATGCACTAGGGAGAGGGGGTTATGAGGACAATTTCAATCGGAACCAGGGTAATAATAATAATAGACCTAATGAAGCCAGGCATCAAGAAGTTCAAGGGAACGGTGGCGAAGGGGCCAACGCTCAAAATAGAAATAATAATAATCAGCTATATCAGAACAGAGGAAATGGCTATGGTAATCAGTATCAAGGGAGGAACAATGATTTCAGGGGAAATCAAGGGAGGAACAATGATTACAGGGGAAATCAAGGGAGAAATTATAATGACAATAATTACAACCAGAATAGGGGTCAAGGAAGAGGACAGCCTAGTGGTAGTAATATACAGCCAAACAATGACAACACAGCCCAGAACAACCAGACCAGTTTAGTAGTTAGTAGTACTACGGCCAGCTGTAGCGGTTCTTTAAACGCGAACCAGGCTGCGAAGTAAGGTCAGAATCTCAGTCTGTAGCATGCCCTGTCCATACAATTATACAGGAACCCTATGACCTAAATGTAAGAAATGAATTATTACATGAACTAAATGATGAAGGTATTATTCAGGAAGTGGTTAGTAAGAGCCCCATAGTTAAATTTAACGTGTCCGAGGCGTACACAGATGTTTTAATTGATAGTGGTTGTATGAAGAGTTGCATAAGTAGTGCATTTTATGATAAAATGAAAGGAACTGGAGTAAATTTTGAGGAGATGCCAATTAAAAGCACTTTTGTTATCACAGCTGTTGGGAAGAGGTCTAAAGTAATTTCTAAGCAAGTTTTAGTAGACATTAAAATTAATAATCATGTAGAGAAGCAGATTTGCCTTGTAATTCCAAATTTAGTATTCAGTGTTATCTTGGGTTCAGAGTGGCTAAGTAGAGTGTCTGGTAACTTATGTTATGATGTAGGGAGTTTGAAATTTAAATGGGGAGATTCTGAAGTAGAAGTAGCGTTCAATGACCATATTCAGAGGAGTAGTATTGTAGGTGTGATTTGTACTTTAAATGAGATATCGCCAGCCGTAGAGCGGGGTTCTCCATGTTTTGTGGGCAGTGTGATTACGAACGGAAGTCTAGAGGACTCGTTACGTGAGGCTGCATTTCAGGGTAATATAGAGGTGGAACAATGTGTTCGGCTCTATGATGTGTTATTGTGTAATAGGAGAGTTTTTGAGGATCGCATTGGTATGGCCAATTGCTATACACATTCATTGAACGTTATTGATAGGTCAGTATTCACAGGACATAGATATCCTGTACCTTTCGCTTATCAAAGTGCAGTTGAGGCACAAATTAACCAGATGCTTGAAGATGGGATTATTGAGCACTCGAACAGTCCATATGTTAATTCTTTGATCACGGTACCCAAGACCGACGGCACTGTTCGTATTTGTTTAGACGCTCGTTTGGTTAACAGTAGAATTAGTTCAGATCAGCTGAAATCTATGTCAATAGAGGAATTAATGCAAACATTTGAGGGGAAGAAGTATTTCACTTGTGTAGATTTGAGTTCCAGTTTTTGGCAAGTGCCACTTATGTACGAAGATAGACCATTTACAGCTTTTAGTCATAAATATAACCTTTATCAATTTTGTAGAACACCTTATGGGTTAAAGAGTAGTTCAGCAGCTTTAATTAGGGCTTTAAACAACGCATTAGGGGATGACACAGGAGAGTTTGTAACCATTTACATTGATGATATGGTAATTAGTTCACGCAGTTTTGAGGAGCATCTATGTCATTTAAATATAGTTTTTCAGAAGTTAGATCAGGCAGGGTTCACTTTGAAGCTGTCTAAGTCGTCATTCTGTCAGTCAGAGGTGACATTTTTAGGTCATAGAGTGTCGAGTAGAGGTGTAACACCAGAAGAAAGTAGGGTTAATAAGATACTTAACGCAGAGGTGCCACAGAATGTTAAACAGTTAAAAACTTACCTGGGAATTTGCAACTTTTTCAGGAGGTTCGTTCTTAAATACTCAGGGTTGGTAGAACCATTCAGGGAATTGCTTAAAAGTGGGACTCGGTGGAGATGGGAGTCTAAGCATGATCAGGCTTTTAGAGCGCTGAAGGAAGGTTTTGGGAAAGCTGTAGTGCTGAAATATCCGTTAAAAGATAAGGAATATGTGGTTATGACAGATGCTTCACATATAGGCATTGCTGGAGTATTATGTCAGAAAGATGATGAGGGTAATCTGTGCATTGTATCTTTAGCCTCGCGAGGACTGACTGCAGCAGAGAAAAGATACACGATTACTGAGTTAGAGCTTTTAGGTATTGTTTTCAGTTTAGGGAAATTTAGAATGTATTTAGTAGGGGGGAAATTTGAGATCCACACAGATCACCATGCATTACTGTATATGAGGACTTGTAAACTCAGTTCTAACAGAGTTAGTAGGTGGATTCTTGCTCTGCAGGAATACGAATTCACAGTAAAATATATTAAAGGTAAAGATAACATTCTTGCAGACATGCTATCGAGGGACACTAATTTATGTAGGGATTATCCTGTGGTTAAAGCAGAGGATGGTATTTTAATATGTGCATGTGTGGACAGTAGCAACAGGGCATCGTTACAGACACTGAGAAATATGCTAGGTAGAGCAACGTGATGACGTTCATTTAAGGGAGCCACTTGCAAGGTTGGAAGCAGGTGACGCAGAAACATTTATAGTTTCCAAACGTATTGGCAAAACAGCATATGTGCTGGAGAATAGTGAGGGAAACAGATTATACGGGACGTATAATATACATAGTCTCCGAAAGTATGTGTCATAAAGTGAGGATGTTTAGCTGGCGAGCCAGCCTATCAAATGAGTAAGTGTGGTATTGGGTGCGTGGGAGGATCTGGTCTTAAGGCAGGCGTATCAGAAGTCACACAGGGGGGTAGTATGTAAGTAAATGAGAGTTTTTAAGGTACAGGGAAATATGACGGGATTGTCGGATGCTGTTGAGCACTAAATTGTCTCGATGCACCAAGGCCATTTTGGCAGCGCTGATGGGTTCCCATTTATCTCCAAGAGATGGGGGAGCGCTTGAATAGGGCTTGTTAGCTTAAGGCGTCCACGAGATAAAAGATGGGCCATCAGAATGCGAGACAGTCCTTCATGAAACTCATACATATCAGCACACGTGATTTCTGTTTACGGCCTCGCCATGTAAGATTTGTAAGTGTGTAATTTAAGATAATTTGTACAATGGTATTATTTGTGTGAGGAGAAATGGTCTGTGTTGAGAACTAGTATTAAGTAGAATATGGTTAACGGGAACTTAACAAGACAGGGCGATTACGGCACAGAAATATTTGGTGTTATATGTAATGCACATTTACTGTTTTTTTTTCAGAAGTCAATATTAATTTAATCTACTTTAAAGAGAGATTAAGTATTATGGTCACGAGGCGCTGCCACAATAGTGTGATCGTGTGCTCAGTGATAAGTGGAATTAAATGTCACCATAAGGAGGGGACCTCCAGTGAAATTAGGAAGTTCTATGGTGATATAAATATATCAGAACACCTTCAATGCGTGTGATATGACATCATAAATACATAGTGCTCACACATTAATTATGTCTATTTCTCCAACATAGAGAAATTTGAGAGGCGGAAATATCCGTGGGACACTATTCCATATGTAAAACATTGGACTGGTTGCAAAGTGCAATCCATAGTGACAACAAACTTTGACGCAAAGTGCGTGAAGAAAAATTATGAGTGTATATATCTGTAATTTAGGGTGATTTCATTTATGTAATATGTATTTTGGATGGGGTTTATTAACGTGTCTGGGATAATCGGATAATGGACCGTCGTCACGGTAAATCATCCGATGATCCGAGGCGAATATGTAACGTGTTTTTCGAGGGGTTTTATGCAACTGGCATAAGTCAGTGGGAGGCCATTCTATATTTGTTTGCGCGGCAAGTTGTTCAGCCAAGAGAATTTTTCATGTTAATTTATTATTATTATTATTATTAATTTATTATAATTATTATTTAGGTATTTTCGGAGCATTTTATAAAAATTATTAGCATTCAGATGGGTTTTCTATGTCTTAGAAAGCGCTATCCAGCAAATTATTACGAACGACGATATCATAGAAAATTATCTGATTACGGAATTTTACGGAGTTTTCGTCAGTTAGGGTATATCGAGAGACGTGACTCACTGGGATTTCAAGTACACGCTTAATCTTGTCGAGAAGCATGACGCAATCTTGGGTCGTAAGGTCTAGAAAAGACGAATTGTTGGAACGGAACCCTCCCGCCGAGTGTAATGACCCGGAGGAGGAGAAGATCGCGTGGTGGGTCAGCCAATCAGGGGAGACGACGTAAGCTAGTTGGGACTGAAGAGTGGGGAGCCGGCGTGTGGTTATATCGTTCGACGCGCCGTGAAACAAGGACTATCTGTGAAATACTTGACGAGTATGGATGCGAGTGCGTGTCGCTCCGATGTTCAGTGGAGTTAGCGACGAACTTTTGTAAAACTTGGTTGTACGAGTGTTTGGGTCCGAGGTACGGACCATAGAATTATCTAAGCTACCAGAATATCATCAAATTCCGACGGAGATGACGACGTCCAGGAGACTGTGGGAAGCTCACAGCATCAGCAAGTACGAGGGAAATGCCTTGGCAATTTCCAATGGTAAGCGCAAATGACGCAGAAATACGCAATCTCTCATTTTTCTTTGTTTTACATTTCATATTTCAGTAACTTCATAGCTTGGAAATAAGAGTAAAATCAATTTATCAGACTCCGTTTTCACGTAATTTTCTATCGGTAATATTCAAATCACAACGCTCCAATTTAAATTTTGTACTTATTATTATTATTAATTTTGCTATACTTGTTTTATATAATAAATTCATTTCTTTTACAATGCAATCTTTGCTTTCAGTAGGTAGCATTAGATATAGACCAATTCCTTCTCCTGATACAATGGTTTGTTGGGTTAATGATCAAATCATACCACGATCTGAGTGAATAGAGTCTTGAATGTGTTCTGCCAGAGCTAGACGTTGTTAAATACAAATTTAGATTTCAACATTGCATTGAGGTCTTGGCGCCAATTAAAACGACATAGCTTAGGCAAAGGTAAACAGTTACATTTCTCACCCAACAGTTAGGAGCTAGCAAAACGTTTCATTGTGTTGATTAAAAGTATTTCGAGTCCGGAGATAACTTGGTCCATGACCTTGCACGGTGATCTGCGTAATAACCCCGATTGGTTAAAACTTTCTTCGGCGTATCCCAATTGTTGAGGTCAACAGTACCAACCTAGCTCATATTGGTGTGAACCAGAGGTCGTTCCTGATACCATGTGATTTCTTAGGTGAAAATTCCACTTTGCCTTTACCGGGATTCAAACGTCGGCGGTCAAGCCACTGCTCCAACCCTGGACATATCTTATTGCATTAGGGAAGGGTTTGCACCCTAGTTTTATCTTAGGGATTTCTTCTACCAATTTTCATAGCTTTCACTCCAGTGGTTTCAATGTCAACTCGAAGTTACAAAATGTTCAGACGGACAGTTTACTTTACACATTGAGGTTGGCTACAAAAAGGTGTATTAAAAATATAAACATTTAGGATTTTTAAATACCAAATAGCCATTCAACAGAGTGGCTTGAGATTAGTGAATTCAAGGATACTGGTGGTGACTGATTAGTCTTGTTTCATAGCTACGGTCAAAAAATACCCTTGAATTGACGTCACAACAGACTGGAGAAAAGGTGACTGAACTGCTAACATCTCTACTAGGTCCAATATACCATTCTCATGCTGTCAACATGTCCTTGAAGCGACGCTGGACGGGGTCTGTTCCCGCTGTGCTCAGTCTGAGTGCCACCTATTATATCTGGCCCTGTCTACCTTGTTACTTTCACAGTCTGTGTTTGCCTCAAGATTTCATTGCAAAATGCCCTCTGCTATGCACAACTTAGTGCGACAGAAGAACCGGTTTTACCCCGGCCATTGTGTGGAAGATATTGAAACGTGAATACCTACCTTGATCTGTTTTATCAGTCATTGTCATTGTGTTTGTCCATTTTCTAAATATTTTATGCATAGTCTTATAAATTGATAATATATTGTTACCAAATTTTTGAAAATGAATATAAATTAATATTGATTAATGTTTATATTCTTCATAATATGCTTTTATTTTGGAAAACATGCAATCAGCCCTTCTGAAACAGGTGAGATATGGTTATGTTATGTTTCTCAATATCAAACACTTCTCTTTTCCAAGTAAATTAACTAACCTTTAATAGTACATTATGGAAGGAAGGAAGGAAGCTTGTAGTTTAACGTGACCGTTAATCTTGAGATCATGAGCCACGGGACCTCCTTTTTACGTGGAATCCGAACCACAGGACATGGCATTTCACTTCGAAAATCTCACATGCATTGACCGGGAATTGAACCCGGACCGCCTTGGTGAGAGGCATACAGCTAGTACATTATGCAATGAGCCTATAATGGCAATAATTAAGGCATGAGTATGTTTATAAAATGAGCTTAAGGGAGTTTTATAATTTCCATACAAGTGTCTTAATCACCATTATAGGCGAGTTGCATACGACTGTTTATGTTCGACGATAATTATTATAACTATTTTATGTTCGAACATAAATATTCATAAATATCTGTCGAGATTTCGCCAGTTTTATGTATTGAACAGAGCGCATGGGACGAACAGAATACCTTGTATTTGACCATAGCCTCCTCGATTACCCCACTATGACACTAGGCCACCCAGTGAAATTTAAATTAGAAGGCCATGGAAGTGAGTGCAGGTGCGATGCTATCCTCACCTAATTGGTCACACAACTGTTTCTTGAGCTCTGATTGGTGGGAGAAACTGTATCCTAATGAAAACTTGTACTATAATGAGCCTTATTATGATACAGTTTTCTGACATACAATATTTACATTTCACCATGGTCGAACATAAACATTAATATGAACAATTGAATCGGTCGGAGCTGAAAAGCATTAAGTCAAAAATTGTCATTTAAAAAGAGAAAATAGTATTCTGAAGCATTGACCCCTTGGAACGGCATAGAGTCAGCCTTCTGTTTAAGCCAGGAACCACTGCTACATGCAGTGCGATCAGAGGAGAAAAGCATTGAATCAATGTCTTGCCGCCTTTCAGCACCGTATTCTGTACTTAATGTTGGCCGCACTGCAAGATTCCCGCGTCTTACAGTGCCATTGTAAATTACATTTGTACAGGGTTTAGGTGATTTTTATGTTACAGATCCATTTTAAAATAAAATATCATGTGAAATATTCATTCTGGATGGCTTTATGCCGCACTAAACTGACCACGGAGCTGAAAGGCATTAAGTTACTTTTGCAAAATTGATTTGAAAAATATGTTTATTAAATTAAAATTGATATTCCGCTAACACAAATATAACCTGAATAGTTGCTTCTCAACATAGATAAATAATATAGTGTGTTTGTTAAGTTCTGTTCTGTCAGTGACGTTTTATCTCTCTCCTGAAAAGTAGGGAAAACTGACTTAATGCGTTCCAGCTCCGACCGATTCAATTAAATCCCAGGCAGTAGAACAGGGGCATCTTCAAGTGCCCTATGCTTATAATATGGATAACTCTTCTTTGAATTATGTTTTAATGACCTCCACACCAGCACAGGTTACCTTGTAATAACGATATATATTTAGCTGCTGGAGATGGTTAGTGGAGTAGTGAGTCTGCTAAGATGAGTCATGTTTTAACTCCCTTAAATGCCTTTGAGTCAATAATCTTGGATTTTCATTAGCCTACTGTCGATTTTTGCAAAAAATGAAAGTGGACTTATGAGATCTACACAGGGCCAAAACGTTGTGTGTCTGTCTGTGTGTGTGTACCCTGTATGTCTGTCCCCCCACTATCAATTCAAACACGGCTAAAACCAAATTGAATGAAATTTGGTACAGAGGTAGCACTAGCAAAGGGCACCTCAGTGTCATGTTTTATATTGCCGCCATCTTTACCAAAACCTAATGTCGGCCACTCAATTGGTCAAAACTTAAAATTAAATTACGACCAAACTAATCATCAGATCTTTACAAAATTTGATAACAACATACCTTCATATGGGACACGTCTTGTGCCCAATCGACAAGGTCATCAGCCGTACCATTTCAGGATGGCGGCCGTGTGAATTATGCAAACTTTGGTTGGTTCTTAAGTTTAGGGGCTGCGTCAACGCGGTCATGTAGCCCCGTGTACTTTGGGTGTGTGTAGAATCTGTCTGATAACCGGTGTTAATTGTGATGACTGTATTAATGTGCGTTATCTTTTTTTTTAAATATAAGTACTGCAACTTAGAATTTTTCAAATAGTTCCTACTTTTGCCGCCAAGCACCACCGTCAACGACTACTAGGCCAAGTTCAGAACTTAGCTACTAGATGCCACCGCAGTCGGCTCTTGGCAACGAACGTAGAAACCTAAGAGCGTTGTTTACATTCTTAACCTATCCAATTTAGCTTCACACAGATACAATTAGTGGAAGGTTCTTTAACATGCCATAAATCTATGACATGGGACCGCCGGCTTTACTTCCCCTCCGAAGGAAGGCATACTGAGGGATTTTTAACGCTCTTAAAAAATCTGACGGCTTCGGCTGGGTTTAATCAAACCGAGAATTGTTTAAAGTGTTCTAAAGGATGTGGTCCATTCAAAATTAAAAGTTTATATTGTAATATTATAGGGGAAGGTACCCCAGTATCGGACACTTAAGGTTCTTCTTGTATAGTAACTTAATGAAAGGGTCAAATTAAAATTCAAAATTATTTTTGATAACTTGATTTGATTCTGTTTCATTGTAGTTAATTATCTTTCTACATTATATAGCCTACTGATATCAAATAATTTAAAACATGAATAAATCTCACATTTTTCACAATTTAAAAACAAGGCACACAGTATCGGACAGTCTCAATATTGTGAGATTATTATATTATTATACTAATGTATGTACAGTATATCCACATTACTTTTTAACACATATGTCACATTGATAATAAGGAAGTTTCCCTTCAAGGCTGGCATGGTTTTCATGGGCCTAAGCTGGATCCAGTCTTCACTGAAATTCTCACCACAAATTATGCAATCAGTTATTTCGCAATCAAAATTCAGTGCCTGCCTTGCATTTTTTGCCAATTACGCCAAAGACTTGTAAATTCAGGTCAACATGCCTTATTTTCACATTGTGCTTTCTATATACAGTAATATAATAATAAATGAAGGGAAAGGATTTCCAAAAATTAAATTATTACATAATTGTGACGTAAATATAGTTCTAAAAATGTTCTTAACATGTTTAAATCAGGGCTTTGCTCATCAGAAACCATGTTTTAAATGCACTCATGGCAGGTTTCATTTGTGTTCTTTCCCTAAAGAAATTAATTTCAATCTGTCACCTAATGTACTTTTAGGGACACAAAACTGCTCACTTGTTTTCCTAATGCTCATTTTATTCCCTCTTACTTCATCAATTGCTAATTTCATGTTTTCCATCACCCAACTTCCCCGTTCTCCCCCCCCCCCCCCCCCCCCCCATATCTGTCTGAAATAAACAAAGGTATTATAAGAATAATTGGCAAAAAAACTTTCGGGTACGTTTGTCCGATACTGTGTGCCGGAAGCTTGACCGATATTGGGTGCCCAACACGTAAAACTTGAATGGGCCATCATACGTAACACATTTAAACAAAAGTTAAGCCATCGTCCACTTTTTTAAATTAACATATGTTTAACAATGAACAACCCTTAAAATCGCCAGTATTAAGGTGCAGAACAGGTTCACAAAATTATCTTCGTGCAGCAAGAAACAGACACAAAAGAGAGAGCTTTTTGCCATGTGCTTACTTCTTTGTTCACTGACACACAATGGTCACCCACTGACTTACCTCGTGAAGGGTCAGTACTACCATCACAAAAGTTCCTGCAACATTGTGCTGAATATCAGAAACTGACACTGTCCGATATGGAGTTCCGTCCGATACTGGGGTACCTTCCCCTAGTGCAGAAGTGGCTTTAAAATGCTGAGCCGTCTCTGTTACTAGACAAGATGGCAGCCGATCTCTCGTTCTGACCTATTTTTCACTAATTTGTGTATGTTGTTTGCAATATAGCCTACTGATAGAAATAATATGAACTTTGTTTGAAATATACTCCAGGGAAGAAATCGTTTAGTCAAAGTCATTATTTGGTAAGACGTATCTAAATCAATTGATAACATTGAACTTGGGAGGACATATTTAGGTCTGGGGTTCTAATCCTAACAGAGCTGTATTTTTTTGCTTCATCATCATCATCATCAATGTCCCACTCCAGTCGCCCGGGTGTGGTTAACAAGCCTCTTCCACTCGTTTCTGTCCTTCCACTTTTCCTGCTCCATTACTTCCTCCACATCCAATCCAGCTTCTCCGATGTCCTTCCGAATCTGATCCATCCATCTTCTTCTTGGTCTTCCAACTGATCGCTTACCCTTAACTTCTCTTTCCAACTCCCTTCTTGCCGCTCGTTCCTTTCCCATTCTCTTCACATGTCCGAACCATCTCAGTCTTGCTTTCCGTATCTTCTGTACTAACGGTTCCACATTTAGCTCCTCTCTGATTTTAACATTTTGAATTCTATCTCTTCTTGTCTTTTTTACAGATGTTCTTAAAAATTTCATTTCTGCTGCTTGGATCTTACTATCTTGTCTCTTGTTATTTACCAGCGTTTCCAGTCCGTATGTTACAATTGGTATGATGTACTGTTTATATAGTGTTAATTTCGTTCTCCTGGGCACTTTGTCATCCCATAAAAGCTCTCTGACTTGATGATAGAATGTTGTGCTTTTACTTAGTCTGTTGTTAATTTCAGGGTTGATTTCATTACCTCCGTTAACAATGCTACCCAGATATGGGAACTGTTCCACATTCTCCAACCATTCTCCATCTATGTTCACTTGGCTTCTCTTTTCCTCTTTTCCACAGTGCAGGACTACAGTTTTCTTTTTATTAATTACCATTCCAAACTCCTTCAGCTTTTCATTCCAAATGTCCAATCTCCTTTGTACTTCCTGTTCTCCCTCTCCCCAAATCACCACATCATCTGCAAATACCAAGGCCTTCACTTCATCACTACTGATACTCTGTTTTACACGTTTTATGATTTCATCCATCAATATAACAAATAATAATGGTGACAGTGCACTTCCTTGCTTGAGGCCTTTTTTTTTATAGAATGTTTCAGAATCACCACTACCCACTTGTACACTGCTCTTACTCTCATAATACAACATTTTTATCTTGTTAATTAGTGATTTTGGTACATTCCTTTTCAGTAGGCATTCCCATACATATTTTCTTTTAACTGTATCATAGGCTTTTTCCACATCCAAAAATATAAAGATGATTTCCTTGTTCATTTCTAGATGCTTTTCCATTATCATTCGCACTGCAAATATCAAGTCTATTGTTGATCTAGACGGTCTAAAGCCATACTGTTCTTCTTCTAACTGAGGTTCTATTATATCCCTCAGTCTCTTGCCTATGACTTTCTCCATTATTTTTAGCCCATGTGATAACAATGTTATACCTCTATAATTTTCACATTTCTTCCTATTTCCTTTCTTGAACAGTGGTACAATGCTTCCTTGTTGCCAATCTTCAGGTATCCTTTCATCCTTCCATATGGCATTGAGGGTTCGGTATAGCCACTGTAGTCCAATGCTTCCTGCTGCCTTAATCATATCAGCATTGAATTCGTCTTTTCCACTTGCTTTACCTTTGCTCATTGCTTTCACTGTCCTTTCAAGTTCCAACCATGTTATTGGGTTCTCTTCTTTTTCTCCATCTATTTCCATTTTCTTATCTCGTTCGTCCTCTGGGAAGTCATCCTCATTATAAAGCTTTTCAAAATACTTAGACATCACCTTCTGAAGACCTTTTTCACCATGTACTATGGAACCATCTTCTCTCTCTAATGCCTTGATTTTTTCTTGGTCTGCTCTTTTCGATTTTATTACTCTATACAGTAGTTTCTGATTTCCTCTACTATCTTGCTCAATTTTGTTGGTGAACTCTCCCCAGCATTTCTCTTTTTCTTTCCTGATACTCCTTTTTACTTGTAGTTTTAATCTTTTGTATTCCACATGTAACCTTTCTATCCTATCCTCATCTTTCTGATACGTTTTTTGCTTTTCCTTATCCATTTCTTTCTTCACCTTGTTCCTTTCTTTTATTTCTTGCTTTATTTTGTCTGTCCACCACCGGGTCTCCTTTTCCTTAACCTTTGCTTTTGTTTTCCCACATACCTCAACTGCTGCTTCCACAAATGTCTGTCTGAAATTGTTCCACTCTTCTTCTCCACTTTGTGTTTCTGTGTTAGGCAGCTTCATTTTTATCCTATCTTGGAATGCTATCCTTTTGTCCTCCTCCTCCAATTCCCAAATCCTGATCTTTGGTTTTTTCTTAAGTACAATTTTAGGGATTTTTACTCGTTTTAAATCCACTATTAATAACCTGTGATCACCTCACATACTTTCACTGGGGATTATCTTCGCATCCATGACGTATCTTCCCCATTCTCGGTCTGTTATCACAAAATCGATGAGAGTACCATACTGTCCATCCCAACTATACCGGCTGATCTTATGGCTATTCCTCTTCTTGAACCACGTGTTCTTTATTATCAGGTTATTTCTGACACAAAAATCCAACAGTTTCTCTCCATCTTCATTTCGATCGCCATACCCATGTGGACCCAAAACATTCTCATATCCCATTCTATCAGTTCCTACATGAGCATTTAGATCTCCCATTATCATGATCCCACCTCCAACAATATGTGATTCCAGTTCACTGAGGAAATCTTCTTTTTCTTCCAAGCTACATCCTGTCTGTGGAGCATACACCTGTATTATCTTCAGTAGTTCCTTATTTACGTGTATTTGCATTATTATAATTCTTTCATTTACATACTCAACTTCAGCTATTGGTCCAACATTTTGATTCACTATAAAGCCCACTCCATTTCTTTTCTCTTTACGGTTACCCATCCAGTTTCTTCATTCCTTTTCCCTTCCGTTTCACTTCACTTAATCCCAGGATGTCGAGTTTTCGTGTCTCCATTAGGTCAATCAATTCATTTTCCTTGTCATTCAGTGTTAAAATATTTATTGTTCCAAATCGGGTTTTGTTCTCTGATCTAACACTTGCACAAACATGAGCTTTACCATCATACGCTGCAACTGTAGTCAGAGTCATGTCAATTCCGTTTTTCTTCGATCCGAGGCTTGTATTATAATTGAAAGCAACTACAAATTTACTCGTCTGCTGGCTTGCTAAGCCTAACGCATCTGAGGATTTTCTTTTGGGGTTTACTCCCTTAGCCTTTGAAGATCCCTCTTCTCCACAAGGCAGTGGTTTCCTCTTCTAATTTCCCCAGAGAGGATGGGTTGCCTCATCCACCATCTTCGCCATTCTGAAGGTCTCCTTCTCTGCCTAAGATGCTGTTAAGGTCTTCACCCGTACCCTGGGCATGGGTTTCACGTTATACCCCGTGAGACTGGGTCCCTGTCTGAACTTAGCTCTCCTTCACACCGGCCTACTGATGTGGAGGATACCCACCCCCGCAGTGTGGATGCGCCAAACAAGAATTACTCAAGTGGAGGATAGGGAAGGTGACCCTATCTCCCTTGAGCCGGGTTAATGGTTGCGTATGATGCCACAACCAAAGGTACGGGTGAAGACCTTAACAGCATCTTAGGCAGAGAAGGAGACCTTTTGCTTGATTTTTTTAATATTTATTGTTTTTTGAGTACTGAGGTGTTATACAATTGAGCATTATATTGAGCATTTGCAATGGAAAATATATATTAAATTTTAATTAAAACAAAGTTCTCCAATGGATCTGCGGGAGTGACATCTATTAGCAACCAGTTGAACTACAGTATGTGGGAGCTATCCACTGCCTACTAGATGCGAGCTGCGCTCTATACTGGTCAGTTAGTAAACCCATGCCTACGGTGTTATTGGAAATGTCCTCGTGTTGCCGATAGAGCGCACTGCCAAGTATAGGCGCGATTAAAAATTAGGTGTGCAGTAGGTATATTAAATGTGTTTCCCCCAGTGATACGTTTAGACCAATGAAATTTCAATTATTGTTAGTAGTCGGTATTAATATACCGGTACTGAATTCCTACTTTGTTTGGAGTGTTTGCTGATAAAATTGCAAAATACTGGGGTAAATTATGGTTTGAACGCCGCTGCTCAAATTCAGTGTGCCAATTTGCACTTCGAATAGGAAGAAAATAGGAGGTGTTAGGGACAAAGAGTTGTAACTATACCCATACATTTAGGAAAAAGTAGACTATATGTTCTTTCCTGAACATCTTGTTTACAGTAAGATGTGTGTCCATCAGCCTAAAAAGAGGAAATTATGCCTTCCTTCGGAGGGGAAGTAAAGCCAGCGGTCCCATGTCGTAGATTTATGGCATGTTAAAGAACCTTCCACTAATTACACCCATGTAAAGCTAAATTGTATAGGTTAGGAATGTAAACAACGCTCTTAGGTTTCTACGTTCGTTGCCAAGAGCTGACTGCGGTGGCGTCTAGTAGCTAAGTTCTGAACTAGGCCTAGTAGTCGTTGACGGTGGCATTTGGCGGCAAAGGTAGGAACTATTTGAATAATTCAAAGTTGTAGTCCTTACTGGAATTAATACACTAATAAAGACATCACAATTAACACTGGTTCTACACACACCCCAAGTACACGGGGCTACATGACCGCGTTGTCGCAGCCCCTTAACTAAGGAACCAACCAACCAACTGATAAAAGCATATTTTTAAGATCTTAAAAGTTATTTTAAAATTAATGACATGTGGCCTTCGGTAAGGCCGGTGTAGGTCTATGGGCAGCTAGTGTGACGTGATGGCGACGCAAATACTCAGTCCCCAAGTCTGGGGATTAACCCTTGGAGATTAAAATCCCCAAAGACCGGTCACGAATGAAGCCCCAGACTCTTCGGGCCAAAGCCTACCATGCTAATTGCCGCAGCAAGGATACATACAAGTCAGTTAGTTTGATCCAACTGCTGCTTTGATTCTTTAAGGAACGGTCAACCATCGCACTCTCCAGCGGCCTAGTTGAGCGCGTTACATCATAACAGTGGTAAACTCCATGCAGTCTTAGACACTACTACAATCATCAAAATAACACAGGTTATCAAATACAATACACACAAGCCCCTAATTGATGTAACAATGAGAATACGGTATTTTTGGTGTTTCCAGAAGTTCCCCAACTTACTGGTGGACGGTGAAGCAGCCCCTCAAGCTCCTTCCGCCAGCGAATCTGAAGACTGGGAAGATTCTATTCCGAGTAGTGAAATTGACATGAGTGAGACCTCTGAAGATGACCATGAAGACAACGATATAGCAGTGATGTCACTACCAGAAGTATCAAGATTTGCCCTTTCTGGATGTTAACACTGGACCAATGTTATCGGAAAATAAAAACTTTTGTCTCAGGCTTCTAGTTTGTGGAGAGAAGCAGCTATCTGGGTTGTTGTACTTTATCGTGGCTATCAAGTTCATATTTGGTCCACGATGCCATACTTGTTTGATCTGTGACTTGGTACAAAATATCCTAGCGTTCAGTGTGTCTGGAAGTTATGACGGTGCCAACATTATGATTCTATTTATACAGCTCAAGTCTTCCTAAACCAATTTTAGAAAAAATCTAGAAACTAAGCCAAATTGTTCAATGAGCTTGGCGAGTGTAATTACGAGGGCTGTTTTTTAAGTAAGAGCCTTTTTTTTTTAATTAACCAAACATTTTATTTTGAAACCACATTTATTTTTAGGTTTTACATACCTTCCTCTATTTTTCTACATAGTTGCTTTGTTTATTTAGGCACCTGTCATACCTTAAAACTAAGTTCTGAAATCCCTTTGCATAAAAGTTTGTCACCTGCTCTGACAACCAAGAATTCATACTTGAGGAAAATCCATTGATAGAGTGGTTATCACGAATCTTCGGTCCTCGTGAATTTTCGTGTCAATTGCAGTCACCAAGTCATCTGTGATCACAGACCTGAGCGTTCATCGTCATGAACATTTTCACTTTACCTTCCGTCATTGCATTATCACCATACACCTCACAAAGCTGACGATGAATGTCTACAGCCGACATGTTTCTTGCACTCAAAAAACGTATCACAAATCGTACCTCACACGCGGTGGGCGAATCAATAATCTTGAACATTGTAAAGATGCACAGTTCAGCGTACAGGTGAGCTACACAGCTGCAACTGACGCCTGCTTGTTCGCAAAGGTTGCCGGGAGGTAGCGAGCACGCTTGTTGCGGCGTGCGCACTAACTACGGGCTTTAAAAAAACGGCCCTTAAAAAAAGCCCTCGTAGTAAGGCCGGAAGTTCATGCATTAATAAATGAATAAATATGCATGCAAAAATGCACTAATTATTGATCAAATATGCACCCCGTTCCAAAAAATATGCACTATGAAATAACTACGACAATTACGAACACTCCGGATTATTTAGCGTTTCTATTTTGAATATAAAGAAAATATGAACAGACGGACATATAACTACACCTCTTTTAAAATATCTCAACTAAGAAACAGATCTAAACAGTAACAAATATTATTTTATGGAACTTCAAGACCCCACACAAGACACGGCACAAACCTAGAAGAATTGCTGAGTTTTAATTGACTGGCTGTGAAAGCCAATATACCATCCTTCAAGCGGTGTCGACCATCAATAATTATTTTATTATGTTAATTTTTAAGTATAACTGATATAGCCACTGAATTTTTTAAAATAAACATAATTTTACAATATTTACATACATATAAAAATAATTCATATTACAGTAGCTTGCAAAAAGGACTCAAAAGTAGGTATTAAAATGATTTGAGTATTATTCTATCTTTGTGAGACTTGAAAGCATATGAAATGTCCCTCCAACTAGTTGCTGGCAAGAAGGAGGTAAGTCCAGTGGGCTGCCACCTTTCAGCATTTGGACCCACTGCATGATACTGCATTTCCTCAGTTCAAGGATGGAATGGTTATACCGCCATGACTCGGTCCCCAGAGCCTCGTCTGTAAAAGCAGGTTACTGTACCAGACCTATATTGGAATGCATCCATGAATACCAAATAAATTGGCTAAGACACCTCAACAGGCTGGACAGAAGCTCCCTAAAGCAGTCGTCAACTACTGCCCCGGTGGGAAGAGATCTCTAGGTCGCTCCAGGAAAAGATGGCGTGAAAATTAAAATCTTTTGTGTAGACCGTAACAGTTCTTCTAGGACTAACACATGAAAGGATGATGATGATGATGATGATGAAGAGTATTATTCTGTGATAGACTCTCGGATTCCGAATTGAAATGTACGACTTTAAGAACATTAAGTAACAAAGAGCGCTTAAAACATTAAGAAATTAGAATATACGCCCTTCTGAAGCAGAAATATGCACTTAAACAGGCAAAGGAGAAAAATATGATGCATTGTGCCAAAACAACCAAAATATGCACAAACTTCCGGGCCTTAGTAATTAGTCTTAATACAGCCTTGGAGGCTGGATTTAGACAGCTCCTTAACCCGGTCCATGAGGCAATTATAATTGGCTACATGGATAATTCTTGCCAGGCGCGTCCACGTCGCGGGGGTGGGCAAAGGTACTGTAATATACCATGGAACTACAGTACCGGCTAAGTTCTGGTGAGGACCCAGTCCTATGGCGTATAACATAGGCCCCGTGCACAGGGTTACGTGCGAAGACCTCAACGGAATCTGCAGCGGAGAAGATGGACTTTGGAACAGTGGAGATTGCGGAAGAGGCAACCCAGTACTCAGGGAATAGTATGAGTACAGCATCAATCGGCAGCGTCTGTTTCCCAGGTTAGGGGCGGCTGCAAGGGCGTCTGTTTCCCATGTTAGGGGCGGCCTATATAATAGCTGGCAGTAGCTTCATAAAATGCGTTTGGGAGTGGCGACCCCATCGTAATAATAGCCTAAAATTGAAATGGCACTTCAAGAGATTCGGAGAAGATTAGGGCGTACCCTGCAGGCGACGCGCAGTTCTTTTGGTACTGGGGGAACTGTGAGAAATGGGCAACCAGTAACCGAAATGAAAGTGGGAATCATGAATGTCATGACCCTGACAGGCAAGGTGGAGGAGGTGGTAGACTTCATGGAGAGGGAGAATGTTGGATTGATGGGGCTGAGTGAAGTGAAATGGAAAGGTAAAGGAAGGAAGAAATTGAGGAAAGGATATACATTATACTGGAGTGGTGGCCAAGAGGCAAAAAATGACGTGGGACTGATAACCTCGAAACAACTGGAGGAGTATGTTGAAGTGGTCGAGTGTGTGAGTGACAGAATAATGAAAATTAGAATGAAGATGAAAAATGACGTGATGGACTTCATACAAGTGTATGCACCACAGACTGGAAACAGAGAAGAAGATATTGAAGTATTCCTGGAGGATGTAGAAAGAGTAATTTCAGATGTAGAAGTGGTGATCATGGGAGATATGAATGCACAAGTCGGAAACGAGAGACAAGGAAAGGAAGAAGTCATTGGACCATATGGATATGGGAAAAAGAACCGGGAAGGAGAGGAACTTGTAAACTTTTGTGAAAGGAATGGACTGATAGTGGGTAATTCATGGTTTCGGAAGAAAAACAGCAGGAAAATTACGAGATATGGTTGGGGCGATAGAAGAACAAAATCAGTAATTGACTACTTTCTGGTGGAAAGGACTAATTGCAGAAAGCTGATAGATGTGACAGCTTTACCAGGAGAAGCATTTGATGGGGACCATAGAGTTGTGGTGGCAAAATTTAGATGGGAAAAATTGGAAAACCTAAAGGAGATCAGAGAAAGTAAAATAAAAGTATGGGAATTGAAAGACAAAACTGTACAGGAAGATTTTCAGGAGAGATTGAAGCAACAAATCCCAGTTACTGAAGTGGAAAACATAGAAGAGGAATGGTCCCACTTTAAAAAGGCATTTGTTGGTGCAGCAGAGAGTGCTTGTGGTAAGACGTCAACAAGAGGGAAAGAGAAGGAGACACCGTGGTGGAATGGGGAAGTGAGGAAAGTAGTGAAAGAAAAGAAGTCTGCATGGAAAAAATGGAACCGAGATCAAACAGAAGAAAGCAAAAGGAAGTATCACGACAGCAAACGGAGGTGTAAGAAAGTGGTAGGAGAAGAAAAGTTGGGAAGAATTTACACGATGAATGGAAACAGATGTAAGTGGCAGTAAAAAGATGCTGTATGGGCTTCTAAGAAGTAAGAGGAAAGAAAGAGTTACTACAAAGCTAGTGAAAAAGGAAGATGGGGAGTTGTTAACACACCCAGAAGAGATAAAGGGACGATGGAAGGACTATTTCGATAAGCTATTGAATGTGAGCAATTGTACTGGTGAGATGGAAGTGACACAACCTGACGACTCTATAACAGAAGATGATACAACAATGCTGGAGGAGGAGTTAGCAGTACAGAAAATGAAGATGGGAAAAGCAACAGGGGTGGATGAAATCAGTGTAGAAATGATAAAGGCTGCTGGACCTGTTGGTATGCAATGGTTGTATCGACTGCTAAAGTGTGTGTGGAAACGGAAATGTGTACCAGAAGACTGGGAGAAAGGGCTAATAATACCAGTGTTTAAGAAGGGGGACAAGAAGGTGCGTGATAACTATAGAGGGATCACCCTCATATCACAGATAGTAAAAATACTGGAAAGAATATTAGAAAGAAGAATGAGAAGAAAGGTGGAAGGAGAGTTGCAAGAGGAACAGTATGGCTTCAGGAGTGGAAGATCCACAGTGGACCCAATCTTTAGCTTGAGGCAGGTGATGGAAAAGAACTGGGAATATGGAGAGGATTTGATCATGACTTTCATAGATCTAGAAAAGGCATATGATAGTGTCCCCAGAGAGAAGGTATGGGAAACCATGGTTAAGAAGAGACTGGGAAGAGAAATGTTGGAAATGGTGCAAGCAATGTACAACAACTGTGTTAGCAGGGTACTGACCCCAGTTGGAAAGACAGATTGGTTTAGGAATAAGACTGGACTAAGACAGGGGAGTGTGCTGTCACCTCTCTTGTTCATAATGGTGATGGATGAAATTGTAAAGGAAACAAAGGAAGCATATGGACATAAAGAAATGAAGTTACTGTTATTTGCAGATGATATTGTGGTCTGGGGAAGGAACACCGAAGAAGTGCAAAAACAACTAGATGCACTGAACGAAAATATTCAGAAGTACGGCCTGAAAATCAGTATAGAGAAAAGCAACACCATGGTGATGACAAGAGGGGAAAGTCAAGGAAAGGGCACTGTGAAAATTGGAAGTCAGAGTTTGGAAATTGTGGACACGTTCAAATACCTAGGAAGTGAATTGATGCAAACAGGTAGGTTGGACATGGAGATTGGCAGGAGGGTACAGCAGATCAATGCATTCTATCAAAGTGTAAGAAAACTCATTTGGGATAAGGAAGTACCAAGGAAAAGCAAGGAGGTAATGTATAAAGTGTACTATGTTCCCATATTAACTTATGCAGCTGAGACTTGGACCCTGACAAGCAGGCAAGAGAGTAGAATCCAAGCCAGTGAAATGAAATTCCTAAGAAGTATGATAGGAAAGACAAGGAAAGACAGAGTGAGGAATGAAGATGTTAGGAAGGAAGATGGGATGGAAAAACTAAATGAGAGAATTGAGAAGAATAAACTAAGGTGGTTTGGACATGTAAAGAGGATGGAGGAAAATAGAATACCAAGACAGATGCTGGAGGCGAAGTGCAAGGGTAAGAGAGCAAGAGGAAGACCTTGAACAAGGTGGATTGATTCAGTGAAGAACAGCGTAAGAAAAAGAAATCTGGACTGGGACATGATCGTGGAAGAAGAATGGTGGAAGGAAAGAGGAAAGTGGAGAAGTGCCATAAATACCCCGACCCGGCAGGAGCTGGATAAGGGGAAATGATGATGATGATGACAGTCCACATCACTTACATCATCATCAGCTTCTGAAGGCGAAAAGCCTTGTCGTTGCAGCCATTTCTTGTGGTCTTCAGCAGTTCTCTTCATATTGACATACGAGATACGAGTGACGTTCCATCTCCTTGACAATGTTCTTGAGATACGATTGTCTTGGTCGTCCCCTTGTTTTTTTCCCCAAAATTTTTCCTTCAAAGATTACCTGGAGGAGAGTGTCATATCTGAGTATGTGTCCCATGAATTGTGCTTTCCTTCTTTTGATGGTGTTCAACGGTATTGATTCTCCTGAATTTGGTTCAGAACAAGCTCATTTGTCTTTCTTTCCATCCAGCTTGTTCAGGTCATTCGTCTCCAAAACCACATTTCACTAACAATGCAACCTTATTCATTTGTTCCCACACGGTGATTTCATTCTGTTGAGTTGCAGACACTACCAGCTCCAATCTTCACACCGCTAGCAACACATAACACTGCAATTCCTATCTATATGTTATTGGAGAAAATAAATACCAATATTGGCACCATTCTTGAAAAGTTTTATTCAAAGAATACTTTAAGCTGATAAATTTAAGATTTTGGTTTGTTTCATCAATGCAATTTTGAACTCAAGTGCTCAAATAAATGGAGCCCCATGCCACGCCGCGCCTCACTCGGATTTGAATCTACTGATCACAAATAGCTTGGAACATTTGATTAAAACTTTCCTTCGCTGTTTAAAATTAACACCTGTGATTAGCTTCATTAATTGACATTGTGGTGTTTGAAGCCATATTTTCAGTGTAGCCTTAGTAAACAAGAGTTTAGTGCTTTTCAGTCGGTCAACACGAATGTACCCTAAAGAGATGGGTTATGCCCTAATCCTGAAATAAATTATATGAGATTAATAAATTCACTAGGATGACCAGTTTCGATCGTCAAGCGATCATCATAAGATCCATTACACTTAGGCTATAAAATCTATGTTTGAAATCCAGGTGAAAATATTTACAATATGTACAATTCTTTGCAACTGTCGGTGTATGCTAAATGCAGTATATGTGATGTTAGGTGAAATGCTAAATGGTGATAGATATCCGGAGTTAGTAATTTGGTGTGTGTGCCAGTCGAACGACTACCACAATATTTCGTCCCCACCCCTCCCCCTCTCGCTGGGCTGCTTGTCAAGCGTGCTGGGCTCTGAACACTGTATTTCAAACTATGTCAAACTCCCGCCGTTACCCCTCTCTGCGTGGCTACGTATTTCCGGCCTTGGAAGGGACATGACGTCACCAGATGCTTCGGGAATGTTCAAGACTAAAATTCATATTACCGGCCGTGCCACAAATTGCCGCGGTCTGATTGGTTGGTGTGGGTGCGCATGCGCCAAGTGCCCATGTATGCGGGCGTCCTGAGGACGTGATCTTACCGTTGGAGAGGACAGACGTCTCAAAACGAGACGCAATGTAGCGATAAAGAAAGCATGGCACGGGACTCGGCCCGTACCAAGTTCATTTGCAGTAGTTCTGCACGTTTGATTGTACTTTGGCTAATACTATTTCTTAAACTGTGAATTCCGAGAAGTTACTCATATACGTAATTACGTATTTCTGTCTTTGTTCGCTGCGTGGTCTTGAACCACGCCATGAATTCAAATTACGGCTTGGGAAGCCGTACGAATTAAGGTACTGTGTTTTCTACAAAAACATTCTAATACTGCTTGTGATATTTTGTTCATTATTCTGCTCCCGATGGAGATTTTAATTACTTATTTGCTGCTTCGAGTGTGGGTTGTGAAGCTGAGCGTCATCTGCATTTTGAACTTGTACTTTGTGTGGGCCACATACTGATTGGAAATTTATTATTCCTGTTTGGTATCTTCACTCTTATCCTGAAGGAAATATTCCTTAATTATGATTCTCAGCTTAGTGTGGCATATTTACGTGTTATGAAACTTTGGAATATTCAAACACGTGCAACGGCCGTAAAGTGTGACGCCAACCTAATTTTGGTAATAAGTTATTTCATTATTTAAAGGACTTGTACCAATACCTATATTTTGATATAACTGAAACATGTTGTAATTTTGGATTTGGATTTTAATGTTGTTTGTCGGTGGCATTCCCCTTGCCTATTGTCGCAATCTGGTCGGCTATTCTTAGACGCCTCGTGGCGTAGGCTCTTCTAGCCTTGGGATTTCAGCCTTTTCTGATGTTGCCTTCCGCAATTTTCTTTATTTCTGTGTTTGGCAAGCCCTCCCGGGCAGTTTACTTAAAATGTAACCTTTGTTTGAGTACACGTGATCGTGTAATTAGTGTAGCGTCTGTGATTTGCTCATATCACCCTTCCCGCCTATTATTGCTCGGATAGCAATTATTACTTCTCTTGCTTCCGCTCTCTTGAGCCATGCACCTCATTATCTTGGAATTCACAATTACTCTATGTTGCGCCTGCTGCGCCCAAGCCGACCAGATCTAAGGGTCTCCTCCCTGTTAATTTAGGCCCCAAGTGGCTTATGTCTTGCGCCCCAATTCTTTATGTACTCCCTTTATTTAAATATATTTATTATTTGTTTTGAAGTATCAATTAGTATGATAAAATTGGTCCGGCTAGATCAAACATAAAATGCCAGCGTTTCGCCCCGGTGTGCCGTTGGGCTCGTCAGTTGGTACAGACACACCTCACCAATACGCATGGCTAGCACATACTGAGAAGGCCATCACAAGACACAAAATACAAGTAGTATTGACGTCACGAGTGATGCCAATGAGCTAAGGAAGTCAAGCTCCCTTTCATAAAACAAGAACCTTACCTTGGCAATCCAAATAGGCTATGAACATTCCCGAATGGGAATATGATGTTATTTCCGTTTGATCGGATAAATTATCAATTAGTATGATAAAATTGGTCCGGCTAGATCAAACATAAAATGCCAGCGTTTCGCCCCGGTGTGCCGTTGGGCTCGTCAGTTGGTACAGACACACCT
The DNA here is from genome assembly GCA_946902985.2 of Meconema thalassinum. Taxonomy (NCBI): domain Eukaryota; kingdom Metazoa; phylum Arthropoda; class Insecta; order Orthoptera; family Tettigoniidae; genus Meconema; species Meconema thalassinum. Next base: position 925,029,294 of record OX336389.2, read on the forward strand.
CACCAATACGCATGGCTAGCACATACTGAGAAGGCCATCACAAGACACAAAATACAAGTAGTATTGACGTCACGAGTGATGCCAATGTGCTAAGGAAGTCAAGCTTCCCTTTCATAAAACAAAAACCTTACCTTGGCAATCCAAATAGGCTATGAACATTCCCGAATGGGAATATGATGTTATTTCCGTTTGATCGGATAAATTATCAATTAGTATGATGAAATTGGTCCGGCTAGATCAAACATAAAATGCCAGCGTTTCGCCCCGGTGTGCCGTTAGGCTCGTCAGTTTGTACAGACACACCTCACCAATATGCATGGCTAGCACATACTGAGAAGGCCATCACAAGACACAAAATACAAGTAGTATTGACGTCACGAGTGATGCCAATGTGCTAAGGAAGTCAAGCTCCCTTTCATAAAACAAAAACCTTACCTTGGCAATCCAAATAGGCTATGAACATTCCCGAATGGGAATATGATGTTATTTCCGTTTGATCGGATAAATTATCAATTAGTATGATAAAATTGGTCCGGCTAGATCAAACATAAAATGCCAGCGTTTCGCCCCGGTGTGCCGTTGGGCTCGTCAGTTGGTACAGACACACCTCACCAATACGCATGGCTAGCACATACTGAGAAGGCCATCACAAGACACAAAATACAAGTAGTATTGATGTCACGAGTGATGCCAATGTGCTAAGGAAGTCAAGCTCCCTTTCATAAAACAAAAACCTTACCTTGGCAATCCAAATAGGCTATGAACATTCCCGAATGGGAATATGATGTTATTTCCGTTTGATCGGATAAATTATCAATTAGTATGATGAAATTGTCCGGCTAGATCAAACATAAAATGCCAGCGTTTCGCCCCGGTGTGCCGTTAGGCTCGTCAGTTTGTACAGACACACCTCACCAATATGCATGGCTAGCACATACTGAGAAGGCCATCACAAGACACAAAATACAAGTAGTATTGACGTCACGAGTGATGCCAATGTGCTAAGGAAGTCAAGCTCCCTTTCATAAAACAAAAACCTTACCTTGGCAATCCAAATAGGCTATGAACATTCCCGAATGGGAATATGATGTTATTTCCGTTTGATCGGATAAATTATCAATTAGTATGATAAAATTGGTCCGGCTAGATCAAACATAAAATGCCAGCGTTTCGCCCCGGTGTGCCGTTGGGCTCGTCAGTTGGTACAGACACACCTCACCAATACGCATGGCTAGCACATACTGAGAAGGCCATCACAAGACACAAAATACAAGTAGTATTGACGTCACGAATGATGCCAATGTGCTAAGGAAGTCAAGCTCCCTTTCATAAAACAAAAACCTTACCTTGGCAATCCAAATAGGCTATGAACATTCCCGAATGGGAATATGATGTTATTTCCGTTTGATCGGATAAATTATCAATTAGTATGATGAAATTGGTCCGGCTAGATCAAACATAAAATGCCAGCGTTTCGCCCCGGTGTGCCGTTAGGCTCGTCAGTGTGTACAGACACACCTCACCAATATGCATGGCTAGCACATACTGAGAAGGCCATCACAAGACACAAAATACAAGTAGTATTGACGTCACGAGTGATGCCAATGTGCTAAGGAAGTCAAGCTCCCTTTCATAAAACAAAAACCTTACCTTGGCAATCCAAATAGGCTATGAACATTCCCGAATGGGAATATGATGTTATTTCCGTTTGATCGGATAAATTATCAATTAGTATGATAAAATTGGTCCGGCTAGATCAAACATAAAATGCCAGCGTTTCGCCCCGGTGTGCCGTTGGGCTCGTCAGTTGGTACAGACACACCTCACCAATACGCATGGCTAGCACATACTGAGAAGGCCATCACAAGACACAAAATACAAGTAGTATTGATGTCACGAGTGATGCCAATGTGCTAAGGAAGTCAAGCTCCCTTTCATAAAACAAAAACCTTACCTTGGCAATCCAAATAGGCTATGAACATTCCCGAATGGGAATATGATGTTATTTCCGTTTGATCGGATAAATTATCAATTAGTATGATGAAATTGGTCCGGCTAGATCAAACATAAAATGCCAGCGTTTCGCCCCGGTGTGCCGTTAGGCTCGTCAGTGTGTACAGACACACCTCACCAATATGCATGGCTAGCACATACTGAGAAGGCCATCACAAGACACAAAATACAAGTAGTATTGACGTCACGAGTGATGCCAATGTGCTAAGGAAGTCAAGCTCCCTTTCATAAAACAAAAACCTTACCTTGGCAATCCAAATAGGCTATGAACATTCCCGAATGGAAATATGATGTTATTTCCGTTTGATCGGATAAATTATCAATTAGTATGATAAAATTGGTCCGGCTAGATCAAACATAAAATGCCAGCGTTTCGCCCCGGTGTGCCGTTGGGCTCGTCAGTTGGTACAGACACACCTCACCAATACGCATGGCTAGCACATACTGAGAAGGCCATCACAAGACACAAAATACAAGTAGTATTGATGTCACGAGTGATGCCAATGTGCTAAGGAAGTCAAGCTCCCTTTCATAAAACAAAAACCTTACCTTGGCAATCCAAATAGGCTATGAACATTCCCGAATGGGAATATGATGTTATTTCCGTTTGATCGGATAAATTATCAATTAGGATAATAAAATTGGTCCGGCTAGATCAAACATAAAATGCCAGCGTTTCGCCCCGGTGTGTCGTTGGGCTCGTCAGTTGGTACAGACACACCTCACCAATACGCATGGCTAGCACATACTGAGAAGGCCATCACAAGACACAAAATACAAGTAGTATTGACGTCACGAGTGATGCCAATGGGCTAAGGAAGTCAAGCTCCCTTTCATAAAACAAAAACCTTACCTTGGCAATCCAAATAGGCTATGAACATTCCCGAATGGGAATATGATGTTATTTCCATTTGATCGGATAAATTATCAATTAGTATGATAAAATTGGTCCCGCTAGATCAAACATAAAATGCCAGTGTTTCGCCCCGATGTGCCGTTGGGCTCGTCAGTTGGTACAGACACACCTCACCAATACGCATGGCTAGCACATACTGAGAAGGCCATCACAAGACACAAAATACAAGTAGTATTGACGTCACGAGTGATGCCAATGTGCTAAGGAAGTCAAGCTCCCTTTCATAAAACAAAAACCTTACCTTGGCAATCCAAATAGGCTATGAACATTCCCGAATGGGAATATGATGTTATTTCCGTTTGATCGGATAAATTATCAATTAGTATGATAAAATTGGTCTGGCTAGATCAATCATAAAATGCCAGCGTTTCGCCCCGGTGTGCCGTTGGGCTCGTCAGTTGGTACAGACACACCTCACCAATACGCATGGCTAGCACATACTGAGAAGGCCATCACAAGACACAAAATACAAGTAGTATTGACGTCACGAGTGATGCCAATGTGCTAAGGAAGTCAAGCTCCCTTTCATAAAACAAAAACCTTACCTTGGCAATCCAAATAGGCTATGAACATTCCCGAATGGGAATATGATGTTATTTCCGTTTGATCGGATAAATGATCAATTAGTATGATAAAATTGGTCCGGCTAGATCAAACATAAAATGCCAGCGTTTCGCCCCGGTGTGCCGTTGGGCTCGTCAGTTGGTACAGACACACCTCACCAATACGCATGGCTAGCACATACTGAGAAGGCCATCACAAGACACAAAATACAAGTAGTATTGATGTCACGAGTGATGCCAATGTGCTAAGGAAGTCAAGCTCCCTTTCATAAAACAAAAACCTTACCTTGGCAATCCAAATAGGCTATGAACATTCCCGAATGGGAATATGATGTTATTTCCGTTTGATCGGATAAATTATTAATTAGTATGATAAAATTGGTCCGGCTAGATCAAACATAAAATGCCAGCGTTTCGCCCCGGTGTGCCGTTGGGCTCGTCAGTTGGTACAGACACACCTCACCAATACGCATGGCTAGCACATACTGAGAAGGCCATCACAAGACAGTACGAACTGACGAGTCCAACGGCACACCTGGGCGAAACGCTGGCATCAACTGACGAGCCCAACGGCACACCAGGGCGAAACGCTGGCATTTTATGTTTGATCTAGCCGGACCAATTTTATCATACTAATTGATAATTTATCCGATCAAACGGAAATAACATCATATTCCCATTCGGGAATGTTCATAGCCTATTTGGATTGCCAAGGTAAGGTTTTTGTTTTATGAAAGGGAGCTTGACTTCCTTAGCACATGGCATCACTCGTGACGTCAATACTACTTGTATTTTGTGTCTTGTGATGGCCTTCTCAGTATGTGCTAGCCATGCGTATTGGTGAGGTGTGTCTGTACCAACTGACGAGCCCAACGGCACACCGGGGCGAAACGCTGCCATTTTATGTTTGATCTAGCCGGACCAATTTTATCATACTAATTGATAATTTATCCGATCAAACGGAAATAACATCATATTCCCATTCGGGAATGTTCATAGCCTATTTGGATTGCCAAGGTAAGGTTTTTGTTTTATGAAAGGGAGCTTGACTTCCTTAGCACATTGGCATCACTCGTGACGTCAATACTACTTGTATTTTGCGTCTTGTGATGGCCTTCTCAGTATGTGCTAGCCATGCGTATTGGTGAGGTGTGTCTGTACAAACTGACGAGCCCAACGGCACACCGGGGCGAAACGCTGGCATTTTATGTTTGATCTAGCTGGACCAATTTTATCATACTAATTGATAATTTATCCGATCAAACGGAAATAACATCATATTCCCATTCGGGAATGTTCATAGACTATTTGGATTGCCAAGGTAAGGTTTTTGTTTTATGAAAGGGAGCTTGACTTCCTTAGCACATTGGCATCACTCGTGACGTCAATACTACTTGTATTTTGTGTCTTGTGATGGCCTTCTCAGTATGTGCTAGCCATGCGTATTGGTGAGGTGTGTCTGTACCAACTGACGAGCCCAACGGCACACCGGGGCAAAACGCTGGCATTTTATGTTTGATCTAGCCGGACCAATTTTATCATACTAATTGATAATTTATCCGATCAAACGGAAATAACACCACATTCCCATTCGGGAATGTTCATAGCCTATTTGGATTGCCAAGGTAAGGTTTTTATTTTATGAAGGGGAGCTTGACTTCCTTAGCACATTGGCATCACTCGTGACGTCAATACTACTTGTATTTTGTGTCTTGTGATGGCCTTCTCAGTATGTGCTAGCCATGCGTATTGGTGAGGTGTGTCTGTACCAACTGACGAGCCCAACGGCACACCGGGGCGAAACGCTGGCATTTTATGTTTGATCTAGCCGGACCAATTTTATCATACTAATTGATAATTTATCCGATCAAACGGAAATAACATCATATTCCCATTCGGGAATGTTCATAGCCTATTGTTTTGAAGTTGCGAACATGATTCTCCTGAAATCCAGCGCATCCTATGCCCACCCTTTGGGTACGTCCAGCTTTCCACTCCCTGGTTATTCTAACCAAGTCGCCCTTTCCCTGAGTCTTAAAGGTAGCATTAACAAATCTAGGCTTTGGGGAATTAAGGGGGGCTGTACGGTATCCCTTGCGGAGTGCCGCATAGTAAGTGGTAGCAGAGCATGGTTATCGAAGTGCCGACCGACGTGCTGCTAGCCATCCCGTGTTCTCTTGGCTGGATTTTTATGTTACCACCAAATTTATCATTTACCTTTGAATCATGTTTTGTTTTGTTTTGGGGCATGTAAGTTCATGTTAAGCAAAGTCAGTAGAGTTAGGACCTGATGTGATGTGTGGGGAAGTGTGCTTATGCATTATTCTAATCTCTGTTTGTTTTCTTTTTTTTTTTTTTCATGGCCTTGTGCTTAATCGGAGCGCCACAAAGTTATTAAAGCAAATGTTGTAATGCTGTTTTCATCAACTGTGATGTGTTGAAAATGAAGAACTCCGTAGGGCTTGGTGAGCTCTGTGTTTGCTGCTCTCCCTTTCATGTCTCTGTTTTGCTGTGTTGCTGCAGAAGACCTCGCCGTGGTGAGTTCAGTTCTGTACAGTAGTGTTGAATTAACCTGTAATCTGTTGTGCCTACAAGTTTCTGCATCAGTATGATGAGTATCGCGCTCAAACTCCCCGTGTTTTCTGTTGTAATTGTTTTGAAGTTTCTCAGTCGGGTGGTGCTGTTTGATGCACTCAGTGTGATAGCGCAAATTTTCGTCTTGTGAAATTTAGTGATTTTTCTGACCGTGTAACCTTTGAAATTTTGAAAGCCTATTGTTGGCAGTGTTGACTAGTATTCATTGTTAATGTTCCTGGCAGTTGGTCGAGCCGTAATTGTCGACTTATTATTTTCTGGCAGTAAGCCAAGTTGAAAGCAACTGTATGCAAATATTTTTTTTCTGGCAATAAGCCAAGTTGGAAGCCGTGAGTGCTTAATTATTTTCTGGCAGTGAAGCCAAGTTCTGGCAGTGTTGCCAAGTGTCGAGTTTAAGTTAATTGTCAAGCTGACTGAAGCCGTGGTGCTAAATTGGAGGCTCAAGTAATGTTTCTGGCCGTGGTGCCCATTTGAAGGTTTAAGTAATATGTTTTCAAGCCGTGTTGCCATTTGGAAGTCAAGTTAAAGCTAAGTGCTATCTGTGTTGTCAAGTTATAGTAAATTTTCAGGCTGAGTGCCAAGTTGCAGTTATTATTCTTCTTAATTCTATTATAGAAGTTTTATCGTTGTAATCCGCATTTTTCGAGGCCAACATTTGTGTAGTGGTACACCTGGTTCTACTAATGTAGTTGTTGACTGTAGCTGTTTGATCCTGTAGATCTCTTTTGAAGTAGAGCTGTCCTTCTAATTTTATTGCTGTGACATTTTATGTGAATTTTCAGGGAACGTGAAAAGTGAATTATTAGTGTACAGTGGTACACCTGCCAGTGGTATCTGTGCTATTTTGAAACAGTGAAGTGTGAACCTGCTTTTGATAATTGTATTTTGAATTTTGATAACCTGTGTCTGTGAGGTTATGTTCGCATCTGCTATGGAGTGCCAAGAGTGTAGCAACAGTGTACGTGCTGTTATGGTGTGGCACAGGGTTGCCAACTGTGTCGATGATATTTGGATATCAGTTGCTGCGTGCAGTTCCAAATTTTAATATTTCAGCTTCGAGGTGTGCTGTATGAACGAGTGATGTCTGTACGAGTAAATGGATATGAGCAGTTAGTGGGTTGTCAGCTGGCCTATTTTTCGATAGTTAAATCATTTCCTGTTATCATGGCTGGAGCCGGCGTTAAAGTTTCAGCGTTGTTATGTTGGATCAGCTGCCTAATTACTTCTGTTAGTGTCGAGAGAGTGTTGTGTGAAAGTCAGTTAACCTCGATTTTAATAGTTGGTGGGTAAGCAGAAATAGGATCTGCATTGAGATTGTCTATTGTGAGAATAGTGGATGGCTCGAAATTTATTTTATTTCAGGATTTTTGGATTTTATTGTAACGAGCCCCGTGAACTTGGGTGAAGTGAACCTGATCTGACGTGTTCAGAGGTTGCTGCGACGTATCGCTTGTATGCTGTCCTTGTCGTATGCAGTTCAGAAGAGTTCCTGTTGTGAATTTCTTTTGTCGTACAATTTTTGATTTTCAGTCAGTGACCAAGTAAGCTGTTTTGAGAAAAAATTTATTTCAGGTGGTTTTGGAAATTTTGGTTAGCTATGGAGTAGCTGTAGAAGAACGTGCTGGGACCTCGTGTGTGAATGGTTGTTGCTGTTGCTTTTATTTTAGGGTTTTCTTGTATTTCCTGGACATTGCCTGTGCTTCCTCGAGTTGGTACCTTTCCTGGTTGTACCCCGGCGTCCTCTGGTGACATGGTGTCTTCTTTTGGTTGACTGGCGTGTGATGTTCCTTACGTCAGTGTTCGGCAGGAGGAAGTGTTTTCCTTATGTGTCATGTGTCGAGCTAGTTCGTCCCCTTCTGTCATGTGACTTGGTGGAGTCGCCTTGTGGCAGGAGCAATTTGTAGTGTGTGTCGTAGACATTTTATTTCAGTCTCGTGTGGGAGAGTTGGTGCCTGTCAACATGTTCGATCTGCTATGTTGGTACCAGGTTCTATATTGTGTGTCAAGGTATCTCAGTTGGAGCGAGATATTTGTTGTGAGAGTTAGTGGTCTTGTAAGTCTACAGGTAGTTGCGGTAGCAAATTTTATTTCAGGATGCTAATTCACTGCAGTTAGTTGAGAATTTCGGGATGGTGTTTCCTCGCAATTTTATTTCAGGAAGGAGAATTCCCTGTGTTGTAAATAGACGTTTGTCAGGATGCTGTGCTCTGAGCGGAAGTTATAGAAGGTTGCCAGGAGGTTTTTCCCTGAGCTTTTGTGATGTTGGATTTTGGCAATTACAGGAAGGTGCATTCCCTGTTGTGTTGGTAGCCCAGGATGGTCAATGCCTTGAGGTTGTTAATCTGTTCAGGATGGTTGATTCCCTGATTTTTGGTAGACCCTGAGTCGGTCATATTTTATTTTCAGGATGGTGTATTCCCTGATTTTTGGTGGACCCTGAGATGGTCATTTGAAGGATGGTGAATTCCCTGTTGCCCGTGAGGTATTTTATCAACGTTGAATATGTGTGCCCCCTGAATCTTGCTCCATTACGTGAGTATTGGCAGGCTGGTACATAATTTGGGGTAGGTTTAGTCTTCTTGTCGTTGGAGCAAGTGGCAGATGTTCCAGACCTTCCGAGCGACGACTGATCTCTCCATAGTTTCCGAATTTGTTGTTGATTTTCGAGGGATCGTAGTAGCCGTCCGTGTGAACCGTGAACTTAGTTATGATACCCCAGAGGAAGTTCCTGTGTTGGGAGGGTGCTGTTTCGAGGAGCTGGTTAGACTTGAAGTGTTTTTTTTATTGGGGGGAATTTTGATTTTAATCTTCAGTCGGTCCTGAGGGACATGTGGAAGTTGGAGTGAAGTAGTGTCATCTGAGTAAGCTCGATGACGCTGGAGTGAAGCTGTGCGTTGTGGACGAGTGAAGTAGCATAGCCTGAGTTAGCTCGGTTATGTGTTGGGTATCCTTGTGTGAAGTTGGTAGCAATGGTTTGGAGACCTAGAGTGATTGCTGCATTTTGTGATGGTGCGAGTTTTGTTTTGTGCCTGGAGTAATGGTTGCTCTAAGTGGTTCAAATTTCATTTGCAACGTTGAATGTTTGAGTGATGCTGGATGCCTGCGTGTTGCTGTCGAGGAGAGGTCCTGGTCAGTTGTTTTGGTTGGTAAAATTTTGTTCTACAATTCGATTTTTGAAAATTTTATTGTTCTACAGGTTCAGTTTTGAAAGTTTTATCGCTTACAGGTTCTGTTGAGATGCTGTTGCTTCTTGGCCCCTTGTTGGGCGCTCTCTTGAGTAAGAGCCATACTTGTTGACAGTGCGTTTGAAACGGTACCTTACTTAAATGTAAATAACTGTACTGGCTGACTTCCCGGCAGGCACTTGTGCTTGTTGACCCTGTGTTGGTCACACTAATTATGAAAGCAGAGTCACCAGTCCCTATCGGAGAGTTTCTTGTGTACGTGGCGCATCCGCTAACTGATTACTGTTTCTTAGAATGTGAATTCAGGATTTTGGATTGGGACAGTTGATTTGGTCCTTCAGACAATTTTATTTTGAGTTAAGTGGGTTCCTCCCCTCCCCTTTGGTATTTTGACAAGAGTTTAATTTCTATGGTTCTGGTTGTCCTGCCTTGGTTGTGTTAAATTGATTTTAAAGTTAAATTGTTAACTCAAGCAGTGCGTGTGCGTTGATCAGCAGTAAAATTATGTCCTCTCGTGATTTCAGAGAGTGCCTCGTCAGTATGAGCACAAAATGTGCCAAGTCCTCCTAGAATGAAGTGGAGTTTCCCCTATGTGTGTTCTTTGTGTGGTCAGTTGTCCATGACCCACCCCCTACTTTGTCTGGAGAAGTGACCTGCTACATGGCAGGGAATGTGTCGGCTCGACCTCTCCTGTCGAGCCCGCTACTGGTCTCTGATTTGTTACAGTTTGGTCCAGAAAGGGTGTAGCCCAATGGGGGCAGTGACCTGAGGCCTGGGTCACTGTCGGCCCCGACGATTTCCATCTTCTGGTGGTGGAGCTTGATGGCTGCTGGCGATACCTACCTGGTCGTCCTTACCTGGCTGGACACTCTGAGCTCCGGTGCTGGGCTGTTCCACTGGTGGCATTACTGTACATCACGACATCATGATGTGATTCAGGACATGTGATATGGAAATGAACTGTACGAGTGCTGCATGATCGATTGACTGTTACGAGGTCAAAGGAGTGAGTCAAGTGGTATACTCACCTGTCATCACCCCCCCCCCGTTCCTCCCCATTCTTCGATGGCAGAGGGGAAGACTGTGCCAGTCGAACGACTACAACAATATTTCGTCCCCACCCCTCCCCCTCTCGCTGGGCTGCTTGTCAAGCGTGCTGGGCTCTGAACACTGTATTTCAAACTATGTCAAACTCCCGCCGTTACCCCTCTCTGCGTGGCTACGTATTTCCGGCCTTGGAAGGGACATGACGTCACCAGATGCTTCGGGAATGTTCAAGACTAAAATTCATATTACCGGCCGTGCCACAAATTGCCGCGGTCTGATTGGTTGGTGTGGGTGCGCATGCGCCAAGTGCCCATGTGTGTGCGGGCGTCCTGAGGACGTGATCTTACCGTTGGAGAGGACAGACGTCTCAAAACGAGACGCAATGTAGCGATAAAGAAAGCATGACACGGGACTCGGCCCGTACCACGTTCATTTGCAGTAGTTCTGCACGTTTGATTGTACTTTGGCTAATACTATTTCTTAAACTGTGAATTCCGAGAAGTTACTCATATACGTAATTACGTATTTCTGTCTTTGTTCGCTGCGTGGTCTTGAACCACGCCATGAATTCAAATTACGGCTTGGGAAGCCGTACGAATTAAGGTACTGTGTTTTCTACAAAAACATTCTAATACTGCTTGTGATATTTTGTTCATTATTCTGCTCCCGATGGAGATTTTAATTACTTATTTGCTGCTTCGAGTGTGGGTTGTGAAGCTGAGCGTCATCTGCATTTTGAACTTGTACTTTGTGTGGGCCACATACTGATTGGAAATTTATTATTCCTGTTTGGTATCTTCACTCTTATCCTGAAGGAAATATTCCTTAATTATGATTCTCAGCTTAGTGTGGCATATTTACGTGTTATGAAACTTTGGAATATTCAAACACGTGCAACGGCCGTAAAGTGTGACGCCAACCTAATTTTGGTAATAAGTTATTTCGTTATTTAAAGGACTTGTACCAATACCTATATTTTGATATAACTGAAACATGTTGTAATTTTGGATTGGGATTTTAATGTTGTTTGTCGGTGGCATTCCCCTTGCCTATTGTCGCAATCTGGTCGGCTATTCTTAGACGCCTCGTGGCGTAGGCTCTTCTAGCCTTGGGATTTCAGCCTTTTCTGATGTTGCCTTCCGCAATTTTCTTTATTTCTGTGTTTGGCAAGCCCTCCCGGGCAGTTTACTTAAAATGTAACCTTTGTTTGAGTACACGTGATCGTGTAATTAGTGTAGCGTCTGTGATTTGCTCATATAACCCTTCCCGCCTATTATTGCTCGGATAGCAATTATTACTTCTCTTGCTTCCGCTCTCTTGAGCCATGCACCTCATTATCTTGGAATTCACAATTACTCTTTGTTGCGCCTGCTGCGCCCAAGCCGACCAGATCTAAGGGTCTCCTCCCTGTTAATTTAGGCCCCAAGTGGCTTATGTCTTGCGCCCCAATTCTTTATGTACTCCCTTTATTTAAATATATTTATTATTTGTTTTGAAGTTGCGAACATGATTCTCCTGAAATCCAGCGCGTCCTATACCCACCCTTTGGGTACGTCCAGCTTTCCACTCCCTGGTCAATCTGACCAAGTCCCCCTTTCCCTGAGTCTTAAAGGTAGCATTAACAAATCTAGGCTCTGGGGGGGGGCTGTGCGGTATCCCTTGCGGGGTGCCGCATAGTGTGATTATATGGTTGTAAAAATCAACAATGGTTAAACTATAATATTATAGGCTAACTACTTATCTGATTGTCTTCCTTACTAGAGCTACGCGCAGTTTTCATGTTCACTGTAACTCACGGTGCGGTCGACTGCGGTAGGTTGTCATCTTAACGACTGGTTTTCCCCTGCTTTCTCTCTCCCCCCCCCCTGTCCTTATGTGCTGTGCGGAGTCATTGCGATGTGTTTATGTGGGGTGTTGCCAACCTAGATAAGATGTATGTTATTGAATGAGATGGGTCTACAACTATTAAAGACCGTGGATTAGCCCTCGCCGTGCGTGGACCATAAGCCATTCAACTAAGCGCTGCCCGGTCGGAAACAAGACACAATTTAGCGACACAGCCAAGCTAGATAAAAAAGGGGGGAAATTAGGGGGTTTTTAATAGGTAAATGTTATCTGGATCAGGTGTACGATGTACTTTTCTTCTGCAATAAACCAAGGCCCATATTCGCGGCAGTATTAAAGGTGCCGGGACGTCCTCATAAGACCAAATTACGAACTCCGGATATCTATCACCATTTAGCATTTCACCTAACATCATATATACTGCATTTAGCATACACCGACAGTTGCAGTACCAATACTGCAAATAAATAATTGTACATATTGTAAATATTTTCACCTGTATTTCAAACATAGATTTTATAGTCTAAGTGTAATGGATCTGATGATGATCGCTTGACGATCGAAACTGGTCATCCTAGTGTATTTATTAATCTCATGTAATTTATTTCAGGATTTCAGGATTAGGGCATAACCCATCTCTTTTGGGTACATTCGTGTTGACCGACTGAAAAGCACTAAACTCTTGTTCATTAATTGAATCAAATGATATCAAGAGGTTATACAGTATCAAATTTCAATTATTTTTAAATTTGATCCAGGTAGCTGAAACCAGTGTTGCCAGCATTTTGCTCCAGTGATTCAACTCCGAGCGAGGCATGCCACTATCCAGGCTTTCCCTGTATCCATATCATTCTATCCCATACAAATGCAAACTCACAAAAAAAAAAACTTTGAATATTTCACAGTGATTGAATATATTCGATATCTAAAAATTACAATACGATCAAGAAAATAATTTTCCAACCACCCTGAGCCGAGGATACATTACCTTACAAAATTGATAATAGCTTTCTTTCTACGAGACTTAACCCTCTTAGTGCCAACCAAGCCATTTCCTGAAATACTTGCCAAGAATGCCAAGCCATTTTCAATGGTCATGCATACTATTCGAAAAAAGATCATAACTTCCACATTTCCAACGATAGAATCATTATTTTTGCTTGCTTTATAACCAATACCTCCTTCTTTCAGACATTATTTTCATAAAAGTAAATACAGCATCTAAACCTTTTTAATTGAGAATATTCTGATAATTGTACAATTTTTCAATATTTTGTTTGTAGAAAATCAGTTTTGTTCCTAAATTAATGACACCTAAGAGTCACATTAAATAAACACTACGTTTCTAGCTGTAGAAAGTTGTTAGATACAACTGTAGGCAGGAAACTTCAACAAGAAGAAAACAACTGCACCGCAATTTTGGCGGGAATGCGCGTGATTGGAGGAGCGCAAAGGGAGGGCGTGAATACAAACTCACACCTATCGCGTAATGGACATCGAAGGAAAAAAGTAAACACCGCACAGGCAAGCTTGAAACCTCACCTTTCCAACAGTATGAAACAATCACGGACATATGCCTACAGAAATCTACAAAATAGAAGATAAACAGTGTGCCGTTTGAATCGGCTTTGGCACTTTTAGCGCGAACCGATCTGATCGGCGCTTAGCACTGAGAGGGTTAAAAATCTGAAATTTACAAATCATTCCAATGTACTGTATATAGTGTTAAAATTTGTATTAGACGAGGTTTTGAGAAACTAATTCTTTAAGTTGATGCATGGTTGAAACCCTTTTAAAAACGAGCCTTTTTTGCATTCCACCTCTGATAAAAAATATTAAAACCTATATTAAAAATTCCAAACCTACATGACCTAGCATTAAATAGTACACGGAAAATGGTGTTATTGGATTTTCAGAAGGCCTTGAGTACTCAGAATATACTGGTTGATTAGTTTATAAAGAAGGAAAAAACTGAAGGACAGAAATGTTTGTTTCTGGTCCTTGTCTACCACAATATCATTGCCACTGGATGCGAGGTGGTTTTGGTTTGCATACCCTACGTCTGCTTCCAATGGTGCAGTCAGAGCACTATCTTCGTATTGAATAACGTGAGTGAAGTAAATTGTATCCTGTCTGTGTCCGTAAACAGAACTTAACAGGACATGAGTGGCAGAAGGCTCATTCTGTGCGACTCCACAGATAACTTCTGCTGAGCACCTCCAGTAATAATATATCGTATTTACTCGACTATAGAACCCTCTTTTTTTCTTAAATTTTTAGTTCCGGAATTGGGGGGGAGGGGGGGGGGGGTACTATAGACGCGAACTTTGCTAAAGTCCATTATTTTGGGAAAAGGAGAGAGTAAGAATAAGCTATTTTATTTTGATGCTACATATTTAATCAAAATAAACGAAGTGCGTATGTCGGCCGGCCACCTGCGTCTTGTCCTTACGTGAATGCGGCTGCACCGTACGAGTGGCCGACTGGCCACCTGTTGCATAGCGTGAGTCATAGCCCGTACACACAGAGACTTCCTTCCTCAAACAAGGTCACGCCTTGTTCGCAACAGAGCTGGTATGGTGTGGCCCAAGCAGCCAACAATGATCCAACATCTGGTATACAAAGACAAGTATATTCCATGATTATTGCCAACCACCTCTGAAAAGATATCACACTTTCCCCTAGATTGTTTTGCCGGACCAACCGCCGGCCTTCTCTGCGCACATTGCTAGACAATGATGGACAGGACTGTAATATATATATATAATACTGGTACTGGTCGTAATCATTATTGGTACTTCATTCATCTAGCCACACGTTGGTGCGTCATTGTAATATAAATATAATACTGCCCCTAAGTTGGGCTACCATTGTAATACAGGGTGGCGCACGAAATGTCATACATCGAAAATGGATTATGAAAGGTGTAAATCTGAGCTCACAACCATGTCCTTACGTGAACAGAAACCTCATTTCATGCATGATTCGACAGACAGCAGTACATGTCGAGCAAGTGTACCTGTTTCCATTTATACAGCGTGCTGGCAGACCAAAGGAAGTTGAAAGTCATGGTATGAAAGTGTGTGTGTAGGGATTATTGGGCCAATCTTTCTCAATGACACAGTCTACAGTGCGCATTACATGGACAAGTGGCAAAACAGTTTCCTTCCACAACTCTTTGCATCACGACTACCAATACAGACACAGTGCTTCGTGCAAGATGGAGCTCAACCGCACACAGGCATTGTTGTTCCTGCATGAACATTTCGGGGCCCCGTGTGATGTACCTCGATATGCAGAACGTTTTCAGAGCGGCTCAATCTGGCCACCGCATAGCCCCGATCTTAATCCCTGCGACTTCTTCCTGTGGGGATTGAAGGAGACAATCTACCGCCAGAAACCAGAAAATGTACTGTAATTGCAAGTGGCCATTGTGACTTTCTTCAGAGGTTTGAGTGAGGACATGTGTCGTAGAGTGGTCACAAACATGCAGGTTCGTCTCGAAGCTGTTGTACGTCGAGAAGGTGCGCATATTGAACATGTCCTGCATACTGACTAATCATGCACATTTCAGTGAATGTTGTAATGCCACATTTTATTAAATATGTTGTATATTAAATATTCTATAAACAATTTCCAGTGTATGACATTTCGTGCGCCACCCTGTAAATATAAAATCCAAGCTAGCCACCTCAGCGATATACTCTCTAAATGAATCACAAAAACATATACAGAGTTCACAAAAATACACTATTAATATAATAATTCCTCTTTTCAGGTTGATCTCTGGCAATCCTGTTTGTCAACATATAAGCAGGTTTCCACTACCTGCATCTCACACAGTATGCACAACTATCTTCATAGTCTACCCCTCACACAATTGTTAGTATTCTTCTGCTTCATTTCTTTTCTTCTTGCGTTTTATTAAACTTCTACTATAATAATTCTTCTCCAAAAACCAATTGCCATACCAGATAACCTCACAATTCTCCATAGCATAAACTATATAATCAATCACCTCCACAAAATAACATATCCTCATGGGGATCACAGCCACCTGCCACCCACTGCTGGACCCACAAAGAATCAATATCAATCAAAGCACAAGACTCTCCATGGTGGCCCAGCAATAAGTGGCCATGGTTAGTAACCTCAAAACAAAAAGCAAGCTCTGTAACCTACTGAAGTTTCGGATACAGGACACTCAATAATTTAGGAGCGACACTATAAGCAATCTCCAAGAATTTTGTATTATGGCGCTCGAAAATTAAGGTGGGTCCTATAGACGAGTGTATATGGAAATAGAGGGTAGGTAACACGCACACCTTGAAGGAAATAAGATTCTACCAGGATTTATTGAGCATATTTCTTTAGTCAGTTCTACAGGCACAACAATCCTGCCAGTCAATATTCCAACAGATCACTTCCCATCACGATTTCATATTTACTTTAAAAAAATAAAACACCACTTGCCATTCAAGTAAAACATTTGGGCAAATTGCCCAAGGATAAACAAAGAACTATTTTAATGTACTAATAACAGCACAATTACTAACATTCAGTTGGTCAACACAGCCTCCGTGGCTTAGGCGGCAGCACGCCGGCCTCTCACCACTGGGTCCGTGGTTCAAATCCCGGTCACTCCATGTGAGATCTGTGCTGGACAAAACGGAGGCAGACAGGTTTTTCTCCGGGTACTCCGGTTTTCCCTGTCAAAATTTCATTCCAGCAACACTCTCCACTATCATTTCATTTCATCTGTAATTCATTTAATCTTTGCCCCAGAGGAGTGCGTCAGGCCTCGGCAGCCGGCACAGTTCATATCCTCGCCGCTAGATTGGGGCTTCATTCATTCCATTCCTGACCCGGTCGGAGACTGGAAGCAGGCTGTGGATTTCCATTGATTTTCATTCAGTTGGTCAACACACTACTACTGGAATATGCGGGGGGAAAGATTAATTCTGGTTCCGTATTGATAAACTAATTGTGTAATACATAGGTTAAAAGCCGATATGAGTGTTACGCTATACAATTATCTTGTGTTTTGGACATTTATTGATTCATTCATATCGACTGATGAAGATGCCAAAAAGTAATTAGGCCTCAAAACATGACCCACCAATGACCACACAGTGATCATATTTAATAAAAAGTATTGATGAGGCAGAACTTTTAACCTATTAATTACTCAAAAGATTACATGTCATTAAGATCACTTTACTGATGTAAATAAGATCTGTATGTAGAAGCACTTCCATATTATTAGTTTGAAGATTTCTTACATAATCTGAAAAGTTATCAATAACTAACCAGTAACTGCTTTTATAAAAGCTCCACAAATTCAAAGAATTAATCTTCAGACTGTTTCTACATACAGATATTATTTACATCATGTTAGCAGCGTGCAGACATTCCACAATTCAGGTAAGTTTCCACATTATTAGTGGACAAACACTGTTTATTGCAGTTTATCATCAACTCAGCCGAGTACTCACCGGACATTTCTGCATTAATTTACAATTCTACAGTAGTTAAGTTCACAGCAGTACGAAGTCTATAAAGTGTTCCTTATTGACAAAGTTTAAATACAATACAATTTAGCATAAATAAGAGTGAGATGGTGATCACAACAATGAACAAGGAAAGAACCAACACGTGAATAACAATTGGTGGGGAACAGCTGAAGAAAGTGGAGAGTTTCAAATATCTGGGAAGCCTGATACAAGATAATGGAAGAAACGATAGAGAAATAAATGGGTGGGGGAGACAAGCAGAAGCATTCTGGAAGAGTGTGAGAAGCATGTTATGGAGCAAGGATGTCCCTCAGAACAGCAAAAAGATCATATATCGGACGCACTATGGCCCTATCCTGACGTATGCCTCGGAGACCTGGGTTATGAAAGGAAGGGAGAAGAGCAAAATACAGGCCAGTGAGATGAGGTTCTTGAGAAGCAGTATTGGAGCTACAAAGAGGGACAGAATAAGAAATGAGAGGACCAGAGAATTAATGAAGGAGGAACCATTACAGGATGGTATAGAGAAATCTAGACTTAGATGGTATGGACATGTAAAACGAATGGAGGAGAAGTGGACACCCAGGAGGATACACGAGACGAAGTGGGAAGGAAAGAGACCGAGAGACAGGTGGCTGAAAGGGTGGAAGAAAGCGTGAAGAAGAGAGGAGAAGACTGGACGAGGGTGGAGGCTGAGAGATGGTGGAAAGGCAGAAGACGTTGGAGAGGCTTGTGTTCCAAACAGACCCGGCCAGTGGCTGGAAACTGTGCAAGATGATGATGACGACAATTTAAATTGTATTGAAAGGCGGATATTTTCATATTCATTCAAAATATATTTACGTCAATACGGACCACAATAAGCGACATTATGAAAGTTTAATAGATAACGAAAAACAATACCGTTAGTCAATTAAATGTTATCTTCATGTAATTCAATGAACCGGTTTTGTTCACGTTATAACCTTTGTCAGTAAATGTAATTAGAAAATGAAGTTGCAAGTCTGTGTGATACTTACATTTTTAAAAAGGTTATCTAAATTATTAACAAGAAGTTCCGTGAAGAACTATACAGCCTACTTTTCATGCCAATGATTATTCTACAGAATATGAACCTATCTAGAATAATGACGAAATTAAGTTGCTAATATCGAAATATCTAATTAGTTCAAAATATACCTGGTATAATGTAGCCTAATAGAACACTACAGTTGGCAGCCCTGGTGACTGAATATATTCTTAGTTCCATCTCTTAAGGTACAGAATACAAAATTTGGTTGAAGTCCAATGGACGTTACATGCAGTTAGACACTGGATCTATCAGCATGCGTAAAAGCATGTTGCCAACAATGTCATGCGTGTGCTGGTCAGAAATAATCTGAAATATTATGATATCTTGTTGTGCCAATTTTGGATGAAATCCATTTGTTAGTATAGAAGTTACATGTATTTTAAAATTGGACATATCAGCAGGCATAGAATCATGTTGGCAGCACTGCCTTGTATTAATTACTCCAAATTAATCTAGAATGTCAGGTGCTATATGTGTGCAAAGTATAGAGCTGTTGGCTTGCATACTTTCTGATATATTGATATTAGGGTAAAAAAATATAGACAGCATTTATTAACAGTTGGCAGCCCTGATTGCTCTTGACAATACTTATAGTCATATCTGTTATGGTACACATAGCACATACGAAATTTAGTTGAAATCCAACTGATAGTATAGAAGTTACATGTATTTATAAATTGGTACTATCAGCAGGCTTATAATCATGCTGGTAGAACTGACGTATATAAGTTACTCCAAATTAATCTTAAATGTCAGAATATACGTGTGCATAGTTTAAAGCTGTTGGCTTGCATACTTTCTGATATATTGGTATTTGGATAAAAAAAAGAGAGAGCAATTATTAACAGTTGGCAGCCTTGGTGGCTCTTAAGAATACGCTCAGTCATATCTGTTTATGTACAGATATTACATACAAAATTTGGTTGAAATCCAATTGATAGTGTAGAAGTTATATGCATTTAAACATTGGACCTATCAGAAGGCTTAAAATTATTTTGGCAACACTGTCATGGTTGGCCTCTTGGAAATTAAACTGAAATAGCCTTATCAACATGTGTGCAAATTTTGGAATAGTTCCCAGGCATACCTTGCAAGATATCCAACATGGAGCTCAAATTTCTAGTGCGTTTTTTCAGCAGTTGGTAGCACTGACATCATTTTCAAATATGGACGTGAGATATTCCGGTGCACATCTTTACTCATACTAAATTTGGTTTTGATTGCTGCAGCCGTTTAGGAGTTGATAGGGACACACACACACAGACAGAAGGACAGACAGACAGACACACATTTTCCCGGAGATGTTCACAACCTCGGCATTCCCTATGCCAAGCTGTTTTCAGCAAACAATTTGACATATTAATCAAAATTGTAACAGATCTGGTTTAATCATTATTTTGGCACTGGACTCCCGCCTGCATTGGCGTGGGGGTACTGAATTCCCACCCAAATTGGGATGAGGGCATTATCATTGTATTGAACTGCCACCCAAATTGGGATGTGGGCATTATTTTGGTATTGAACTGCCACCCAAATTGGGATGTGGGCATTATTTTGGTATTGAACTGCCACCCAAATTGGGATGAGAGCATTATCATTGTATTGAACTGACACCCAAATTGGGATGTGGGCATTATTTTGGTATTGAACTGCCACCCAAATTGGGATGAGAGCATTATTCCGGTATTGAACTGCCACCCAAATTGGGATGTGGGCATTATTTTGCTATTGAACTGGCACCCAAATTGGGATGTGGGCATTATTTGGTATTGAACTGCCACCCTAATTGGGATGTGGGCATTATTTTGCTATTGAACTGCCACCCAAATTGGGATGTGGGCATTATCTTCGTATTGAACTGCCACCCAAATTGGGATGTGGGCATTGTTTTGGTATTGAACTGCCACCCTAATTGGGATGAGGGCATTATTTTGGTATTGAACTGCCACCCAAATTGGGATGTGGGCATTATTTTGGTATTGAACTGCCACCCAAATTGGGATGTGGGCATTATTTTGGTATTGAACTGCCACCCAAACTGGGATGAGAGCATTATCATTGTATTGAATTGCCACCCTAATTGGGATGTGGGCATTATTTTGGTATTGACCTGCCACCCAAATTGGGATGAGAGCATTATTCCAGTATTGAACTGCCACCCAAATTGGGATGTGGGCATTATTTTGCTATTGAACTGGCACCCAAATTGGGATGTGGGCATTAATTGGTATTGAACTGCCACCCTAATTGGGATGTGGGCATTATTTTGCTATTGAACTGCCACCCAAATTGGGATGTGGGCATTATTTGGTATTGAACTGCCACCCAAATTGGGATGTGGGCATTGTTTTGGTATTGAACTGTGGTGTATTCTTTGAATACACGGTACGAGAGAATAAAGTCTATTGCTCTTTGCATGTCCATTTTTTCCTCCCTCTTTGTCAAAACACCAACAGTGATCTTCTGTTTTCTCCTTGATGGGCAAATCTCTTATGTCTTCATAAGTTTGTTTCAGATATATAACTTCTGTGACCCAAGTAGCGTCATCTCGCAGCGAATTTCTGAAGCTCCTCAATTCTTCCTGGTGTTAGAGGACTTACTTATTCATTTGGCAACCAGATCCTGTTACCATCGCCAGCTATTTTCTCCTTGAGCAAGAGGACTACGTCTACCTCTTTACTCACCATGCTGCGCTAATATCGCCTACTATCAACTCCTTGAAGACCATTCATCAAGAAGAACATTTATTTTTGACAAGTTGGCAATGTTTATATGTTCTCCTTTTGTTTCCTACCCCCCACTCCTTTTCCCTTCCTTGGACCTTCTGTGCTCCGTTGAGCAGCTCTCACTTCGCAATCGGCAGTTGACTCGGTCAGTCAAAGCTCCTCTCGAGCTAGTCTCCTCAACCCAAGACGCAAACTCTCTTCTACGCCATGTTGGCAAAGTAGTCATCGTCAAAGGGAACTTCATCTTCTACATGAAATCAAGATAAGTACCATCTTAAAGTTTTAACCTCATCTTCAGGGTTTTAACTTTCACGTGCTTTTAAAGATGTTTTATAGACAGTGTGCGATTGCTTATTTTGGGGCAAAAATCATTCTTCGTGGGATTTGCCATGTTGAGCCTTTGGTTGTATAAGCCAACCTTATTAAAAAAGAGCTTTTCTTAGGCTATTCATATGAGAAATCCTCTCACTACGTGGGATATTATCTAATACCCGCTGTCTATAACTCAACAAGTTAGTCCCTCCGTTGGATTTTCTCAACTCCATTTTTTCTACTAAGGTCGTTCTGGAACCTTCTAGATTCTGTATTTCATCTACAAGTCCTGCCGTTTTGAAATTTTCACTCACTTGTAAGAATGCTATTTAAAATTGAAGAATTTCGTTTCTGAATTAAAAGCTTAATAGCTAACTTTCTTCCACCGCTGGAACCGTGGAATGTTCTATGGCGCATTTAACTGTAATCCACCATGTTCTCAAGCAATAGACTTTCGTCCATTTAGTGCAACCAGTCATTTTGTTCAAATTGAAATAACTTTCTCTGCCAAAAACTTTCGTGTTTCCATAGTGAACTTTTCATAAGTTTCAACGAACTATAGTGAAAATCAGTGCTTGTTCAACTTTCTACCGCGTCGCGATCGTCCGTTTATATTTAAATAAGGCCATGAACATTTTTCCTCAATTCCCTATTTCTCTTTCCTAAACTTCCTACTAACAATCCGTAATAAATTTTTCAATATAGGTCTGTTTCAATAAGGTGTCACTCTGCGAAGTGCCCTTCCATTTTTCTTGTTTATCATTAAGTAATTTCTGTATAATTACGTGTTTTATACACGGTTTAAGTTTACATTGTTTTTTCTCTATTATCAGAAAAACAATTCTTTCAACTCTTGTGTGAGTTATTTTTAGGTCTCACGAAATGGAAACTACCCCATTTGGCTCGTGATTCCTAATTAAACATAGGAAGTCTAGAACCTTCCTTTTGATTACTTACTTAGGTTTCACAGTAAGTGACCTGCCCTCCTTTGTATAATTCTCATAAAGTAATCCTGTTTAAATATAAGAAGTTGTAGGAACTTCTATTTTTATGCTTTATGTTTTCCTTATAGTTAGCTTGAAAGTTGTTATTCTCTCTAGAATATTCTTTCAGAAATTTCTTATAGTACACTCCTTGTACTCTTATAAATGTTTAAACTTTAATCATTTCATTTAGTCCTTTTTCAAATCTTAAAAAGAATTTAATACCAGGTTTAAAACCTTAAAAATTGTTATTTGCCTGGAGCAATTTCTGAATGTTGTCGGAGGTCTGCGACCTCAAATTGTTAATAAGATTGGAAAATATTTATTTGTTAAAAATATTAATTTCTCCTGAATTGTTAAATAAATTAAGCGTTCTTTTTCTCTTTTTCATTTTTTCTAATACAAAGGTTAAACAAAGACCTGTCCTCCTTGGCTCTCCCTACTTGATGCCATTAAAACCATTAATAGGGCTTTCACCACTCGTTGCATTTGAGCAAGAACTCTTAGCAGTAACCTCACTAAAGATTCTTTTAGCTTTAATAGCTAATTCTAATTGGCCAGTAAGGCAAGTAAAGCTCGCTACGCCAGCTACCTGCTTGTGGAGATCCTCTCCGAAAACTTATGGTCAGTTTTCAAAAAGATAAGTGTTTCCTTTTGTCTAAACTTTTAGCCGGCTTCTCGCCGAGTAAAAGCTTAGCCATTTCCAAAGGCAACCATTGGTTCACTTACAAAGATTACT
Organism: Meconema thalassinum; assembly: GCA_946902985.2. Classification (NCBI taxonomy): domain Eukaryota; kingdom Metazoa; phylum Arthropoda; class Insecta; order Orthoptera; family Tettigoniidae; genus Meconema; species Meconema thalassinum. Next base: position 925,052,803 of record OX336389.2, read on the forward strand.
TTCCAAGTTATAATTTTTCGTCACTATCCTTCCTGGAAGCACTGGGTCTCTTTTTCTAGAAACTCTATAATTTCGAAAATTGGAAATTCCGAACTTGATTTGAATTATTGGCATTCTTCGAATCATTTCACAAAAACTAATTTCCTTGAGAAGACATACCATAAATCGTTTGTTCTCAGCCTTGCCAGACCATCACCCTTCCCCATAGTACTTTTATGCATGCTTGGGAGGAAATATACTAAAGCCTCTCTCTTGCAAACCGCCCAAGTCCTAGCTGCGGTTCCCGTTAGCCTCGACCAAGCTCGTTCCTATTTTAGGTATCAAAAAGTTAAATTTCAGTGGCAACTGCCTCTAAGTGTATTTAAAGTTAAATTCATAACATTTGTGGGACTCTCCTCCTATTTTTCTATCCTTTTTCTCCAATCCCAAATCTACTTCCTTCTCTTAATCATCTTCCCTTGGTGGGTGGGTTATTCCTCAGTCAATAAACTACCCAAACTGCCACCCTAATTGGGATGTGGGCATTATCTTGGTATTGAACTGCCACTCAAACTGGGATGTGGGCATTATTTTGCTATTGAACTGCCACCCTAATTGGGAAGTGGGCATTATCTTCGTATTGAACTGCCACCCAAATTGGGATGTGGGCATTATTTTGATATTGAACTGCCACCCTAATTGGGATGTGGGCATTATTTTGGTATTGAACTGCCACCCAAATTGGGATGAGAGCATTATTCCGGTATTGAACTGCCACCCAAATTGGGATGTGGGCATTGTTCTGGTATTGAACTGCCACCCAAATTGGGATGAGAGCATCATTTTGGTATTGAACTGCCACCCAAACTGGGATGAGAGCATTATCATTGTATTGAATTGCCACCCTAATTGGGATGTGGGCATTATTTTGGTATTGACCTGCCACCCAAATTGGGATGAGAGCATTATTCCAGTATTGAACTGCCACCCAAATTGGGATGTGGGCATTATTTTGCTATTGAACTGGCACCCAAATTGGGATGTGGGCATTAATTGGTATTGAACTGCCACCCTAATTGGGATGTGGGCATTATTTTGCTATTGAACTGCCACCCAAATTGGGATGTGGGCATTATTTGGTATTGAACTGCCACCCAAATTGGGATGTGGGCATTGTTTTGGTATTGAACTGTGGTGTATTCTTTGAATACACGGTACGAGAGAATAAAGTCTATTGCTCTTTGCATGTCCATTTTTTCCTCCCTCTTTGTCAAAACACCAACAGTGATCTTCTGTTTTCTCCTTGATGGGCAAATCTCTTATGTCTTCATAAGTTTGTTTCAGATATATAACTTCTGTGACCCAAGTAGCGTCATCTCGCAGCGAATCTCTGAAGCTCCTCAATTCTTCCTGGTGTTAGAGGACTTACTTATTCATTTGGCAACCAGATCCTGTTACCATCGCCAGCTATTTTCTCCTTGAGCAAGAGGACTACGTCTACCTCTTTACTCACCATGCTGCGCTAATATCGCCTACTATCAACTCCTTGAAGACCATTCATCAAGAAGAACATTTATTTTTGACAAGTTGGCAATGTTTATATGTTCTCCTTTTGTTTCCTACCCCCCACTCCTTTTCCCTTCCTTGGACCTTCTGTGCTCCGTTGAGCAGCTCTCACTTCGCAATCGGCAGTTGACTCGGTCAGTCAAAGCTCCTCTCGAGCTAGTCTCCTCAACCCAAGACGCAAACTCTCTTCTACGCCATGTTGGCAAAGTAGTCATCGTCAAAGGGAACTTCATCTTCTACATGAAATCAAGATAAGTACCATCTTAAAGTTTTAACCTCATCTTCAGGGTTTTAACTTTCACGTGCTTTTAAAGATGTTTTATAGACAGTGTGCGATTGCTTATTTTGGGGCAAAAATCATTCTTCGTGGGATTTGCCATGTTGAGCCTTTGGTTGTATAAGCCAACCTTATTAAAAAAGAGCTTTTCTTAGGCTATTCAAATGAGAAATCCTCTCACTACGTGGGATATTATCTAATACCCGCTGTCTATAACTCAACAAGTTAGTCCCTCCGTTGGATTTTCTCAACTCCATTTTTTCTACTAAGGTCGTTCTGGAACCTTCTAGATTCTGTATTTCATCTACAAGTCCTGCCGTTTTGAAATTTTCACTCACTTGTAAGAATGCTATTTAAAATTGAAGAATTTCGTTTCTGAATTAAAAGCTTAATAGCTAACTTTCTTCCACCGCTGGAACCGCTGGAATGTTCTATGGCGCATTTAACTGTAATCCACCATGTTCTCAAGCAATAGACTTTCGTCCATTTAGTGCAACCAGTCATTTTGTTCAAATTGAAATAACTTTCTCTGCCAAAAACTTTCGTGTTTCCATAGTGAACTTTTCATAAGTTTCAACGAACTATAGTGAAAATCAGTGCTTGTTCAACTTTCTACCGCGTCGCGATCGTCCGTTTATATTTAAATAAGGCCATGAACATTTTTCCTCAATTCCCTATTTCTCTTTCTTAAACTTCCTACTAACAATCCGTAATAAATTTTTCAATATAGGTCTGTTTCAATAAGGTGTCACTCTGCGAAGTGCCCTTCCATTTTTCTTGTTTATCATTAAGTAATTTCTGTATAATTACGTGTTTTATACACGGTTTAAGTTTACATTGTTTTTTCTCTATTATCAGAAAAACAATTCTTTCAACTCTTGTGTGAGTTATTTTTAGGTCTCACGAAATGGAAACTACCCCATTTGGCTCGTGATTCCTAATTAAACATAGGAAGTCTAGAACCTTCCTTTTGATTACTTACTTAGGTTTCACAGTAAGTGACCTGCCCTCCTTTGTATAATTCTCATAAAGTAATCCTGTTTAAATATGAGAAGTTGTAGGAACTTCTATTTTTATGCTTTATGTTTTCCTTATAGTTAGCTTGAAAGTTGTTATTCTCTCTAGAATATTCTTTCAGAAATTTCTTATAGTACACTCCTTGTACTCTTATAAATGTTTAAACTTTAATCATTTCATTTAGTCCTTTTTCAAATCTTAAAAAGATTTTAATACCAGGTTTAAAACCTTAAAAATTGTTATTTGCCTGGAGCAATTTCTGAATGTTGTCGGAGGTCTGCGACCTCAAATTGTTAATAAGATTGGAAAATATTTATTTGTTAAAAATATTAATTTCTCCTGAATTGTTAAATAAATTAAGCGTTCTTTTTCTCTTTTTCATTTTTTCTAATACAAAGGTTAAACAAAGTCCTGTCCTCCTTGGCTCTCCCTACTTGATGCCATTAAAACCATTAATAGGGCTTTCACCACTCGTTGCATTTGAGCAAGAACTCTTAGCAGTAACCTCACTAAAGATTCTTTTAGCTTTAATAGCTAATTCTAATTGGCCAGTAAGGCAAGTAAAGCTCGCTACGCCAGCTACCTGCTTGTGGAGATCCTCTCCGAAAACTTATGGTCAGTTTTCAAAAAGATAAGTGTTTCCTTTTGTCTAAACTTTTAGCCGGCTTCTCGCCGAGTAAAAGCTTAGCCATTTCCAAAGGCAACCATTGGTTCACTTACAAAGATTACTTTCCAAGTTATAATTTTTCGTCACTATCCTTCCTGGAAGCACTGGGTCTCTTTTTCTAGAAACTCTATAATTTCGAAAATTGGAAATTCCGAACTTGATTTGAATTATTGGCATTCTTCGAATCATTTCACAAAAACTAATTTCCTTGAGAAGACATACCATAAATCGTTTGTTCTCAGCCTTGCCAGACCATCACCCTTCCCCATAGTACTTTTATGCATGCTTGGGAGGAAATATACTAAAGCCTCTCTCTTGCAAACCGCCCAAGTCCTAGCTGCGGTTCCCGTTAGCCTCGACCAAGCTCGTTCCTATTTTAGGTATCAAAAAGTTAAATTTCAGTGGCAACTGCCTCTAAGTGTATTTAAAGTTAAATTCATAACATTTGTGGGACTCTCCTCCTATTTTTCTATCCTTTTTCTCCAATCCCAAATCTACTTCCTTCTCTTAATCATCTTCCCTTGGTGGGTGGGTTATTCCTCAGTCAATAAACTACCCAAACTGCCACCCTAATTGGGATGTGGGCATTATCTTGGTATTGAACTGCCACTCAAACTGGGATGTGGGCATTAATTTGCTATTGAACTGCCACCCTAATTGGGAAGTGGGCATTATCTTCGTATTGAACTGCCACCCAAATTGGGATGTGGGCATTATTTTGATATTGAACTGCCACCCAAATTGGGATGTGGGCATTATTTTGGTATTGAACTGCCACCCAAATTGGGATGAGAGCATTATTCCGGTATTGAACTGCCACCCAAATTGGGATGTGGGCATTGTTCTGGTATTGAACTGCCACCCAAATTGGGATGAGAGCATCATTTTGGTATTGAACTGCCACCCAAATGGGGATGTGGGCATTATTTTGGTATTGAACTGCCACCCAAATTGAGATGTGGGCATTATTGGTATTGAACTGCCACCCTAATTGCAGGGTGTCTACTGTAAGGATGAAGTAAAAATTAGTTACTGTTTAGGTACCTTTTGGTTACCTTTTAGTTAATTTTAGTTACCTTTGAATTCAAGATACGTCTGCAGTCTGCAAGCATAGGCGCTCATCACGCGGTGAAGAAAAACAACAATGAACTGTTTTTAAAGAGGTTTTTTATTTATCGTATGGCTTTGAGTGCTGGGAGTGTCCGAGGACATGTTCACCTCGCCTGAATCTGTAGCTGCTTCCAGCGAACACCCTTAGGGTGAGCTACAAGTTCCGTTCAATTTCAAGTTGCTACCAGATATCATTGATACCTAGTGGTGAACGTTGGAACTTTGATAGAGCGTTCCGACGAAATCTAACCTAACAATTTAGCTTCACACAAGTTTAGTCTTAGCTCCGCCCCTTAAAACAACAATAACTAACTAAGTTTAGTCTGTGGAAGAATCTTTTACATGCCATAAATCTATGACATGGGACCGTCGGCTTTACTTCCCCTCCGAAGGAAGGCATACTGAAGGATTTTTAATGCTTTTAAAAAATCCGACGACTTCGCCCGGGTTTGAACCCGCTATATTGGGCACAGCAGTTCAGCATGCTACCAACTAGGCCACCGAAGCCGCTTTAAATGAAATTCACATGATGTCATAAAAAAAATTAAAAATAATAAATATATACTAGATATTTAATATCCAATAAGTTGTTTCAGCTAATATGTCGTCTTGTGCACAATATGTTGTTATAATTACGGTACCAAGAGGTTGCTCTGCACTTGGCCATTTGGCGAGAATTCCTTCGTCCCCGCGGTAGGTCGCGAAGAAATGTATGCGATGTTACGCGATCGTCACCGAATTCTGTCTTCGCAGTCAAATACGGAGAAATATCGAGATGTTACACGATCGGCGCTGGTTCCCGTAGTTTTCACGATAGAACACGGAGAAAAATCGCGATTTATATAATCAGTGTCACTTTTAGTCATTCGACGAGATTTCCATTGTCCTTGAGGTCGGGCACAAGAAAATATAGCATTATTACGCAATCGGCGCCACTTGCTGTCCGTTTGACAAGAATACAGTTGTCCTCGTCATTAAATGCAGAGAAATATCGCGATATATCGCAATCGCTGCCGCTCTCGGCCGTTTTACGTTGTCCTTGAGATATTCTGAAATCATCGCCACACCCGGCCGTTTAACGATTGTCTGCCTGTCTATCTGTCCTGACAGAATGGCGGAGGCAAGCTCAAGGTTGGGCATGGTTAAAATTTACGAGTAGTTATGTACATGTTGTTCAGTCGGTGCCGTGATTCCCTAGGCTGTGGTTGGGAGTTCATCAGTTCAGGGTGGATCACGAGGAGGATTTAGTATTTCGATGCTACGTAGGCTGCCATTTTTAAGTGGGTTGATGCACTTCTCGCTCCCCGCACGCATTTAAGTATACGTGATAGGTGACCTATTACCTTCGACAGGATTCCCGCAGTCCTCGTGGTCACAAGTTCACGATAGGGGCGGGTTTTATGATTTTACGCAACTGACGTCGATCTCGGTCCGTTTGACGAGATTCCCGCAGACAAGTCGTGCGGTCAGCTGGCCGTCTTGTGTATGCGATTTTGTAGGATGAACGTTCGAAGTAGGTACGGTATCGAATATTACGAATTATTCTGAGAGGATTGCACGAATAATACGACAAGAGGGCAAGTTTTATTTCGACTGACAATGAGAACCACGAATTATCTACAAGTTATCGAAATAATCGGTTAGATTATATATCCAATGGAACAAAAGTTCGAAGGAAAAATCGACTTATAACGGAATTTCGAATTAACCATACTGGATGTCTCAAATTTACTAGACATATTTTTTAAATAAGTTATATGTATTTCAAAGATTTTTCGCATTTTTTTTTTCGAAACGGTAACATTTCGCAAGATTGCGACATTAAATTGTTTCGCGTTATTTCTGGACTTCAATTTGACATAATTTTCAAATAACAGAAATGAGAGATTTCTTTTTAGTTTCGGAAGTATTCGCGAATAAAGGTCTCGCGAAAAGTCAGGTTTCCTAATACATTAACACAGAAAAATGTTTCACACGAAACTTCAGTCTTCTTGATGCCGAAAATATACGTTGAACCGATGTATAGCACTGAAGGTATCCTCAGTATGTATTTCCTTGAGGTCGGGCACGGGGAAATATAGCTTAGTACTATGCAATAGGGACAGCGCCGCTTGCGTGAAACTCGCAATCTCTGAGCCTAGCGGCGCGAGTTTAAATGTATCAACCCGCCTTCAGAAAATTTTCGTTACCCGTTTGTAAAATTCGTTACTTTCGTTACCCATTTGTAAATTTCGTTACTTTTTCGTTACTTTCGTTACCGGTAGACACCCTGAATTGAGATGTGGGCATTATTTTGCTATTGAACTACCACCCAAATTGGGATGTGGGCATTATTTGGTATTGAACTGCCACCCAAATTGGGATGTGGGCATTATTTTGGTATTGAACTGCCACCCAAATTGGGATGTGGGCATTATTTTGGCATTAAACTGCCACCCAAATTGGGATGAGGGCATTATCATTGTATTGAATTGCCACCCAAATTGGGATGTGGGCATTATTTTGGTATTGAACTGCCACCCAAATTGGGATGCGGGCATTATTTTGGTATTGAACTGCCACCCAAATTGGGATGAGAGCATTATCATTGTATTGAACTGCCACCCAAATTGGGATGTGGGCATTATTTTGGTATTGAACTGCCACCCAAATTGGGATGAGAGCATTATTCCGGTGTTGAACTGCCACCCAAATTGGGATGTGGGCATTACTTTGGTATTGAACTGCCACCCAAATTGGGATGTGGGCATTATTTGGTATTGAACTGCCACCCTAAATGAGATGTGGGCATTATTTTGCTATTGAACTCCCACCCAAATTGGGATGTGGGCATTATTTGGTATTGAACTGCCACACAAATTGGGATGTGGGCATTAATTTGGTATTGAACTGCCACCCTAATTGGGATGTGGGCATTATCTTGGTATTGAACTGCCACCCAAATTGGGATGTGGGCATTATTTTGCTATTGAACTGCCACCCTAATTGGATAATAATAATAATGTTATTGGTTTTACGTCCCTTTTAACTACACTGGCTTTTAAAGACGCCGGGGTGCCGGAATTTTGCCCCGAAGGGGATCTTTAACGTGCCAGTAAATCTACTGACACGGCTCCCTCGCATTTGCGCTCCCTCAAATGCCAGCTGACTGCGCCAACCCTAATTGGGATGTGGGCATTATCTTGGTATTGAACTGCCACCCAAATTTGGAGGTGGGCATTATTTTGCTATTGAACTGCCACCCAAATTGGGATGTGGGCATTATTTGGTATTGAACTGCCATCCAAATTGGGATGAGAGCATTATTTTGCTATTGAACTGCCACCCAAATTGGGATGTGGGCATTATTTTGGTATTGAACTGCCACCCAAATTTTGATGTGGGCATTATTTTGGTATTGAACTGCCACCCAAATTGGGATTAGAGCATTATTTTGCTATAGAACTGTCACCCAAATTGGGATGTGGGCATTATTTTGGTATTAAACTGCCACCCAAATTGGGATGAGAGCATTATTTTACTAATTGAACTGCCACCCAAATTGGGATGTGGGCATTATTTTGCTATTGAACTGCCACCCAAATTGGGATGAGAGCATTATTTTGCTATTGAACTGCCACCCAAATTGGGATGTGGGCATTATTTTGGTATTGAACTGCCACCCAAATTGGGATGAGAGCATTATTTTGCTATTGAACTGCCACCCAAATTGGGATGTGGGCATTATTTTGCTATTGAACTGCCACCCAAATTGGGATGAGAGCATTATTTTGCTATTGAACTGCCACGTAAATTGGGATGTGGGCATTATTTTGGTGTTGAATTGCCACCCAAATTGGGAATTGGGCATTATTTTGGTGTTGAACTGCCACCCAAACTGGGATGTGGGCATTATTTTGGTATTGAACTGCCACCCAAATTGGGATGAGAGCATTATTTTGGTATTGAACTGCCACCCAAATGGGGATGTGGGCATTATTTTGGTATTGAACTGCCACCCAAATTGGGATGTGGGCATTATTTGGTATTGAACTGCCACCTAAATTGGGATGTGGGCATTATTTCGGTATTGAACTGCCACCCAAGTTGGGATGTGGGTATTATTTCGGTATTGAACTGCCACCCAAATTGGGATGTGGGCATTATTTCAGTATTGAACTGCCACCCAATTTGGGTTGAGGGCATTATTTCGGTATTGAACTGCCACCCAAATTGGGATGTTGGCATTATTTGGGTATTGAACTGCCATCCAATTTGGGATGTGGGCATTATTTCGGTATTGAACTGCCACCCAAATTGGGATGTGGGCATTATTTCGGTATTGAACTGCCACCCAAATTGGGATGTGGGCATTACTTCGATATTGAAACCCTCCCACCGAATCTCACTAACTCATTTATTCGCCACATGTGATATACTGTATAGCAAGTAATCACTAGATGGAACTAGCGTGTGAGTTCAGATTTTCTGGTTTGTCGCTAGTATATAGTTTGTTGTGATAGTGTGGTGTTATTGAACTATTAGCAAATTCTGCATTTAAGGCGAGGAGATGGCTACACTGGCCTGCGAGATATGCACGCCCATGCATGTTATCCGTCACTTCTTTTAAGCTTCTTGCTAGTCATTTGTTTTCTGCAGCCACTCCTGCTACATCAAACGACTTGTAAATATTTCTTACTGGCAAAATATTATAACATTTGTATAGTTTTAGCATGAATTTGTCTTTTAAATGTAGACAGACGTTGTGTTAAAATAAAACCACTTGCTTTCTACAGTTTGGGTGCTGGTCAAAGAATATAACTAAACCTGTTCAGTTTACAGTTTAGTCATGTGCTGTGGTTTTAAGCAGTACAGTATTTAATTAGCCAAATTATTAGTTTTCCTGCAAAATAAACGAGATATTCTCGATATTGAAAATTTAACAAATTTTAAACGAACAGTGGTGTATACCATTGCAAGGGCAGTGAAAGAGTTATTCGTTAGCTAAAATTAACTCTCTTTACGGTGGACTATTTGGAATTTTTCAATGGAAGGGATTTCATTCACAGCCAACGACCATTTGTAGTAAACAATGTTTGTATATACAAGCACGGTGCTATTTTGCATAATTTTTATCATTATATTCGAACATTATGTTCATTTATGTACAATTTTTTATTTGTAAATAATATGATGAGTTTGTACTGCATATCAAACTGCTACACATCTACTGTACCCAGCAATGTTTGCAAAGCTGGCCACTTGCTGACAGCGAGAGGGCTTTAAGCGCACAACCTAAATTGGGAATTGGGAGCAACTATTACAAACCATAAGATTATACACAGGTTGTGTCTGTTGTTGGGTGAGCAAATATTAATTACTGTAAACATTTCATAAATGCCGACTTCCCTTTTTATTTTGCAAAGCGTCAGATGCCTAACACTTGAATTACCCTTCGTTCCTAGCTTGTACACAGGCTGAGTTTGGTATAAAATATGTTTTTAGCTTGTACATAGGCCGAGTTGGTGTATAATATTTGGGGTCTTTTTTAAAATTCAGGACTTTTTAACCAGTTTTATTAGTTTAGGTGTGTTTTCTAGTTCGTGGCGTCCAGTGTAGGTGCACGGAACGTCCACCCACAACCTACTGGGGATGGTTAGTGTAACACCATCCTGCAGGTGCACTTGGTAATATATTGTGTGGCAATTTGCTTATATAATGTGTGCTTGCAATGTAGACACTGAAGCTAACATCCCAAGAATAGATGGAAGTTTGTTATCTTCCCTTTAAAAAGACAGCTTGGGAAAATAAGCCAAAACATGTATCACCTTATTTTCAATAAATTAATCTTAACCTGATGTAATAAAAATTCCCTCCAACAAACTGAATCATTGCTACTCAATGCAGATTAAAAGCTACTTTAATAAAAACATTTTTGTTGTTGTTATTAACTACAAGTATGGCCAGGACACTTCATTACCAAGTGACACATTGATCTCGTTCTGTTATTGTGCGACTTACGAATGTACATTGATATTACAGGATGATTAAAAGAGCACTAATAAGGGTGTGATTTGTATTGATTTATGTTATAAGAGGCCTAACAGCGAGGCCCATAAAAGCCTCAAACGGCTAAGTTGATCCCCCTCTTTCACATTGTGGACCTGGGTGCAACAGTACAATTCTATCCTATTTCTCCAGCATTCCATGGGACATATTTCTCAGCTCCATAGAATTGTTGCTTAGATCAAGTTCACCCACACACACAACTTCATTCAGTACACAAGATTTAATCAATATACAAATAACACCTCAGTTCATTAGACTCCACCGTTCCTTAGTCATTATCACGTTAGAAGCCATTTTTCAGTGTTCTCTTAGTAATCAAAATTTAACGTTTTTCAGTCTGTCAACACGATTGTAAATATGGATGGTTCCTTAATCCAGTAAAAATAAAAATAAAAAATGTACTATTTATATATATATACACCGCGGACAGGCCAACAAGGACCACGCAAATATCACTTCTTTATAGGTCTAGTTTCCTTCTTTCTCTTCCAGAAGTCTTTCATCCTGGTCGACTGTGCAGCTCTTCTTTCAGCAGTCCATTCTCCTCTGTTGAGATTTTTCTTCTCCCCGACAAGAATTTTGAGACCAAAAATTTTTTTTCTGTACTCTATTCGATTTAGACAATCTTCTTCAGTAATTTTGAATTTTTGAAGTTCTTCTTTCATTTGTTTTACATAGCCTCCTTGTCCTTTATAGTTCCAGATTTTATCAAAAATTTGTTTGTTTAACCTTGAGCAATCCATGCGGACCATATGTCCGTAGAACTGAAGTCGCCGTTTTCTGATCATCACTTCAAGGTTGTCGATTTTACTATAAATTTCTGCATTCGATCTCAGTCTATAACCTTCCTGTGTTTTCCTAGGACCATAAATCCTTCTTAAAATTCTTCTTTCTATCTTGAGCAAATTCTCCATTCCGGTTATATTTGTAGTTTCCATGCCGTACAAGATGACTGGTCTAACAACAGTATTAAAATGTCGTAATTTTGCATTGATAGACAGGTTCTTTTTATTGTATATATTTTTTGTACAAAAATTTAATCTTTCCAATTTCCCTTTTTTGTTCTCGATTGCCAATTTATCCGTCCCATTGCTACTAATTATTTCTCCAAGATATTTAAATCGGTCAGTGACCCTGGTGCTCCCATAATTTGTTTTTATCATTTTCTTAGTGTATTTCTGATCACTTGTCATCATCTCTGTTTTTACCAACGAAATCTGTAAGCCCGCTTTTTCCGCCGTTTCTTTTAACTGATCAATTTGGTTAATAGCTTCTTGTTCTGATTCAGCAAACAACGCTACGTCGTCAGCAAATGCTAAACCTTTGACTCTGAGGTTCTTATTCTTTGTACCAATTTTAGCACTTGAATCGTTCTTCTCCCAAAACGTCCTCATGACTTTATCCAAGACCAAATTGAAAAGCAGTGGTGATAGACTGTCCCCTTGTCTTAGCCCAGTTTTTACCTCGAAGGGCTCGCTAACTTCATTTAAAAATTTGACTCTGGAAATCGTATTAGTTAATGTAAGTTTTATTAAATTTATGGTTTTTTGATCAACTTGGTATTCCTTCAATGTGTCAAAAACAGTATCCCTATCCACTGAATCATACGCTTTCTGAAAATCAACGAATGAGATAAAGATATTCTTTGGCCTGTTGTTGTAATATTTTAATATCAATTTTAAACTAAGAATTTGTTCTGCACACGATCTATTCCTTCTGAAACCTCCTTGGAACTCGCCAAGCTGTGGTTCGATCTGTGGTTCAAGTCTGTTTAAAAGTAGTTTGGCAAATATTTTATATGTGACAGACAACAATGAGATCCCCCTATAACTATTGACATCAATTTTTGAGCCTTTTTTATGTAGTGGATGAATTAAGGCGATTAACCAGTCTTCTGGAATTGCTTCCTCAATCCAAATTTTCTGGAATAGATTTGTCGTCGCTATTAAAAATTCATCATCTACAAGCTTCCACATTTCTGCAATTATTCCATCTTTGCCTGAGGCTTTATTGTTTTTAAGTGAGTTGATAATACATTTAACTTCATTTACATCTGGGGGCGTAGAGTCAAAATTTTGTGTTGTAAATTTGAAACTCAACTTGTCTGTCGGTACTATTTATTAATATCATGTTTTTTTTTTTTTTTCAGGATTAGGGAAACACCCATTACAATTGGGTACAATAGTGTTGACCGACTGAAAAGCATTAAATTTCAGTCTCTGATTAGTCCTTGCCCTTTCTTCTGGTATTCCTGTGTTGGTACAAAACACAAACAATAACATCTCAATAATTAAAAATCCCACCTAATGTGAAGATTTCTCCAATTCTGAACCATCATTTTTTTCTATAATTTATTAAAACAATTAGCTTCATCTGGTTTTATAAATCATGTTCTTGTGTCCATGTTTATCAACTATGCTCTTCGTTACTGCCGAAAAGAAAAAAAGTTTTGAAGGAAAATCATACAGTGAAACGCGAGGTGCTGGTTAATAATCAGTTGACAGAATGGAGCTACTGTAACGCATAAGGGAGAAATTCATGATTTTAGATTCTGGCCGCAATTTTTCAAAGTTTTCGAGCTGTTTGAACCGAATAATTTTTCATAATTTGTGAATTTAGGAATACTTTTATTCGATTTATTTGGTCTTTTTGAAGAGAAGAGGATACCCAGGAGGATACACGAGACGGAGTGGGAAGGAAAAGACCGAGAGACAGGTGGCTGAAGGGGGTGGAAGAAAGCGTGAAGAAGAGAGGAGAAGACTGGACAAGGGTGGAGGCTGAGAGATGGTGGGAAGACAGAAGACGTTGGAGAGGCTTGTGTTCCAAACAGACCCGGCCAGTGGCTGGAAACTGTGCAAGATGATGATGATGAGGTCGAGAACCGTAATGTTATTTTGCTTTCTTTTTTTTTGTGAGTTTTTTTTCTCTGCTTCGGGTGATAGAAACTCGATTATTCTCAGAAATATATTTTTTCTGGATTCATCATTCAAATTTTACAGTCCCAAGCTTTTTCCTATTCAACCCGGGCTAACAAAACCTGCATCTTATCGCTCACCAAACTTTCGTTTTCCCGTGCCTGTCATCCAGAAAACCTGGTCCCAACAAATATTAATTCCCTATAGAACGATTTCAAGCAAGAGTATTAAAAATTCACGCGATATCAATTCGTATGCAATGTGTGATATTTTCGGAGCAACCTGTCCTAGCTTATTCTAGACCAAACGCATCTCTGGGTGTGTGCTTGGTGGAAAGAGTATTTAAGCTTTATTTAAATTAGACACTGTAAACTGATTTGCTTTTGTTCGTACAGTTTCTGAGAAATATGTCTACTTCCATCAAATAGGGGCAGATGGCCTCGTAGTTCTGCCCCTCAAAACAAGTCTTGCTCAATACTTAGGACCACTCTCACGAGACGTTACGTGTGAGCAACAATAACAAGGAGCAGATGTGTGCCTTTGTTTTCGCCGATTTGTTGATTATGTTATCGGCTAGTAAATTCTCAGAATTTATAATAATAATGTTATTTATTTTACGTTCCTTTTAATACCTGAGGCTTTTAGAGTCGCCGGGGTGCCGGAATTTTGCCCCGAAGGGGATCTTTAACGTGCCAGTAAATTACTGACACGGCTCCCTCGCATTTGCGCACCCTCCAATGCTACCTGACTGCGCCAGGATTCGATCCTGCAACCTTGGACACAGCAAGCGAGATCGTTACCGCTGAGCCACGCAGCCAGCCAAAGATCTCAGAATTTGTCAAGTTGTGTGTCAATTTGTTGATTTACAGTTCCACGCAAAAGCACAACACACGATAAACGTGTCTTGCACAATTGCCTGTTTCGAACCATGAGTAGGCTACTTTGACTGGACGTAGTCCGGCAACCTATGAATTCATCTGTCCCATGATTTTATAGATTAATGCCATCGTATCAAATAGAAAAACCATTCCATTGTAGTTACAACCACTTCTGTTAGAAAGTTGCAGAAAACTCAAACGTCAGATTATGATGATGATGATAATTGTTGTTTTAAGGGGCCTAACATCTAGGTTATCGGCCCCTAATGATCTGGGTGATAGCGAAAATGAGAATGAAATGGAAACCAGAACGAAAATTATCTGAGACGGAAAATACGTACAAAGAGAAACTCAGATAGAAACAACTCACAATATGGTCTTACAAAAGGGAATTTAGAACGAAAAGATTCACAAAAAGAATAGATTGAAAAAGACCCACAAAACGTAGGCTAGATTCAAAATACGTACAAAACGCAATGTAGCGTCGAAATACTTACAAAATGCAACTAAAATTCAAAATACTTACAAAATGCAAATGAGATCGAAAATACGTACAAAATGCAATTGAGGTTCAAAATACTTACAAAATGCAATTGAATTTGAAAATACACAATGCAAGTTAGATTGAAAAAAAGCCGGTTCAGATTCAAAACACTCACAAAGTGCAATTGGAATTCAAAATACTTACAAAATGCAATTGAAATTGAAAATGCTTACAAAATGTACGGTAGATTCAAACGACTCATGTGGATTGACAATACTTACAAAAAGCAATTTAGATTGAAAATACTTGACAAAATGTAATTTAGATTCAAAATACCCACAAAATGCAATTGAGAATCAAAATATGTGCAAAATACCCACCAAACAAAATGCAATTTAGATTCAAAATTCGTGCGAAATGCGGTTTTGGTTGAAAATACTTACAAAATGCAATTGAAATTCAAAATACTCACTAAAAGGCCCGTCTACCTGCATTGAAAGACTTACTAAAAAACAATTTAGATTGTCAATCTTTACAAAATGCAATTGAGGTTGAAAACAATCGCGAGATGTAATTTAGATCGAAAAAACTTACAAAATGCAACGTAGATCAAAAATGCCTTAAAAATTGCTAAAAGGGAATTTAGATACACGGTGAACCAAGTAACAAAAACAGTGCGGGAATCTTAAAGAGAAAAGGAAATATAAGGAAAAGAGGACAGAAGAGGATCCGCCCCAAAGGTAAGGGACAAAAGTGGAAAACGGACCCAGCTCAGGAATCCCTCGGGGTCGCCAACTCCCGAACTCACCAGCCGTGAGCCCCTGAGGGTGTAGCATTATCTAGGGTGCACCAGAAGTGGTGGGGCTACATACACCCTGCCTCCTTAAGGGCCTTGAGCACAAGGCAGGAGGTAAAAGGAAAAGAAAAAGAAGGCTGATCCCTCACAGAAGGAGGGTATCAGGAAAGATGAGACAAGGGCCAATTAAGGCGGGAAAGTGAAAGACTCCCTAGGCCTCGGATAACCTAATACCGTCGGGGTCGGAAGAGAACAAGAGTTGACGAAGGGAGGTCGACAGGAAAGAAGACGGAGAGGAACCCAGCACAAGTAAGTGGAAGCAATGCTGGACTCAGCTGGGGTCCCGTGGTCGCCAACCCACGTCCCACTAGATGTGAGCCTCTGAGGGGAACGTCAGATTAACCTAACTTTCTTGCTACGAGTCTTTTGGATGGGAACACATTGCTCATCGGTTGTAACTACATCAACATATTTGTCAGGTAGCTGTAATAAAAACAGGTTTTCTTCATATTTTCTCCAAAGCTAACTAAGGAGCAATGAAGTACGTCCTAGGATTATAAGAACTATCAACACCACACGACGACCAGTGAAACAACGTTTCCGTTCCTGTTATTGCTTTCATTCTACTCTCCATTACTGATAACCGCTATTTACGAATCAAGTCGAGCAATGTCACCAAATAGCCGGCCCCGTGGTGTTGGGATAGCGTGCCTGCCTCTCACCCAGAGACCCCAGGTTCGATTCCCGGTTCCGTGGGGTATTTTAGAAACAGACGCGAGGGCTGGAACGGGGTGCACTCAGCCTCGTGAGGACAGTTGAGTAGCTGTCTGACAATGAGGCAGAGCCCCAGTCACGAAAACCAAGATTAACGACTGAAGGGACCCGATGCGCTGACCACGCGTCACCCAAATGGCTGGGCAATGCCAGGGGTTATTTTATATAATGTCGCCAAATACTGCGAGTTTGACAAGTGTTTTTGCGCTGAAAGAAAACAATTATTGTTGATTGATTTTTGGGACGTAATACACTCCCTAAGCGATGGAAATAAATATTTCTGCAATGATAATAGAAATCCAGTGTGATTAGTAATTTTTCATATAATAGAGTTAACAACTCTGAAGCCACAACATTTAGTTCCAAGATCATTGCGGCATCATCATCATCATTTCCCCTTATCCAGCTCCTGCCGGGTCGGGGTATTTATGGCACTTCTCCACTTTCCTTCCACCATTCTTCTTCCACGATCTTGTCCCAGTCCAGATTTCTTTTTCTTATGCTGTTCTTCACTGAATCAATCCACCTTGTTCTAGGTCTTCCTCTTGCTCTCTTACCCTTACACTTCGCCTCCAGCATCTGTCTTGGTATTCTATTTTCCTCCATCCTCTTTACATGTCCAAACCACCTTAGTTTATCCTTCTCAATTCTCTCATTTAGTTTTCCCATCCCAACTTCCTTCCTAACATCTTCATTCCTCACTCTGTCTTTCCTATCATACTTCTTAGGAATTTCATTTCACTGGCTCGGATTCTACTCTCTTGCCTGCTTGTCAGGGTCCAAGTCTCAGCTGCATAAGTTAATATGGGAACATAGTACACTTTATACATTACCTCCTTGCTTTTCCTTGGTACTTCCTTATCCCAAACAAGTTTTCTTACACTTTGATAGAATGCATTGCTCTGCTGTACCCTCCTGCCAATCTCCATGTCCAACCTACCTGTTTGCATCAATTCACTTCCTAGGTATTTGAACGTGTCCACAATTTCCAAACTCTGACTTCCAATTTTCACAGTGCCCTTTCCTTGTCTTTCCCCTCTTGTCATCACCATGGTCTTGCTTTTCTCTATACTGATTTTCAGGCCGTACTTCTGAATATTTTCGTTCAGTGCCTCTAGTTGTTTTTGCACTTCTTCGGTGTTCCTTCCCCAGACCACAATATCATCTGCAAATAACAGTAACTTCATTTCTTTATGTCCATATGCTTCCTTTGTTTCCTTTACAATTTCATCCATCACCATTATGAACAAGAGAGGTGACAGCACACTCCCCTGTCTTAGTCCAGTCTTGTTCCTAAACCAATCTGTCTTTCCAACTGGGGTCAGTACCCTGCTAACACAATTGTTGTACATTGCTTGCACCATTTCCAACATTTCTCTTCCCAGTCTCTTCTTAACCATGGTTTCCCATACCTTCTCTCTGGGGACACTATCATATGCCTTTTCTAGATCTATGAAAGTCATGATCAAATCCTCTCCATATTCCCAGTTCTTTTCCATCACCTGCCTCAAGCTAAAGATTGGGTCCACTGTGGATCTTACACTCCTGAAGCTATACTGTTCCTCTTGCAACTCTCCTTCCACCTTTCTTCTCATTCTTCTTTCTAATATCCTTTCCAGTATTTTTACTATCTGTGATATGAGGGTGATCCCTCTATAGTTATCACACACCTTCTTGTCCCCCTTCTTAAACACTGGTATTATTAGCCCTTTCTCCCAGTCTTCTGGTACACATTTCCGTTTCCACACACACTTAAGCAGTCGATACAACCATTGCATACCAACAGGTCCAGCAGCCTTTATCATTTCTACACTGATTTCATCCACCCCTGTTGCTTTTCTCATCTTCATTTTCTGTACTGCTAACTCCACCTCCAGCATTGTTATATCATCTTCTGTTATAGAGTCGTCAGGTTGTGTCACTTCCATCTCAC
Source organism: Meconema thalassinum (assembly GCA_946902985.2). NCBI lineage: Eukaryota > Metazoa > Arthropoda > Insecta > Orthoptera > Tettigoniidae > Meconema > Meconema thalassinum. Next base: position 925,071,247 of record OX336389.2, read on the forward strand.
CAGTACAATTACTGATTTTGTTCTTCTATCGCCCCAACCATATCTCGTAATTTTCCTGCGGTTTTTCTTCCGAAACCATGAATTACCCACTATCAGTCCATTCCTTTCACAAAAGTTTACAAGTTCCTCTCCTTCCCGGTTCTTTTTCCCATATCCATATGGTCCAATGACTTCTTCCTTTCCTTGTCTCTCGTTTCCGACTTGTGCATTCATATCTCCCATGATCACCACTTCTACATCTGAAATTACTCTTTCTACATCCTCCAGGAATACTTCAATATCTTCTTCTCTGTTTCCAGTCTGTGGTGTATACACTTGTATGAAGTCCATCACGTCATTTTTCATCTTCATTCTAATTTTCATTATTCTGTCACTCACACACTCGACCACTTCAACATACTCCTCCAGTTGTTTCGAGGTTATCAGTCCCACGCCATTTTTTGCCTCTTGGCCACCACTCCAGTACAATGTATATCCTTTCCTCAATTTCTTTCTTCCTTTACCTTTCCATTTCACTTCACTCAGCCCCATCAATCCAACATTCTCCCTCTCCATGAAGTCTACCACCTCCTCCACCTTGCCTGTCAGGGTCATGATATTCATGATTCCCACTTTCATTTCGGTTACTGGTCGCCCATTTCTCACAGTTCCCCCAGTACCAAAAGAACTGCGCGTCGCCTGCAGGGTACGCCCTAACCTTCTCCGAATCATTTGAAGTGCCATTTCCATTTAAGGCTATTATTACGATGGGGTCGCCACTCCCAAGGGCATTTTATGAAGCTACTGCCAGCTATTATGCAGGCCACCCCTAACATGGGAAACAGACGCCCTTGCAGCCGCCCCTAACCTGGGAAACAGACGCTGCCGATTGATGCTGTACTCATACTATTCCCTGAGTACTGGGTTGCCTCTTCCGCAATCTCCACCGTTCCGAAGTCCATCTTCTCCGCTGCAGATTCCGTTGAGGTCTTCGCACGTAACCCTGTGCACGGGGCCTATGTTATACCCCATAGGACTGGGTCCTCACCAGAACTTAGCCGGTACTGTAGTTCCATGGTATATTACAGTACCGTTGCCCAGCCCCGCGACGTGGATGCACCTTGCAAGAATTATCCATGTAGCCAATTAGCATATGTCAGCATAAAAGGTAGCATTTTTAATATTTCACCAGTCAAAACTTGTGATGAGCTGCTGACTGATAATTTTTGATTTTAACCAAAATTTTTGCCAACTCCTGAAAGAAAATATGCCTTATAATACCATTATGTAAAATATCCATTAAATTTGTCGGAACAGACTATAAAAAGTTTTGGCAAAGTAGTAGCTTAGTAGTGCACTCCTCATTCTTACAACTCACTTCTAGTTTCCCACTGACACTGAAGGTCGACAAATGGAGGGGTCTTGCTGTCAATTAATGTCATAATTTGCGCCAAAAATGATTGAATATTGATTCTGTAGAATTTGTCCATCGAACGTAGTAAATCCTATAGACACCTCGGATGTCTTCCAAATTCTCAATGGGAGTTCTCACAAGAAGTCCGTGTTCGAATTGAACAAGCAAGGAACACCTTTGACAAATTGAGGACTTTATTAAGCATTGGCCTCAAGCTTCGCATGTTGCAATGTTATGTCTTATCTTATGGTACGATAGGATGGACACTCACTTGCAACTTGTGGACCTATCGATTTATGGCGGCTTCGGTGGCGTAGTTGGTAGCTTGCTGAGCTTCTATGCCTAAGATCGCGGGTTCAAACCCGGCCGAAGTCATCGGATATTTTTCCGAGCGTTAAAAATCCCTCAGTTTGCCTTTCTTCGGAGGGGAAGTAAAGCCGGCGTGCCCATGTCATACATTTATGGCATGTAAAAAACCTTCCACTAACTACAATTGTGTGAAGTTAAATTTATAGGTTAGATTTGATTAATGCTCTATTAAATTCCAATGTTCACCGCCAGGTGCTGGTTGAAATGGTATCTAGTAGACAAATTCACAGCTAGGTGTAGTTGATGGTAGCATTTGGTAGCAAAAGTAGGAACTACTTGAAATAAATAGTCTACAGTCCCTACCTGAATTACAGATAACACACACTAATACAGCCATCACTAATAACACCGGTTATCAGACAGATTCTACACACATCCTAAGTACACGGGGCTACATGACCGCATTGTCGCAGCCCCTAAACTGAGGAACCAACCGACCTATTGAGTATATCTCATGGATGGATAGGATTACAACTGCTCGTATCAAAAAGCAGGTAGAAGTTCTGATGACGATTAAGAAATGGAAATTGAGAGTACTTTGGACACATCATGCGTGGCTTAAACCTGATGAATGACGTAAATTTCACTTGCTGACATCCATCCTTCGATTTATGCATGAAAACACCCCCACATACATGTCATCAATTTAGTTATTTGTCCTCATATCATAACCGAAGAACTCTATCTGGCGCTTCCCTCCCCATCCCCAACAACCGCTCTTTTGCTGTAGCTGGGTCTTGACTATGGAATTCAACTCCTGCCGATATCAGAAATTCTGTTGTTGTTGTTGTATCTTATGGCTAGCCCGGATTCCAATCCATCAGCTTTCTTGCGTTCCAATAGAGTTGTGTAAAGTTTCCTGAAGTTCTAGCAGTCACATCAAGTTTGTTGCAATGTAGCAGGTGCCCCTTATCCATTTTACTTGCAGGTTCGTGACAAAGTGTGCATTCTTCAGATTTCAGGATGTTGATTCGTTTCAGCTGCAAGGCAGTCGTGGCCAGTGTTAAGTCTGAAGAAGGCTACAGCTTCTCTTCTTGGTGTTAATTTATATTGATCCCATTTAGCATCAATGTCCTTCCATAATTTGGTTTCTGCTGTTTTCTTTGCCATTTCTTCATACCTGTTTTTGATAGTATTTTTCAAATCCTTTTTGCTGACGTAAAATCAGTCTGACTGACAGGTTGTTGTAGTGTGGTACCTTTATAACAAAAAAGAAATTTAAGGCCGCATGCCGAGATTACCTGTTGAATACTGCTGATTGCCCCGTGAGAAATGGTGATGGATGGTAGGACGTATGACTGAGCTAGGATTACATCTATGATATTATAGAAAGGTCTGTGACGTTGTTATTCTTCTTCTTTCTCTCTTCGTTAGGGTCTTCTGAGGACCACCAACCAATTTCAATGTTTAGTCCTTTGTTGTTCTTTCTCCTTCCTCCAATGCTCCTTCATTTTTTCGCTGTGTGTCTTCTTTCTCTCTTCCGACCATTTTGAACCTGTTTTCTTATATTGCCTTCTTTGGAGTCCTTCCATTCCCAAAACTTTTTTTTTTTTGAAAATTTCTCTCTTTAACATCTTCCTCTCTTACATTGTTTCTTACTAAACCTTTCTTTACTTCTTGAAACCAGGCTGTTGTCGATTTCTTTTTCCAAAGATATTTAAAAATCTCTTTGGTTAAAGGAAGGAAGCTTGTAGTTTAATGTGACCGTTAATCTCGCGATCATAAGCCACGGGACCTCCGTTTTACGTGGAATCCGAACCACAGGACATGGCATTTCACATCGAAAATCTCACATGCATTGACCGAGAATCGAACCCAGTCCGCCTTGGTGAGAGGCATACAGCTTGACCGCTGCGCCACCATGCCCCCCTCTCTTTGGTTAACCTGCTATCATTCATTCTATATAAATGTCCGAAAAATAACAATCGCCTCTTCTTTATTGTATCCGTTATGTTTACAATGTGCATTACTTCTTAATTTCCAAAACTCTGTAGCTCTTAATGGACCGAGAATTTTGCGTATAATTTTTCTTTCTGATACTTCTAATTTATCCAATTAATAATTTAGTATTAGACATTCACTGGCATATAAGCATTCTGATTTAATTACTGTTCTATAGTGCTGAATTTTCAATTTCTTAGATAAACATTTTTTTTTAAATAGATATTGCTGGTTATACCAGATGCTCTTTGAATCTTGTGCACTCTTTCTTCTACAGCAGATTTTTCTAAGCCTTCTGAATTATTTCCCCCAAATATTTGAACTTATCTACCCTCTTAATTTGACCAATTTTTGTTATTAGATCTTCTGGAGCATTTTTAATATGTGTCATAAATTTTGTTTTTTCTACAGAAATCTTTAAACCTGTTTTATTGGCTACCTCTTGTACTGCTCCTTCAATTTCTTATTGTGATTATTATTATTTTTATTGTAACTGAAGAAGAGGGCCAAGAAATGATTGACTGAAGTGGTCCAATGAGGCCATAAAAGGAGAAGAAGAAGAAGAAGAAGAAGAATTATCATTATTCATATGCCTTTTTCATTAATACATGGGTTGGTTTTTTAGTTTTGGCACCTTAGTTATAACTGGATTAATAACTCACTTAGATGGTTTCAAGTTTCACAGGCCCTCGATGTAGTCCCCACCGTTGCGTAAAACGTGTTCCCAGCGATGCGGAAGTCGTTGGATCCCGTCGGCACTGCCCAATCTATTGGTGGTACGAAGAGAGGGCTCGGCAGCCTGCTTAACGTCTTCAATGGTACGGAAGCGCTGCCATACTGTTCCCCGAGGGCAAACCGTTAATGCGGCGTACTATTGTTCGTTTCTGCAAGACCATCTCCGAGGAGCTCTGAGGAGGAAACGGCGCCACCACATGGTTACACCGCCCATCGTTCTGCATGACAATGCTAGGGCACACACAGCAGGAGTTGTGTCGGCATTGTTGGATCGCTGGGGGCTGGGAGGTCCTCTATCACCCCCCATGTTCTCCCGACATCAGTCCCTGCAACTATGATCTCATCCCAAAGATGAAGATGACAATGACGTTAAGCAGGCTGCCGAGCGCTCTCTTCGTACCATCAATAGATTGGGCAGTGCCAACGGGATCCAACGACTTCCGCATAGCTGGGAACATGTTGTACGCAACGGAGGGGACTACATCGAGGGCCTGTGAAACTTGGAACCATCTTCCAGTTATAACTCAGGTGCCAAAACTAAAAAACCAACCTATGTATTAGTACTAGCAATATTAATTTACTCCTTATTTATCATCATAATTATCTTTTTTATTTCCAAAACTGTCCCATATATACTGGTAGCATATTGCGTGATTAAGTGTAAGAGAGCCCTAACTTCGCCACTAGACATAAAATAAAGAAATAAATAAATGTAGAATTTTGGAGTTAGTTGTGCCAGAAGATGGATGACACACGTAGACGGCCATGGTTGCATAACATGCACGATCGGTACCAACAGGATACATGCTCGCCAACCCGACAGCACCAGAAGAAGGCCACGTAGAAAACTTGAACCTTTCATATTTTGGCTGGGGCCTAATACCTTTTTCCTAAAAGAGCAAGAATTTATTAGAAATTTAAATGTTTTTCTGTTGGTCAACACGATTGTAGTCAATTATAATGGGGATTGTTCCCTAATCCTGAAATAAATTACATCAGATTAATAAATCATAAATAAATAACAGCCAATACAACTGGGTACAAACATGTTGACCAACTGAAAAGCATTAACATTTTGATTACTAAGGCTTCATCGAAAAATGGTTTTCAACATGATAATAAGGAACAGGATTATTAAGCGTTTTCCCAAGTCTATGTTTTATTCCTTCTTGGGATTCTGCCAAAAACGATGACTCGAGGCTTCACTGTATTGTGCTCTAAGCATTTCGCACAATGTAACTTCAGTTATATTTCACACAGTCTTTCTAACTCATGAACGGACATTGAATGTAATTTTAGTTTCACGAGTTTCAAAATAATTAATAACCAAAATTTTCTGTGGGCTGCACTGGTTTTTCCTGTGTAGCCAGGGTGGTGAGGTGGTTTGCGACGGTGTATTCAAAATGATGCTATTCAATGTCTTATTTTTCCTTACTAATCGTAATAATACTCGAGAGAAAATATATAAGTTGAATTCATGATGTTTTCGACTTAATATTTTATTGAAGAACACTTTGACCATTCATAACAACATTTTAAAAGCCACAACAATGAAGGAATGTGGATGGAGATATCATGGTTCATCTATTGCTAGCAGAGCTGTGTGTTGACCCCCAGCAGAGACCTTCACCACGAACCGAGACTCCAGTTGCTCTCCTTTCACTAGCTCAGGCTCGAACACGTCTTCCTCCTCCTCCTCTCCCGTGCCCAGCAGCCCACTGGTGCCCATTCCCCAGGCGTATGTGTCACCTGTAACATACACATCATCCACCCATCACTCAAAGTTTTGAGAAAATCAGCTAGTTACCTAAAGGGGAACGTAATCATTCCGGATTTATTTTTCAGTTTTCGCAAGTTTCCGTTTTAAAAAGGGTTGAGTTTTAATAATACAAAATACACTAAAATTACAGTACGTAAATAAATGCAGTACACAGTAAAAAGAACACCTTTAACAATTACTCCAGTTCACTCATACTTCTACTCTCATCTGTCAGAAGGAAGCTGTGTGTATTACAAGAGGGTTGGGGGAAGTAACGGTACACAGCATACCTGCTGCATCCTTGAGGAAACATTAGAGTTAATGTTTCCTAGGACTATGGTGCAAGTACAGTCATGCTCAAAATTTAGTACATAGCTTTGTATTATGGATCAGATGATCCATCAGTCAGGTTAATTATGCCTACAGTTCCAAAATTTATTTCCGTTTCTGCGTTAGTCAGTTTTCCATTTTATATAGGAAATACCTTCTTTCCGAATTTTGTTTTCCGTTTCTCCAGGTTTCCGGTATTTAAAGGGACCGGTTTAGGCAGGTTTTACCGTAGTTACTTTTCACCATGCAACACAGTCTCTTGTTTTTGAAGCTGAAATTTACAGAACAAGCACTAAATACACACAATTGTTGCTATTCACTTTTGTTGTTACACAACATGTAGCAAATACAAACTTTTCTTTTTTAAATAATAATAAAAAAAAAAAACCAGTTCTTTGCTATTTAAATGGAGAAATAATGGTAGTAATATTCGACTGACATAATGCAAAGTAACTTTTAATTCTTACACACACAGGAAGTTTTACACAAAGTTTGAGATCTGTGACACGAGAAGCATTTTGCAGGTGAAGAAATGCTAAAAAAATATGAGAAATCAGCAACTGAAGTTCTGACAAATTCGAAGTTACTGTAAGTATTAATACAGTATAACCCTGCTTTTACGTTCCCACAATTAACGTTTTCCCGCCATTTACAACATTTCTTTTTGGTTCTTCAATTTTCCTATGTTTCCAATGCAATCTGGTCCCTGTTTTACGTCAATGAAATTTTAAGTTACCCGCAATTTACACCTAGTAGACCAGCGAACAACAAGAGAAGACAGTGATTTTAAATACAGTAAAACTCAATTAAGAAGTTCTCACATAAAAAGTTCTTCCGCATAAGACATCCGATATTCTCGGTCCCATAAGATACATGTATATTTTTTCCCGTATAAAGTGTTCCTGCATAAGAGGTTTTCCTAGTTAAATAGTTCAGATTTTTTATCCCCTTAAAGACATTCACTGAAGACAACCGACGGTTAGAATCAAAACTCGCCATCTTCGCCAAAGATACTTGCGGTGTTCCGAGTGAAAGAATACTGCAGTTCAGAGTTATCAAGGGTCTCCCTTGTATCATCTGACCGGGCGAGCTATGTCAAGGCTACATGAAGTCACCAACTTAACTTTTCATACGACAGTGTTAACCTTGAAACATGTGTGAGGGGGATGGAAAACATTGAATAGCCACCCTTGTTCTGTGTGTTCTAACTTGTAAGCCAAACATGGCCAAGCGTAGCATAACATTGAAATTACGAGAATTGCCTTAGTGAAGTAAAGTTTTCAAATCTTTGTGCAAACATTGAGAAAATGAGTGGAACTCAGATGAAAACCATCAATAGAATTCGGACTTTTATCATTTTAAATGATCTTGTCGACTTCGTCGTTACGCTGGGGTCTGGCGTTACGTTACTGTGACGGGACGAAATGTACCCAGATGCACTGAGGTGTGTGACGTCATAGTATCTCTACTTCGTTAGTATAAGACAAAAATCCCCGATTCTTGGATGTCACGGGTAATCTCGAGAACCACTGGATGGGTTTAGATGCGGTTTTCACCATTCTGTAAAGGATATCTTGAGGAAAGATTCTGTAGAAAATAATTTATGTATGATCAAAGGAAGCCAAGCAGTAACGATTTCAGTGAAAAAGTCGAAAACAAACTTGGCGTCTGTGCGCTTCTTAAGCTTACGCTGGGCAAACTGTTACAAATATCAATATACTATGAGCGTAAGAATTGGTCAGCATGAAAAGTTCTACAAAAAAGTCTGCGAAAGCATATCTCTATCTTCAATACAGCGCCCACTATAAGTGTTTTTAGACTGGATGGAAGGAGCAAGTCCCTGCGCGCTCTGGTGAGCATGCGGCATCCCGTGCGCTAGACCTTGCTTTGCACTTGCCGTTCGCGAGTAATTTGAAACTAGATAAGCAAGATAAGTATTATGCAGATAATTTTCTAACATGTCAAGAGTCTTTGACTTCGAGCGAAGCGAGAAGCCTCCAGCCTTTCTAGCATTTTTCAGCATTTGTAGCATTTAAAATGACACAAAGTCTAGTCTTTCAGACTGACTGTCACTTTTTTTTACCAGGTTGATCCGGATAAATCTTTAGCGGCTTCGATGACATAGTCGGTAGCATGCTGAACTGCTGTGCCCAAGGTCGCGGGTTCAAACCCAGCTGAAGTCGTTGGATTTTTAAAAGCGTTAAAATCCTTCAGTATGCCTTCCTTCGGAGGGGAAGTAAAGCCTTCGGGCCCATATCATAGATTTATAGCATGTAAAAAAACCTACCACCGCAATTGGTGGTTTGTAGCCGAATTTGTAGGTTGTATTTGGCTAGTTAGAAAATGCTCTATTCAAGTTCCAACGTTCGTCACTAACAGTGACAGTGGCGTCTGGTAGCCAAAGTTGGAACTACTTTAAATGCACTTTGATTCATCTTCATTAATTTAATCTCTCATTGACTCCTCTCGAGAGGTTGGTGTCAGGAAGGGCATCTGGCAGTAGAAACCATCAGCCACGTGGTTCATCGCATCTCATCCCTGACCCCGTTGGAAAACTGGATTAATAAGGGGTAGACATAGAATAGCTCCCGATAAATCTTTGGTTTTGAAGGCAGAATCTTGCCTCGGAGGCAAATTAAGTAAAGTGCGAGCTACGGTGCTAGTTGGTGCGAATATGGATGGGACGGTAAAACTACCACTACTGATCATCATCATCATCATCTTGAGCAGTTTCCAACCGCAGGTCGGGTCTGCTTGGAACATAAGCCCCTCCATCGTTTCCTGTCCATCCACCGTCTCTCGTCATTCACGGTGTCCCAGCACACTCCTTTTTCCTCCACACTCTTCTTAACTCCTTTTGTCCATCTGTCCCTTGGTCTTCCCCTTGGCCTCTTTCCCTTCATTTCCATTCCAAACATCTTCTTCGGTATCCTCTCCTCTCGCATCCTCCTCACATGTCCATACCATTGTAGCCTAGATCACTCAATTCTATTTTGCAATGGTTCCTCTCTTACCATCTCTCTGACTCTCTCATTCCTTACTCTGTCCATTCTTGTCACTCCCACCCTACTCCTCTGGAACTTCATCTCCACTGCTCGTATTCTATTCTTGTCCCTTTCCTTCATCACCCATGTTTCTGAACCATATGTCAAAATTGGCACAAAGTAGGTCTTGTAGATGATTCCTTTACATTTTTGTGGTACATCTTTATTCCATATCATCCCCCTAACACTCTTGAAAAATCCATCTGCGCACCTTCCCCTTTCATTTATTTCCATCCTATTGCCTCCCTGATATATATATATATATATATATATAATATCATAGGTGCTAGGTGCAAACTTTATTAATTGACACCCAGAGGGAAGCTTGCATGTCGAATTTTATCGCTCCTTGGAGCACTATGAAAGTCAAGGAGGTTAGATATCTAAGCTCCTTGACACTATAGCGCTTTCTAGTAGAGAAAGAAGCGGCTTCGGTGGCGTAGTTGGTAGCATGCTGAACTGCTGTGCCCAAGATAGCGGGTTCAAACCCGGCCGAAGTCGTTAAAAATCCTTCAGGATGCCTTCCTTCGGAGGGGAAGGAAAGCCGGCGGTCCCATCTCAAGATTTATGGCATGTAAAAGATCCTTCCACAGTGTGACTGTTCCGGTCACAATGTTCCCAAACCCTTATTTGGTTGACTTGAGGAGAAGTCAGGTTAGGGTAATTTGTTCATATCATTCCTTTTCTTGCTCATCATCATCATTTAGGTTATAGGATTTCATTTTATTTAGTGTATATATCTTGTGTATCTCGGGGACTCAGTCAGGAATATTTCATTTAATTTGTATGTGAGATGTCAGCATACAAGACAGCGGATTGTGTTAGGCAAGCTACAAGATGTTGCAATAGCAGGAAACTCCAGGCCAAATTTAGATTGGGCCGAGAATAACTTCCCGTGTCTTGAAGAAAGCTTTGTGTAAATTGTGTAAGGTTCTGACGTCAGAGAAGAGTTTCGCGCCATGAGTTGTAAGAAGTATACATGGGTTCGAGATTATTGGTGTATTTTGTATGGGTTGGAGGGTATCATGACCCTGGCGGAGAAAGACGAAAACATGTGTTTACAAGATGAGAGGTGGTTTTTTTTCGTGTGGAGCGAGGCTTCACTTCTATTCTAGCGTCTGGTTGGAAAGGTCGCGTTCTCGTAATTTGGCGTAGGCCTATTTAGAGAAAGCAAGCCTCCGTGGCTTAGGCGGCAGCACGCCGGCCTCTCACCGCTGGGCCCGTGGTTCAAATCCCGGTCACTCCATATGAGATCTGTGCTGGACAAAGCGGAGGCAGACAGGTTTTTCTCCGGGTACTCCGGTTTTCCCTGTCAAAATTTCATTCCAGCAACACTCTCCACTATCATTTCATTTGTCATTCATTTAATCATTGCCCCAGAGGAGTGCGTCAGGCCTCGGCAGCCGGCACAGTTCATATCCTCGCCGCTAGATGGGGGCTTCATTCATTCCATTCCTGACCCGGTCGGAGACTGGAAGCAGGCTGTGGATTTTCATTTTCTATTTAGAGAAACTGTTTTGTTGAAAGCATGGCTTGTGATTATACTCGAAACGGCTACAAACCAGAACAATGTTATATCTGTTAGCACATTTCAAGTTTGGTACGGAAGCACATTCATTTATCGCAGAGATGTGGCTTTGAAAACATTTCTAACCCAAAACCACGTGCGCATTCATTACGCAGTACAAGATGCTGTATCTTATATATATTTTTGCGAACTGTGAAGCAGGCTTTTAGCCTCGTGTGTTATATTGATCTGTATAAAAGTCTGCTAGTGCAGAGCATACAAAACATGATCAACTGGGAGGTAACAGTAGGAGCTTCTATTAGCAACCACGTGTGGAAAATCTTTGAAAGCTGGGGAGAACTGATCTATCGAGCATGTCTCGAAGATTATCTGCAAGATCGTCAGTGAGTGAGTAACAAACATCTTTATATTCCAACATTCATTTTGGGTCACATGTTTTCGTCATTGCCGAGGAGAATTGAAGATAGGAAACCATAGTCTATTCGACGAGAGTCCCCGCCATATGTTTAAAGTTGATTTTAATACAGATATTTTGAAAGTTATCATTAGTTTTCTTTAGAGGGAATTACACCTAAAAGTTGAACGCCCAAATGATACCAGTTAGGTTGACTAAATGTGTGTCCAACACTCCACGACCCTGCCATTTCAAATATGATGGTAAAGTACTTTCGATCACCAATAGGAGGGTGATTTTGGGAAGTTTTAAATCAGTGGCCCAAGAAGGGCTAGTAAAGAGTTACAACAGTCTAAACTTGTGTGAAGCTAAATTGTTAGGTTAGATTTCGTCGGAACGCTCTATCAAAGTTCCAACATTCACCACTAGGTATCATTGATATCTGGTAGCGAAAGTTGGAACTACTTGAAATTGAACGGAACTTGTAGCTCACCCTAGGGGTGTCCGCTTGAAGCAGCTACAGACTCAGGCGAGCCGAACATGTCCTCGGACACTCCCGGCACTAAAAGCCATACGATAAATTAATAAGTAGAGAAAGGAGGAACTTTTTGTGTTGGCGGAAAATCCCGAGATAGATTTTGCCATTATGAACGAACACGGCCTACTGAATTCAAATGGGTTCTTTAATAGGTCAACAGTGTAAGACATGCATACCGTGATTTTTTTCGCCTTTCAAAAATCACTTACCACGGCCAGGAGCGAACCTGCAAGCTTGGGGTTGGTAGTCCGACACGATAACCACTCACCACCGTGGCAAGCTACCACTGTAACGTGTTTTTCGAGGGTATTTTACGCCACTGACATAAGGCAACAAAGGCCATGCTGTTTGCAGATGATATAGTGATATGGGGCGAGGATGAAAAGGAAGTACAAAAACAACTAGATGTATGGAATCAAGAAATAGAGAAATTTGGGATGAAAGTAAGCACAGAGAAGAGCAAGACAATGGTAATGTCAAGAGGAAGGAAGGAAGGAAGAGGAAAGATAGAATTGAATGGGAAAATTCTAGAAGTGGTTAAAAGTTTCAAGTACTTGGGAAGTGTGATCACAGAAGATGGAAGGATAACTGAGGAAATTGGAAAGAGAATACAACAAGCGAACAGTTTTTACCAGAGCATAAGGGGTATTCTGTGGAACCGAGATGTCCCAAAGAAATGTAAAAATGTATTATATTCAACCTACTACAGACCCATACTAACATATGCAGCTGGAGCGTGGACTACTACAAAAAGAGAGGAGAGTAGAATACAAGCCGCGGAGATGAAATTCCTAAGAGGTATAGAGGGCAAGACCAGAAGAGATAGAGTTAGAAATGAAGAGATTAGAAAAAGGACAGGAATCTTGAAGCTGCAGGACAGGATAGAAACAACAAAGTTAAAGTGGTATGGACATATGATGAGAATGGGAGAGGAGAGAGTACCAAAGAAAACTTTCTGTGAAAAGATGACAGGGAAGAGACCACGAGGAAGGCCCCGAAAGAGATGGGCAGATACAGTGTGGGAGTGTGTAGAGAAGAGAGGAGGAAAACCTGAAGAAGTACTAAAAACAGGAGAGGAGTGGTGGAGAGACAGGAAACGTTGGAGGTCCTTAATTCACAACCCGACCCAGGAAGCTGGAAACGGGAAATGAAGATGATGATGACATAAGTCAGATGGGAGCCATTCAATGTTTATTTACGCGGCAACTTGTTCAGCCAAGATAATTTTCATTTTAACTTATTATTATTATTGTCTTTTTTTTGGAGCTTTTTCTTTAAAGATTATAAGTATACAGAGAGGTTTACGATTTTATAGAATACTCTATCAAGCGAATTATTACGAACAACATTATCACGGAAAATTATATGATTACGGAATTTTATGGATTTTAGTCAGTTAGGGTTTATTGTGAGAGAGATGAGTCATCGGAAATCACGTCTACAGGAATATTCTTGTTGAGAAGCGATGACGAAACCGAGGAACACTTCCAGCTGGCTGTATCAAGAAAAGGCGAATTAGACTGGAACGGCAAATCTACTTTGTCACGCCGAGTAAAATGACCCTTATGTCGGGAGTATCGCGTGGTAGCTCAGCCAATCAGGGGAGTCCGGACCACTGGGAGACGGCACTGGAGAGGGGATTCGGCGAGTGCATATAGTATTCGCACGCAGTGAAGAGAGAAACTATTACTTTGTAACCTGTCCGAAGTGGACGTACTTTTTGTTGGTTCCGTTGTGATTGGACCGTAACTTGAACATTGTATTTGCATAGTCTACGGACTACGTACTCGTGTTCGATGGCGAACTTTTCAATACTGCTATTCTCAACTGACACATTAGTCATGAGAAATACGCGAGCTCTTGTGAACAGGGAGTCAGTGTAGGTGGCTGACGGATTGTGATCCACCACTATTAAGCACTTAACTTCAGCAGATTAACAACGAACTCCGCAAGTAACGAAGAAGAAGGCAACGTCCAAAAGGCTGATGGAAGTTCTCGTGATTCATCATGTACGAGGGAAATGCCACGGCTATTTCCAATGGTAAGCGCGACTGACTCAGAACTACGTAATCTCTCTTTTCATTGTTTCATAATCAGAATTTGAGTAACTTTTAGCTTGGGAATAATAGTAAATTCAGTAATTCATCCGACTCCGTTTTCACGTAATTTTCTAGTGGTAAAATTCAAATCGTTACGCTCTATTTTTAAATTATTATTATTATTAAAATTGCCACTACTTGTTTTTTTATATAATAAATTCATTTCTATACTATGCAATCTTTGCTTTCAGTAGGTAACATTAGATATAGACCTAATTCCTTCTCCTGATACAATTGTTAGTTGGGTTAATGATCAAATCATGCCACGATCTGAGTGTGAAGATTCTTAAAGGTGTTCTACCCGAGCTAGGCGTTGATAAATATAAATTTAGATTTCAACTTAGTGTTGAGGTCTTGGCGCCCATTAATTCAACGTATCTTAGAGTAAACATTACAATTGGCTCAAACGTGGGACTTGTGGTGGTTTTGCATCACTCACCCCAGCAAAAGCATTACACCACTACTGATGATAGGAAAGTCTAGTAAGCTGCGGTGTTTAAAAAACATCAGGGCTTTGCCATGTAATTACAAAAGCAATAGTCAGCAAGGACGACAAGCTCCCTATTTGAAGAGTACATGCGGGCACTAGATGCCAAAATGGGGAGCCAAAACAGGAATATTGTGGTGCCCTGCTCATCCCAAACAGTGGCCTAAGGAACATTAAAATTGAATTCTTCGCACCAAACATTACATCGGTACTGCAGCCCATGGAGGTGCTGAAGCAGAAGTGTGCCATATGCTGTCACGCATGGAAGCAGGTGGACCCATCTCCTTTGGACTCCATGCATTTAATTGCATCTTGGGATTCCATGGAGTCAACACTCATCGAAAATTTCTTCAAGAAAGCTGTATTTGGCAGTGTTACGAGTAGCAGCATTTGTATGCACGTCTGGGATGACGAGCCGTGCAGGAGAAGATGGAGATAACCAGCAGTTCCTGGTAATAACTTGCTTGGAGCAGACCATTGACAACATATGCAGGGACATTCAGACAGAAGATGATGAAGAAGAAGAGGAGGAGAATTCTCCAAGACCTTCTTGTAGTGAGCTGAGTGAGTGTTCATCTTGGACAATTGCGAAGATTCATAGAAGGTGGTGCTGGAGTGACTCAGAGCCATGTGGGAAATGGAGAGGTTTATAGAACTAGAAAGCAGCAAAAAACTCAAACAATCTATACTTGGCAACTTCTTTTCCAAGCAGAGGCCTATATTTCTGTGGTGAGAAATACAGCATTTTCGATGGTGTACAGGCTAATTGGCGTAAGCCACACAGAGCAAATTTTTCAGGACGGACAAAAATACAGTGGACAGAGATGATGGAGGAAGACAGCAGAGGAAATAAGAAAGTACTTTATGGGATGGTCAAAAGTAAGAGAAGAGGTCTGCGAGAGGATGTGGTAATGGTGGACAAAAACAGAAATGAGGTACACAACAAAGAGACACTCAAGACAGTGTGGAAAGAGTATTTCAGGATTTGCTGAATCCAAATGGTCATAGGGAGGAAGACAATGTATTGGAAGATGGAGAAGACAACACAGGAATGGAAGAGGACCTGACTTGGAGAGAACTGGAGATGGCTATAGACAAGATGAAAGGAGGAAGGGCACCGGGTGTGGACGAAGTGAGTGTTGAAATGATGAAGGCAGCAGAGGAAGTTGGGAAACAGTGGCTGTACCGTGTGATGAGGGTGATATGGAAGGAGAAAAAGACCCCAGAAGATTGGAAGAAAGGATTAATTGTCCCAATATTTATGAAGGGAAGCAGAAAGGAGTGCAGAAATTACAGGGGAGTCACACTCATACCACACTGTGCCAAGATATATGAAAAGATATTAGAAAGTAGAATACGAGCCAAAGTGGAGAGAAAATTGAGAGAGGAGCAGTATGGATTCAGACCTGGGAGATCAACAGTGGATCTCATATTTTCAGTGAGACAGCTCCAGGAACACCACTACGAATTTGGAGAGGATCTGTTGATGGCCTTCCTGGACATGGAAAAGGCCTATGATAGTGTGTGTAGGGAGAAGGTTTGGGAAGCAATGGAAAACATGGGAGTGGAAAAAGGGACTGTAGGCAGAGTGAAGGAGATGTATTGTGGAAGTGGGAGTTGTGTGAAAGTTGGAGGGGAAAGAACAGACTGGTTCAGACAAATGAGTGGCCTCAAACAGGGTAGTGCGCTGTCACCCCTTCTCTTTATTGTGGTTATGGACGAGGTATTGACACGGATAGCAGGAAAGATAGGAGAAGATAAGATGAAAGCAATGGTGTTTGCAGATGATCTCATGGTCTGGGGAAACAAGGAGGAGGAAATTCAGGAGCAACTGAAGGCTTGGGAAGAAACAGTGGGAGAGTACGGATGGAAGTTCAACATCAGTAAATGTGAGATCCTGTTAACGACCCGGAAAAAGGACAGACCAATGAGTGGGATAACACTTGGAGGTGGACAGCTGAAGAAGGTGGAAAGTCTCAAGTACTTGGGAAGTATAGTGGAGGAAAATGGGAGAAATGACAAAGAGATTACGGAACGTGGCAGACAGGCAGAATCATTTCTGAGAAGCATTAGGAGCTTAGTGTGGAATAAAGATGTCCCACAAAAAAGCAAGGAAGTGTTATACAGAAGCTACTATATCCCGATACTGACCTATGCTTCAGAAACGTGGACAATGAAGAAAAGAGACATAAGCTGAATACAGGCAGGTGAAATGAAGTTCCTGCGAAGTAGGATCGGAGTAACAAGAAGAGACAGGGTGAGGAATGAAAAGGTTAGGGAAATAGTGAAAGAGGAGCCCTTGCAAGGTAGGATTGAGACATCAAGACTGAGGTGGTATGGACACTTAAAGAGAATGGATGAGAAGAAGATTCCCAAGAGGATACATGAGATGCAGATGCAGAAGAAACGACCAAGGGGAAGACCAAGAGATAGATGGCTGAAAGGAGTGGAGGAATGTGTCAAGAAGAGAGGCGAGGACTGGACCAGAGTGACAGCGGAGAGGTGGTGGAAAGAAAGGACTAAGTGGCGAGGCTTATGTTCCAAACAGACCCAGCCTGGGGCTGGAAACTGTACATGATGATGATGATGATGACAGTCTTAATTGTTGTTTATTTGCAGTCTAAAATGTGTCTATGATTGCAGTTTGCTGGAATAGGCCTATATGGAGTGGGGACTTCTTAATAGGGAAACTTCTTAAAAGGGCAGTACCCTGAAATGCACGTGAAACGCACACACTTTTGTTGTTTGTGCAGGATACCACAATATATTGTACTCTGGAGGCTCTCGAGAACTAAATAACTATGCTAACACAAAATATCAGTGAATTCCAAAGTGTTATGTCAGTAACAAGCTTTTGTTTTAAGTGTTTTATACTTTTTTTTTGCCCAGAGTGTGTATAAAATGACTTACAGTAAATTATACAAATTGTATTGAAAAACTGTTTGCCTAGTCAATATTTTAATATTACCTAATTGTACGGTATCTGTTACGGACTATCTACAGTCCTTTCTCAAATCATATTAACACCACATAAGATTTGAAACGAACTTGGTGAGGCAACATCTGGTGATAAGATGTTTTGTTCTGCTCCCAGTAGCACAGCAGCAGTGACCCTCTCCACTACCTTCCTCTACAAGCCATTGAATTTGCTCAGGTCTGTGCCATCAGGTATTAATTGCTCTCTACTGCGCTTGCACGTGTAAAATTTGTTGCAGAAATTTGATGGCTGCTTGCCATGGCGACCCCGCGTTCATCAGTTCATCATCATCATCTTGCACAGTTTCCAGCCACTGGCCGGGTCTGTTTGGAACACAAGCCTCTCCAACGTCTTCTGTCTTCCCACCATCTCTCGGCCTCCACCCTTGCCCAGTCTTCTCCTCTTTTCTTCACGCTTTCTTCCACCCCCTTCAGGCACCTGTCTCTCGGTCTCTTTCCTTCCCACTTCGTCTCGTGTATCCTCCTCTTCTCCTCCATTCGTTTTACATGTCCATACCATCTAAGTCTAGATTTCTCTATACCATCCTGTAATGGTTCCTCCTTCATTAATTCTCTGGTCCTCTCATTTCTTATTCTGTCCATCTTTGTAGCTCCAATACTGCTTCTCAAGAACCTCATCTCACTGGCCTGTATTTTGCTCTTCTCCCTTCCTTTCATAACCCAGGTCTCCGAGGCATAAGTCCGGATAGGGACATAGTACGTCCGATATATGATCTTTTTGCTGTTCTGAGGGACATCCTTGCTCCATAACATGCTTCTCACACTCCTCCGGAATGCTTCTGCCTGTCTCCCCCGCTCATTTATTTCTCTATCGTTTCTTCCATTATCTTTTATCAGGCTTCCCAGATACTTGAAACTCCCCACTTTCTTCAGCTGTTCCCCTCCAATTGTTATTCCCGTTGTGGTTCTTTCCTTCTTCCTTGTTGTGATCACCATCTCACTCTTATTTATGCTAAATTTCATCCCATATCCTTGTATTATTCCTTCCCACATATCCAACTGTTCCTGTACCTCCTCCTCCTTGTTTCCCCAAATCATCAAATCATCTGCAAACACCATTGCTTTCATCTTTCCTTCCCCAATTACTTGTGCCACTCGGGTCATTATCAGGTACGGTCCAGAAATGTTGCAATGAAATTTGGGCAGTAAAACAGAGGGATGCCAAACTGGGCCCTCTTCCTCTAACCATTGTTCTTAAATAATAAATAATTATGGGTTAATTATGCATTGGACATGAGGACAGGAATCATGTCCCACTAGAAAGGCGATGACCAGCTCATGCTGCCAACTTTCAATTTGCATTATATATACCAATCTTAAGTGGTCTGCAAACACGGTGACTTTCAAAAATGAGTGGTAAAAGTGAGTACTACCCAAGAAACCATGTTTGTAGTGATGGGGGCCAAATGGTAATGTTATGTTAGTAATTCTATGTGATGTGAATTATTGGTCCTGCCAAGTGTTTGGTGGAGTGATAATTCTTTGGATGGAGCAGAGAACAAGAGGGAATTTAACATAATGCAGCCAGGTCCGTGGCAACACAACTGAAGAACAGTACAGGTAAGAGAAATTCTTACTGCTGAATATTATGGTTTCCCTCAGGCCCAGCATTGACTAGTACACGGACCTGGCAAATATCCCTGTGTGTTAGCTTTCATTGTATATTGCTCATTATCAGTTGCAGTTCTGGGTCTGAAAATAGGGGGTGCGGCTAATATGCAAAGAAATTTGATTAATGACCAACTCAACCAAAGTAAAAAAAGTTTCTTCGGAAACAAAAAAGTTTAGTTGAAAATTATTTAGATAATCTTTTTTTTTCTTTGAGTGTTGTTATCATCGCTTCTAACAACCAAGCAAATAACACTATATGTGCTGTCAAATTGATTGTGTTAAATGTGAGGGGGAATGTGGTTGAAACAAACTCAAACATTTTTTTTTTTTGACGTGACAACGTCAAATAAATTGTTGGAATACAGTGACGTTCGTGAAAAAGTGTTACAGTGGAAGGTGATGATATAGTTTCATCTCTCTTCTGCTGCAACACTCTCGCTCTCTCTCTCTCTCTTCTGTTGTTGCGCTCGAGTGTCACTACTGTCGTTTTTGGATGTCACGGGTGAATCTCTGGATGGATTTTGATGCGGTTTTCACTATTCTGTAAAGGATATCTCGAGGACGATTTCTGTAGAAAATAATTTATTCATGATCAAAGGAAGCTGAGAAGTAACGATTTTAGTGAAAAGGTCGATAAAAACACATGGTGTCCGTGCGCTATTTAAGCTTACGCTGGGCAAACCGTTAAAACCCATACCTGTAAAAAGAAATATACGAAAATTAGTGCACACGCTAAGAAGTGAACCCAATATACATTAATTGCAGTTGGTTTTTCCAAAGATATCAAGAGGGTTTTGCTTCGGAAGATTGTTGTAGAAATAATGTAGCTGCTTAGTAACAGGCAACAGATGAGCAGTCACATGATGGGCAATATTAATGTTAAAGATGGCAATGTAATAAATATGATACTTTCACTGTAGTGGTCTGAGTCAACTAACAACATTCCCCACAGTTGGCGTTATTGTAACTATTCTGTTCCAATATTGATATTTAAATCGATCAACTTATCTTCTTACTTATTGGTACGTCCTTCATCTAGCCACACGCTGGTACGTCATTGTAATAAATATAAAATCCACCAAGCTTGCCATTGTAATAATTAATATGGAAATCCGAGCTAGCCACCTCAGGATAGAGGGGCTATAATACTAGCATAAATGACATCACACAAAGACTCAGTATCAACTTCACAAAAATACACTACCGTATATACCCGAATAACCTCCGCACCCTCATTTTTGTACGGAAATTTTAAAAAAACTTTTTTGTTTGTTTTTGACACTTTATTTTAAACAAAAATGTATACTATTGACACTGTAATACAGTAAAACTCGGTTAAGAAGTTCCCGCATAAAAAGTTTTTCCACTTAAGACGCCCGATATTCTTGGTCCCAAGATTGAATCAAATCTCGCCAATCTCCACGAAAGTTGCTTCCGGTGTTCCGAGTGAAAGAACACAGCAGTTCCGAGTGTCCGCGGGTCTCCAGTGAATCATCTGACCGGGCGAACTACGTCAAGGCTACATGACGTCACGCCATGATAGCAGCAGCTCATTGGACAGTGTTAACCTTGAAACATGTGTGAGGAGATATGAAAAACACTGGTTTCTGCCAGGAATACTTCCGCAAACTGCAAGAAAATTAAAATCGAAAAATACGACGACGTAGAACAAGATCTGCTGGTATGGTTTAAACAGCAGCGAAGTTTAAACATTTCAGTGCGTGCGCCGAGTTTGGCTCGGTCAAACAGGACACAGGCTGCCCGCGCGAACAGAACGACTGCAGCCCGTCGTGGACTGGGGTGGTCAAACTGAATACGGACAAGTCCAGGCGCGGACTTTGTGGAAAATCACAACTGCTCACTTACCCGCCGCGGTAGATCGCCTGCTGTTTAACCAGGATGATGCAATATTACACAATACAGAGTTCGCAGGGGTCGGGTGGCCGAGTTTGCGCGGTCAGCCCGCTTCCAGTTCGACCGAGCCTATACTGATGCCATGCTATCACGCAACTAATGAAACTCATGCTTATGTTAGGCTTGCGCGACCAGTCAAGTCGTTAGACGGAAATCAACAAGTAGGCTACACCTGAACAAGCACAATAGCAGATACTCGAGCTTGGCGAGCAATTTAAATCTTTAAAATTTGGATGACTCAATTACTGTAATACCCGCACCTGAATTTTTCACGTCCGATTTTGTATAAAAATGTGCGGGTGGTATTCGGGTACATACGGTATTTACTAATACACTAAAACCCCGCTTTTAACGAAGATTTTCGTAAGTCCCAGCCAAATCGCCATAAGCACAGTGTTATTTAAACCCCCTTCTAACGAACCCCGATATAAGGAAAAGTCCGCTTCTAAGGAATATATTTCACATAAATTACGATCGCGCATCCCGTTGTAACGAATATGTCGATAAGATACTTTTTTCTAAACTTGTTTTGAATGTAAATTAACTTCTGTTTTGACGTAATCTCAGTCCGACGTTGACGCTCTAAACGAAATCGCTCCTTTAGCGATGTATAGAACAGTGATAAATTGGCGCGGCCGCTGGAAATCACTGTTACCGGCAAGCAGCAGTCACTATCACGCTAGACGCTGTTGGTTAGTTATGTCCATTGAACTGTAGGTAGTACTGGAATGACGGCTGTATGGGAACGAAGTGCGGTTTACCTTGAGACTAGCTATACAGCCTAGAGGCATGACTGACGTAGGGCCTACGCGTAAATGCCGCGAGACTCGGGTAACTTCACGAAATATAAATATTTAGGCCAAAGGTCTCTTGCAAACTTCACGTGATTTAGGTGAAAGATTAAAAGCAATAAGCAATAAGAAACTGAAAATGTTTATGGATATTCTACAAAATGAAAATGTATTCTAGAAAAAATTACGGAATAAGTAGAAAGTCGTGCCTTCCATGGCTTACGCTGCCTGAACCGTCATTGATAGACCCCAAGTATATGCGTACGAAATGTAGAGCTGTTCAAGCTCTATAAAAAAGTCCGGGAACGCATATACTTATCTCCAACTGTTAGGGAGTTAGGACAGTTTTAGTCGGGTAATGTCTACAGTGACGTCAGCTGCCTTAACCTATAGTCGCAGCGCTCTTACACCGGCTAGGCACTTCTGTCCCGCTGCTCCAATCGCTGCTTAGGAATCACGCAGACGCGAGGGGTGCGGACTGAAGGCTCATTCTCTGTTTTTGTTCCTGTGTTGTTGGAAGTTGTGCTATGAGTTTCTTGTGTCTGTGATAAGAGTTGTACTGCGAGTTACGGCAGACCACATTCATTAAGGCTGCAAAACGTAAGAAGCTGACTCTTCAGAAAAAGATAGACATCAGGGATGTTGAAAGGGATAGCCAAGTACCTTTGTCACAGATGGCAAAAAAATATGACTTGGCACCCTCTACGCTGTTTGGCATCATGAAACAGAAGGAAGCTATTCTGACCGCGGAAGTTGAGTGCGGTTCTGGGGCAAAAATACTGAAGAATATTCGTTCTTCGCTGTACGAGGAACTTGAAAACATTTTAATGAAATGTTTCGAGGGAAAAAGGAGTGAGAACGCTCCAATTGATGGGAACATACTTAAACAAAAAGCTCAAGAAATCGCACTTAAGCTGGGTTTGGTCGATTTCCATGCTTCTAATGGCTGGTTTGATCCCTTAAAAAAACGGCACAATCTTTCGTTCCGAAACATGTGTGGCGAGAGTGCGGAAGTTAATGACGATACAGTTGTATACTGGAAAGAGAAAACGTTGCCTCGACTTCTTGAAGGATATGATGCTAAGGGTATTTTTAACGCCGATGAAACGGGAGTGTTTTACAACTTGCTCCCGTCCAAAACATACGCTGTTCGCGGAGAAAAATGCCACGGAGGCAAAAAAAAGTAAAGAAAGACTGACAGCGTTGTTATGTGTTAACAGCAACGGGAGTGAAAAATTACCCCCACTAATAATTGGAAAATTTAAGAATCCAAGATGTTTCAAGAACACCCGTACACTCCCATGTAAATATGATTTAAAAAAAAAGTGCCTGGATGACATCGGAGATATTTCGAAAATTTTTACAAAGCTTGGATGCCAAGATGGGATTGGCAGGAAGGAAAATAGTGCTGGTGATAAGACAGATGTCCAGCTCATCCTTCAGATACGTCTTTCCTGCGGAATATCAAAGTGGTTTTCTTTCCTCCTAACTGCACCAGTCACCTGCAGCCTTTGGACCTTGGCATTATTCATTCTGTGAAAGTGAAGTACAGGAAGGCCCTGGTTCAAAGAGCTGTTTCTTTCCTCGAAAGAAATGAGGTAATGAAATTGAACATACTCCAAGCCACGCATATGTTTGTAGCAGCATGGCAACTAGTCACAACGACCACTATTCAAAACTGCTTTGGCCATGCAGGTTTTGGTGCTATTTCAGAAGTTTTTAATGAAGAAGACTCTACTGATGACATTGGGGAAGATTGGGGGGTTGTATCAAAGGATTCTACTGTCACAACATTTGAAGAATTTGTTACTTGTGATGATGATATCCTAACCTCACCACCACAGATGGATGTTGGAGACCTTTGTGATGATGCAAAAAGGCAAAGTACTGAAGAGGAAGACTAAGAAGAAGAAGAGGATCCAGCAGAACCAACTTTTGGGGCAGCAGTGGAAGGACTGGATATTGTCCGCCGGTACTTCTCCTCCTTCAGTGTGGATGAAGAGCTCATCAACACTCTCAACCAAATTGAGAGAAAACTTCTTTCCGTGAGACATCTGGGCAAGAGGAAGCAAACTACTTTACTGGACTACTTCAGAAAGTGAAGGGTAATACCTTATGCTTATTCTCATAGTTCTCATGGTCCGCCTTCACAAATATCCTTAATATATGTTAGGCCTCTGTTCCTTCAAGTTACAATTACAAGTCAGTAATACCTATTTCTCCTTTCCTTGCTGCAGCTTGTGCTCCCAATGGCCCACTAAGGAATCCGTTACCTGTGCTGTTTCGTAAATATTTTCTGTTATTCTTGTGTTAATTTGACTTTTTAGTATTTCTTAACATGTTCATTTATTATTTCTTGACATTACATTAGTTGAAGACATAAATGTATCGGTATCATTATTTCTTGTGATATATAGCCTATTTTCTTCGAACCCCCTTTTAAGGAAAACCCCTTCTAAGGAAGAAATATCAAATCCCCCTGAGATTCGTTAAAAAGGGGTTCTACTGTAATAATTCTTCTCCAAGGGGTTGATCTCTGGCAATCAAAACTAACAATACCTGTTTGTCAGACATATAAGCAGGATTTCTTTTTCAACATGCAAAACCATTTGCCAGACTAGAGCATAATATAATTCCCAACATCACCATTTACATAAAAAGCCAGCCTCCTTTCTGCATGGCATCCTAACTATCAATAATAATCACCATAGATACCTTGCCATTAGCAAGGCCACCTTGCCACTAGCAAAGCCACCTTGCCACAAGCAAAGCCACCTGGCTGACCGCCACCAAAGAATCTCAAGGCACGAGACACCAGACTCTCTGTGGTCCCCACCAATAGGTGGCCATGGTAGGTAACCTAAAAAATAAAAAATACAAAACAAACCACACAAGGCGAAAACCTGACGATGAGCTATTGTAACCACATTGTCGGTTACAGCAAGAACATTGAGCTTGCAGACACAATAATTGCGACAAATTCTGCATTCAGCTTGCAGCTATAGTCTGAATTACCAATAAATAGAGATTGGAATTTTTCGGTGATTTCAGAGTGAAGAAAGCGGTATTTTAAAGTGTCAAATTCGGTGGTTTCAAGTGCACTTTTCGGTACTTTCAAAATCATGAATTTTAGGCGGGATTTTTTAAATATCATGGATAACATAACACATTACAGTCATCCTTCCAAGTATACTTCAGTGAAGAGATCCAAATTGCCTTGTGACTAACGGTGACGCATATCACTTAACGTGCTAGTGTAAGCTGAAAAACAAAAGTTCACAGCGTTTGAACAGGGGATCCAAATGGTTTTCAACACAGATTCTGAGAACTTTGGAAATACAAATGTCATTCCTTGCAAAACTCCAACAATGTCTGTCTTGGTCCAGTCATGCATCTGCTTCTTGATTAAAGTTTGCAGTTCTTTGTATCCTCTTTAACACCTCACTTTCTTCCAGTTTTCCGCAGACCGGCAACTTCTTAATTTTCTTTGCAAGGTCCTCATTGATGTTCATTGGCACTATTTCTGCTGGATCAAATGCACACATTTGTAAATCCTGTTCCCAGGGTCAACGGATCTCAAGCTGATTAAGTTTCCAAGAGCATGCGACCCAGCATTCACTAAAACTGAATGTATTTTCCCTCTTTTTAACACATTTCCACAACCTTCCAACTGCTCCTTAATGTTGGTAACGTACTTTCCAGAAACAGCAAGTTTAAGGGGTTTCTGAATTCTCTGTAGATGTCCATCTAGAAGGTGAACAGTCTGATAAGACTGGCCTTCTAATAAGGGGATGAGTTCAGTGATGTCTGTGCCAAATTCTTTGAATCTCAAGTATTTCGTCATGTGAAACATTGTTTAGAAAATCAACACCAGAGTTATGTCCCTACTACTTCACTCATAAATTGCAAAATATCTTTCAAGTACTCTGACAGACACACTACAGAATGAAACCAAGAAGACCGCCTGGTTAATTCTGGTTCCGGAAACAGTGGCACATTTTGATCTGGATACTTGCCATCTAGATATTCATGTCTGAAAGGCGCACTATATGACGCCACGTGGCGAGTAGTTACTAGGATGAAGGGGCAGATGACCTCGCTGTTCTGGCCCTTAATACCACAATAACTAAGTAACTTACCAGGATGACCACCCAGATTGATAAAGAAAGCGAGGCCGACTATCTACCGTTAAGTGACCGATCTTTCCGTGTTTGTTGGATGCTCTCCATGCAGTCAAGTCATGGGAGAAGATTACCGGTACTACACTCGCACAAAAACAAGCATTTGTCGGCTTCTGTGACGATATTTTAAACAGGCAAGGTGGTTTCACTACGATGACATTAGGGTAAAACCTAGATGAATATCAAGATGCAGAAGAAAGTGACATTCAGTAGTTAGACTTCGATAAAGACAATCATGGTTTCAGACATGAAAGCGATGAGGATATTGTACGGAGGTAAACTGAGATCCAGTACATATCGAGTGAAGGAGTGATGCAACGGAAATCACGAAAGTTCCCACAGTCAAGCTAGTGTGTCTATAGTCACACTTATCTCTTATATAGAAAATCAAGATGAATTTTCGTTCTCATATATTGTTTTCTTCAGAATTGTACAATCTGAAATTAGAAAAAATTAACCACCTAAGAAACAAAAAGTGATGACAGTCATTTTTCTTAGTTTTTAATATTGGTAATGCCCACATAGTGTGTCTTACAATACTATGTTATAAAGTATTATATTTTTTTTTGCGTGTTCATAAAATACATTTCAATATTTTTAACCAATATTTTTCTCTTTGTTAGGCTTAA
The DNA here is from genome assembly GCA_946902985.2 of Meconema thalassinum. NCBI lineage: Eukaryota > Metazoa > Arthropoda > Insecta > Orthoptera > Tettigoniidae > Meconema > Meconema thalassinum. The sequence goes on from OX336389.2 coordinate 925,097,987, forward strand.
AAACATTACTGTGGATAATTCGCGGAAATTCGTGCATTGATTGCCGCGAATTATCAGAAGTGCACAGTAAAGAAAAAAACGAAAAAAGCTAAAATTCGCGGTTTCGTGCGAAATTCATGCATAATTCGCGAAATTCGCGTCTTCATGCGAAATTCGCGAAGTTTCGCGACTTCAAAACCCATTTTTTCCGCTATTTTTAGGGTTATTAAAACACATTACCATCTGTGTATTACTTCATTTAATAATTCGCGAAATTCGCGAATTTTTCCATTCTCTACCAATAAAGCTCGCTGACAGCTGTCAAAGCTAGCACGTGGGGAAATGCTGCGTTGCCACTGAGGCAGATCATGACTCAACATTCCAAGAGGCTTGCAGGAAGACACGAATACTGTGGAAGTTAGCCCCCCTGCCTCGCGCTCTAATGACAGTGACGAGTGAAGACACACTGAGTCAAACCATGTGCTTATTGCTGTGTCGGCATACATTGCAACATTGCTCACTGTTGCCATGGAGACCGTTACCCTTCTCGTCTCCACTTCTCACCTCACCCGTCAAGCATGTGACAGCTTTCACCGAACATCTTTTGTAAATCTGAGTATAGCAGTTTATGTTGCAGACAAGCAGCAGAAGCAGTGAAAGAGAATGTTGCAATGCTGAGCGTCTGACCACACGACATTGGATGAATTATTAGTCACAGAAAGAATTGGCAATGATTTTCTCACCTTTATCACTCACTGCAAAGGAGATGGCAGTCCCACAGGCCACATTCACGCATTTGACGTCTTTCAACTTGGGAATAACAGTCGGAACTAAAGCATCTTCACACTCCTCCCCTAGACCCAGTCGACCATATTCCTTCCGGCCGAGTGCATAGATTACACCTGTCAAATGCAACACAAGAAATACAATTACTCTCTAGCTGAACAAATATATTACTTATTAAAGAATAAGGTATAATTTATTTTATTGATCTACTTATTTAAAGACTTCCCAGAATTATGATCTGCCGCACTGGACAAAGTGTACATCAATGGTTACACACTCAGGTGCTGCGCTATTCAACATGATATAAAAGGTAATAACTAGGTCAAGGGTTTTCAAGAGAAGTCATACTTTTTCTGGGAAAAGTTGGAAAAGATGCTCAGTGCTAGTATATTGAGATTGTTTCCTAGCACTTCAATTTTATACATTTTTTATACAAACAATTTTTGGAACATTTTTTACAATGGTAATGAATTTGCATCTTTTCTCGTGGAATTTCACCGTCACATTATTTTACTAACTCTGAACAATGAAACTGAGTGATTAATGTTTAGTCTAAATAAACATCATGTTTAGAAATTCAACATATTGGCAACAAACACAAATTTTTTCTCACCCGTATTAGCAAGTCTTGTTTATTCTTTCGTAAATTCATAATTTTCACAGAATTTCCAGGTACTTGTCCAGGATTTTAACATACAATAGTGGCAGCCCTGCACTATCGCTATGTTTTGCTAACTTTTGAATTTCAAGCGTATTGTAATAGGAATTAATATTTGTTTGTTTCAGAGGTCAGGATTGGAAGCGACTTGAAGCATTTGAGATTTGGGTCTGGCAGAGAATGTTACGGGTTAAATGGATTGTGAAGAGGACTAACAACAGCATCCTGCAAGAAATTCAAGGGATGAGAGAACTGAGACCAACGATCCATAAGAGAAAACTAAATTCACAGGCCACATCTTGCGACATGACGCTTTCCTAACTAATCTCCTGGAAGGGAAATTCACAAGGAAGAAGCGCCGAGGTCGACCGAGAAATTTTTTCCTGCAAGACATCACACTAACTCTTCATTATGGTTCATACTGTGAGATGAAACTATGTGCTGAAGACAGAGAGCAATGGTGTGGAAATTGATGTTGATGATCTTCCAGTTTTGAAATAAAATGAGTTACTTTTGTAAGAATTCAACCTGCTAATGCATATTATCATTCATTTAAATAGCCTGAGCATATATGTGAGAAAGGTATACTCCTGGCATGGATAAAAAATATTAAAAAAATATTTAGACATAGGTCTAGAAACATAATAATTTTTTCATCGGACAGTCATTTAGTCCTGTCTGTATGTCTATGACAATAAATACACTATGAGTCTTTATTATTAGTCTTGAAAGACTGAGTTTAAATACTGGCATGTTTGATTTCCTTCATCTCCATATATCTGATATCAACCAACAACAATCATGGTCAACATCCACTGCCTACTTCACTCACGCAATGCAGGAAAACACAGATGATTGCAATGGCCACAAAAGTGGTGAGAATAGGATCTGTAGGTTGGTACAGCGCACCCCACCATTCTGTGCCAGTGGGCCCAGGACACGAGCACAGGCCAGTGCGGGCAGTCACTACTCTTGCTTCAATGCGAGAGATCTCAAGGACACCAGCAGACATTTCATTTCAATTCCCAAGATCAAAATTTTCACATTATGTCGCCCTCAAATGTTTACAAGAAGTATAACACAATTTTCACTCACCAAATCAATACTTTACTTTACTAAAAATACTATAGGTACATGTTTCGGAAACTTGATATGTTTCCTTCTTCAGTCCATATGTTGGTGTGAAACATCATCTGACATCGAAATCCTAACCAAAATTAAAAATACAATTCGTACTTTCTCTCTTCAATCATCATCATCATCATCATCATTTCCCCTTATCCAGCTCCTGCCGGGTCGGGGTATTTATGGCACTTCTCCACTTTCCTCTTTCCTTCCACCATTCTTCTTCAGATTTCTTTTTCGTACGCTGTTCTTCACTGAATCAATCCACCTTGTTCTAGGTCTTCCTCTTGCTCTCTTACCCTTGCACTTTGCCTCCAGCATCTGCCTGGGTATTCTATTTTCCTCCATCCTCTTTACATGTCCAAACCACCTTAGTTTATTCTTCTCAATTCTCTCATTTAGTTTTCCCATCCTAACTTTCTTCCTAACATCTTCATTCCGCACTCTGTCTTTCCTTGTCTTTCCTATCATACTTCTTAGGAATTTCATTTCACTGGCTTGGATTCTACTCTCTTGCCTGCTTGTCAGGGTCCAAGTCTCAGCTGCATAAGTTAATATGGGAACATAGTACACTTTATACATTACCTCTTTGCTTTTCCTTGGTACTTCCTTATCCCAAACAAGTTTTCTTACACTTTGATAGAATGCATTGCTCTGCTGTACCCTCCTGCCAATCTCCATGTCCAACCTACCAGTTTGCATCAATTCACTTCCTAGGTATTTGAACGTGTCCACAATTTCCAAACTCTGACTTCCAATTTTCACAGTGCCCTTTCCTTGTCTTTCCCCTCTTGTCATCACCATGGTCTTGCTTTTCTCTATACTGATTTTCAGGCTGTACTTCTGAATATTTTCGTTCAGTGCATCTAGTTGTTTTTGCACTTCTTCGGTGTTCCTTCCCCAGACCACAATATCATCTGCAAATAACAGTAACTTCATTTCTTTATGTCCATATGCTTCCTTTGTTTCCTTTACAATTTCATCCATCACCATTATGAACAAGAGAGGTGACAGCACACTCCCCTGTCTTAGTCCAGTCTTGTTCCTAAACCAATCTGTCTTTCCAACTGGGGTCAGTACCCTGCTAACACAGTTTTGTACATTGCTTGCACCATTTCCAAAATTTCTCTTCCCAGTCTCTTCTTAACCATGGTTTTCCATACCTTCTCTCTGGGGACACTATCATATGCCTTTTCTAGATCTATGAAAGTCATGATCAAATCCTCTCCATATTCCCAGTCCTTTTCCATCACCTGCCTCAAGCTAAAGATTGGGTCCACTGTGGATCTTCCACTCCTGAAGCCATACTGTTCCTCTTGCAACTCTCCTTCCACCTTTCTTCTCATTCTTCTTTCTAATATCCTTTCCAGTATTTTTACTATCTGTGATATGAGGGTGATCCCTCTATAGTTATCACACACCTTCTTGTCCCCCTTCTTAAACACTGGTATTATTAGCCCTTTCTCCCAGTCTTCTGGTACACATTTCCGTTTCCACACACACTTTAGCAGTCGATACAACCATTGCATACCAACAGGTCCAGCAGCCTTTATCATTTCTACACTGATTTCATCCACCCCTGTTGCTTTTCCCATCTTCATTTTCTGTACTGCTAACTCCACCTCCAGCATTGTTATAACATCTTCTGTTATAGAGTCGTCAGGTTGTGTCACTTCCATCTCACCAGTACAATTGCTCACATTCAATAGCTTATCGAAATAGTCCTTCCATCATCCCTTTATCTCTTCTGGGTGTGTTAACAACTCTCCATCTTCCTTTTTCACTAGCTTTGTAGTAACTCTTTCTTTCCTCTTACTTCTTAGAAGCCCATACAGCATCTTTTTACTGCCACTTACATCTGTTTCCATTCTTCGTGTAAATTCTTCCCAACTTTTCTTCTCCTACCACTTTCTTACACCTCCGTTTGCTGTCGTGATACTTCCTTTTGCTTTCTTCTGTTTGATCTCGGTTCCATTCTTTCCATGCAGACTTCTTTTCTTTCACTGCTTTCCTCACTTCCTCATTCCACCACGGCGTCTCCTTCTCTTTCACTCTTGTTGACGTCCTACCACAAGCACTCTCTGCTGCACCGACAAATGCCTTTTTAAAGTGGGACCATTCCTCTTCTATGTTTTCCACTTCAGTAACTGGGATTTGTTGCTTCAATCTCTCCTGAAAATCTTCCTGTACAGTTTTGTCTTTCAATTTCCATACTTTTATTTTGCTTTCTCTGATCTCCTTTAGGTTTTCCAATTTTTCCCATCTAAATTTTGCCACCACAGCTCTATGGTCCCCATCAAATGCTTCTCCTGGTAAAGCTGTCACATCTATCAGCTTTCTGCGATTAGTCCTTTCCACCAGAAAGTAGTCAATTACTGATTTTGTTCTTCTATCGACCCAACCATATCTTGTAATTTTCCTGCTGTTTTTCATCCGAAACCATGAATTACCCACTATCAGTCCATTCCTTTCACAAAAGTTTACAAGTTCCTCTCCTTCCCGGTTCTTTTTCCCATATCCATATGGTCCAATGACTTCTTCCTTTCCTTGTCTCTCGTTTCCGACTTGTGCATTCATATCTCCCATGATCACCACTTCTACATCTGAAATTACTCTTTCTACATCCTCCAGGAATACTTCAATATCTTCTTCTCTGTTTCCAGTCTGTGGTGTATACACTCGTATGAAGTCCATCACGTCATTTTTCATCTTCATTCTAATTTTCATTATTCTGTCACTCACACACTCGACCACTTCAACATACTCCTCCAGTTGTTTCGAGGTTATCAGTCCCATGCCATTTTTTTCCTCTTGGCCACCACTCCAGTATAATGTATATCCTTTCCTCAATTTCTTCCTTCCTTTACCTTTCCATTTCAATTCACTCAGCCCCATCAATCCAACATTCTCCCTCTCCATGAAGTCTACCACCTCCTCCACCTTGCCTGTCAGGGTCATGACATTCATGATTCCCACTTTCATTTCGGTTACTGGTCGCCCATTTCTCACAGTTCCCCCAGTACCAAAAGAACTGTGCGTCGCCTGCAGGGTACGCCCTAACCTTCTCCGAATCATTTGAAGTGCCATTTCCATTTTAGGCTATTATTACGATGGGGTCGCCACTCCCAAAGGCATTTTATGAAGCTACTGCCAGCTATTATAGAGGCCGCCCCTAACATGGGAAACAGACGCCCTTGCAGCCACCCCTAACCTGGGAAACAGACGCTGCCGATTGATGCTGTACTCATACTATTCCCCGAGTACTGGGTTGCCTCTTCCGCAATCTCCACCGTTCCGAAGTCCATCTTCTCCGCTGCAGATTCCGTTGAGGTCTTCGCACGTAACCCTGTGCACGGGGCCTATGTTATACCCCATAGGACTGGGTCCTCACCAGAACTTAGCCGGTACTGTAGTTCCATGGTATATTACAGTACCGTTGCCCACCCCCGCGACGTAAGAAGCTGACTCTTCAAATGTTTATTAAATATATTTACTAAATAAATACATGATGATGATGATGGTGATGATCATCATCATCATCATCATCCAAGTCCCACTTCAGTCACCCGGGTGTGGTTTACAAGCCTCCTCCACTCCTTTCGGTCCATCCATTTTTCCTGTTCCAGCACTTCTGCCACATCCAATCCAGCTTCTCCAATGTCCTTCAAAATTTGGTCCAACCACCTTCTTCTCGGTCTTCCAACTGGTCTCTTTCCCTTGACTTCTCTTTCTAATTCCCTTCTTGCTACTCTTTCTTTACCCATTCTTTTTACATGTCCGAACCAACGTAAGCTTCCTTTCTGTATCTTCTGATTTAACGGTTCCATATTTAACTGTTCTCTGATTTTAATATTTTGAATTCTATCCCTTCTTGTCTTTTTAGCTGAAGTTCTTAAAAATTTCATTTCTACTGCTTGTATATTTTGCCTTTTATTCGTTACCAGTGTTTCCAGTCCATATGTTACAATTGGTATGAAATACTGTTTATATAGTGTTAATTTCATTCTCTTGGGTACTTTGTCATCCCATAAAAGTTCTCTGACTTGGTGATAAAATGTTGTACCTTGACTTAGTCTGTTATTAATTTCAACGTTGATGTCATTACTTCCATTTATAGTGCTACCTAGATATGTAAACTGTTCTACATTCTCTACCTAAAATTTGCACTTTATGCAGTCATACAGAAAAACTTTTACAGTTTGGGGACAGACTCTACTCAAACCTTGCAATCAATGGAAACTTGCCTTTTTTGCAACTCTGGATTGACAATCTATCAAACAGTATCCAAATCATTATTCAAATAGTATATTAGGAAAATTCTTTGGACAACGTGAAACATAAGCTATAACTAAAGCCCTGCGCGGATGCGGATATCCGCAACATTTTTCGCCATGCGGATATATTTTGCATGGCTGTGCGGATAGCGGATAAGCTACGGATAATGTTTGGAGTAAATTTGCGGATAGTTTTTAGAATACAATCCGAACTTGTTGAATATCATAAGGAAATTTGGGTAATTGTGCGCAGTGGGTAATCTTGCGCATCTATGTTTTTCGAGTTGGTAGAACAACTAGCAACTCAGTTCACTGCTACCCTCAAGCCGTCATCGTACCTATCACATCAGATAGGGAAAGGGACAGTCAGCATGATCCCAATTGCTATGTGATAACCGTGAGGCTTGGATGAAGAAACTTAACACGTTGCATGTTATTTTCTTTAGCCAGCAAATAAGAAGGTAAGCCTACAGTTGTGATTCAATTATTGAAAATAAATGTAGTTTTAAATGCCAGTGTTTACAGTGGTTTTGCATGTATTTATTTTTCAATATAATACAGTAGATTAGTTTACCGGTGTTCAGTGAGTTACGTTTTAAAAGCAGATTGGGTAATGGTGCGCAGAACATATTATATGATACAAGTAAATACAACGCGACATTAATGGCAAAATATCTCGTGTTTGTTCTCCAGATGCCAAGAAATTATACGCAGAAAACGGAGAAAAACTCCTACCCAGCAGAAAATGTGTAGAAAGCTCTACGTGCAATTAGGGATGATGGGAGGAAAATAAGGGAAGTGGGGACACGTTTCAACATTCCCCAGTCAATCCTACGAAAGCAGTTGCTGCAAAATTGTCTTTCTCCACCTCGTCTAGTCAGTAAAGCTGTTTTTACAGACGAAATGGAGTCATAATTATCCGAATACCTTTTGACATTGGCAAAATTATTTTACGGCTTAACGCCCACCAAGCTTTTCAGACGGTTAGAGTTCAAGTTTGCAGAGGAGAATAAGATTGCCCATAATTTCCATAAAGTTAAAAGTCTAGCAGGCAAAGATTGGTTGTGTGAGTTCATGAAGAGATATCCTGCACTAACGTTGAGACAACCTGAAGGAACAAGCTTAAATAGGATTGCCTCGTTTAATGCTGACGAAACCAAGATATTTTATTCTAATATCCAAAACTGCAGAATGTTAGTATCATTGCATTGTTATGCTATTGTAAAATGCATTTGAATATTCTAATATTAATGCTCAGTGCAAGTTTCAGCCAATTCACATTGTATTGGTATGGCTTTCCAACACTCATCCCATGCACATGATTACCCTGCAGGGTGGGTAATCGTGCGCAAATGCATATTTGCGAGATTTCGAATTTTAGTCCACCAAATTTATTTTTGAATTAAATTTGTTTCTGCACATCGAATATAGAGTTACTCAGGCTCCTTTATTCATAACTGCAGTTTTGTTATCTATTATTTCATCATCACAAGACCGATTCTTCCTTAAGTGGGAACAATTCCCCTACTCCCCCTTACTAGGGCCCGGATGTTTATGACATATCATAATATTCTTCCGTTATATTTTTTCATGACAAATGTAAAATGATGATTTACGCTAACCCCATTCAGATTACGTCATAAAGCACAATCAACATTCCCAACTGAAAAGGGGTGAAATTGTGGCTGTAGCCTATAACATTCATTTTCGACATAGCACATGATACTCAGTACCTAGCCAATGGGTTCGACTTTCTTATCAGATGTATAAAGATAAAGTATAAAGCAACACATTGAAAATATCATTGTAATTTCGGATAACAAACGTGTGGATAAAAGTCGCGTGGATGCGGGGCGGATAACAGCCGTGCGGATAACGTTTTGTCTATCCGCGCAGGGCTCTAGCTATAACACATTGTGAAAAATATGCACAATAAACATTGTTTTATTCTTACCATGAACAATATTTCACAATAAATAATTGTAATTATCATCATTGTCAAATGAAAAGAAGAAATAAGTCTCCGATGTGAAGGAAGGAAGCTTTTAGTTTTACGTGACCGTTAACCTCGCGATCATGAGCCACGGGACCTGGCATTTCACTTCAAAAATCTCACATGCATTGACCGGGAATCGAAACCGGCCCACCTGGGCGAGAGGCCAACAGCTTGACCACTGAGCCCCCACACCCCTTCTCTCTCTCCGATGTGATATAAACATTAACTCTCACTGGATAAAAAGACTACAAACAAAAGGAATATATGCAAACACTTAGAACATTCCTTTTATTAACACAACCAATTGAAACTACGAAATAACTTAGTTATATCGGCTGTAACTGTGGATGCAAATACAAACAGCTCCTTAACAAATCGAATGCAACAAATCAATCATTCTGGCAGACAATAGAATCGTGCCACCGACACACTGGAGCCATGAGATGAGTAAAGCTACGAGAAAATAGCATTTTGAAATTGATTTTGTAGCACTTTCATTTTGAAAAATAGCGTTTTGTAGCATTTTGAACTTTTAAAATTAGCGTTTTGTAGCATTTAAACGACACTAAGTAGGCCTACGGTAAAAAATGAAAAGTTCAAAATTAATAAAACACGGCAACTAATATAAACATGCTCAGGTTTGGATACATAGGTGTTTCTAACAAACGGCACAAGATGACTTTGAAAATTAAATTTACACATTTACTAAACTTAAGGCAATACAATACATTGAATAATTAACTAATTAAAAGTAAATCTACCCTCTTGTTTTTCCTGTTTCAACGGGGAGAGATGTTGGGATGAGATACAATACATTTCTATTTGCCGATTGGTTTTACAACTGGATGTCTTTCCTGATGCCACCCTAATGAGACTAGTTTATGAGAGATGAATGGAATTTGACTGGGAGTTGGAAGAAAGCAGCTGATGCCTTGAAAGTAGGAACCCACAGAAAAGCATTTGAGTGGCTCTGTGCCATAGATGCCTAACCCACATTTACTTCATTTTGAGATATTTAATGTTAAAGTACGTTTGAAAAATAAAGAATGCATCTTGAATATTTATTTTTATTGCATCAATTTGTACAAAAATGTTTTCCCATACATAATAATAAAAAATTGGCACTAATTATTCCCCCCCAAATGAACCCACAAACTTATAGGCAACTTTGGCGCTGAACTAGATGACACTTCACAAACAAAATTGTTGGTTAGGCAACTATGTACCTAGATATATAAGGAACTTTCGCAATGCTATTTTCAGTAGTGAAAATGAAAATCCACAGCCTGCTTCCAGTCTCCGACCGGGTCAGGAATGGAATGAATGAAGCCCCCATCTAGCGGCGAGGATATGATGTGTGCCGGCTGCCGAAGCCTGTCGCACTCCTCTGGGGCAATGATTAAATGAATGACAGATGAAATGAAATGATAGTGGAGAGTGTTGCTGGAATGAAATTGTGACAGGGAAAACCGGAGTACCCAGAGAAAAACCTGTCTGCCTCCGTTTTGTCCAGCACAGATCTCACATGGAGTGACCGGGATTTGAACCACGGACCCAGCGGTGAGAGGCCGGCGTGCTGCCGCCTAAGCCACGGAGGCTCTCTTTTCAGTAGTAACTACTGTAATTAGTTCAGTCTTTACCTCTAAAGGAATTTCTATGACACAAGTTAATAATTTTGGTTGTTGTTCTTAGCAATACATATTACATAAGCTACGGTGTCTCCTTATGGTTTTCAATCTTCGTCTACATCACTTTCTTCTTGTTGCTGGAGTGATCTATAGAACTGGCGGTGTTGTGGTGGAATATATTTCATCAGATCCAGTAAATCTTTTAATTTCTCTTTTGATATTTTCCTGCCTGTGGGGTAGAGGAGCTCCAGTGAACTTGGCAACTGACGGGTGGGTCGACCCCGAACTGATTTCTTTGCGAGATCAACAGTATTGAATATTCCATCTTCATGGCTGTTGTAGCTATAAAACAGGATCATTGGGTACTCTCTCTGGATCTTAAGCCATCGCATCTTCAACCATTCCACTTTTTCCTTGTGCGTACTTGCTTTCCTGTTAGTTACGCCTTGGTGCTGAAGAACAGATCACTAGTCATTTTATGGACAACAAACCTTGGCCGTTGCTTCTTAGCCTTCTCTATTACAGCACACCAATCTTCTGGATGAAAAATGTGAGGATGGTATTTCTTTTCTCTTTCTATAATTCCAAAGTCTTGATCACAAGTGGAAAAACTATGACCAGGTACAAAGAACTTCTGATGTATCACTTCAATGTTTTCTGAATTTTGAATGATGTAACTTAGCATCAGGACCATTTTGATATTGCGGTTTTGACCACCACACCTGTCACTGTACAGTACAGTCTCCCTTGTTGTTGACGGAAGACAGTTTTTGATATGGTATAAAAGACATGAAGCAATTTCTTGAGGTCCAAGAGAAGCAATATGCTCTCCCCAAACATACATGTGTCCACAGTTGGTAACCTTATCATGCACTCCAAGGTTGTACACCCATAGCTGCCGTTTATAGTAGGCTACACCCGTTGTTAATAATGGAGTAGGGAGTGTTTTCTGAAGATCAAAAACAAGAACTTGTTTCCTACCATTTGAGGCACGAGCTTCCTCAATATCCTTTTTTTTTTTTCATATCAAGGATGCCATCTGCCCTCCGCAGGTGAAGTTCATGTTGCTCAAGTAGCTTCTGCTTTTCAAGACCATCCGATAATCTTAGCTTGAAATTCATCACATGTGTTGCATGTGTCTTTCTTTGGTAGTTTAAAGTGTAAATTAAACTGTGTATTGAAAATCTGGCGAAACATGTAAAGCGACACAGCTTTGTGTCCATGATTGGAACATTCTTCTTTGTAGAGCTTAAACATTATAGCCATATTAAGATCTGGGGATAAATATTTACGGGTACTGTCTCGACGACAATAGTGACTCTCATAAGTCGGGAATTTATTTATAAAGTTACAAACTCTCTTTTCTTGTGTGGTGCATGTTTGCCTCTTTTATCACTCTCCAGGGTACCACTGGTTTTGTTTCCTTTTAAGAGCATTAGTAATTGTACCATCGCAAACGGCTAATGTAACTTTAAAGAAATTTTTACATACTGCCACATCTTCACCATTCTCATCCTTGAGTCTATAAACTCTAGTTTTGCTTCGTCGAGATTCCACGTTCGTAGTATATCTTCTCTGGATGTCTCTTACTTCAACTTGCCCACTGATAAATGCATTTTTGAGAGACCAACTCATTTGGTAGAAACCATCAAAAATTTGCTGTCGTCGTCTTACCAAAATTTGTTTATGACACTGTAGCTGGCAACCACATGGTTCCAAGGAACTCGTTTTTTTGGTACTAATTTTCCAGTAACGGATAAATATTCCTCACCATGGTCACGTTTGTACTTCCTAATAAATTTCCTGTGTTTTTCTGGCTGTCTTGGTCTTTTCCTCCTTTTTGGTAAGTCAACATGTACTACTTGATCATTCCCATCTCCATTCAGTGCCATGTCTGGTACTTCAGGAACTACGTTATGAGATACTTCTTCTTCAGATACAGTTCCTTGTTGTTCTGAGGTATCTGTAACCAAATTACATTGGCAGTCAATAGCAGGTCTCTAGAATATTTCTCCACTGCACTTATATTTTCATTGTAAGATATGATTCAAAAAGTATTTCAAATAAATAGAATTTTTAAACCTAACAAAATTTTAAAGAAATTTTACCTGAGTGTTGTGAAACAGGATCACATACAGACGCAACAACTGCAGGCCCATTTTGCCTTTGTACATCTGAAAATATATCGGTAGATCAGAACCAGACTTGCCTAACCAACATAATATTTATAATGAACTTTCTGAATTACTTATACTAATATGTTGATGAAAATCCACATCCTGCTTCCAGTCTCCGACCGGGTCAAGAATGGAATGAATGAAGCCCCTATCTAGCGGCGAGGATATGAACTGTGCCGGCTGCCGAGGCCTGACGCACTCTTCTGGGGCAATGATTAAATGAATGACAGATGAAATGAAATGATAGTGGAGAGTGTTGCTGGAATGAAATTTTGACAGGGAAAACCGGAGTACCCGGAGAAAAACCTGTCTGCCTCCGTTTTGTCCAGCACAGATCTCACATGGAGTGACCGGGATTTGAACCACGGACCCAGCGGTGAGAGGCCGGCGTGCTGCCGCCTAAGCCACGGAGGCTTAATATGTTGATAACCAGGGCTAATCCTCTACGGTTACTCATTATGTTAGAAGTAGTACCAAATTTTATATGTAACATAATCACCATTAGCATATAAATATGTTGTGCCTAAGCACAATACAATTTCATTTACTTTAGTCAGAGCTAGAAATGCCTAACCAACTAGATGCTTCCTTCATTAATCACAAACTATTCAACATAGTAATTACTAATATCAGTATATGTGCATATTCTAAATTACCTGAGGATTGCAAATCAGCAAAGTTTTTCTCACAATCTTTGTCCTTGTCGCTGATATCGTAATTTTCATCCTGGAGCATTTCTTCAATCCATCTCTCTTCAGCCATCTTGTTGTGGGATAGGCACAGCTGGCACTAAAGGAATTGAAGGTTATGGAAGTTGCCTAACATACTTGCAGATGGCAGCACCAATCAAGCAACTGGAATGTATTAGGCAAGTCTGGCACTGATAGAGGCAGCCATTAGGAGTACATTGTAGCACATTAACAGCATATTTGAAATTTGTGGGTTAGGCACCTATGGCACAGAGCCACTCATTTAATGGACAGCCAACATTAAGGTTTGGACTTATTTGTGTACAGAGTTCAGAGCTGCGTGGTCCCATTGCCTTGCACCTTGTGCATATAGCTACTACAGTCATTAAACTTAGTTTTTGTGGTTGAAATTCAACATGGCACATGTTTCTAAGTTCTCTTCCTTCAATCTGGTTCTTCTATCAGTCAGATCCAGATTATAGGCACTGAAGAAACGTTCAGCATCTACACTATTTACTGGCAACCAAATTGTTTTCAAGGCAGCTTTTACAAAGTCCTCCTTAACAGAACGCATAGCCAAGAGGATCTGCAAAACATCTACATTTCCTCCCTCTCTCAGTCTTTCAATCAGTTGACGATGGAAGTACAGGTATCCATCACTGAAACAGTCCTGGCTGAGTTTCTGAAGAGCAGGTAGTTGTGATCTGCTCGAGGATGCAGTTACTTCATTTACCTGATGAAACAAATAAATAAATTAGAAGATATTAATAATAGCCAGCTTTAAATACACTAAAATTGTTAGATAGCATAGACTTACATACCTGCAACTGTTGGCCAGCTTTAGCTGGGTTGAAAAGACTCCCCACTTCCTTATAGATATTATTAGCTGGGCATGGACTCATATGCACAATTAGTTTCATTTCTGCTTTCTTACTTGCTCTTTTCAATGTTTCAGCGACATGTGCCTTTTTTACAGCACTAGTGAACTGAGACAAAAAAGAAGTTGTCTGTTCTGAAAAGTGCCCTCCAGCCAGTCTTGCCAATGAATGACGAATTGTCATCAGTTTATCCCAAATTAGATGGGCATATGGATATTTAGAGCCTTCCAGTTCGTTGATCATCTGCATTAGTGGCTGGCAAATGTCTGAAACGAAGGCAATCTGAGTGCGCAACACCAAATCTAAGTTTTCGTCTTCAAACATTTCGCACACTGTGTGGGTACTTCCGTGCTTTTCCTCCTGAGAATTTAAAAATTGTACCAGAGAGTTAACATACTTCGCGAGGTACCGAACACTGCGAAACCGGGAATTCCAGCGAGTTTTCACAGGCTTAGGGAACAATGTGGGTGCCAACTCTGGAAATCTTTCCTTCAGAAAGTTCAGGTAAGAACTCTTGATCTTCCTACCATGGAGGAACACCATTTTGAGCTTTGAAATGAGAGTATTCAACTCTGCCAATTCCACCATAAAAATATCACCCACTAAATTAATTTTATGGGCCCAGCATTGAAAATGCACTAGGTGATCACCAACTAGAACTTGCATACCTTGAAAACATGTCGCCATATATCGAGCTGAATCGGAAACGAGACCAATGATATTCTCATATTTGATGCCATACTTCTGTATGGTATCAACAATTGCTTGGCTACAGGTTGTTCCATTGGCTTTGTCTAGAAATGAACATGATGCCAAAGCAACATTTTGTTCACATGAATCGGTCACTGAGCGGAACAAAACAGCAAAGACACATCTTCCTGCCATGTCTGCGGTTTCATCAGCAACAATGACTACTTCCTGTTCTTGAAATTCACAACGAATACGGTCTTGATCTTCGGCACCACATTTAGGAAGGTACTCTCGCCGTAACTGGTCACTCCCAGGCAAATCTCCAGATCCGTTTACATACCTGAAAAAATATTTTACAATATTGTTATGCTCTATATTATACTATATTCACTTTCATATCTATGCAAAGCATTCAAACATGGAAATTGAATGAAATAAAGTCACTTACTTTTTGAAGTAGGTACGTGCTGCTGGATGATCCAATTTATTTAAAGGTATGTTTGCCTGTAGACACATCTTGACAGTGTCACAAATAAACTCAGTCTTCTCGAGCTTTGCTTTCTTAGCTTTATCATTAATACCAACCAAAGTAGCTAGTCGCTTATTAGCCACCTGTTGATCACACTTAACCGATTCCTTCCTGTTTTTATGTATTAATGTTCTGCAGTGTTTGTCCAGATTGTCCTTTTCCCAATCCAATCTAATGTTGCAAATCCCACACATTAATATGTTAGAATCACTCACATAAAAGCGCTCTTCCTTATAACCACGCGCACGTTCGTGGCTGGTAATTTTAGGTCTTACCATTTCTGAAATTTAGGTTTAAAAAATAATATTTTTACTATTTTTAGTAAAAATCTGTGAGTTGTAGCCCTATTATTCTCACGTACTGTAATTCGCGTGCGTTTATCTATGCGGTACGGTACAAATAACTGACGCAGCGGCGCGAGCTAAAGAAAGTGCGAGACAACAAAACTGAAATACGAAAGACACGCGTATTTTAGCGTGAGAAGTCCATCTGTGCGCACGGTAAACTTCAAAAGGCAAGCATTGTAGTCGGAACACAGCCCGCTTTATTGTAACAATCGCAAGTTTGGCCAACAGCGCCAGCAGCTCAGGATCATTCGAGTTGCCGCGCTGTTAATTACGTAATGAGAACGTAACCATCGGATATTTTCGGTGAAGCTCGTGTGCCCTCGTATCACGTCACGCAGCTGACCAACAGCACTAGGCGCCTTAGCGCGCAATCATTTGTTTTCAGACGGCACGTTTCTGGACGTTTGAGTCATATTTCCGCGATTTTGATACTACACTGATAAGCTTATTAGGATTTTTACACTCTGAATACTTTCTTTGTATGGTACGGTTAAAAAAACACATGATAATGTGACATTTAACAACTGTTTCATTGCCGTTGCTGCAGCTTTAATAAGGTAGTGTTGGTGTTCCTGTGATGTTCGCCACGCATCTTTCACGCCGACTCCCAAGACTTGAAATTTAAAGATATTGTCAATCTCAGAGGTTTTCTTTAATTGAGCAAAACACACTACACGTTCTGTTTAATGAAGGCATACTTCAAAATTACGTAAATGATTAGGCCTACTTTTAGGTTACAATATTCTTGCTTATTAGAAAATCCACAGCCTGCTTCCAGTCTCCGACCGGGTCAGGAATGGAATGAATGAAGCCCCCATCTAGCGGCGAGGATATGAACTGTGCCGGCTGCCGAGGCCTGACGCACTCCTCTGGGGCAATGATTAAATGAATGACAGATGAAATGAAATGATAGTGGAGAGTGTTGCTGGAATGAAATTTTGACAGGGAAAACCGGAGTACCCGGAGAAAAACCTGTCTGCCTCCGTTTTGTCCAGCACAGATCTCACATGGAGTGACCGGGATTTGAACCACGGATCCAGCGGTGAGAGGCCGGCGTGCTGCCGCCTAAGCCACGGAGGCTTAATATTCTTGCTTATTACGTATGTCAAAATATGTAGGCCTGTTTTCATAGTAACTTAATTAGGCCTAGGCTCCCAACTACATTTTTTGTCAATATTTTCTATATTTTTCTAAAAAAAATGGGCGTTTGTCACAAATTCAAGGCATTTATCGCATTTACGGGGAAAATCGCAGAAACCCGCAGTTATCGCACTTTGTCGCATTTTCAATTTTGCAAATTTTGGGAATATATGGTCATACTAGACAACAAAATGAAGAAAATTGAAGAAAAAAATGGAATTCGCATTTATCGCGGTTGCGATTTTCCCGTATCTCTAGAGATGAGCCATACCATCTGTTGAGGCCAATGGCACATTGGGGAAAATGGTGCAATTGGGTCAGAAGCCAATGAAATCTCTTGGTTGGTTCCTCAGTTTAGGGGCTGCGACAACGCGGACATGTAGCCCCGTGTACTTTGGGTGTGTGTAGAATCTGTCTAATAACCGGTGTTAATTGTGATGACTGTATTAGTGTGTTAACTGCTCAATTCAAGTACGGAGTGCAGACTGTAATTTCATTGCTACCAAATGCTACCGTCCACGGCACCTAGCTTGCAGACTTGGCTACTAGATGGCATCCCAGTTAGCACCCGGCGGTGAACGTTGGAACTAATATAGAGATTCTAACCTACAAATTTTGGCTTCACACAAGTGTAGTGTGGAAGGTTCTTCTACATGCCATAAATCTATGACATGGGACCGCCAGCTTTACCTCTCCTCCGAAAGAAAGCATACTAAGGGATTTTTAACACTCTTAAAAACATCCAACGACTTCGGCCGGGTTTGAACCCGCGACCTTGGGCATAGAACCTCAGCATGCTACCAACTACGCCACTGAAGCCGCCTACTGAAATCTCTCTTTTTTAATATTTTACATGAGTGAAATATTTATAATGTTCAAAAGGGCAGAGATAATATTAGAGCTCGCGTCAGCCCGGAAGGCGGCCGGCTCTCTGGGATTTGCGCAGAGTGAGAAAGAGGTCCACTGTTGCAACAGATCCACCATGTCCGAGCCCCACACCGCAGGCTGCTGCCACGAGTTCCTGCAGTATGGCAACATCGTCGCTTAGCTCATCGAGCCTGTCTCTTTCACGCTGCTATACACTTGGCTTTCCTGACAACACACTAGCTCAGATTCTCAAGACAGACTGACTGTGATTGGTGGGATGGAAGTGAGGCATGACTTAATGGTAGCGTTGCGTTCTGCGCACCGCCTTCCCGGCTGGCTCGAGCTCTAGTAAACTATTTTTAGCTTCATTTAAAGCAAACTTGAAGGTTTTTGAATATATTTTTCAAATCATACAGTCTGCAAAATGCTTCCAAGAAAGAGATGCCGACACTTTAAACAGGTGTCTTAACTTCAAGTAATACTGTAAAATGCAACTTACCATCTCTATCCAGTGCTAACGTATGATGCTTACTTGCACAGATTTCCAACCACTGTTTTTCAGACAAAGCCTCAGATACGACAGGATGGAACTCACACTTTTGAGTTGGGAGTCCTAAAGACAAACATATGGTCATGAATATCCAAGTCTGCAACAACAACAACAACAACAACAGTTTTCCTTTGATAACAGGATGCCTACCAAAACCAACAGATTTCCCTGATTTTTTTCCAGGATAAATCACAAAATTCCATGAGTAACAGTAGCGGCCATAAAATAGAGTTTGTACTTGAGAGCATTTCAAATAGTGCTAGAACAATAAAGAGTACCGTATTTCCTCGCATAATCGTCGCACATTTTTGCCAAAAAATCGTGGAAAAAAGCAGGCTGCGACGATTATGCGAAGAATATTTAAGTTCAAAGAATATACTGTATCACTATTTGCAGCACGGGCCAGTCATTCGCGTAGCGTGAGTCATAGCCTGCAGTCAGAGACAGGCTTCTTTCTTCTAAAAAGGTCACGACAGGTTAACGCTCGCGGAATGTGCTGACGAAGCCGGCCGTTCGCGTCGTGGTTCATAGCCCGCAGGCATAAAGACTAGATTACTATCTGCTGTCAAGATCACGCCAGATTAGGCCTATAAACTCGCGGAATGTGCGCTGGCCGTTTGCGTCACAGTTCATAGCCCACAGGCCACGCCAGATTAGGCCTATAATCTCGCGGAATGTGCGCTGACCATTCGCGTCGCGGTTCATAGCCCGCAGTCATAAATACGACATTACTTTCTCCTGACAAGATCACGCCAGATTAGGCCTATACGCTCGCGGAATGTGCGCTGGCCACTCGCGTCACAGTTCATAGGCCGCAGGCCTAAAGACGAGATTACTTTTTGCTGACAAGATCACGCCAGATTAGGTCTATAAGTTCGCGGAATGTGCGCTGGCCGTTCGCGTCATAGTTCATAGCCGGCAGGCATAAAGATGATATTACTTTCTCCTGACAGGATCACACCAGATTAGGCCTATACGCTCGCAGAATGTGCGCTGGCCGTTCGCGTCGCGGTTCATAGCCGGCAGGCATAAAGATGATGTTACTTTCTCCTGACAAGACCATGCCAGATTAGGCCTATACGCTCGCGGAATGTGCGCTGGCCGCTCGCGTTGCGGTTCATAGCCGCTCGCGTCACAGTTCATTGCCCGCAAGCATAGACGAGATATTTTTCGTTTGACAAAGTCGCGGCAGGTTATAAAGTCGCGGCAGCGTGTGCAACTGACTGGCGCACAAATACGAACATGCTATGCGACGATTATGCGATGAAATTTTATAAACCTATTTTAGTGTTTGAAAAGTGGGGTGCGACGATTACGCGGTGGCGACGATTATGCGAGGAAATACGGTAGCTATTATAGTTTGAGATTATTATCAGTGAACAGGACAATATTTATTACCATCTTCATAATGGTTAATATCTATGCATTTTATAAAGGGTGGCATGGCAAAAAGACAAGAACAGAAATGTATATTTGCTATATTTTGCCAATTTCTAAATTTTTCATGCAGAAAAACTATTGTACTTGCGAGTATTGAAAGTAGCTTGCCAATAGTAATGCTCTCAAAAATCATACAGTTACATATTTATATACAAATACACAGTCTACACATGTAATTTGTGTGCTCTATCGTGCAAGAAATGAGAGCTTACTGATTTAACGTTGGTACGAACATATACTGTATTTACTTGGCTATAAGACCCCCTTTTCTCTCTAAATTTTTAGTTCTGAAATTTAGGGGGGGTACTATAGACGCGAATTTTGCAAAAATCCATTATTTTGGGAAAGGGAGAGAGTAAAAATAAGCTATTTTATTTTAATGCTACATAGAAGGATATATTTAATCAAAATAAACGAAGTTTACATCTTTAATCAGCCCATTATGAGACTGCCATAACCTCACTTTCCCGGCTATCCCCCAATAACTTTCAATACTATCCCTTGCTAAGCAAAAATCTTAGTATCAAAGAAATAGAATGAAATGGACAAAGTATCAGACATGGAAAATCCAAACTTTATTTTTATTTGAACATAGGGAGGGAGAATGCATCAATTAGGGAATGAGTGATCACATCTCACTAACATTTGTAAACACAACCGAGCATGTATTATTCACACGTTTCACATTAATATACCAATAAATTTTCACACAAACGCCGATGGTTCTTGCAACAAATGAAATATGTTTAAAATAAAACTAAGGAGACTGTCGTAAACACAATCGAATCGCAACATAAATAATACTATACAGAAGAATGCAGGCAAGATGAAACCATAACTCTCATTGGTGGTTGGCGCTTCTACTTGGCCAATAGTGTGGCATCTTCTATTGGATATCGGGTGAAGCCCATTGGCTACACAATTTGATATCCTGCCCAATCGCGTATGCGGTACACAAAATGGCGGTCATATCGTCTTAACCTTTACACTGCTACGCCCGAGATATCTCGGGTGCGATAGAACGTCACGTCCTTGCTGCGCCCGAGATGTCTCGTCAGCAACTTCATCTGAATAACATACTTTGAAAAATTTATTCAGCATGGAGGGGTTTGATAGTCTCTCACAATATTAGCTGTGATAAGGTTAATAACAAAATTATATACCGTAACAAGAAAAATATTTTGGTCTTAAAAGAGAATGAATTTCAGTTGTAATTATAAAATTTTGTAAGAATCCGTCAATTTCCAAGAATGTTGTATTTTGACTCTCAATAATTAAGGAAGGGGGGGGGGGTACTTTAAGCGATTTCCAAGAATGTTTTTTTTTGCCTCTCGAAAATTAAGGGGGAGGGGGTACTATGGGCGAGGGGTCTTATAGCCGAGTAAATACGTCATCTACAACAATCATCACCAGAATATAATTTTCACCATCAAAATTTAAATGCTTAAATTCCAATTATTGAAGGTTGGACCTTGTAAAACTAAAATTCCCTGATAATTCCCCGAGTTTTCCAGGATTTAAAAATTCCCGGATTATTCTCTGTTTTCCATGATTTCCAGGGTAGTAGATACCCAGGTTAAGCACTGTTTAGTAAGCAGCACTTGTCAATGCAATAAGCTACATTAAGTCCACCACAATGTTAACACTGGGCCTGCAGACGGCATTCATATTTACTCTGAGAACATGCACATGCAGGTCCTGCCTTTTGTTTGGCAGGAACACAAGGATTCATGGCAAATTTTATCTTCCAGGAAGCTGGATTAGGGAAAATAGGTTTGGGATATCAATTTGGGAAAATGCCCATTCTGTAAAATTGGTCTATGGTATTTTGAGTTTGGAAAAATGGATGAGAACGCTCTTCAGGCGTTCAATTCTCGGAGTTTCTGTACACGCACTTCTTTGTTAAGTATTGCCTTCTTTCTCACCATTTGAGTTTTGTACAGAGGATAGATTATCTGTCCCGGAGACCCTTGCTAGCCCGCTCGCCCGCGGCACGAGCCTGTCTCCCGCCAGGCACTTTGCTGTTATGCGGCGCCCGCCCGGCACTGAGTCACTGAGTATAGGAATTTGTACTTACCTAGTTCACAGCTGGTGCTGAAAATGTTCGCCATGCACTGCTACACATCGCTGGCACCGTTTTATGAAACTGGCATTTACTCTCTGAAGTTCCTCAGCACCGATTGACTGTATTTCATCTGTAATATAGTCTTTAAGCCCATTTATAGTGTGAGGGTTTCTCGCATACACTCTATTTTTAAGCGTCACATGGTGATAAGTCTGGGCTTCGCGGGGGCCACACGTTCCGACTTATAATCCTCGTACCGAAAATGCGACACAATTCTGTCATGGATGCTTCGGCAGTGTGAGCAGTGGCAGAATCTTGTTGAAAGTAATTCGACAATAGCTCTCCGTAAGTCAGTTCGTCAAAAAATTGGTCAAGGATCACATTGAAGTACAAATTTACGCACAGATTCCTATACTCAATGATGCAGTGCCGCTCGAGCGCCGCATTACGGCAAAGTGCCTGGCACCGCGGGTGAGCGGGCTAGCGAGGGTCTCCGGGACAGATAATCTATCCTCTCTGTATATACGAGGGATGTTATTTTTTTTCTAGGTCCGATCGGTCGTGAAATTAAAACCACTTTGAAAATGTTTTGCCCAGTGCCTCTAGTAAGCCCGTCGATTGCATCACGTTGCACGTGTCAGTTCTGAGCATGCGGTGAGCACTTAAACCTTAGAGTGCCAGACAATGATATATCGCTGTTCCGTATTTACGCCTAAAGTCCCAACAACGATATATCGTCGTTTGAACAGACCGCTCTTTTATACCTTATTTCCTCACATAATCGTCGCACTCTTTTAGCCTAAAATTCGTAGGAAAAAGCAGGGTGCGACGATTATGCGAAGAATATTGAAGTTCAAAGAATATACTGTATCATTATTTGCTGCACGGGCCAGTCATTCGCGTAGCGTGAGTCATAGCCTTCAGTCAGAGACAGGCTTCATTCTTCTAACAAGGTCACGACAGGTTAACGCTCGTGAAATGTGCTGATGAAGCTGGCCATTCGCGTCGCGGTTCATAGCCCGCAGGCATAAAGACAAGATTACTTTCTCCTGACAAGATCACACCAGATTAGGCCTATAAGTTCGCGGAATGTGCGCTGGCCATTCCCGTCGCGTTTCATAGCCGGCAGGCATAAAGATGAGGTTACTTTCTCCAGATAAGATCATGCTAGATTAGGCCTATAAGCTTGCGGAATGTGCGCTGGCCGTTCGCGTCGCGGTCATAGCCGGCAGGCATAAAGATGAGATTACTTTCTCCTGACAAGATCACGACAGATTAGGCCTATAAGTTCGCGGAATGTGCGCTGGCCGTTCACGTCGCGTTTCATAGCCGGTAGGCATAAAGATGAGATTACTTTCTCCTGACAAGATCACGCCAGATTAGGCCTATAAGCTCGCAGAATGTGCGCTGGCCGTTCGCGTCGCATTTCATAGCCGGTAGGAATAAAGATGAGATTACTTTCTCCTGACAAGATCACGCCAGATTAGGCCTATAAGCTTGCGGAATGTGCGCTGGCCATTCGCGTCCCGGTTCATAGCCGGTAGGCACAAAGACGAGATTACTTTTTGCTGACAAGATCATGCCAGATTAGGCCTATAAGCTCGCGGAATGTGCGCTGGCCGTTCGCGTCGCGTTTCATAGCCGGTAGGCATTAAGATGAGATTACTTTCTCCTGACAAGATCACGCCAGATTAGGCCTATACGCTCGCGGAATGTGCGCTGGCCGTTCGCGTCGCGGTTCATGGCTGGTGGGCATAAAGATGAGATTACTTTCTCCTGACTAGATCATGCCAGATTAGGCCTATACGCTCGCGGAATGTGCGCTGGCCTTTCGCGGTTCATAGCCGGTAGGCACAAAGACGAGATTACTTTTTGCTGACAAGATCACGCCAGATTAGGCCTATAAGCTCGTGGAATGTGCGCTGGCAGTTCGCGTCGTGTTTCATAGCTGGTAGGCATAAAGATGGGATTACTTCCTCCTGACAAGATCGCGCCAGATTAAGCCTATACGCTCGCGGAATGTGCGCTGACCGCTCGCGTCATAGTTCATAGCCCGCAGGCATAAAGAGATTACTTTCTGCTGACAAGATCACGCCAGATTAGGCCTATAAGCTCGCGGAATGTGCGCTGGCCGCCGCATCACAGTTTATAGCCCCCAGGCATAAAGACGAGATTACTTTCTCCTGACAAGATCACGCCAGATTATACGCTCGCGGAATGTGCTAAGTGACGAAGCTTGCCGCTCGCGTCATAGTTCATAGCCCACAAGCATAAAGACGAGATTTTTTCTTCAGACAAAGTTGCTCCAGATTATAAAGTCGCGGCAGCATGTGCAACTGACTGGCGCACAAATACGAATATGCTATGCGACGATTATGCGATGAAATATTATAAACCTATTTTAGTGTTTGGAGCGGCACCATACGCGTTGATTCCACAGAGAAAGAATAGTAGTTTTTAACTACCTCCCTAGATGACGCATAAGTTTCCTATTTCCGGTTCAGTGAATTTTAGAAATCTGTGTTCATCCGCGCCATGTAACATCTATGGCACATTGAGTAAAATGGCGTCGAGCAGGAGAAATAAGTTTGTTTGTTGACGGCGATGATCTGGCTATGTAAGTAAATCATTTGAGTGAAGAGGAGGATGATGATTACTCGGATGAGGATTTTAATCCTCCAATAGATGAGAAAGTGGAAAGTGATAGCGGCGGGATTGATGTAAACATCCGACCGCGTGATTTTAAGCCTAAGGTAAACAGCGATAGTTACAGTGATAATGACATTCAGAATGACAGTAGTAGCGATGACGACAACAACAATATCCAGCAGTTTCACGATTTCCGTGAAGTTCAGGTAGGACAAGATGCAAAATACCAACCCTCACCTGGGAGGTTAGGGGTAAATCCTGAAGCCTATATATTTGTAAATATGTTTTCTGTGTGTTGTGTTTATCTTTAGTGAAGATAACTCCCAAACTATTGTACATACTAAAGTGATATTTTACGTGTTTATTCATCGGGAATGGAAGATTACAGAGAAGTAAACATTACTTATCTATGAATTGAATTTCTAATTATATTTTGTTTTATTTCGGTTTTTTATATTTTTCGTGTTTTGAAAATGTTCCAAAAATATTTTTATTTTGAATAAACATGAGCATGATAATGCTAAAGTGTAGTTCAGAAGTAAGTGAGTTCTCTAGTTAGCATTTAGGGGAAATTTCAAGCCACTGTGTTGGTTATTGTGAATTATATAGCACTGAGAGTGCGAACCTGCAAAATCCTCTAAATCAGTCTGGCACTCTTGGCATACTGTGAGCGTGCAGGCCTGGCACTAAGGGGGTTAAACATGCCTAGAACCATAGAGTTCCCTCCAAATGTGAAGTGCGTACTGTATGGTGAAACTGTCACGAGTGATAGCAAAGTGCGGCAATGGTGCAGAGACTTTGAAGCAGGACGTACAGATGTTCATGATGCAGGCGGTCAGGGAAGGAAACGAGTGTCAAGCGAAGGACTTGTTCAGCGAGTGGATCAGGCAATTCAAGACAATCGTCGGTTCACAATGTCTGTGTTGAGAGAGAGAGACTTCAGTACTCTGTGTGAGATGGGTTCCCAAGATGCCGTCCAACCATCACAAAACACAGGGAATGGGTGTTTCTCCAGTGCTACCATGATGAAGGCGGAGATCTTTTGCACAAAATTGTCACAGGGGATGATACATGGGTCCATTACGGAAATGAACAAAAGAGCAATCCAAACATTCTCATTCCTCGAGTAAACCAAAGAAATGCAAGCGAACCTTCATCAGAACGTGTATGGCTACTGTGCTCTGGAGCAGAAAAGGAATTTTGTTGGTGGAATTCATGGAACATGACACGACCATTCAGCATGACCCTGCAATGTCTACCAAGGGCAATTCAGAACATGCAAAGAGGAATGTTGTCATTAGCATTGTCCTTCTTCATGACAATCTGCCTGCACACTGCAGCGTTTTTGATGGGAATTGTTTGATCACCCACCATACAGTCTGGACTTGGCTCCGTCCAATTTCCATCTCTTTGCTTGCATGAAATGCTGGCTAGGACAGCATTTTGGCACAGGCGAGCTGCAGAACAGCGCAGAGAACAGATGGCTGCCTTCTATGGCGAGGGTAATGGTAAGTTGGTACCATGCTACGACAAATGTCTATGTCGGAGTGGCGACTATGTAGAGAAGTGGCTGGAAGGTGTAGCTAAATGTTGCAAATAAAACATTTATGATTTTCACTGTGGTTTTCATTTCGTGTATGATCAAACCTTGAGAAAAAAAAAAAAAAAAAAAAAAAACCCTCATACTTTAGAGACACGATTTTATGGTGTATCGCGAAAATGCGAAATGTGTTTATATGTGCATCAAAGGTGTTTTAAATGTGTGTTTAATATTGTTTGATCATAAAGCACTGAATTTGTCCTCACGACTAAACGCGAAATTCCACCTTATTTGCGATGTACGTCCGTATTTGCGACATATCACGAAATCGGCTTGTTTATTACGTATCTACACGATTTGGTGCGATATCGCGAGCCTTCAGTGGTTTTCACCTTGTTAGCATTGCTGGTAGAACCCAATTCAAATGTATTTTTATGCGTTTAAAGCCTAAGCATATCCTAACATCACGTAGCAGGAAATTACTAGACAGTTTCAATATTGGCTATCCTGTTGGTACTGGGAGACAAGTGAGAGAGTTGGGCCGCGCACTGCTGACCACGTGGGTGTGCTGTGATTTGTAGTTGAAATTTCTATTTCTAATGTGAATTCGCAATGCCGAAAATAACGACGTTTTTTGATAGGGCTGACGAGTTTAGAGACGAAGGCTATCATGTTTTCGATGCGCGGCAGAAGATAGTTATGTGCAAATTCTGCAACATTAGACTAGATTGGAAGCGTCGCGATTCATGTGTGAAACACAACTTAAGTGAAAATCACAAAAAGAAGAAAATGATTTTGTCTGAAGGCGGTACCAAAAGACAGATATCAGTTCAAGAGGCGGTCGGGAATGCCAAAAAAGTGAGAAATGACTCCAACGAATTTGTAATGTCAACAGTGGAGGCCTTTTTGAGTGCCAACATTCCTTTAGAAAAGTTAGATCATCCAACAATGAAGGATTGGATGAACAAACATATACCAGGCGAGTTAATTTTTTTTCGGATGCCGCTACACTTACCAGTATCCCGCAGCCCCACTTTTCGTAGCGATAAAAATAATAATAGGTGGAAAGACGTAGTTTTATGTAACGAATTATATCAGGGAGGGAAGGTAATTCTTTTACGATTGCCGAGAATCCACCAACCCGCCGTGACATTTACAGCTGAAAGTTTTGCAGCCACCATGGAAACGTGATGTGGGATAATAGAAAGTGTAGTAATGACTTAGTTTACTTTTAAATACTTTTAAGTTCATATCATAAATAACAAATAAGTCTGATTTATTAATATTTTAAATTAAAATGATTTGCTTGCTAATAGATCTTTTCATTACACTGTTTTAGGAAGTGGAAATTTTCCCACAGCTGACTGGTTACGAAAGAAATATTTGCCCCTATTACATCAAGTAAAATAAGAATCAAGTAGTGAGAAATTAAAGAATCAGCATGTTATTCTACACTGTGATGAAACCACAGATAGGATGGGTCGAGCCGTGTTCATTGTGCTATTTAGAACTCTTCCCAAGGGTAGTAGCGAGACTCCTTAAGTGCTAGTAGGTGGTGTCCTAATGCTTCAGAATGTTAACTCGCAGGAATGTTCTCAAGCCATAGTGGAGGTTTTTAAGAGACATAAACTTGAATACAAAAATATCATAGGTATTTCAACAGATGGTGCACGATATATGAAAAAGTGTGTGCAAACTTTACAAGGTTTGATATCGGACAACCTTCTTCACAGTGAGTGTTGGGCACACAAGCTTGATTTAGTAGCAGGAATCTGGCCGAAGAAACTTCATCGTGTGAATAAGTGTGTTACCAAAACAAAGCAAGCTTTTCTTAATACAAGAAAACGGAAGCATAGGTATATTAGGTTCTTGCAGCAGAAGTATGGTGCAGGAGAAAAGGATATAAAGCTCTTTCCCTCACCAGTTATCACAAGGTGGAATACGTGGTTCACATCAGTTTCCTACTTGGCAGACTATGTCATGGACTTGGTTCAGTATTTTAAAACAGTGGAGAGTGATGCTGAAAGTGTTAAATACATTCAAAAATTAGGTGAAAGTGAAGTAAAATCAATTTTTGTGAGGCAATTTTTGTGAAAGAACACTGTGCCTCAACTTCTGAAAAGATAACTTGCTTCGAGGGTTCTAATTATGCTTTGGCACATAACGTTGTTCCAAAGGTAAATGAACTCATTTCTGAGTACACAGTTATCGAGAAACTAGTGATGAAACCAGACACATTGAAGGCATTGAATGAACTATCAAGCTGACAAACGGTTTGTAGCCCTTGCCAATGCGTGTCACACAAAACTCTCAGATATGCTGGCAAAAGACTCTGCTCATGAGATTTTTAATTCACTCTCCTCACTGTTTCATCTGCCCCTGCTAAGAACTGTGAACATCGAGTCATCTCTCTTCAACAAGATAGAGAAAATCCCCCTTTTTGCTGGAGTGAATTCTTATGACTTTTTGAAGTTCTACATTCAACTGCAAATCACCTGTAAATCTCTTTCATGTAGTGACGGTAATGTAGTTGAAGATGTATTGAAGGGAATGTTAGAGGAATATCCTATAGCTGTGAAATGTCTTCAATCTCTGTACATTTCCATTTCAAATGTTGACAGTGAAAGGGCCCTTTCTGCCTACAATGATATTTTGTCTGACAAGCGTACCAACCTGTCAAATGATAACTTAGAAACAGGAGCGGATCTAGGGGAGGGCGACCGCCCAGGGCCCCGGGGTCCGGGAGGCCCCGCGCCATGGATTGTTTTAAATGTAATTGATTAATTAATAATACTTTTCAAACTAATTTATAATTCATATTCTCTTTTCAGTGCAGCGATGACCTCCCGTGACCGTTTAGCAAGTTTAGATTTCAGTAAAATGATAGAAGACTTCAGCCGGGAAAAAAGTCGCAAAGTAATAGTTTAATATTTCATATAATCTTCTTCAAGGGGACTTAAAGATTTATTTCATATTATTAAAAAATGTACTGTATTCAAATATCGTAACTATTCTTTATTTTATTATCATTACAAAACTATTTTCCATTTGATTTGATATTTTTAAATTTCCTATTGTTATGGGCCCCACCTTATCATATCGCCCAGGGCCCCGCAAGGCCTGGATCCGCCACTGCTTAGAAACATTACTGAGTTACTACTTCAACAGCAAATGAATACTGTAAACCAAGTCATACTTAGTGTGTTTGTTGTTTCCTTCATTGCAACATAAGGCAAAAGTATGTATATAGTCTTGTAAACCGTTTTTCTACACCGTAAGCAATGGCATTTATTCACCGCTTTTCCCTTAGTTTTTACACCGCCATTGTGGTTTTTTATTCACCATAAAATCGTGTCTCTAACCATGACCATAAAACGTGAACAAGGTACAGTGAAACCCTCATTTAACATTTGCCCTGGGACCTGCAGATTTGAGCGTTAAATCGAGGTGAACTTTAAATAGTAGTTTTGTGAAAAATACAATGTAATGCCCCTTTATGGCGAGTTTAACATGTATACATTGACTACTATATCCATAAATTCTTCTTCCATATGAGTTTAATACAATGTATTTATATATCATGGGCAAATAAAAAGTTTTTGAAAAATCATCACAAAATTTTACTGTAGTGCTTTTATATTTTATTAAAAAAAAAAAAACGGCTGCAACTGCCTCAAAATACAACTTGCAAGCTATTAAATAATAAACGATAATCTTTTAAAAATTACTATTGAACGTTAATAAGAAAAAAATGTCCATAATATAGGCTAAATCACAAAAAAAAGCCAACTTTAACTAAATAAAACCTCCAACTTTTAGCAAATGTACTGTATGAACATTAAAAAATTGAAATATGATACATAGGTTCTTTACAAATCGTTCGTATCACGGGATGGCAGGCTTGAAGAGTTTTTTCTTTTTTATCAAGACCAGTGGGAGTCTTACAATAGTATTTACCGTCTCTCCCAAATCCAACTAGTGTACCGCGAGGAAAGCAGTAAAAATAAGACCTTCTCCGTTATCCTATTCTGTAAACCAGTTTCGACGAGACTTAGACCTTATTTTGAACTCTCCTAAGAGAGCGTGTATTATTTGTGTGTGCCCACTCCACTGTAGTTAGTTTTCAAACAGAAGTATTGTTGTAAATAATTTACATTTATTGTTGATGTCCTATCCAACGTTGCCACATATCTGACATCACAACAGAGGTGTAGATAAAAAATATAAATAAATCTTAGTTATTTCAAAATTCAAATCAACTCGTAAATTGTTTGCTACCGTAGAAACGTTAAAATCGACATACTGTATTTCTATTTCAGGCACATACGTCAACGAAGATTTTATTTTCCCGGCCCAAAAATCGAGCCTAAATTGGAGGCTAGCTTAGTTATTACAAACACGTTCTTGCTCAAATAAAGGAAGGAAGTGATGCTAATATTTAATTTCAAAGGAGTACCGTCCGTAATATCTGTTATGAAGGAATCAACTGATTGTGTACTTCATAAAGCATCTAACGAAGTCTAGCTAGCTGTATCCGCAGGATGACATACGGCCAAATGTACGAGGCGCCTTGCCGTCAAAAAATCGTTTTGTCATTTCGTGACATTAACTCACAATTGGACAAATGGGGTGGATTTATTAATCGATAAAGCTTCTAAAAACCAGCGAAAGGTATTGAAATATTGTAACGTGTTTTTCGAGGGGTTTTATGCAACTGGCATAAGTCAGTAGGAAGCCATTCTATATTTATTTACGCAGCAAATTGTTCAGCCAAGAGAATTTTTCATGGTAATTTATTATTATTATTAATTTATTATAATTATTATTAAGGTATTTTCGGAGCATTTTATAAAAATTATTAGCATTCAGATAGGTTTTCCATGTCTTAGAAAACGCTATCAAGCAAATTATTACGAACGACAATATTATAGAAAATTATGTGATTACGGAATTTTACGGAGTTTTGTCAGTTAGGGTATTTGAGAGACATGACTCACTGGGAATTCGAGGACAAGCTGATTCCTGTCGAGAAGTATTACGCAAGGCTGGGTCGCAAGGTCTAGAAAAGGCGAATTGTTGGGACGGAAATCGACTTCTCCCTCTCGCGCGCCGAGTGTAATGAGGCAGAGGAGGGGAACTAGCGGCGTGCTCAGCCAATCAGTGTGGACGACGTAAGCTAGATGTCGGTACCATGGTGGGGGAGCCATCGTGTGGATATATCGTTCGACGCGCCGTGAAACGAGGTCTATCTGTGAAATACTTGCGGAGTATGGTTATACGCGGGGGACGCTCCGATGTTCCGTGGAACGAACAATCTGTGTAGAACTTGCAGAGTACGGTCGCAAGTGCGTGTCGCTCCGATGTTCAGTGGAGTTAGCGACGAACTTTTGTAAAACTTGGTTGTACGAGTGTTTGGGTCCGAGGTACGGACCATAGAATTATCTAATCTACCAGAATATCATCAAATTCCGACGGAGATGACGACGTCCAGGAGACTGTGGGAAGCTCACAACATCATCAAGAACGAGGGAAATGCCTTGGCAATTTCCAATGGTAAGCGCAAATGACGCAGAAATACGCAATCTCTCATTTTTCTTTGTTTTATATTTCATATTTCAGTAACTTCATAGCTTGGAAATAAGAGTAAAATCAATTTATCAGACTCCGTTTTCACGTAATTTTCTATCGGTAATATTCAAATCACAACGCTCCAATTTAAATTTTATACTTATTATTATTATTAATTTTGCTATACTTGTTTTATATAATAAATTCATTTCTTTTACAATGCAATCTTTGCTTTCAGTAGGTAGCATTAGATATAGACCAATTCCTTCTCCTGATACAATTGTTTGTTGGGTTAATGATCAAATCATACCACGATCTGAGTGAATAGATTCTTGACGGTGTTCTACCAGAGCAAGACGTTGTTAAATACAAATTTAGATTTCAGCATTGCGTTGAAGTCTTGGCGCCCATTAAAACAACATAGCTTAGGCAAAGGTAAACAATTACATTTTCACCCAACAGTGTGGGCTAGCGAAACTGTTACATTTGTCGCCGACAACTTGGGGCTGAAAACCTAATAACATTTGTGGAAGGAGAAGGGTATATATTTCTGTGCCTGTATTTTGGGGATTATTTGTCTTTATCAGTGTATATCATTATGGGGGATGAGAAAGAAAGACAGATGAGGTTACGTAGTGGTCATCAGCTGGAGAGTGATGATACGAGCAGTATGTCGAGTGATGGTAGTACCGGGGTAGCGGAGGTAAATCCCGATACTGAAACAGGGAGTGTAGGCGGCCAACCAGAATTAAAAACTTTACTTCTCGAGTTCATGTATCAGAACAAAGTTAGTAGTGATGCCTTAAATGCAAAATTAGAACAAAACAGTAGGGAAAATAAAGAAAGTACAGACGCTTTAAACGCAAAACTGGAACAAAACAGTAGGGAAAATAGAGAGAGTAATGAAACTTTAAACGCCAGATTAGAACAAAACAGTAAGGAAAATAGAGAGAGTACTGAAACTTTAAATGCTAAATTAGAACAAAACAGTAGGGAAATGAGTGACAAATTTGAACTGATTAGAGGTGAGATCAGGGGGGTGATGGAAGAAAAGGCTAAAGAGATTATTGCAGATGTAGACAGAAAATTAGGAAAAGTACAGGAGGAGTTGGAAATTAGAATCAGTACACAGGCTGAAAATTTAAAAGAACTAGTGCAACTGGAAACACAGCAGGTCAAAAAGCAATTGGGGGGAGAAATTGACAAAATTCAGGTAGCTACTAAAGAGGTTAAGGAACAGCTGGGGGGTAGAATTGAGAAAGTCCACTCACAAATAGTTGCAGAAGTAAATGATTTAAGAGAGAGTAATAGAGAGAGCATTAGCAAGATTGAGGAGAAACAAGCAAAGCTACATGATAAAGTAGAAGAATCAGAAGGAAACATTAAATTAACAGTAAACAGTATTGAGAGGAAGGCTGAGGAGAAAATCGCAGAATTAGAATTAAAATTAAAAGCTAGGATCAGGCAAGAAAATAGTCAGAATAGGCCAGTTTTGGTGAATAGCACACACAGGGAGGTAGAACTGGGTAAGTTCAGCAATCGACAGGGGTGCCCAATGGAGTTCATGAACACTATAGAAAATAAATTCGGGGAAAGGTTGGAAAATGGTAGTATTGAGTGGAGCCAGGTAGTTGAAATTTTAGAACAAGTGTTTGTGGGGGAAACGAGGAATTGGTTTGCTGTCTACAGAGACAAGTTTACTGATATCAATGATTTTAAAATGAAATTCTGTGAAAAGTTCTGGAATGAGGTTATTCAGTCGCAGCATCGTGAGGGAGTAGTGTGTGGTAAATATAACCCTAAAGGAAGCTCCACCATGACCGAATACTTTTTAGGGCAGGTATTAGTGTGTAAATATCTGGATGGCTTGAAGGAGGAAAGTGATGTGGTAAGGTTGCTACTTAGGCACTTTCCCTATAGGATCAAGGAGGCTGCTTGTATCATCATCATCATCTTGCACAGTTTCCAGCCACTGGCCGGGTCTGTTTGGAACACAAGCCTCTCCAACGTCTTCTGTCTTCCAACCATCTCTCAGCCTCCACCCTTGTCCAGTCTTCTCCTCTCTTCTTCACGCTTTCTTCCACCCCCTTCAGCCACCTGTCTCTCGGTCTTCCCCTCGGTCTCTTTCCTTCCCACTTCGTCTCATGTACTCTCCTGGGTATCCTCTTTTCCTCCATTCGTTTTACATGTCCATACCATCTAAGTCTAGATTTCTCTATACCATCCTGTAATGGTTCCTCCTTCATTAATTCTCTGGTCCTCTCATTTCTTATTCTGTCCATCTTTGTAGCTCCAATACTGCTTCTCAAGAACCTCATCTCACTGGCTTGTATTTTGCTCTTCTCCCTTCCTTTCATAACCCAGGTCTCCGAGGCATACGTCAGGATAGGGACATAGTACGTCCGATATATGATCTTTTTGCTGTTCTGAGGGACATCCTTGCTCCATAACATGCTTCTCACACTCCTCCGAAATGCTTCTGCCTGCCTCCCCCGCTGATTTATTTCTCTATCGTTTCTTCCATTATCTTGTATCAGGCTTCCCAGATACTTGAAACTCTCCACTTTCTTCAGCTGTTCCCCACCAATTGTTATTCCCGTTGTGGTTCTTTCCTTCTTCCTTGTTGTGATCACCATCTCACTCTTATTTATGCTAAATTTCATCCCATATCCTTGTACCCAGAATGTAAAGACTATATCACAAGTAGAAAATTTGTTAAGCACATTTGATGCACTAGGGAGAGGGGGTTATGAGGACAATTTCAATCGGAACCAGGGTAATAATAATAATAGACCTAATGAAGCCAGGCATCAGGAAGTTCAAGGGAACGGTGGCGAAGGGGCCAACGCTCAAAATAGAAATAATAATAATCAGCTATATCAGAACAGAGGAAATGGCTATGGTAATCAGTATCAAGGGAGGAACAATGATTTCAGGGGAAATCAAGGGAGGAACAATGATTACAGGGGAAATCAAGGGAGAAACAATGATTTCAGGGGAAATCAAGGGAGAAATTATAATGACAATAATTACAACCAGAATAGGGGTCAAGGAAGAGGACAGCCTAGTGGTAGTAATATACAGCCAAACAATGACAACACAGCCCAGAACAACCAGACCAGTTTAGTAGTTAGTAGTACTACGGCCAGCTGTAGCGGTTCTTTAAACGCGAACCAGGCTGCGAAGTAAGGTCAGAATCTCAGTCTGTAGCATGCCCTGTCCATACAATTATACAGGAACCCTATGACCTAAATGTAAGAAATGAATTATTACATGAACTAAATGATGAAGGTATTATTCAGGAAGTGGTTAGTAAGAGCCCCATAGTTAAATTTAACGTGTCCGAGGCGTACACAGATGTTTTAATTGATAGTGGTTGTATGAAGAGTTGCATAAGTAGTGCATTTTATGATAAAATGAAAGGAACTGGAGTAAATTTTGAGGAGATGCCAATTAAAAGCACTTTTGTTATCACAGCTGTTGGGAAGAGGTCTAAAGTAATTTCTAAGCAAGTTTTAGTAGACATTAAAATTAATAATCATGTAGAGAAGCAGATTTGCCTTGTAATTCCAAATTTAGTATTCAGTGTTATCTTGGGTTCAGAGTGGCTAAGTAGAGTGTCTGGTAACTTATGTTATGATGTAGGGAGTTTGAAATTTAAATGGGGAGATTCTGAAGTAGAAGTAGCGTTCAATGACCATATTCAGAGGAGTAGTATTGTAGGTGTGATTTGTAATTTAAATGAGATATCGCCAGCCGTAGAGCGGGGTTCTCCATGTTTTGTGGGCAGTGTGATTACGAACGGAAGTCTAGAGGACTCGTTACGTGATGCTGCATTTCAGGGTAATATAGAGGTGGAACAATGTGTTCGGCTCTATGATGTGTTATGGTGTAATAGGAGAGTGTTTGAGGATCGCATTGGTATGGCCAATTGCTATACCCATTCATTGAACGTTATTGATAGGTCAGTGATCACAGGACATAGATATCCTGTACCTTTCGCTTATCAGAGTGCAGTTGAGGCACAAATTAATCAGAAGCTTGAAGATGGGATTATTGAGCACTCGAACAGTCCATATGTTAATTCTTTGATCACGGTACCCAAGACCGACGGCACTGTTCATATTTGTTTAGACGCTCGTTTGGTTAACAGTAGAATTAGTTCAGATCAGCTGAAATCTATGTCAATAGAGGAATTAATGCAAACATTTGAGGGGAAGAAGTATTTCACTTGTGTAGATTTGAGTTCCAGTTTTTGGCAAGTGCCACTTATGTACGAAGATAGACCATTTACAGCTTTTAGTCATAAATATAACCTTTATCAATTTTGTAGAACACCTTATGGGTTAAAGAGTAGTTCAGCAGCTTTAATTAGGGCTTTAAACATTGCATTAGGGGATGACACAGGAGAGTTTGTAACCATTTACATAGATGATATGGTAATTAGTTCACGCAGTTTTGAGGAGCATCTACGTCATTTAAATATAGTTTTTCAGAAGTTAGATCAGGCAGGGTTCACTTTGAAGCTGTCTAAGTCGTCATTCTGTCAGTCAGAAGTGACATTTTTAGGTCATAGAGTGTCGAGTAGAGGTGTAACACCAGAAGAAAGTAGGGTTAATAAGATACTTAACGCAGAGGTGCCACAGAATGTTAAACAGTTAAAAACTTACCTGGGAATTTGCAACTTTTTCAGGAGGTTCGTTCTTAAATACTCAGGGTTGGTAGAACCATTCAGGGAATTGCTTAAAAGTGGGACTCGGTGGAGATGGGAGTCCAAGCATGATCAGGCTTTTAGAGCGCTGAAGGAAGGTTTTGAGAAAGCTGTAGTGCTGAAATATCCGCTAAGGAAAGCCACGGGACTAGCGTGTAGCCGTCTGATCATTAATAAGTATGTACCTGAGTTTGGCATTCCTCTCAGGATACTATCTGACAGTGGACCACAGTTTACTGCAAAGAAATGGAGAACCAGTATGCAGGAAGCTGGTATAACACACGTTCATTCCTCTGTAAGGTACCCTCAGGGTAATTCTGCAGAGCGTCCATTAAGGGAAGTGGCTCGTCTTTTTCGGACTCTAGTGCATGACAAGCATGCGGCCTGGGTTGGACATCTTCCCAAGGTCGAGACTTGGCTGAATTCTGTCCAGCATGAGAGCACGAAATTGACGCCATACGAAGTTCACTTCGGAATAAGACCACAAAATGAACTAGCGAGGGTGTTGGGATTAAATGAGGGTAAGCAACCGGGGATGGATTACATTGTCCAGTTGGCGAAACAGAATTTATCTAAGTCAGCACAAAAGAGAATTCGCCAACAAAAAGAAACTAAATTTGACCTATTCGAGCCGGGAGACAGAGTCTTACTTAGAGTGCCGAAACAGTCAAATAAGCTAGAGAAAGTCATGTCCAAGTTCTTTTATCTCTACGAGGGCCCATTTATAGTTTCCAAACGTATTGGCAAAACAGCATATGTGCTGGAGAATAGTGAGGGAAACAGATTATACGGGACGTATAATATACATAGTCTACGAAAATATGTGTCATAAAGTGAGTGTGTTTAGCTGGCGAGCCAGCCTATCAAATGAGTAAGGGTGGTATTTGGTGCGTGGGAGGATCTGGTCTTAAGGCAGGCGTATCAGAAGTCACACAGGGGGGTAGTATGTAAGTAAATGAGAGTTTTTAAGGTACAGGGAAATATGACGGGATTGTCGGATGCTGTTGAGCACTAAAATGTCTCGATGCACCAAGGCCATTTTGGCAGCGCTGATGGGTTCCCATTTATCTCCAAGAGATGGGGGAGCGCTTGTATAGGGCTTGTTAGCTTAAGGCGTCCACGAGATAAAAGATGGGCCATCAGAATGCGAGACAGTCCTTCATGAAACTCATACATATCAGCACACGTGATTTCTGTTTACGGCCTCGCCATGTAAGATTTGTAAGTGTGTAATTTAAGATAATTTGTACAATGGTATTATTTGTGTGAGGAGAAATGGTCTGTGTTGAGAACTAGTATTAAGTAGAATATGGTTAACGGGAACTTAACAAGACAGGGCGATTACGGCACAGAAATATTTGGTGTTATATGTAATGCACATTTACTGTTTTTTTTTTCAGAAGTCAATATTAATTTAATCTACTTCAAAGAGAGATTAAGTATTATGGTCACGAGGCGCTGCCACAATAGTGTGATCGTGTGCTCAGTGATAAGTGAGATTAAAATTCACCATAAGGAAGGGACCTCCAGTGAAATTAGGAAGTTCTATGGTGATATAAATATATCAGAACACCTTCAATGCGTGTGATATGACATCATAAATACATAGTGCTCACACATTAATTATGTCTATTTCTCCAACATAGAGAAATTTGAGAGGCGGAAATATCCGTGAAACACTATTTTATATGAGAAATATTGGACTGGTTGCAAAGTGCAATCCGTAGTGACAACAAACTTTGACGCAAAGTGCGTGAAGAAAAATTATGAGTGTATATATCTGTAATTTAGGGTGATTTCATTTATGTAATATGTATTTTGGATGGGGTTTATTAACGTGTCTGGGATAATCGGATAATGGACCGTCGTCACGGTAAATCATCCGATGATCCGAGGCGAATATGTAACGTGTTTTTCGAGGGGTTTTATGCAACTGGCATAAGTCAGTAGGAAGCCATTCTATATTTATTTACGCGGCAAATTGTTCAGCCAAGAGAAATTTTCATGGTAATTTATTATTATTATTAATTTATTATAATTATTATTAAGGTATTTTCGGAGCATTTTATAAAAATTATTAGCATTCAGATAGGTTTTCCATGTCTTAGAAAACGCTATCAAGCAAATTATTACGAACGACAATATTATAGAAAATTATGTGATTACGGAATTTTACGGAGTTTTGTCAGTTAGGGTATTTGAGAGACATGACTCACTGGGAATTCGAGGACAAGCTGATTCCTGTCGAGAAGTATTACGCAAGGCTGGGTCGCAAGGTCTAGAAAAGGCGAATTGTTGGGACGGAAATCGACTTCTCCCTCTCGCGCGCCGAGTGTAATGAGGCAGAGGAGGGGAACTAGCGGCGTGCTCAGCCAATCAGTGTGGACGACGTAAGCTAGATGTCGGTACCATGGTGGGGGAGCCATCGTGTGGATATATCGTTCGACGCGCCGTGAAACGAGGTCTATCTGTGAAATACTTGCGGAGTATGGTTATACGCGGGGGACGCTCCGATGTTCCGTGGAACGAACAATCTGTGTAGAACTTGCAGAGTACGGTCGCAAGTGCGTGTGGCTCCGATGTTCAGTGGAGTTAGCGACGAACTTTTGTAAAACTTGGTTGTACGAGTGTTTGGGTCCGAGGTACGGACCATAGAATTATCTAATCTACCAGAATATCATCAAATTCCGGCGGAGATGACGACGTCCAGGAGACTGTGGGAAGCTCACAACATCATCAAGAACGAGGGAAATGCCTTGGCAATTTCCAATGGTAAGCGCAAATGACGCAGAAATACGCAATCTCTCATTTTTCTTTGTTTTATATTTCATATTTCAGTAACTTCATAGCTTG
This sequence comes from Meconema thalassinum, assembly GCA_946902985.2. NCBI lineage: Eukaryota > Metazoa > Arthropoda > Insecta > Orthoptera > Tettigoniidae > Meconema > Meconema thalassinum. The sequence continues at coordinate 925,137,126 of OX336389.2, forward strand.
GAAATAAGAGTAAAATCAATTTATCAGACTCCGTTTTCACGTAATTTTCTATCGGTAATATTCAAATCACAACGCTCCAATTTAAATTTTATACTTATTATTATTATTAATTTTGCTATACTTGTTTTATATAATAAATTCATTTCTTTTACAATGCAATCTTTGCTTTCAGTAGGTAGCATTAGATATAGACCAATTCCTTCTCCTGATACAATTGTTTGTTGGGTTAATGATCAAATCATACCACGATCTGAGTGAATAGATTCTTGACGGTGTTCTACCAGAGCTAGACGTTGTTAAATACAAATTTAGATTTCAGCATTGCGTTGAAGTCTTGGCGCCCATTAAAACAACATAGCTTAGGCAAAGGTAAACAATTACATTTTCACCCAACAGTGTGGGCTAGCGAAACTGTTACAATATTTTTCATTAACTAGTCGCCTGTTCCTTTAACTTGACTCACGATTATAACAAATGCGACTGAGCTCGTCTGCGGTACGCCAGCAGTGAATGGTCAGTTTCTCAAGGTTGCTGCGTGACTGGCCAATAACAGAGCGTCTTCTCGCAGATGTTTGGGAGTACAGCGTTCTGATGGGAGCTGAATTTCAAGCAAGCTGTTACACACATAGGATAGCCACATCTACAGGACGGTACACGGCCAAATGTACGAGACGGCTTGCCGTTAGAAGATCGCTGTGTCAATTCATTCTGATAACTCAGAATTGGAAAAATATGGTGGATTTACTCTTTGATTAAGTTTGTAACATGTTTATCGTAGGGTTTTACGCCACTGACATAAGTCAGATGGGAATCATTAATGTTTGTGTGAACGCGGCAATTATTTGGCCTAGTTAATTTAATTCAATTTATATTTATTCATTATTATTATTATTAATGTCGTATTTTATTTTGGAGCTTTTTTTTGAATTTTATCTTGTATACAGATAGGTTTTCTAATTTTAGGAAACACTATCAATCGGATTATTCTGATATCCATTACACGGCAAATTATTTGATTGCGGAGAGTTAGAACTTTTTAATATTCAGTTAGGCAGGAGAGAGGTGTGCGTCATCGGGAATTACGGCTACAGGAATAGTCTTGTGAACAATAAGTGATGTCGAAATCGAGGGAACAGTTTCAACTTGGAAAACGTGGTATGAACTACGAGTTTGAAGAAAACTGAAATCTGCACGGAGCGTCAGGTCGAGTGCAATGACCTTTCGTGGCGGGAACGAGCGCTTGGGGCGCCCAGCCATTCAAGAGGAGAGCAGGCCATAGCCGAGTGAATTCAACTCTATGAAGAAGCACGCGGATTGGTCAAGCCGACCGGGCAGGAGTCTGGAAGTAGAACGCTGGAGGGGGTAGCTTGGCTCGGAGATATAGTCAGAGCGCGCCGTGAAGAGAGATACTATTCTTGTTACACTTTTGTACCGAATGGACATACAATTTTACTTACGTTCCATGGTGAACATCTAAAAACTAATATACTCCACTGACTAGATCGTCATGGGGATTGCACGTGCTGTTGTGTCTTGGCATGCCATGTGTTGTGGCTCACGGAATTAGTTCCACCACAAAACAGTACTTTCAACTTCAATTAAGTATCAACGCAAAAGAAACGAAGACGATGGCGACGATCAGCATTGTGCATCATTCTCGACGGGAACATCTAGCACGTGGGAGAAAGTTCCTCCAATGGTGAGCGGAAATGACATAAACGCACTCTCTCTATTTAATTTGTTTGTCACTGTAAAGTCAGTAAATTCAAGCTTGGAAATAAATGTAAATTCAATCAATTCATCCGACCTCCATTTCAAATACTTTGCGCGTGGTAATGATCAATTCTTTACGCTCCATAATTTTTATTATTATTAATATTGCCACTATCTTGTTTTTGAGTATTAAATTTATTTTTAACAAAATGCAATCTTTGATTCCAGTGGTTAGCATTAGATATAAAACAACTTCCTTCTCCCTATGCAAATGTTATCTGGGTTAATGATTCATACCAAGGTCTGAGTGTGAAGAGTTTTTCATGTGTTCTATGCAAGCTAGGTGTTGATAAATATAAATTTAGGTTTCAACTTGATGTTGGCACCTTGGTGCCCATTCAATCAATCTATCTTAGACATAGTAGTGAAAGGTAAGCACCCGTCAGGGAAGCCGTTACACTTGGCTGCTCAACTGTGGAGCTTCTTATATAGGTATTTTAAAGTGGAAGGCTGAGGCTACCAGAAACGTTACACTTGTCACCCAACAGTGGGGTCAATAGTGGAAACGTTACAAGTTTTTAAAAGCCAGCGAAACGGATTGATATATTTTTCATTAACTATTCCTTCCTTGTTCCTTTAACTCGACTTACGATAATAAATGTGCCTGAACTCGCCTGTGGTATGTCTGCAGTGACGGGTCAGTTTGTCAAGGTTGCTGCGTGACTGGCCAATAACAAAGAGTCTTCTCGCGGATGTTTTGAAATACAGCTGGAACACGCGTACATATTCAAACATTTCCTCGGGCAATTAAGACTACGAGCAGGACACGCGTGGGTATCTAATGTCTCCCCGTTTTGCGGCAATAACTTGACTATTTTTTTAAGCGTTTTCCCATTCACAACAAATTGTGGCACGGCTTAGTGATTTGTTTATCTTATGTCATCGTAGAGAGAGTAACGTCATACTCTTCACGAAGGAAGGGAGAAAATACCAACTTGCATATTGTTGGGACTCTACCGATGTTAAATTGACACAGATTTTAATCCAGGGGTCCAAGAATTCAAGCCTAAAATGGTTAAACGTAAAATCGACAAACGTTAAAATGAAGCCTAATATAACATTGCGTCATATGGGATAATAGCCGGGACCTACAGAAATGTACGTTAATTGCGGGTAAACGTTATTTAGAGAAAAATTAAATCGGGAGTTCACAGTAACTCTTTACATACAGTTGACATATGTATATAAATATTCCCATTAGCTGAACAATATATATTTCGTATGGCATGAAGATGCAATATACAATTATTTACATTATACAGTATTTACAATCATATACAGATTGAGATCTTGATCTGCAAGTAGCTTCAGTCTTGTTAGAGCTGGATATCTAATTTCTCTAACCAATTCTAAAGCTTCATCACTAGCTTGATGAATCTCCTTCATTGGACCATTGAACCTTCGGAGTGAGCAACCCATAACGATGTGACTGATGGTCTGAGGCACACCTGCACAGTTGCAGAAAGGATTCTCGGCAATTTTCCATTTGTGCTTCCAGAACTGACATCTACCATGTTGAGTTCTTATACGGTTCAGCGACGTCCAGATTTTCCTGGGAAGGTCGAAACCAGGGGGCTGCTTAACTGGATCCGAGATAAGACCTAATCTGTCTGGATTTGAAGTCAGCCACTCGTTGCGCCAAGCTTCATTCATTTGAAACTGCTCTTGGACCAACTTCCTTCCTCGTCTCCAAAAAGGATTCCGGGATTTCAGCCCGAGATCTTTAGGTGAGCAGTCTAGATGAAATGGCAGAAGAGGGTTGTCACAACATTTAAGCCATTCTCTCTTCAGTGCCATTTGTCTTCGAAGATGAGGAGGCGGGATGTTGGAGAGTAGTGGTAACCATTCCAAAGGTGTAGATTGGATCATGGTTCCTGATACAGTCCTCATTGTGTCGTTCAGCTGTACGTCTATCTTCTTTGCATGGGCGCTGTTAAGCCATACTTGGCAGCAATATTCTGCTACTGGATACACTAGGGCAAGTGCTGAAGCTCTGAGGGTGGATGCTGTTGGGCCCCGGCCCGATTCTGTGAGTTTGTGTAGGATGATGTTGCGGGTTTTGATCTTAGCAGATGTTTTGCCTAGATGTTCACTGTAAGTCAAGGATCGATCCAAGATGACGCCTAAATATTTAGGATGAGGATTGAATTTCAGTAGATGAGCCTGGTATTGAACCCTAGGAATGTAAGTGGCTTGTTTGTTGCTCAGATGAAAGCAGCTGACCTCTGTTTTTGCTATATTTGGTTTTAGTCTCCAGGTTTTGAACAACTTGTCGAGTCTGCAGAGATCTTCCGTAATTACGGAGCTGAACAATGATGAGTTCATGACCATCCTTAGTATCATGCTCGATAACAACTATTTCAGCAATAAAATATTTTTAAACAAAAAGAGGATTCGCTATGGGCTCCCTGGCATCAGGCATCTTTTACCTGGATCATCTACAGAACACCAAAATAGTCAACTCTATTAAGAGTATTACATTCTAGTGCTGAACATTTTAATTTAATGTTCTTATGCTCAGGATGCCTTGGAGGCTGGATTTAGACAGCTCCTTAAGCCGGTCCTTGAGGCAATTATAATTGGCTACATGGATAATTCTTGCCAGGCACGTCCACGTCGTGGGGGTGGGCAACGGTACTGTAATATACCATGGAACTACAGTACCGGCTAAGTTCTGGTGAGGACCCAGTCCTATGGGGTATAACATATGCCCCGTGCACAGGGTTACGTGCGAAGACCTCAACGGAATCTGCAGCGGAGAAGATGGACTTCGGAACGGTGGAGATTGCGGAAGAGGCAACCCAGTACTCAGGGAATAGTATGAGTACAGCATCAATCGGCAGCGTCTGTTTCCCAGGATAGGGGCGGCTGCAAGGGCGTCTGTTTCCCATGTTAGGGGCGGCCTGTAATAGCTGGCAGTAGCTTCATAAAATGCGTTTGGGAGTGGCGACCCCATCGTAATAATAGCCTAAAATTGAAATGGCACTTCAAATGATTCGGAGAAGGTTAGGGCGTACCCTGCAGGCGACGCGCAGTTCTTTTGGTACCGGGGGAACTGTGAGAAATGGGCGACCAGTAACCGAAATGAAAGTGGGAATCATGAATGTCATGACCCTGACAGGCAAGGTGGAGGAGGTGGTAGACTTCATGGAGAGGGAGAATGTTGGATTGATGGTGCTGAGTGAAGTGAAATGGAAAGGTAAAGGAAGGAAGAAATTGAGGAAAGGATATACATTATACTGGAGTGGTGGCCAAGGGGCAAAAAATGGCGTGGGACTGATAACCTCGAAACAACTGGAGGAGTATGTTGAAGTGGTCGAGTGTGTGAGTGACAGAATAATGAAAATTAGAAGGAAGATGAAAAATGACGTGATGGACTTCATGCAAGTGTATGCACCACAGACTGGAAACAGAGAAGAAGATATTGAAGTATTCCTGGAGGATGTAGAAAGAGTAATTTCAGATGTAGAAGTGGTGATCATGGGAGATATGAATGCACAAGTCGGAAACGAGAGACAAGGAAAGTGTAGCATTTATTAAGGCTGGGATGACAAGTGAAACGGTATTTACTTTGCTCCACGTTGAGCGTACAAATGTAACGTTTATTAGTGCCCCATGTTGGTAGCGACAAATGTAATGGTTTCGCTAGCCCACACTGTTGGGAGAGAAATGTAACTGTTTACCTTTGCCTAAGCTATGTTGTTTTAATGGGCGCCAAGACCTCAATGCAATGTTGAAATCTAAATTTGTATTTAACAACGTCTAGCTCTGGCAGAACACATTCAAGACTCTATTCACTCAGATCGTGGTATGATTTGATCATTAACCCAACAAACAATTGTATCAGGAGAAGGAATTGGTCTATATCTAATGCTACCTACTGAAAGCAAAGATTGCATTGTAAAAGAAATGAATTTATTATATAAAACAAGTATAGCAAAATTAATAATAATAATAAGTACCAAATTTAAATTGGAGCGCTGTGATTTGAATATTACCGATAGAAAATTACGTGAAAACGGAGTCTGATAAATTGATTTTACTCTTATTTCCAAGCTATGAAGTTACTGAATTATGAAATATAAAACAAAGAAAAATGAGAGATTGCGTATTTCTGCGTCATTAGCGCTTACCCCTGGAAATTGCCAAAGCATTTCCCTCGTTCTTGATGATGCTGTGTGCTTCCCACAGTCTCCTGGACGTTGTCATCTCCGTCGAAATTTGATGATATCCTGGTAGATTAGATAATTCTATGGTCCGTACATCGGACCCAAACTCTCGTAAAACCGCACTGGTTACGTTTTACAAAAGTTCGTCGCTAACTCCACTGAACATCGGAGCGTCACGCACTTGCGACCGTACACTGCAAGTTCTACACAGATTGTCCTTAACTCCACCGAACATCGGAGCGACACGCACTTGCACCCATACTCCTCAAGTATTTCACAGATAGTTCTCGTTTTACGGCGCGTCGAACGATATATTCACCTGCCGGCTCCCCACTCTTCAGTCCCAACTAGCTTACGTCGTCTCCCCTGATTGGCTGAACCACCACGCGATCTTCTCCTCCTCCGGGTCATTACACTCGGCGACAGGGTTCCGTTTCAACAATTCGCCTCTTCTTGACGATGCGACCCAAGATTGCGTCATACTTCTCGACAGGAATCAGCTTGTACTTGAAATCCCAGTGAGTCACGTCTCTCAAATACCCTAACTGACAAAACTCCGTAAAATTCCGTAATCAGATAATTTTCTATGATATCGTCGTTCGTAATAATTTGCTTGTTAGCGTTTTCTAAGACATAGAAAACCTATCTGAATGCTAATAATTTTTATAAAATGCTCCGAAAATACCTTAATAATAATTATAATAAATTAATAATAATAATAATAAATTAACATGAAAAATTCTCTTGGCTGAACAATTTGCCGCGTAAATAAATATAGAATGGCTTCCTACTGACTTATGCCAGTTGCATAAAAAACCCTCGAAAAACACGTTACATATTCGCCTCGGATCATCGGATGATTTACCGTGACGACGGTCCATTATCCGATTATCCCAGACACGTTAATAAACCCCATCCAAAATACATATTACATAAATGAAATCACCCTAAATTACAGATATATACACTCATAATTTTTCTTCACGCACTTTGCGTCAAAGTTTGTTGTCACTATGGATTGCACTTTGCAACCAGTCCAATGTTTTACATATAGAATAGTGTTCCATGGATATTTCCGCCTCTCAAATTGCTCTATGTTGGGGAAATAGACATAATTAATGTGTGAGCACTATGTATTTATGATGTCATATCACACGCATTGAAGGTGTTCTGATATATTTATATCATCATTGAACTTCCTAATTTCACTGGAGGTCCCTTCCTTATGGTGAAATTTAATCTCACTTATCACTGAGCACACGATTGTGGCAGCGCCTCGTGACCATAATACTTAATCTCTCTTTGAAGTAGATTAAATTAATATTGACTTCTGAAAAAAAAAACAGTAAATGCGCATTACATATAACACCAAATATTTCTGTGCCGTAATCGCCCTGTCTTCTTAAGTTCCCGTAGACCATATTCTACTTAATACTAGTTCTCAACACAGACCATTTCTCCTGACACAAATAATACCTTTGTACAAATTACCTTAAATTACACACTTACAAATCTTACATGGCGAGGCCGTAAACAGAAATCACGTGTGCTGATATGTATGAGTTTCATGAAGGACTGTCTCGCATTCTGATGGCCCATCTTTTATCTCGTGGACGCCTTAAGCTAACAAGCCCTATACAAGCGCTCCCCCATCTCTTGGAGATAAATGGGAACCCATCAGCGCTGCCAAAATGGCCTTGGTGCATCGAGACAATTTAGTGCTCAACAGCATCCGACAATCCCGTCATATTTCCCTGTACCTTAAAAACTCTCATTTACTTACATACTACCCCCCTGTGTGACTTCCGATACGCCTGCCTTAAGACCAGATCTTCCACGCACCAGACACCACACTTACTCATTTGATAGGCTGGCTCGCCAGCTAAACACACTCACTTTATGACACATATTTTCGTAGACTATGTATATTATACGTCCCGTATAATCTGTTTCCCTTACTATTCTCCAGCACATATGCTGTTTTGCCAATACGTTTGGAAACTATAAATGTTACTGCGTCACCTGCTTCCAACCTTGCAAGTGGCTCCCTTTAAATGAACGTCATCACGTTGCCCTACTAGCATATTTCTCAGTGTCTGTAACGATGCCCTGTTGCTACTGTCCACACATGCACATATTAAAATACCATCCTCTGCTTTAACCACAGGATAATCCCTACATAAATTAGTGTCCCTCGATAGCATGTCTGCAAGAATGTTATCTTTACCTTTAATATATTTTACTGTGAATTCGTATTCCTGCAGAGCAAGAATCCACCTACTAACTCTGTTAGAACTAAGTTTACAAGTCCTCATATACAGTAATGCATGGTGATCTGTGTGGATCTCAAATTTCCCCCCTACTAAATACATTCTAAATTTCCCTAAACTGAAAACAATACCTAAAAGCTCTAACTCAGTAATCGTGTATCTTTTCTCTGCTGCAGTCAGTCCTCGCGAGGCTAAAGATACAATGCACAGATTACCCTCATCATCTTTCTGACATAATACTCCAGCAATGCCTATATGTGAAGCATCTGTCATAACCACATATTCCTTATCTTTTAACGGATATTTCAGCACTACAGCTTTCTCAAAACCTTCCTTCAGCGCTCTAAAAGCCTGATCATGCTTGGACTCCCATCTCCACCGAGTCCCACTTTTAAGCAATTCCCTGAATGGTTCTACCAACCCTGAGTATTTAAGAACGAACCTCCTGAAAAAGTTGCAAATTCCCAGGTAAGTTTTTAACTGTTTAACATTCTGTGGCACCTCTGCGTTAAGTATCTTATTAACCCTACTTTCTTCTGGTGTTACACCTCTACTCGACACTCTATGACCTAAAAATGTCACTTCTGACTGACAGAATGACGACTTAGACAGCTTCAAAGTGAACCCTGCCTGATCTAACTTCTGAAAAACTATATTTAAATGATGTAGATGCTCCTCAAAACTGCGTGAACTAATTACCATATCATCTATGTAAATGGTTACAAACTCTCCTGTGTCATCCCCTAATGCGATGTTTAAAGCCCTAATTAAAGCAGCTGAACTACTCTTTAACCCATAAGGTGTTCTACAAAATTGATAAAGATTATATTTATGACTAAAAGCTGTAAATGGTCTATCTTCGTACATAAGTGGCACTTGCCAAAAACTGGAACTCAAATCTACACAAGTGAAATACTTCTTCCCCTCAAATGTTTGCATTAATTCCTCTATTGACATAGATTTCAGCTGATCTGAACTAATTCTACTGTTAACCAAACGAGCGTCTAAACAAATATGAACAGTGCCGTCGGTCTTGGGTACCGTGATCAAAGAATTAACATATGGACTGTTCGAGTGCTCAATAATCCCATCTTCAAGCTTCTGATTAATTTGTGCCTCAACTGCACTCTGATAAGCGAAAGGTACAGGATATCTATGTCCTGTGAATACTGACCTATCAATAACGTTCAATGAATGTGTATAGCAATTGGCCATACCAATGCGATCCTCAAACACTCTCCTATTACACCATAACACATCATAGAGCCGAACACATTGTTCCACCTCTATATCTCCCTGAAATGCAGTATCACGTAACGAGTCCTCTAGACTTCCGTTCGTAATCACACTGCCCACAAAACATGGAGAACCCCGCTCTACGGCTGGCGATATCTCATTTAAAGTACAAATCACACCTACAATACTACTCCTCTGAATATGGTCATTGAACGCTACTTCTACTTCAGAATCTCCCCATTTAAATTTCAAACTCCCTACATCATAACATAAGTTACCAGACACTCTACTTAGCCACTCTGAACCCAAGATAACACTGAATACTAAATTTGGAATTACAAGGCAAATCTGCTTCTCTACATGATTATTAATTTTAATGTCTACTAAAACTTGCTTAGAAATTACTTTAGACCTCTTCCCAACAGCTGTGATAACAAAAGTGCTTTTAATTGGCATCTCCTCAAAATTTACTCCAGTTCCTTTCATTTTATCATAAAATGCACTACTTATGCAACTCTTCATACAACCACTATCAATTAAAACATCTGTGTACGCCTCGGACACGTTAAATTTAACTATGGGGCTCTTACTAACCACTTCCTGAATAATACCTTCATCATTTAGTTCATGTAATAATTCATTTCTTACATTTAGGTCATAGGGTTCCTGTATAATTGTATGGACAGGGCATGCTACAGACTGAGATTCTGACCTTACTTCGCAGCCTGGTTCGCGTTTAAAGAACCGCTACAGCTGGCCGTAGTACTACTAACTACTGAACTGGTCTGGTTGTTCTGGGCTGTGTTGTCATTGTTTGGCTGTATATTACTACCACTAGGCTGTCCTCTTCCTTGACCCCTATTCTGGTTGTAATTATTGTCATTATAATTTCTCCCTTGATTTCCCCTGAAATCATTGTTCCTCCCTTGATTTCCCCTGAAATCATTGTTCCTCCCTTGATACTGATTACCATAGCCATTTCCTCTGTTCTGATTTAGCTGATTATTATTATTTCTATTTTGAGCGTTGGCCCCTTCGCCACCGTTCCCTTGAACTTCTTGATGCCTGGCTTCATTAGGTCTATTATTATTATTACCCTGGTTCCGATTGAAATTGTCATCATAACCCCCTCTCCCTAGTGCATCAAATGTGCTTAACAAATTTTCTACTTGTGATATAGTCTTTACATTCTGGGTACAAGCAGCCTCCTTGATCCTATAGGGAAAGTGCCCAAGTAGCAACCTTACCACATCACTTTCCTCCTTCAAGCCATCCAGATATTTACACACTAATACCTGCCCTAAAAAGTATTCGGTCATGGTGGAGCTTCCTTTAGGGTTATATTTACCACACACTACTCCCTCACGATGCTGCGACTGAATAACCTCATTCCAGAACTTTTCACAGAATTTCATTTTAAAATCATTGATATCAGTAAACTTGTCTCTGTAGACAGCAAACCAATTCCTCGTTTCCCCCACAAACACTTGTTCTAAAATTTCAACTACCTGGCACCACTCAATACTACCATTTTCCAACCTTTCCCCGAATTTATTTTCTATAGTGTTCATGAACTCCATTGGGCACCCCTGTCGATTGCTGAACTTACCCAGTTCTACCTCCCTGTGTGTGCTATTCACAAAAACTGGCCTATTCTGACTATTTTCTTGCCTGATCCTAGCTTTTAATTTTAACTCTAATTCTGCGATTTTCTCCTCAGCCTTCCTCTCAATACTGTTTACTGTTAATTTAATGTTTCCTTCTGATTCTTCTACTTTATCATATAGCTTTGCTTGTTTCTCCTCAATCTTGCTAATGCTTTCCCTATTACTCTCTCTTAAATCATTTACTTCTGCAACTATTTGTGAGTGGACTTTCTCCATTCTACCCCCCAGCTGTTCCTTAACCTCTTTAGTAGCTACCTGAATTTTGTCAATTTCTCCCCCCAATTGCTTTTTGACCTGCTGTGTTTCCAGTTGCACTAGTTCTTTTAAATTTTCAGCCTGTGTACTGATTCTAATTTCCAACTCCTCCTGTACTTTTCCTAATTTTCTGTCTACATCTGCAATAATCTCTTTAGCCTTTTCTTCCATCACCCCCCTGATCTCACCTCTAATCAGTTCGAATTTGTCACTCATCAATGATATAACACAGAACGTTCATTCACATAAGGAAATTTTGTTTGCGGACGATACAACACTCGTAATAAAAGGTGAAACTAAACAGGTCATACAGCAGTCTGCTGACTCCGTTACAGGAGAGTTAACCAAATGGTCACAAGATAATCGCCTCATAATAAACTATAAAAAGACAGTATGTCTAAATTTCCACACTATACAGAATAGGAATCCTGCGATGCCCAATATAACATTAAATGGTCATCAAATAGAAAATAAATCAGAAACAAAGTTTTTAGGACTATGGATACAACAAGACTTGAAATGGAATAAACATATACAATATCTGAATACTAAACTGAACTCGATGTGCTTTGCGTTACGTATTTTGAAAACCTGCACTAGCATGCACACATTAAGAAATACTTATTTTGCTTATTTCCATTCATACTTAAGATATGGGATCATATTTTGGGGTATGTCGCCAGATGTACTAAGCACGTTTAGGATACAAAAGAGAGCGATTAGAATTATGGCAAATGTACACTCTAGAGAATCATGTAGACCTCTGTTTAAAGATTTAAACATTCTCCCACTGCCCTGCATATATATCTTTGAAAGTATTATGTTTTTTAAAAAGAATTTAATGAATAAAGATGTTTTTCTTAAAACAAACAATGATGTTCATAGGCATAACACAAGACAAAATCAAAACATTCATATTTCACACACACACACAAGCATATATCAAAAAGGAACTTTTCACACTGGAGTTAAATTATACAATAAACTACCCCAGTATATAAAACTGGCCCCAAAAATAAAAACCTTTGATAGAATGTTGAAAGCTTATCTGCAGTGCCATTGTTTTTACTCAGTAGTTGAATATTTTAGCGTATAGGAGTGATGGAATCTATAACTATATTTTACTTTTTTAATTTAATTTTAATACCTAGCTGTATGTTGTTGTATTTATAGAATTAAGTTTTCATATTATGATAATAGAGTGAGGTGTAAATAGTTGTGGAATAAGATTGTATCTATTAAGATTTGCTATTATAATAAGTTATAAATAGTTTTAATCTTAGTAATATATACCTGTTAGTTCTTTTATTTTATGCATGTAAATTCTGACGTGTCCTATATCAAAAATGTATTGAATGCATGTATTTGATCAAATGGAATTAATAAAAATCTATCTATCTATCTACTGTTTTGTTCTAATTTAGCATTTAAAGTTTCAGTACTCTCTCTATTTTCCTTACTGTTTTGTTCTAATCTTGCATTATTCTGTTCTAATTTTGCATTTAACGCTTCTGTACTTTCTTTATTTTCCCTACTGTTTTGTTCTAATTTTGCATTATTCTGTTCTAATTTTGCATTTAAAGCTTCTGTACTTTCTTTATTTTCCCTACTGTTTTGTTCTAATTTTGCATTATTCTGTTCTAATTTTGCATTTAAAGCATCACTACTAACTTTGTTCTGATACATGAACTCGAGAAGTAAAGTTTTTAATTCTGGTTGGCCGCCTACACTCCCTGTTTCAGTATCGGGATTTACCTCCGCTACCCCGGTACTACCATCACTCGACATACTGCTCGTATCATCATTCTCCAGTTGATGACCACTACGTAACCTCATCTGTCTTTCTTTCTCATCCCCCATAATGATATACACTGATAAAGACAAATAACCCCCAAAATACAGGCACAGAAATATATACCCTTCTCCTTCCACAAATGTTATTAGGTTTTCAGCCCCAAGTTGTCGGCGACAATTGTAGCATTTATTAAGGCTGGGATGACAAGTGAAACGGTATTTACTTTGCTCCACGTTGAGCGTACAAATGTAACGTTTATTAGTGCCCCATGTTGGTAGCGACAAATGTAATGGTTTCGCTAGCCCACACTGTTGGGAGAGAAATGTAACTGTTTACCTTTGCCTAAGCTATGTTGTTTTAATGGGCGCCAAGACCTCAATGCAATGTTGAAATCTAAATTTGTATTTAACAACGTCTAGCTCTGGCAGAACACATTCAAGACTCTATTCACTCAGATCGTGGTATGATTTGATCATTAACCCAACAAACAATTGTATCAGGAGAAGGAATTGGTCTATATCTAATGCTACCTACTGAAAGCAAAGATTGCATTGTAAAAGAAATGAATTTATTATATAAAACAAGTATAGCAAAATTAATAATAATAATAAGTACCAAATTTAAATTGGAGCGCTGTGATTTGAATATTACCGATAGAAAATTACGTGAAAACGGAGTCTGATAAATTGATTTTACTCTTATTTCCAAGCTATGAAGTTACTGAATTATGAAATATAAAACAAAGAAAAATGAGAGATTGCGTATTTCTGCGTCATTAGCGCTTACCCCTGGAAATTGCCAAAGCATTTCCCTCGTTCTTGATGATGCTGTGTGCTTCCCACAGTCTCCTGGACGTTGTCATCTCCGTCGAAATTTGATGATATCCTGGTAGATTAGATAATTCTATGGTCCGTACATCGGACCCAAACTCTCGTAAAACCGCACTGGTTACGTTTTACAAAAGTTCGTCGCTAACTCCACTGAACATCGGAGCGTCACGCACTTGCGACCGTACACTGCAAGTTCTACACAGATTGTCCTTAACTCCACCGAACATCGGAGCGACACGCACTTGCACCCATACTCCTCAAGTATTTCACAGATAGTTCTCGTTTTACGGCGCGTCGAACGATATATTCACCTGCCGGCTCCCCACTCTTCAGTCCCAACTAGCTTACGTCGTCTCCCCTGATTGGCTGAACCACCACGCGATCTTCTCCTCCTCCGGGTCATTACACTCGGCGACAGGGTTCCGTTTCAACAATTCGCCTCTTCTTGACGATGCGACCCAAGATTGCGTCATACTTCTCGACAGGAATCAGCTTGTACTTGAAATCCCAGTGAGTCACGTCTCTCAAATACCCTAACTGACAAAACTCCGTAAAATTCCGTAATCAGATAATTTTCTATGATATCGTCGTTCGTAATAATTTGCTTGTTAGCGTTTTCTAAGACATAGAAAACCTATCTGAATGCTAATAATTTTTATAAAATGCTCCGAAAATACCTTAATAATAATTATAATAAATTAATAATAATAATAAATTAACATGAAAAATTCTCTTGGCTGAACAATTTGCCGCGTAAATAAATATAGAATGGCTTCCTACTGACTTATGCCAGTTGCATAAAAAACCCTCGAAAAACACGTTACAAAAGGAAGAAGTCATTGGACCATATGGATATGGGGAAAAGAACCGGGAAGGAGAGGAACTTGTAAACTTTTGTGAAAGGAATGGACTGATAGTGGGTAATTCATGGTTTCGGATGAAAAACAGCAGGAAAATTACGAGATATGGTTGGGGCGATAGAAGAAAAAATCAGTAATTGACTACTTTCTGGTGGAAAGGACTAATCGCAGGAAGCTGATAGATGTGACAGCTTTACCAGGAGAAGCATTTGATGGGGACCATAGAGCTGTGGTGGCAAAATTTAGATGGGAAAAACTGGAAAACCTAAAGGAGATCAGAGAAAGCAAAATAAAAGTATGGAAATTGAAAGACAAAACTGTACAGGAAGATTTTCAGGAGAGATTGAAGCAACAAATATCAGTTACTGAAGTGGAAAACATAGAAGAGGATTGGTCCCACTTTAAAAAGGCATTTGTCGGTGCAGCAGAGAGTGCTTGTGGTAGGACGTCAACAAGAGTGAAAGAGAAGGAGACGCCGTGGTGGAATGAGGAAGTGAGGAAAGCAGTGAAAGAAAAGAAGTCTGCATGGAAAGAATGGAACCGAGATCAAACAGAAGAAAGCAAAAGGAAGTATCACGACAGCAAACGGAGGTGTAAGAAAGTGGTAGGAGAAGAAATGTTGGAAAGAATTTACACAAAGAATGGAAACAGATGTAAGTGGCAGTAAAAGGATGCTGTATGGACTTCTAAGAAGTAAGAGGAAAGAAAGAGTTACTACAAAGCTAGTGAAAAAGGAAGATGGAGAGCTGTTAACACACCCAGAAGAGATAAAGGGACGATGGAAGGAGTATTTCGATAAGCTATTGAATGTGAGCAATTGAACTGGTGAGATGGAAGTGACACAACCTGACGACTCTATAACAGAAGATGATATAACAATGCTGGACGTGGAGTTAGCAGTACAGAAAATGAAGATGGGAAAAGCAACAGGGGTGGATGAAATCAGTGTAGAAATGATAAAGGCTGCTGGACCTGTTGGTATGCAATGGTTGTATCGACTGCTAAAGTGTGTGTGGAAACGGAAATGTGTACCAGAAGACTGGGAGAAAGGGCTAATAATACCAGTGTTTAAGAAGGGGGACAAGAAGGTGTGTGATAACTATAGAGGGATCACCCTCATATCACAGATAGTAAAAATACTGGAAAGGATATTAGAAAGAAGAATGAGAAGAAAGGTTGTGACTGTTCCGGTCACAATGTTCCCAAACCCTTATTTGGTTGACTGCAAGAGAAGTCAGGATAGGGTAATTTGTTCATATCATTCCTTTTCTTGCTCATCATCATCATTTAGGTTATAGGATTTCATTTTATTTAGTGTATATATCTTGTGTATCTCGGGGACTCAGTCAGGAATCATCATCATCATCTTGAGCAGTTTCCAACCGCTGGTCGGGTCTGCTTGGAACATAAGCCTCTCCATCGTTTCCTGTCCATCCACCATCTCTCGTCATTTACTGTGTCCCAGCACACTCCTCTTTCCTCCACACTCTTCTTAACTCCTTTTGTCCATCTGCCCCTTGGTCTTCCCCTTGGCCTCCTTCCCGTCATTTCCATTCCAAACATCTTCTTCGGTATCCTCTCCTCTTCCATCCTCCTCACATGTCCATACCATTGTAGCCTAGATCGCTCTATTCTATTTTGCAATGGTTCCTCTCTTACCATCTCCCTGACTCTCTCATTCCTTACTCTGTCCATTCTTGTCACTCCCACCCTACTCCTCTGGAACTTCATCTCCACTGCTCGTATTTTATTCTTGTCCCTTTCCTTCATCACCCATGTTTCTGAACCATATGTCAAAATTGGCACAAAGTAGGTCTTGTAGATGATTCCTTTAAATTTTTGTGGTACATCTTTATTCCATATCATCCCCCTAACACTCTTGAAAAATCCATCTGCGCACCTTCCCCTCTCATTTATTTCCATCCTATTGCCTCCCTTTTCTTCAATTATGCTTCCCAAGTACTTGAAGCATTCTACTTTCTGCAACTGCTGTCCTCCAAGTGTTATGCCCATATCCAGTCTGTTTTTCTTCCTCGTTGTGATGACCACTTCACTCTTTTGTGCTGAGAACTTCATCTCATATGATAACACTACCTTCTCCCACTCATCTAATTGCTCTTGTACTTCTTCCTCATCCTCTCCCCATACCAGAAGGTCATCAGCAAACAACATTGCCTTCATTTTCCTTTCCCCAATGCTATTTACCACTTTTCGTATGATTTCATCCATCACCACTATAAATAACAGGGGTGAGAGGGCACTTCCCTGTTTCAGACCACTCTCCAGTTGAAACCATTCCGTTCTCTCTCTTCCCACCTTTACACAGCTTTTGCTTCCCTCGTACATTGCTTTCACTCTTGCCACTGTCTCCTTGTTCACTGCTTTTGCTCTCATTGCTTCCCATACCTTGTTTCTATTAATACTATCATATGCTTTCTTAACATCCAAGAAGGTCATCACCAGATCTTTCCCACATTCATAATGGTGTTCTTGTAGCTGTCTTACTGCAAAGATGAGGTCAACTGTTGACCTTCCTGGCCTGAATCCATACTGTTCTTCCCTCAGCCCATCTTCAACTTCTGTCCGAATTCTTCTCTCCAGTACCTTCTCAAATATTTTGGCGCAGTGGCACATGAGTGTAATTCCCCTGTAGTTCTTGCATACCTTCCTACTTCCCTTTTTAAATATGGGTATTATTATCCCTCTTGTCCAGTCCTCTGGTATTTTCTTCTCCCTCCATATCACTTTCATTACTCGAAAGAGCCACTGTGTTCCTATCACCCCTGCTGCTCTCACCATCTCCACACTCACTTCGTCTATTCCCGGTGCCTTTCCCCCTTTCATCTTCTTTAATGCTTCCTCCACTTCTTTCCATGTCAATTCCTTCTCTGAAATGTCTTGGTCACTGTCTGTTTCTTCCTCCACAATGTCCACTACGCTGGTTTTAGTTGGATTTAAGAGTTCCTTGAAGTATTCTCTCCAGATAACCTTTACTTCTTCCATATTTTCGACCTCCTTTCCATTCCTGTCCACCATTCTGACATTTTCCCCTGTATCTCTTCTCTTTGCCTTTATCATTCCATACAACACTTTCTTACTGCCATCACAGTCCTCCTCCATCATTTCTGTCCATTTCTCCAGCCATTTCTTTTTCTCTTCCTTCACTACTTCTCCTGCTTCTTTCTTCCGCTCTTGGTATTCTTCTCTTGTTCTGTCTGTCCTCTGTTGGAACCATTTCCTGAATGCTTCATTTTTCTTTTTCACTGCTTCCTTAGTTCTGGGGTTCCACCATGGTGTTTCCTTCCACCTTTTCTTTCCACTAGTTCTGCCACACACGACTTCCGCTGCTTCTACCAACACGTCCTTGAACCTATTCCATTCTTCTTCACCTGTTTTCGGATCATCCTTCGGTAATTTGTTCCTCACTAATATCTGGAACTTCTCCTTATTTCCATCCTCCTTCAGCTTCCATGTCCTTATTCTTCTTTCTTGGTTCTCAGTTCTCCTCTTTTCCTTCAGTCCTCTCACCTTGGCGACCAGCAGACGGTGGTCACTGTCCAGGGCTTCTGAAGGTATTACCCTTATATCCGTGATACTCTTCTTTGTCTCCTTCCCGCATAGAATATAGTCCACCACTGATTTCCTAGTCAAATCCCTGCTGTACCAAGTAATTTTATGGCTCTCTCTCTTCTTGTACCATGTGTTTCCAACCATTAGCCCATTTATCTTGCACAGTTCCAACAATCTCTCTCCTTCCTTATTCCTGTTTCCCCATCCTTCACCACCAATCACTTCCTCAAAACCTCTTCTATCAGTTCCGACATGGGCATTTAGGTCTCCCATGACTATCAGGTCTCTCCCCACTAACTGCTTCTGCAACTCCTCTTCAAACTCGTCCTTCTCGCCTTCTGTGCATCCCACCTGTGGTGCATAGACTTGCAGAATGTCCAGGTTTCTACCTTTCACAGTGATTCTGGCTATAATTATTCTATCACTTACCCTCTTTACTTCCTCCCTCAGCCCTTCTCTCACCACCATTCCCACTCCATTTCTCTTCCCCTCCTCATTTCCTATCCAGTATAGCTGCAAGCCATTTCTCAGTTCTTTTCTTCCTTCCCCTCTCCATCTGGTCTCTGCCAGTCCGAGTACATCCAGTTTTCTCCTCTCCATCATATCCACAACCTCCTCCACTCTTCCCGTCAATGAAGTTATATTCAAAGTTCCGATTCGTAGTCCATTTCCATAGCCAGGTCTGCTTCCTTTAGATCTGTCCTTTCCGAGGCCCGTTCCCGTTTTAAAAGCAGTTTCATATCCACTACTGGCTTGCTAGGCCTAACGTAGCTTCACCATAACCCTGGCGAGGGGCCTGTTTTTGGACCGCGAGAGGAATATTTCATTTAATTTGTATGTGAGATGTCAGCATACAAGACAGCGGATTGTGTTAGGCAAGCTACAAGATGTTGCAACAGCAGGAAACTCTAGGCCAAATTTAGATTGGGCCGAGAATAACTTCCCTTGTCTTGAAGAAAGCTTTGTGTAAATTTGTGTAAGGTTCTGACGTCAGAGAAGAGTTTCGCGCCATGAGTTGTAAGAAATATACATGGGTTTGAGATTATTGGTGTATTTTGTATGGGTTGGAGGGTATCATGACCCTGGCGGAGAAAGACGAAAACATGTGTTTACAAGATGAGAGGTGGGTTTTTTCGTGTCAAGCGGGGCTTCACTTCTATTGTAGCGTCTGGTTGGGAAGGTCGCGTTCTCGTAATTTGGCGTAGGCCTATTTGGAGAAACAGTTTTGTTGAAAGCATGGCTTTCGAAAGTACTCGAAACGGCTACAAATCACAACGATGTTATCTCTGTTAGCACAATCCAAGTTGGGTACGGAAGCACATTCATTTCTCTCGCAGAGATGTGGCTATGTAAACCAGTAAACATCTCTAACCTCAAACCACGTGTGGAAAATCTTAGAAATGCTGGGGAGAACTGATCTATCGAGCATGTCTCGTAGATTATCTGCAAGACCGTCGATGAGTGAGTAACAAACATCTTTATATTCCAACATTCATTTTGGGTCACATGTTTTCGTCATTGCCGAGGAGAATTGAAGATAGGAAACCATAGTCTGTTCGACGAGAGTCCCCGCCATATGTTTAAAGTTGATATTAATACATATATTTTGAAGGTTATAATTAGTTTTCTTTATAGGGAATTACACCTAATAGTTGAACGCCCAAATGATACCAGTTAGGTTGACCAAATGTGTGTCCAACACTCCACGACCCTGCCATTTCAATTGTGTGGTATATGATGAAGTACTTCCGTTCAAAAATAGGAGGATGATTTTGGGAAGTTTTAAATCAGTCGCCCAAGGAGGGCTAGTAATAAGTAACAACATGGCGCCCAACGTGGATCAAGAGTAGGGAAACCTAGCAGGTATCATTAGGGCACATATGCACACAGCCGATAGACACCTTAGGAGTATTAGGGTTCACAGTAATTTGTTTTGTTTTAAGGGGTATGTCCACATCAGACAATTTAGAATTAAGGTCAAGGGTTGTGTGTAAATCAAACAGTAAAATGTCAGGTAATCAGGAAACTGGGGGAAGTGGCAGTGAGGAAGATTTGGAAAAGACAGTGGGAACATATGTTACCATTGTTACTACTGAGTCGCAGCTGATCGCTGAAGGTAGTAACTTAAATGTAAATGGGGGGGGGGGGGTATGAACGATAGTTTGATCCAAATGCTACTGAGTGAAATAAAAGAGATTAAGAAGCAAGGAGAATCTATGAGTAAGGAAATTAAGGAGCAGGTAGGCTCTGTTAATGAGAAGGTAGAGTCAGTGACCAAGGAGATAGAGTCTTGGAAGGAATCTGTAAGTAAGGAAGTAACATATTTAGGAGTATTTGTCAGTAAGGAGTTAGAATCTCTGGTAGAGTCTGTGAGTGAGACGTGTAAGTCCAGTAGGGAAAAGTTGGACAAGCTGGGAGAGTCTGTGAGTGAGACGTTTGAGCCTAGTGTGGATAAGTGGAGCAAGCAGGTAGAGTCTAGTACAGAGAAGTTAGAGTCCGGTATAGAGGCAGTGAACAAGCAGGAAAGAGAAGTGAAAGATCCTGTAAGTAAGGAGGTAGGAGAAGTTAGGCAGCAAGGAGAGGCTATTAGAAAGGAGGTAGGCAGGCAGGTAGAATCTGTGAAGTTGTGTGTGGACGAAGCAGCAGTTGGAGGGGACGGTAGGTGATAGTAGCGTAGACGAGAGTGAACAGCAGTTGAAAGGGACGGTAGGTGATAGTAGCGTAGACGAGAGTGAACAGCAGTTGAAAGGGACGGTAGGTGATAGTAGCGTAGACGAGAGTGAACAGCAGTTGAAAGGGACGGTAGGTGATAGTAGCCTAGACGAGAGTGAACAGCAGTTGAAAGGGACGGTAGGTGATAGTAGCCTAGACGAGAGTGAACAGCAGTTGAAAGGGACGGTAGGTGATAGTAGCGTAGACGAGAGTGAACAGCAGTTGAAAGGGATGGTAGGTGATAGTAACTTAGAGGAGAGTGAACGGCAGTGGGAGGAGACGTTAAGTGAGAGTGAACAACATTTGGAGGTGATGTTAGGTGAAAGTCAGCAGGGAGATTCTAGTAGACAGAATAAACGGGAGGTGGAAATAAGGAATTATAGAAGTAGAAAGAAACAGGATAAGGATAATATCAGCACAGGAAAACTATCAGAGGGGTGGGGGGCGTCAGGAAAGTGGCAACGAAAGAGTACAGGTGAACCAGAGGAGAAAGAAATAGGCATTATGCTGAATCAGGATATCAGTCGACCTTCATCGAGTGTATCATTTTGGCAGGTAAGTTTGAGGGAGATGAGTAGGAAGTTGGCAGCTTACAGTTTTTGGAGGGTTAAATTCAGTTTTTTTTGGGATAGGTGATCAGGTGTGTTTCAGGGTTCTTATCTATCTTCAGTTTAGGGGTTGGTTTAGTTTTTTTTCTCATCTATTTCAGGGGCCTTTTAAGGTGGTTAAACGTATTGGTGAGTGTGCCTATAGTTTAACGGACCAGGATGGTAAGTCTGTCAGTACACATAATATTAGGAATCTCCGTAGATATCACTCTGTAAAATAATATGGCATGGACTCTTAGAGAATTAGTCAACATAACGTGATGGCATGACAAAACTCAAGAGATGTGACGAAGACTGCTAACCAGCAAAGTGGCATCGAGTGTTAGATGGATAGATGGTATGATAAGGCCTGTGCAGGCAAATACCATGGCTTGTGAAGCGATAGGGTCTCATGATGAGACGAAGAAAATGAAGTGATAGACCTAAGACACTTGAGAGAAATCAGTGAGGCTAGGAAATGGACACAATAAGACATTCGAGAGAGTGAGAATGTGTGAAAATTTGACAAGTGTGTGTGTGTGTGTGTGTATATATGTCTTCCAGGGTTTATTTATGTAATAGTGTGTTCTTTGTGTTTGTTTGAGTGTTTGTGATCCACACTTGTTTCACCCGTGTGAATCACATGGGGGCGTATTGTGACTGTTCCGGTCACAATGTTCCCAAACCCTTATTTGGTTGACTGCAAGAGAAGTCAGGTTAGGGTAATTTGTTCATGTCATTCCTTTTCTTGCTCATCATCATCATTTAGGTTATAGGATTTCATTTTATTTAGTGTATATATCTTGTGTATCTCGGGGACTCAGTCAGGAATATTTCATTTAATTTGTATGTGAGATGTCAGCATACAAGACAGCGGATTGTGTTAGGCAAGCTACAAGATGTTGCAACAGCAGGAAACTCTAGGCCAAATTTAGATTGGGCCGAGAATAACTTCCCTTGTCTTGAAGAAAGCTTTGTGTAAATTTGTGTAAGGTTCTGACGTCAGAGAAGAGTTTCGCGCCATGAGTTGTAAGAAATATACATGGGTTCGAGATTATTGGTGTATTTTGTATGGGTTGGAGGGTATCATGACCCTGGCGGAGAAAGACGAAAACATGTGTTTACAAGATGAGAGGTGGGTTTTTTCGTGTCAAGCGGGGCTTCACTTCTATTGTAGCGTCTGGTTGGGAAGGTCGCGTTCTCGTAATTTGGCGTAGGCCTATTTGGAGAAACAGTTTTGTTGAAAGCATGGCTTTCGAAAGTACTCGAAACGGCTACAAATCACAACGATGTTATCTCTGTTAGCACAATCCAAGTTGGGTACGGAAGCACATTCATTTCTCTCGCAGAGATGTGGCTATGTAAACCAGTAAACATCTCTAACCTCAAACCACGTGTGGAAAATCTTAGAAATGCTGGGGAGAACTGATCTATCGAGCATGTCTCGTAGATTATCTGCAAGACCGTCGATGAGTGAGTAACAAACATCTTTATATTCCAACATTCATTTTGGGTCACATGTTTTCGTCATTGCCGAGGAGAATTGAAGATAGGAAACCATAGTCTGTTCGACGAGAGTCCCCGCCATATGTTTAAAGTTGATATTAATACATATATTTTGAAGGTTATAATTAGTTTTCTTTATAGGGAATTACACCTCATAGTTGAACGCCCAAATGATACCAGTTAGGTTGACCAAATGTGTGTCCAACACTCCACGACCCTGCCATTTCAATTGTGTGGTATATGATGAAGTACTTCCGTTCAAAAATAGGAGGATGATTTTGGGAAGTTTTAAATCAGTCGCCCAAGGAGGGCTAGTAATAAGTAACAAGGTGGAAGGAGAGTTGCAAGAGGAACAGTATGGCTTCAGGAGTGGAAGATCCACAGTGGACCCAATCTTTAGCTTGAGGCAGGTGATGGAAAAGGACTGGGAATATGGAGAGGATTTGATCATGACTTTCATAGATCTAGAAAAGGCATATGATAGTGTCCCCAGAGAGAAGGTATGGGAAACCATGGTTAAGAAGAGACTGGGAAGAGAAATGTTGGAAATGGTGCAAGCAATGTACAACAATTGTGTTAGCAGGGTACTGACCCCAGTTGGAAAGACAGATTGGTTTAGGAACAAGACTGGACTAAGACAGGGGAGTGTGCTGTCACCTCTCTTGTTCATAATGGTGATGGATGAAATTGTAAAGGAAACAAAGGAAGCATATGGACATAAAGATATGAAGTTACTGTTATTTGCAGATGATATTGTGGTCTGGGGAAGGAACACCGAAGAAGTGCAAAAACAACTAGATGCACTGAACGAAAATATTCAGAAGTACGGCCTGAAAATCAGTATAGAGAAAAGCAAGACCCATGGTGATGACAAGAGGGGAAAGACAAGGAAAGGGCACTGTGAAAATTGGAAGTCAGAGTTTGGAAATTGTGGACAAGTTCAAATACCTAGGAAGTGAATTGATGCAAACTGGTAGGTTGGACATGGAGATTGGCAGAAGAAAACTTGTTTGGGATAAGGAAGTACCAAGGAAAAGCAAGGAGGTAATGTATAAAGTGTACTATGTTCCCATATTAACTTATGCAGCTGAGACTTGGACCCTGACAAGCAGGCAAGAGAGTAGAATCCAAGACAGTGAAATGAAATTCCTGAGAAGTATGATAGGAAAGACAAGGAAAGACAGAGTGAGGAATGAAGATGTTAGGAAGAAGTTGGGATGGGAAAACTAAATGAGAGAATTGAGAAGAATAAACCAAGGTGGTTTGGACATGTAAAGAGGATGGAGGAAAATAGAATACCAGGACAGATGCTGGAGGCAAAGTGCAAGGGTAAGAGAGCAAGAGGAAGACCTAGAACA